>CM076401.1:8742063-9419067 GCA_038363315.1 Mugilogobius chulae
TCTCTTTTTAACTCTTTCAACTCAAAAGTGTTATTGTCTGATGCTGCTCAAATGAATTGCCCCTTGAGGATAAATAAAGTTATCTGAATCTGAATCAGACTCACTTAATATAGATCACTGGATTAAAAATGTGTAAAATCTGTCTGTCTGTCTCCATAGTACTTGAAGTCATCTGCATTTGGAATATTTGCTTTATTTAAAGTCAAATTTGCTATTGTTTTGGTTCTCTTTTGGGCTAAGCGTTCTTTAAAACTCTTAATGTTATTTCTTTTGTACCAAGGTACACTGCTTATCTTTTTATAGAAGCAAAAATTGGGTGTAGCCCCTTAAAAATGTCAAAACAAGATCTTGTAGTGTCTTGCCCAAGGACACAACCAGCATGAATGAACTGAGGCAAGTCTAGAGCTACAATAAAAGAGCTGTGAACAGGAGTCCTGGCTTAAACCCCATTAAATCGAAGTGTTAGAACAGCCTGACATGACAAGAAAACCGATCATGATGCCACTTCACTCACTTCTCAAATCGCATGTTCCCAAACCAGCGAGATTTACTTTCACTCATTTTAAAGCGCTAAATAACCTTGAAATGGGGACAATGGGAGAGCGAGATGGACAAATATTCTGCTGTGAACCACTTAGTCAAGCGGCAGAGCCTTAATAAAACAAAAAACGATCCGTCAAGACACTGCCAGGCCAATTTTCTCAGCTGTCAACACGGCGACCGCCAACAGAGCTATTCTACTGGCCTCGTCTCCGTAAGAAACATCTGTCCGGTCATACTGGAGGATGTAAAAGGCTTGAACAATGCCGCAATGCAAAGACAGAAGAGGTTAGCCACTTAGCTCAAAAGTAACTTGCTACAGATGCTAACCATAGTTCTTTATAGTATTTTAGCTGCCTATAGAGTAAAAATTAAGGAGTACAATTTGCTGTTAACAATATGACCCTAACCGATGGTTTATCTACCATATTTGTGAATTCAGAAGCTCAAGATAAACCATCTGGACTTCCAGCAGCCCGATTGGTTTGGGAGTTCAAACTGCAGTATTTCGACCCACTTTGGGGCCCAATCACCTGTAGCAGGGCGGGCTAAGACGGGCTGTTAGTGCCGAGTCTGATTCAAGCTAAACAAAGATGGCGGCTCCTGTGGAGTTCAGTGAGTCAAGTTCCAGATGGATACTGTGAAAGAACTCAATTGTATTTTAACGCAGATCCATCTGGTGTGAGCCATGTTAATATGGCCCAGTTTATGGTTTTCCTTTGCTTTTCCTGGATGTGTCATTATGGGGCACCTTTTAAATATTCTCAACATACATTGTTTTAGTTTGTCTTTTACAGTGTAAATAATAATTGAAAATGTGTAGCTCCGTTACCTTTTCTATCTTGTGAACAAACTATTGAAACGCCTCTGATATTAGTCCTTTGAGGGAAAAAATAGTTAATTTTGTCCTGCTGAGTAAAAAAGTTAAGGCACCCGTGTTAGAAAATCTAGAATTGAGTGACTTTATCACTGATGCACAATTAAAACAACACTACTCAACAAGAGAAGATATATGATGGGTGAAAACAGAGCTTACATACAAATATATAAAAAGAAGTTAGAAATGCCATGCTTAATCTTTGACATACTGTTTATTATATCATAACTGCAAATATTGCCTTTTACATTGTGACAACATTATTATGCCTTAGCTACATGACAATAAGACCAGCACAGACATTTTTCTGAGTCAAGATATATTTACTTTTAGAGTATCTGGCATTAGAAGTCCTGTTGTTGTCAGAAATAACTTGACGCTACAGATTTGGGCCTAACAAGACAAAGCTGTGGATTTTCTTGGAGATTTCTCTCAAAACACTGCCCACGAGTTATACTGAGCTCTCCATCTAAGCGATCAAAGCAAATGAAGCACGAATAGTCTGCTCAAACAACTACTGTGACTAAAGAGGGCATCTACTTAGCGCTAAAATATGTCGCCACATACGCTAACAAACTGTTTTTTTTACAATAGCAGAACAAGCTCTCCAAGCACAGAGGGGCAGCGCCAGAAAAGAAATATTTTTTCAGCAAATCACACCCAAAGGAGCGGAGAGGAGCACAGCAGGTGGTACAAGTGCTGCAGAAACGTGGAGCAATACAAAGGAGTCCTATTAGAGCTACAGGACTTGATATATGGCCATTGTAGAGGCTCAGAAAGGATTAGTTACAATGTGGGAAATAAAACTTTTGTTCAGAACTTATCTCAAAGCTGTACTGACAAGATGAATGGGAATCTTAAATTAACTTAATACATATTATTTGCAAAATGCTATGTAATTTAAAGTGAGAGGAAGACAAAAGGCAAATGTTTATTGATGTCAAAGAAATCCGGTTGGTTAACAGCAGAACAATGAAACACAAAATGCTTTCATTTCTTAAAGTTAAAGGGACTATGCACGACTTTTACAATAAAATAACTTCCCCCAGCATAGATATTGTGCTAATGTATCTATTCAGGTGGAAATGAGCTTGTCCTGATGACGTCTAATAATGTCCCGTTTGTTCACAAACTCCACATGTAAGTTTGTCTTTTGTTGGCATTGTGACTAACTGAATATTGTGTTAAGTAACATAGTATCCTGATTTTTCACAGCTGAGATTTACAAAACAACAAAAAGAATATCGCAGGAAACCCTCATTACTTTATATAACTTAGACTTGAACACTGTAAAAAGTTATAGGGCAGCATAACCTAAAAATGCAAGTACAATTTCTGCTTTACAGTTTTGTGTTAACTAAACTCGTGTGTGAGCTGTCTGTTATTCTCATTGTCTCCTCCCTCCACTCTTTTCCCCCTCTCTCCCTCTTTTTTCTCCTCTCTCTGTAGGTCTCTTTTTGTTTTGCTCACACTGTCTGACTCTGTCCTCTCTGTCTCTTTCTTCTCTCTCCTTATCTCGGTCTTTCTCGTTTTCTGTTTGTCCTCTCTCTTTCCCTAGCTCCCTCTCTCTCCTTTTGCTTTCCTCTTTCTTGCTTACACTCTCTATGACTCACTTTTCTTTCCCCCTATTTTTTCTCTTCTCTGTCTTTCTCCTCTTCCTTGTTTTTTCTCTCTCTCTCTCCTTTATCCCTCTACCCACCTCTCTCCTCTTTTTCTTCTCTTGTTCTCCCATTCTCTTCTTACTTTTTCTCTCTCCTCTCTCACTCTTTCTTATTTTTCTCTCTCGATCCCTCCCTCTCTCTTCACGCTTGCCTCTCTCCTGCTTACACTCTCTACGACTCTTTCCTCTCTCTTTATCTCTTTCTTTCTCCTCTTCTTGTTTTTCTCTCCTCTCTCATCATCTTTCTCTCTCTCTTCTTTCTCCCTCTATCCACCACCTTCTGCTCTCTCTCTCTCACACTCACTCTCTCCTCTTGCTTTCCTCCATCTTCCCAACACTCTTGATTGTCTCTTTTCTCCTCTCTCTCTCGCTCTTTCTTTATCCTCTACCTTGCTTTTTCTTTCCCCTCTCTCTCTGTCTTTCTCTCCCTTCTTTTCCTCTGTACTCAAAACTCTCTCCTGTTTCTCTTTTGCTCTCTATCCTCTTTCTTTTTCTTCTAACTTTACCCCCCCCCCATGTCCCTTATAACCTAACCCTAACCACAACAAATTCATTTCTGCGTAGGTCTGAGTAGCAAACTGAATTATTTGTCCACTTAAACAACATTTTAGTGAGGTTGTCAGTTGCATGTGCGTTCTCCAATGGCATATTCTTATTTGATTGTATTTTGTCAGTTTGTTGTTTGTTGGCTAAAAAGCTCAAAGGTTAGCAGAGTGTTGACACGTTTGGTTTCAAGTGCCTGCAAATGCAATCATTGACCCCCATGTTTTTACCTTTCCCTTGTCGAAGTAGTTGATGATTTGCTGGTAGAGCTGGGCCTTGAGCTGGCCTTGCGTGGTGGCCTGGTATGTGTCCCTCTGAGTCAGATGAGCCGCACACGCCTCTTCAGACCACTGCCACGAACACAGAAAGAGGAAACAGATCAGTGTGTGTGTAACTTCCACTTTATGAAGATGCTGAGACGGTGGAAGCTGAAGTCAAATTCATTGTTAAGAAGCCTCTACACCAAATTCACAGACATCCAGCAGCAAACACCATGTCACTCATTTACATGTTTCATTAGGTTAAAAAAGATATGTATTTAAGAAGAAGCTAATGTATTTGCTAAACTTTCATCTGTGGGCTGGCATGAAGTAGGGCTCCCAGAGCAGAGAAAGAGAAAGAAAGAAAGAAAGAAAGAAAGACAAACACACAAAGAGAGAGAAAGAGACAGAGAGAGAGAGAGAAAGAAAGAGAGAGAGAGAAAGAAAAAGAAAGAGATGGAGTGAGAGAGAGAGAGACAGAGAGAGATAGAAAGAAAGAGAGAGAAAGAAAGAGAGACAGAGAGATACATAGAGAAAGAAAGAGAAAAACAGAGGAAGTGAAAGAAAAAGAGAGACAAACAGAGAGATAGAGAGAAAGTAAGAGACAGAGAGTGAGAGAGAGAAAATGAAACAGACAGAGTGAGAGAGAGGAGGAAAGAAAGAGAGATATAGAGAGAAAGAGTGAGAGAGAGAGAAAGAAAAAGAAAGAGACAAACAGAGAGACAGAAGGAAAGAAGGAAAAAAGGAAAGAAAGAAGGAAAGAAAGAAAGAAAGAAAGAAAAATCATCATGTCATTTTGTGATGCTGTAAAAGAGTGTAAAGGGGAGTGGGCTGTGACCTCTGGTCCTGGGGGCGAGACACAGAGGGTGACAAAGGAGCGCCTTATGTCCTGAGAGGGTTATAAATGCGGCCCGCACAGAGGCTCTGGACTGTTCCAAAGCATGGTTTTAACTTTCTATTTCGATTGAATTGTGAAGTTGACAATAACTTTTTTTTCTGATTGAGACTCCGCCTATCTCCACCCACTTGTTTGTATTTACCTGATCACCTAAAACATTCATACTGAGTTTAAAATAGACACTTTCCAACTATAAAAAGTTAAAATGCCCAGCTTGTTAAAATGAAAATGTAAAATAAAGAGACAGAGCTTATCTATAGTTTTGAACAAGTCCTTTACGATCAATTACAATGTTCTCCTTTTCGAGTCCAGCAGAGGTGCATTATGGTCCACAGTGACAGAGAAAAGGTGACAGGAAATCCATCAGAGAGTTACACAGGATGTAAATGGTGAGAGTGATGTGTAAATCTTCTGAAGTCTGACAGGAGCAGCCCCACAGTGCAGTCGATACTATTGAGTGGATACAAGATGGCGTCAATAGTGTGGTTTGGCCCATTAACAGCAGTGGTAAAGACAACGAGACAATACGCTCTTTGTGTCAATATTTGGATACTCAAAAGTTGTAATTGTTAGCTTCATATGCAATTGTCTGTTTCCTATATAACAACTTTGAAAAAATTCTGTTCACATGACATCACAACATTTTTAGGTCATTTAAGTGAGGTGTAGGATAGATGGGATGATAGCAGAACTTCTGTGGAACTAAACAAGATATTTTTGTGTATTTTTAGCATTAAAATCAAGCAAACACATTATACACTGCCAATTAAAAAAAAAAACAAAGAGCTAAGGTCAGGATAGATGGTGTCAGGTTGGGATCTTGTTGAGATTCAGAAACTGCAAGTGTGAGATTTCAACCAGGAGGCAGCTAAAAGAGTCAAAACAGCAGAGGTGAGTTGCCTAAACACCTGGCGCCTCAACCTCTGACCAACACAAAGCATACCCTAACCTGCATGTTATTGTTTATTGGGGAAAACGGAGCGCCAATAGGAAACCGCCCAGACATGGGGAGGATCATCCAAACTCCACACAGAAATGCCCGGGTTGTGCAGGAGTCAAATCCGTAATCTTTTTGTTTTGAGGTGAGAGTGCTATCCACTATGTCAATTTAAATTACCAGCTCGACTAAATAGTAATTTCACATTTTTAATCTGGTCATTTGTGTTAGTGACTAGACCCATTCTCTTTATGTAATACAATAAAAATTACATATAAATAGTGCTAATTTCAGCTGCCCTTCATCTTGGCTTATATTATATTTATAAAGTTAAATACATCTTACATTAAATGCAGTATTATTGGCCTGTACTGCGGCAATGGCAAGTCCCACTAAATAAAGGACTTTTAATTATGTAATCAGAAAGCCTTGAACTTTATTAAATTATTTTTTCTCATCCTCCTCTTCTATATACTTGACTAATCATACATTCAGTCATATTCTAACGCTTGTTCCTGTCAGGAGTCGTGAGTGACTGGAGCCTATCCCAGTGACTTTGGGCCTTAGGCGGAGGAACACTCTGGACAGTGGCTAACTCATTAAAGCGGGCAGACACTGCAATGTTTTCAGTTGTGGATATGCGGCGCCTGCTCTGACTGTACGAGTGCATCACTAAGGTCAAAAGTTAGCAGCTCATGATTCATGCCCTCACACTACATAGTCGGATAGTCTTCTGCAAAGTGAGTACTCACACTGTACGTCAACCCACGGTGCATCAGACTACTGATTCTGGAAGCACAACATAAAAGGTGGAGGAGAAGAAGAAGAATCAGGAAGTGGAGATTCCCGTGTTTTAACAACAAACATTGTTTGCACATAGGCAGTGTGAGAACGTGCATGTTTTTGGAGGTGGGAGGAAGTCAGAGTAGCCTAAGACATTGTTTCACAACCAGGGTTACATGAACACACAAAGTAAGGTGAATTAGACAGTATTTGAATTACAATGTGCGTCACAGTAAATGATGCATTCTTAAGCATGACTTGAAGCATTTTTGTCAATATAATCAAAACAAAGTGACATGGAAAGGACATCATGTTGACTTTGGAGTCCAGGAGTCGAACCCACAATCTCCTTGTTGGAAAACCAGGGCCCCAACCACTTTGCTGTGCACCCCTATGACTATTTAGCTGACCATGTTTATCTAAAAATGGTATACAATAGTTTTTCAACTTCTATTGTCATGACACACTTGAAAATGGTAAATTATTCACTAAACTCTATGAGTAAATCAACATTTTTAAGGCACAACTGGCAGTACTTCAAGGTTAGAAATTGAGGATATTTAAAGTCAGAAATTTTATCAGCTGTTTCAACAAAATCTAAAGTTAAAAAATGAGCTTTCAACCTTGCACCACATCACATCCATCACCCAATGTTTCCTTTAAATAATGCATCAAATCCCAAAAATATATTCACTAAACTACTGCTTATAAACTTTTATCAGCATTTTTGTTCAACTTTTTGTTCTTGCTGACCAAATATTTGTCTCACAAGAATTTATTTGAAGTTCATTTCCCATATAAAGACAAATTTGTTTTATGAACATTAATGATTCAACATAGCTTGTCTGGTTGAAACTACATAAGTTGTGTATCTTATTAGTTCAATTTGTCTTACCTTGATTGCAAATTTAGCTCTAATTAATTGCAAAAATGTCGAAAGATTATTACAGACCTATTTTGCACTAAAGCAAATCTACAGCTACAGGTTTGTTTAGTATTCTGAGATGTTAGACTTATTGAGATTTTATATTTGAAAGAAATCAGACTTTATTTATGCGCCTGAATGCTGAAGACTTTTTTGCATATGGCAGAGGAAATGTGGACACTAATATTTCAAAGACAGTGTGTTTTGAATTTCGAGTGGTGGAGTTGCTTTCATTATTGATTTTTCTACAGTGAGATTTTGCATTGGGTTTTCTATTGATCCAAAGAAACACATGGAAGATAATACATCTCTGACAGATTACAGAGCAATGAGCATTCATCAGAATGTTATTACGCGATGGTAATGAAGTACACGTGTACAAAAATTATACTATAGTTTTGGTACACTTCTAAACACTTTTATAGCAAAATGGACTAAAATTCGAACACATGTACCAAAAACATTGAAAACGCAAATTCCAAACAAAAATGTATTTATTAGCTGGTGTTGATCCAGAACGTCTCATATTATTAGACATTTTATTCAGATTAAGTTGTTAAGTTGTGTCTTGCAATATATATGATAAAATGTTTTTTGTTTTGATGCAATTTTAGTCCATACACTGGTATCGGCAAGTATTGGAATCGGTACTGGAACAGAAAAAGCTCGATCAATGCATCCCTAAAATGTGTATAATCACAAAACTGATTGAAGACTCATCAGTATGTTTCACTTAGCACTTCTTTTGGTCAATACATTTAGAAATGATACTAAATAACTGCTAATTTAAACTAAATATTTAACCTTTATTTTATTCCTTGAGTTAATCTCTTTCAAAAGACACCAGACCAAAAGGCACCACTGTACAAGAATGTAAAGTTTTTCTAGTATAGTTCCTCATTCTCAATCAAATCTCTAAGAGCCACACAGGTCACAGGTTGCAGACCCCTGTTCTAGGCCAAGGAATAAAATCTCTGGATAAGAAAGCAGGTGGCATTCCTTCAGCAGAAAACTTTTACCAAGTACTTTTAAAAGTACATGTAGTAACTCTATCGAATGTTGTAGCATTTTAGGAAGTTAAGCTGTGTCATGTCTGAAAGTGCTCAAACAAATAAAATGCAAATTTGTGGCTGCTTTGTGAGAAAACTGGGACTCCTGTCTAGCTCTACTTTGTCTGCATCTGTACAAAGGGAAAAAACAGGGACCCATTTATATATATAAAAAAAAAATCATCCCGAGAGATGTTGGGTGCCACCACATTGGAAAAGAAAGAGAGGAACAGGCTGTACCAAAAAGAGATAGGGAGATGAACTACAAAGCAGCTCCTAAAAAGTTTGTAGAGGGGTGAATTCTGTCAAAAATATATAAATGATTACATTTGCAAAAGGTTGTATGTTGTTGAAAATCCAAAACCTATGATGGGAAAATATTTCAATTAGTTTGCAGCATGTGACGTGCGTTTCAAAATTGTCCATCCTGTGCATAATCTTAACAAGGCCACCTGCAGTTTCATCATTGCCTGACCAGTCAGCCCCTCCTACATTCTGTTTGAATGCAGAAGGGTCTGAAACTGAAGAGATAGCCAACGATTTCGTCGTCCAAAGTTAGGACGATCCAATCACAAACGCCCCCTCCTCCCCCTCCCCTCCGCAATTTCAAAACTTTTTTCTAACCGTTTCAAAATAACCAAGACGGCGGACGTAGCTGATAGATCATTGTTTTCGGCTATAGCTTCGGTTTTAAACAATTAGGGACGTATCAATCAAACCGTAGCTGCAAACCGCGTTCAGGGCCTTCATATAGATCAATGCTCCATTGAAAAAATCCTTGCGCTACATATTTACTATAACAACCTGTTTAGCGCGTCGCTGCATCGGGGGAATTTCCGGGTTTTCTGTGATTGGTTGATTCCGCGCTCGGAAAGCCCGTCCTCGAAATTGATCCCGGCGCTCTGATCCCAGACCCTTACGTCTTTGGACAGTGTCTGTCAAAGCGTGTAGGGACTGGCTGGTCAGGCAAGTTTCATCATGCTTGTCATTACGATGTGGTTATGATTCAACTCTTACAGAATGTGTCCTTCTCTGTCAGATTCTTCATTCAGCTGGTCTCACATGTGTTTCATCCAACTTGTCTCCAAGCTAGACCATTAGCTATTTAGCTACTATTTAAACCTCCTTGTGTGGAAGCAGAGTCAGCTTGGACAGCTAATTTTAGCTCAATGTACATCCTTTTACTTGAAAAAGCAAACATTTAGAATGAGGGGCAAAAATGTGGGCAACGCAATAGAGAAAATGTACTTTTATGCTGTTTATGGCATCATAAACAGTTTTTTTTTGTTTAACACAGTCATTTTATGTGGTAAAATAGGAACTGGGATTAGCTTTTCTGTTGCCTTGGCAAAAATACAGCTTCACAAAATTTTAGGACATTTGAACTGTAACACTGTGACTAAAGAGTCTTTCACACCAAGCCGATGGTCGCCTGTCTGAACCAGTTTGGCGGCTCACGTGGTTTAGTGTGAATGGGGTTGTCGGAGGTCAGCGAATCACGAAGCAAGTCATGAAGGCGGGATTTTGAAGACTTTCTTGTAGAGTCTGCATGCCCAGTCGCTGTGTATACAGCTGTTGGATTGGTCCAATGAATCAGCAAATCAGTGAACAGAAAAATCGTGCAGAAAACCCTAGATGACACTTACAGAAAAACAGTATTTAGCCGAGCAACTACAGTACGAAGGCTAAACTGTCGAGGGAAATAGACGTTGAGCTTCATCTGTGAGGTAAGATTAGAAACATCAGACACTTTGATAATAACCTGATTGATATGACAGTACTTGCTCTATTAACACATAATTTCATTAATTATTTACCTGAAAAGAGAACATCCATGTATCTAATCCAATGAGATCTATAAAAAGGTCAACTTACATCACATTATCTTTGAAAAGCCATAACCCACACATCACTCATTGGTCTACTTGTGCGGTACCTATTGCAAAACTTCACTCACTCTTTTCATGTCTAAAGTCGTTTTATATCCGTCAGACAGTGGCTTTGATGGGATTTGTCGTCTTAATCTCCCCACTTTGTAAGCAGCGACATATTGGATTTAAGTTTTCTATACCTTGAGCAATTTGGCGTGGAGCAGGAGTGTGTAGGCCGCCTCTGTGTAGTTGTCGCACTCCTTGTGAAGGTCGCACAGCTTGTACAGGTATCTGGAGAGGGAAAAGAGCAATGATTTATGGGTAATGTCTCAGAGCCACTTTAGTAATGTACAATGGGGTAGAAAGGCTAATCCAGGCTCTTTTCATAAGGTTGATGGACATATGGGAAAGGCATAGATAAGACAGTGTATTACTTTGAACACTTTAGCCTTGTTCCTTTACTGTAGCATAGATTTATACAACGTAGAAAAGCTTCAAAGCCCTTAGTTTGAATAAATACGACTTGCTAGTCCAAGGTGTTAGAATTGGATATAATGGCACACTGAAATATAATGTAGTTTGAAGCAATGGTTGTCCTAGTCAAAAAATCAACTGAGGCTAAAATAAAGTATATCAATATGTATTTTTTTATATATATTTGGAAGCTGGGTCATGGGCCAGACTGATCAATTTGAAGGTTTGACTGAACCATTAATCCCTTAATCTATTACTTTAAACAATGTCCAATAATACAAAATTATTTATGAAAAAACATCATACAAAGATGAGCAAAATGAAAAAGTCAATCTATGACTTTAAAGCGTGGCTGATAACCCTAAGGTAATTAACTGAAGATTCATATTCCCACAGCCTGCTTGCTATGATGAAGCGCTATCATAACATAGAAGCAGTAACATTACACAAATTGTGTGTAAAATGAAATAATCTTTGACTTTAAACAGTGACTGATAATCCTATTGTAATTAACTGAAGATCCATAACCCACACCTAATATAATATGAAAGAGATCCGGTTACCATAAAATAGCAGCACTAAAATTACATGACAAATCATAGAACGTGTGTAATGAAAAACCCGATCTATGACTTTGAACAGTGGCTAATAATCCTATTGTATTTACTTAAGATCCACAGCCCACAATATGTACTTGCTAATATAAAGGAGAACCAGCTACCATAACATACAGTAGCAGCAATACAATTACATGACACATCAAGAAATGTGCGTAATGAAAAACCTGATCTATGGCTTTGAACAGTGGCCAATAATCCTATTGTAATTTACTGGAAATCCACAATCCACAACCTACTTGCTAATATGAAGCCAAGCCAACTATTACAACATAGCAGAAGAAAAATAACACGAAAATCATAGAAATATGTGTCAAATGAAAGATCCATTCTATGACTTTGAACAGTGCCTGAGTGATCATAATTGTAATTAACTGAAGATCCCAAACCAACAACAAATATGGAGAGTTGATTACCATAACATAGCAGATGCAAAATTACATGACCAATCATAGAAATGTGTGTAAAATGAAAAACCAGATCTATGACTTTTAACAGCGACTTATAATTCTATCGATCACATAATAGCAGTAAATTCACACCAAAAAAAATTACAAAAATAAAAGTTGAATGAAGATCCGATCTACAACTTTGAAACTGAGTGATTATCCTATTGTAATTAACTGAAGATCCCGTAACCCACAACAACTATTAAAGAAAGTTGGTTGCCATAACATAGCAGATGCAAAATTACATGACCAATCATAGAAATTTGTGTAAATGAAAAAAACCCTATCTACGACTTTTAACAGTGACTGGTAATCCTATTGTAATTTACTGAAGATCCACAACTGACAATTTCTACTATGAAAGGAAACCAGCTAACATAGCAGCAGTAAAATTACAACACATAAGAAATCACTGAGTTGTGTTGAAAATGAAAAAGCCAATCTATGATTTTAAACAGTGGCTGATAATCCTATTGTAATTTACTGAAGATCCATAACCCACAATCTAATATGAAGAAGAATTGGCTGCCATAACATTGCAATAGCATAATTACATGACAGATCATAAACATGTGTATAAAATGCAAGACCCAATCTACGACTTTATGTTGCCAAATATTCCTATTGTAATTTACTCAGATCCAACACCCACAACCTAATATGAAGAATAGATGGTTACCATAACAGCAGCAGAGCAGCAAATTACACAACAAATCACAAAATGTGTGTGAAATGAAAGAATAAAACATGTCATGGTCTTACCGAATGTACATCTCTTCTCTGTCTATTTCTTTATAAAAATTCTGCAAGAGAGAACACACAGAACAAACAACATGAATCACTTAAGTCGATGTAAATATGACGGTTGGCTTCAGAACCCTGTGAACCTGCCAACATTCTGTTCATAGCTAATCTCTCTTTTTAAAGCAGAACACACAGGGAAAAGGCATGACTCAGACAGAATTTAGGCCACCGGCTTGTCTTCCTGTCGTGAGGGAGAGTTTGACATTTCGACGCTCAAAGATGAAATGTGGGTTTTTGCGAGGAACTGTCTCAGGTGAGCCGGGACCAGATCATATCCTGATGCAGTGTGACAGAAAAGAGACGCGGGCTTTTGTTTCCAGTCCGCATGCTCCACAAATGACATTATGGACATTTACCAGACACAAATGAGCTGTTATTTTTGAGTAATGATGAGAAGTTTAATGAGATGGAGTTACAGTCATTGCTAACTGCTTCTTGGATCCACAGTTAATCTTCATACTTGAAAGCAGAGATCAGACTTTGAGGAAGAGCTTTGACCATGTTTTGTCCTCAATAGTTATCATTATCATTAAGTGATTTTTGTCTAGGGTAATTAGTCTGGAAAGCCATTTACAGATCATTCAACTTGAGCAAAGGAAGTAGATAGTGTTAAATGAGATAGGTGTTTAATATGGATTTACACATTTGTTAGCCACAAACAAATATCAAATGTTGAAATGATCCAACCGATCTCACAAGAAAGATATATATACACATCAATAGCCTATGATTACCACGATTTCCCACCTTTTTTGCTTAAAATATGCCACACGTTGCAGTCTCAGTTCATTTCTATGGTGATTGTAAAGATGTGTTATTGTTTATGATATTTACAATGAACCTACAGTGAATTTGAATGTGGAGCAACACGTACACATACTGTCACTTTTTATTATACAAGGGCCCCATTGGGAATGCTTGGAACCTTGTCGCTCCGGGTTTTCCTTTTGGGTGTAATGACTTGGGTACCCTTCATGATTGTTATGTAACTGATTGGAAGCAATTGATTCAGACCTGGAAGCTCCCATGCATCAATCAGGGAAAGTCAAACACTCAGGCTGGCAGGACAATAATGCAACTTAGACACAACGTACAGGATAAGTATAGGGACTGAAACAATTTCGGAGCATTGCCTGACACGTGCAATGGCTGGGAGGGAGTCCACTCAGAATGCTCATCAAGTGTGGTCTCCTTAGCCGAGGTAGCAAATAATAAACAAAGACTAAACAGGATTCTGGAACAATGACATAATAAAAAGGCTGTACAACACAAACATGTTCATACACTCAGTAGGGTGCCCTGTCTAGGCTACCCCATGTACATGGGACACAGCCTTGGTATATAGATAGATAGATAGATATTTTACAAAATCCTTAACCTAATCTAAATCTGCTCCAAGTTCCATTTGAGATTGCCTCGCAAGACAGAGAAGCTAATATGTCAGCTACTTAGCAAGCTAAACAGGGCGCGCACCACCAAAAAAGTTGGCAGGGGAAAACAAGGTGAATAGAAAAATGTTAGTTATAGAGGAACTTTAAACAAAATCAACTGGTAAACTGTGCAGGGAATGAACAGTGCTGTCTACTGTTCTGAGACTTTCAGCTCCCGCTGTGGAGTGTCTCAAGTCTTGATTTAAGATGGTAGAAAGTTGTAATCTGGATCTTCTGGACAACGTAATTTGGTCTTCAAATGTGCTATCCAAATGACAACTTTTTGAAGTTCCGAAAGTTGAAAATGATTGAGTCGAAACGTCTTGATCTTCTGTAACGCTGTCCAGATGACAACATTGAAGCTTTCTACTATGGATCACTCCTGGACGAATGAAGGATTACACAAATTCTTGACTTTAGACCTTTAACCCTGCATGGGTTGTGTCTAGTCCTCTGTGTCTTTTTCATTGATTTTGTTTTATTTGGGGCGATTGGTTGTTTTTTTATGCGCCATGGTTTTAGCACAATCTAGGCAAATTTGCCTGCTGCCTATGCCTGATTGATTCTCATGCTATATCTGAAATCACAAACTTCTAATAATTCATTTGGAAAGACTCAGGCCATATGGTTTGGACCTGCTGTATTTCTTCAAAAATAGTCTGAAGTATGTTCGTCAGCGTCATGTTTGTACTGATTCGAACATGCGCCTCTGCCCAAAGCCACAATGGTTCAACATTTCATGTATTCCATCTTTATCTGTGCACTTTTTCTCTCTCTATTTAGGATCAGAAAGTCGTACGAAACCCCGGCACAGATTGATCTCACCCTTTTCATACTTGTATTCAACACTCACCAGGACATTGACAGTGCAGCTCATGCGGTTCTCCTTGTTCTCGTCGTGCATGATGGTCCTGTAGTCCAGCAGCCTCTCCAACAGCCGCACCACCAGAGTCACAAAGTTCTCCCCGGTTTTTGACAGGTACTTGTGCTTCCTGCAGTGCTCCAGCAGACTTCAGCGGAGAGAGAGCAGAAGTTAGCATTAAAAAGTTNTGTAGGGCTGCAGCCACTTGTTTGTTTGTTGTTTCTTTTATGTTGCATGTTTATGTGCCGTGCTACGTGTTATCACTGCTCTGACGATGTTCTCATCGTAACGGCTTTTCCAGCCCTGTCGTGCCTTGGATATTATTGTTCCGAACAGCCCCACGTGTGCTCCTGTCGCTACATCGTCTGCCCGTGTAGCACGATGGCTAAGACTATTGTGACTCTCTTACTACTCTTGCTAGTCACGGATGCACTTTGGGGCAAGAACCTTCCCTTCTCATCGCAAGCCGACGCTCGATCATCTATTCCAGAGATGCTCTACTCGCTCTAAGACAGTTTGCTGGCGACGCTTGTCCGGTCACGCTGCCCCGTTACATCACGCCGAGGGAAAACTTCCCTGGGAGAACCGTGCGGCGAAAAAGGGGCAGGAGAGGGGGCGTGCGGCAGCGACTGCGACGTAGAGGGAATAAACCTCCTCTACCTTCCATCATCTTAAGCAATGCGAGGTCGCTCCGTAATAAGATGGAAGAGCTGCGAGCGTCCTCTAGGCATTGCTTTGAGTACAGAGACTCTGGATTAATGGTGTTCACAGAGTCATGGCTGTCCCTCGATATCCCTGACTCACTTATACAGATTGACAACTTCTCTTGCTGGAGAGCGGATCGTAACAACTTGTCCGGGAAGTGCAAAGGAGGGGGCATTTGCGTTTATGTAAACAATAACTGGTGTAAGCAAATATACATCAGAGACTCTGCTGTCCGGATGTAGAAATGCTCTGCCTATCCCTGAGACCTTTTACCTCCCGAGGGAATTCGGAAACATCATTATTTGCGTTGCCTACATTCCACCTAGCGGCAATGCAAAAAGCGCAGCGAGTTTACTAGCTGAATGCTGCCACACACAATCACAGCGCTATCCTAATGCTCCTCTCTTCGTCCTTGGAGACTTTAATCATTGCAAATTGGAGAAATACTTGCCTGGATTTCAACAATATGTGAAATGCAGTACCAGAAACGGTTCTACTTTAGATAAATGCTATGGAAACGTAAAAGATGCTTATACAGCCAAGTCACTGCCACCGCTGTCTAACTCGGATCACTGTACTGTTCATCTTTTGCCCATATATAAAACCAAACTCAAGTCTTGTAAACCGCAGCAAAAATCTGTGCTTGTATGGTCCACAGACAGCATTGAAACTCTGGGCGGCTGTTTTTTATGTACAGGACTGGTCCATCTTTCATTCTATGAACATTGATGTGGCCACAGAAACAGTCACAGATTACATAAAATTCTGTATTGACAGCGTTGTACCTAAAAAGACAATTCTACAATACCCTAATAATAAACCATACATTTCTAAGAGTGTCAAAAAATGCATCAATAAAAAGAGATTGGCTTTTCAGAGCAAGGACAGGGTCGAGATCTCTACTGCCCAGAAAGAATTAAACAATATGCTGAAAGAAGCCAGACATAGTTATAAAAATAAACTTGAGAACAGTCTTTCCTCCATGAATTCTAAGCAACTCTGGGACTCTATAAAACACATGACTAATATACTCCATCTAGGTCTCAGTATTTTACCTCTGATGATATGACAAGGCAAATGAACTGAATGATTATTTTTCCTACGTTTTCAGACTCAAAATTTTACCTCATCAGAAATAGATCCTTTGAACTGCTAAACTGTGAAGAATCAAATCAAATTACCATAACGCCGGCTTCAGATTCAGAACATTTTTATGGGCATCAGCAAGATAAAATCTACCGGCCCAGATGGTCTATCAGCTGCAGTTCTAAAGCACTGCGCATGGGAATTGTCTCTAGCCTGGTGCCCCATATTTCAGGAATGTCTGAATTCACACTGTGTTCCTGAACTTTGGAAGAAGTCCACAATTATTCCTGTTCCTAAAACATCATGCCCGTCTGAGAACAGCGATTTTAGACCCATCGCACTGACATCCGAGGTCATGAAATGTTTTGAAAGGTTTATTGTGACCTTACTCAAAACTGAAGTTTGTTCTCGTCTTGACCCGTTTCAGTTCGCTTATAGACGTGGCCGTAGCACGGAGGATGCAGTGGCTTGTTTAATCCATCTAATCTCTAAACATCTGGAAAACCCTAAAGCTTATGCCCGAGCATTGTTTGTGGACTTCTCCTCAGCATTTAATACTGTGCAACCCCATCTTTTAGTTCAGTTCCTCTCAGAAATGAATGTTAACACAAGTTTGATTAAGTTATTGTACTCCTTCTTGATTAATAGGCCTCAGCAAGTTAAAATTCATAACATCTTATCTGAGGTCAGATTATGTAGCACTGGTTTTCCGCAAGGCTGTGTCAGCTCTCCCTTTCTTTATACTTTATACACGAACAACTGTAGAAGCAGTCAGCCTAATAACTACATTATAAAGTTTTCTGATGATACCGTGATCTTAAGTTTATTGTTTAAAGATGACCCGCCTTCTCTTTATCTGAATGAAATCTCCTCCTTTAAAAGCTGGTGTGACAACTATCACTTAGTTTTTAATGAGAAAAAGACCAAAGAGATTATCTTTGACCCACGTGAAGTGAGAGCGCACAACCCAGTCATCATTAACAACAGCAACATTGAAACTGTAACATCCTTTAAATACCTTGGTGTACATGTGGACTCTCTGTTGAACTGGAATCCTCACATCGACTCTCTCTGCACTCGTTTGGCCCAGAGGATGCACTTTCTACGCCGACTAAGACTCTTTGGTGTCAGCAGAAACATTATGTGGACCTTTTACACTTCTGTACTCGAAAGCATAATTCGCTATGGTTTATGTGTGTGGTACGGGAGTTTGTCTGTTCAAAACAAAAACAAACTAGGAAATATGGTAAAAACTGCCATGAAGATCATAGGAACTCGTGAGTTTCCATCCCTGCAGCACATTCATGAGAGCTCTGTGTTATGTTTAGCTCATAGAATCATCTCTGATCCAGCACATGTTCTGTTCTCGGAGTTGAGCGTTTGCCTTCGGGACGCCGCTTCAGAGCAGCCAAACATAAGACCAATCGCTTTAAAAACTCATTTGTCCCTTCTGCCATAACACTGTTGAACAAGCAGTAGCAAGGTCTGAGCAGGTGTCCATGTCTGTGTTGTCTTGTGTTTTTCTTGTCTTGTGTCTGTATTTTGTGATTTTTGTTGTGGCTGCCGGCCCCTCAGCCAAGACAAATTTCCCTAACGGGACAATAAAGTACTTGATTGATTGATTGATTGATTGAATTTAAATTACCAGCTCGACTAAATAGTAATTTCACATTTTTAATCTGGTCATTTGTGTTAGTGACTAGACCCATTCTCTTATGTAATACAATAAAAATTACATATAAATAGTGCTAATTTCAGCTGCCCTTCATCTTGGCTTATATTATATATTATAAAGTTAAATACATCTTACATTAAATGCAGTATTATTGGCCTGTACTGCGGCAATGGCAAGTCCCACTAAATAAAGGACTTTTAATTATGTAATCAGAAAGCCTTGAACTTTATTAAATTATTTTTCTCATCCTCCTCTTCTATATACTTGACTAATCATACATTCAGTCATATTCTAACGCTTGTTCCTGTCAGGAGTCGTGAGTGACTGGAGCCTATCCCAGTGACTTTGGGCCTTAGGCGGAGGAACACTCTGGACAGTGGCTAACTCATTAAGGCGGGCAGACACTGCAATGTTTTCAGTCGTGGATATGCGGCGCCTGCTCTGACTGTACGAGTGCATCGCTAAGGTCAAAAGTTAGCAGCCATGATTCATGCCCTCACACTACATAGTCGGATAGTCTTCTGCAAAGTGAGTACTCACACTGTACGTCAACCCACGGTGCATCAGACTACTGATTCTGGAAGCACAACATAAAAGGTGGAGGAGAAGAAGAAGAATCAGGAAGTGGAGATTCCCCGTGTTTAACAACAACATTGTTTGCACATAGGCAGTGTGAGAAACGTGCATGTTTTTGGAGGTGGGAGGAAATCAGAAGTAGCCTAAGACATTGTTTCACAACCAGGGTTACATGAACACAAAAAGTAAGGTGAAATTAGACAGTATTTGAATTACAATGTGCGTCACAGTAAATGATGCATTCTTAGCATGACTTGAAGCATTTTTGTCAATATAATCAAAACAAAGTGACATGGAAAGGACATCATGTTGACTTTGAAGTCCAGGAGTCGAACCCACAATCTCCTTGTTGGAAAAAACCAGGGCCCCAACCACTTTGCTGTGCACCCCTATGACTATTTAGCTGACCATGTTTATCTAAAAATGGTATACAATAGTTTTTCAACTTCTATTGTCATGACACACTTGAAAATGGTAAATTATTCACTAAACTCTATGAGTAAATCAACATTTTTAAGGCACAACTGGCAGTACTTCAAGGTTAGAAATTGAGGATATTTAAAGTCAGAAATTTTATCAGCTGTTTCAACAAAATCTAAAGTTAAAAAATGAGCTTTCAACCTTGCACCACATCACACATCCATCACCCAATGTTTCCTTTAAATAATGCATCAAATCCCAAAATATATTCACTAAACTACTGCTTATAAACTTTTATCAGCATTTTTGTTCAACTTTTTGTTCTTGCTGACCAAATATTTGTCTCACAAGAATTTATTTGAAGTTCATTTCCATATAAAGACAAATTTGTTTTATGAACATTAATGAATTCAACATAGCTTGTCTGGTTGAAACTACATAAGTTGTGTATCTTATTAGTTCAATTTGTCTTACCTTGATTGCAAATTTAGCTCTAATTAATTGCAAAAATGTCGAAAGATTATTACAGACCTATTTTGCACTAAAGCAAATCTACAGCTACAGGTTTGTTTAGTATTCTGAGATGTTAGACTTATTGAGATTTTATATTTGAAAGAAATCAGACTTTATTTAAGCGCCTGAATGCTGAAGACTTTTTTGCATATGGCAGAGGAAATGTGGACACTATATTTCAAAGACTGTGCGTTTTGAATTTCGAGTGGTGGAGTTGCTTTCATTATTGATTTTTCTACAGTGAGATTTTGCATTGGGTTTTCTATTGATCCAAAGAAACACATGGAAGATAATACATCTCTGACAGATTACAGAGCAATGGGCATTCATCAGAATGTTATTACGCGATGGTAATGAAGTACACGTGTACAAAAATTATACTATAGTTTAGGTATACTTCTAAACACTTTTATAGCAAAATGGACTAAAATTCGAAAACATGTACCAAAACATTGAAAACGCAAATTCCAAACAAAAATGTATTTATTAGCTGGTGTTGATCCAGAACGTCTCATATTATTAGACATTTTATTCAGATTAAGTTGTTAAGTTGTGTCTTGCAATATATATGATAAAATGTTTTTCGTTTTGATGCAATTTTAGTCCATACACTGGTATCGGCAAGTATTGGAATCGGTACTGGAACAGAAAAAGCTCGATCAATGCATCCCTAAAATGTGTATAGTCACAAAATTGATTGAAGATCATCAGTATGTTTCACTTAGCACTTCTTTTGGTCAATACATTTAGAAATGATACTAAATAACTGCTAATTTAAACTAACATTTAACCTTTATTTTATTCCTTGAGTTAATCTCTTTCAAAAGACACCAGACCAAAAGGCACCACTGTACAAGAATGTAAAGTTTTTTCTAGTCTAGTTCCTCATTCTCAATCAATCTCAAAGAGCCACACAGAAGCCTTTAAAGAGCCGCAGGTTGCAGACCCCTGTTCTAGGCCAAGGAATAAAATCTCTGGATAAGAAAGCAGGAGGCATTCCTTCAGCAGAAAACTTTTACCAAGTATTTTTAAAAGTACATGTAGTAACTCTATCGAATGTTGTAGCATTTTAGGAAGTTAAACCGTGTCATGTCTGAAAGTGCTCAAACAAATAAAATGCAAATTTGTGGCTGCTTTGTGAGAAAACTGGGACTCCTGTCTAGCTCTACTTTGTCTGCATCTGTACAAAGGGAAAAACAGGGACCCATTTATATATAAAAAAAAAATCATCCCGAGAGATGTTGGGTGCCACCACATTGGAAAAGAAAGAGAGGAACAGGCTGTACCAAAAAGAGATAGGGAGATTAACTACAAAGCAGCTCCTAAAAAGTTTGTAGAGGGGTGAATTCTGTCAAAAATATATAAATGATTACATTTGCAAAAGGTTGTATGTTGTTGAAAATCCAAAACCTATGATGGTAAAATATTTCAATTAGTTTGCAGCATGCGTGCATTTCAAAATTGTCCATCCTGTGCATAATCTTAACAAGGCCACCTGCAGTTTCATCATGCTTGTCATTACGATGTGGTTATGATTCAACTCTTACAGAATGTGTCCTTCTCTGTCAGATTCTTCATTCAGCTGGTCTCACATGTGTTTCATCCAACTTGTCTCCAAGCTAGACCATTAGCTACTTAGCTACTATTTAAACCTCCTTGTGTGGAAGCAGAGTCAGGCTTGGACAGCTAATTTTAGCTCAATGTACATCCTTTTACTTGAAAAAGCAAACATTTAGAATGAGGGGCAAAATGTGGGCAACGCAATAGAGAAAATGTACTTTTATGCTGTTTATGGCATCATAAACAGTTTTTTTTTGTTTAACACAGTCATTTTATGTGGTAAAATAGGAACTGGGATTAGCTTTTCTGTTGCCTTGGCAAAAATACAGCTTCACAAAATTTTAGGACATTTGAACTGTAACACTGTGACTAAGAGTCTTTCACACCAAGCCGATGGTCGCCTGTCTGAACCAGTTTGGCGGCTCACGTGGGTTTAGTGTGAATGGGGTTGTCGGAGGTCAGCGAATCACGAAGCAAGTCATGAAGGCGGGATTTTGAAGACTTTCTTGTAGAGTCTGCATGCCCAGTCGCTGTGTATACAGCTGTTGGATTGGTCCAATGAATCAGCAAATCAGTGAACAGAAAATCGTGCAGAAAACCCTAGATGACACTTACAGAAAAAGTATTTAGCCGAGCAACTACAGTACGAAGGCTAAACTGTCGAGGGAAATAGACGTTGAGCTTCATCTGTGAGGTAAGATTAGAAACATCAGACACTTTGATAATAACCTGATTGATATGACAGTACTTGCTCTATTAACACATAATTTCATTAATTATTTACCTGAAAAGAGAACATCCATGTATCTAATCCAATGAGATCTATAAAAAGGTCAACTTACATCACATTATCTTTGAAAAGCCATAACCCACACATCACTCATTGGTCTACTTGTGCGGTACCTATTGCAAAACTTCACTCACTCTTTTCATGTCTAAAGTCATTTTATATCCGTCAGACAGTGGCTTTGATGGGATTTGTCGTCTTTAATCTCCCCACTTTGTAAGCAGCGACATATTGGATTTAAGTTTTCTGTACCTTGAGCAATTTGGCATGGAGCAGGAGTGTGTAGGCCGCCTCTGTGTAGTTGTCGCACTCCTTGTGAAGGTCGCACAGCTTGTACAGGTATCTGGAGAGGAAAAAGAGCAATGATTTATGGGTAATGTCTCAGAGCCACTTTAGTAATGTACAATGGGGTAGAAAGGCTAATCCAGGCTCTTTTCATAAGGTTGATGGACATATGAGAAAGGCATAGATAAGACAGTGTATTACTTTGAACACTTTAGCCTTGTTCCTTTACTGTAGCATAGATTTATACAACATAGAAAAGCTTCAAAGCCTTAGTTTGAATAAATACGACTTGCTAGTCCAAGGTGTTAGAATTGGATATAATGGCACACTGAAATATAATGTAGTTTGAAGCAATGGTTGCCCTAGTCAAAAAATCAACTGAGGCTAAAATAAAGTGTATCAATATGTATTTTTTATATATATTTGGAAGCTGGGTCATGGGCCAGATTGATCAATTTGAAGGTTTGACTGAACCATTAATCCCTTAATCTATTACTTTAAACAATGTCCAATAATACAAAATTATTTATGAAAAACATCATACAAAGATGAGCAAAATGAAAAACTCAATCTATGACTTTAAAGCGTGGCTGATAACCCTAAGGTAATTAACTGAAGATTCATATTCCACAGCCTGCTTGCTATGATGAAGCGCTATCATAACATAGAAGCAGTAACATTACACAAAATGTGTGTAAAATGAAATAATCTTTGACTTTAAACAGTGACTGATAATCCTATTGTAATTAACTGAAGATCCATAACCCACACCTAATATAATATGAAAGAGAGCCGGTTACCATAAAATAGCAGCACTAAAATTACATGACAAATCATAGAAACGTGTGTAATGAAAAACCCGATCTATGACTTTGAACAGTGGCTAATAATCCTATTGTATTTACTTAAGATCCACAGCCCACAATGTACTTGCTAATATAAAGGAGAACCAGCTACCATAACATACAGTAGCAGCAATACAATTACATGACACATCCAAGAAATGTGCGTAATGAAAAACCTGATCTATGGCTTTGAACAGTGGCCAATAATCCTATTGTAATTTACTGAAATCCACAATCCACAACCTACTTGCTAATATGAAGCCAAGCCAACTATTACAACATAGCAGAAGAAAATAACACGAAAATCAAAGAAATATGTGTTAAATGATCCATTCTATGACTTTGAACAGTGCCTGAGTGATCATATTGTAATTAACTGAAGATCCCAAACCAACAACAAATATGGAGAGTTGATTACCATAACATAGCAGATGCAAAATTACATGACCAATCATAGAAATGTGTGTAAATGAAGACCAGATCTATGACTTTTAACAGCGACTTATAATTCTATCGATCACATAATAGCAGTAAATTCACACCAAAAAAATTACAAAATAAAAGTTGAATGAAGATCCGATCTACAACTTTGAACTGAGTGATTATCCTATTGTAATTAACTGAAGATCCGTAACCCACAACAACTATTAAAGAAAGTTGGTTGCCATAACATAGCAGATGTAAAATTGCATGATCAATTGTAGAAATGTGTGTAAAATGAAAAACCTTATCTATGACATTTAACAGAGACTGGTAATCCTATTGTAATTTACTAAAGATCCACAACTCCCAATAGCTAATATAAAGGGAAACCAGCTAACATAGCAGCAGTAAAATTACAACACATAAGAAATCATTGAGTTATGTTGAAAATGAAAAAGCCAATCTATGATTTTAAACAGTGGCTGATAATCCTATTGTAATTTACTGAAGATCCATAACCCACAATCTAATATGAAGAAGAATTGGCTGCCATAACATTGCAATAGCATAATTACATGACAGATCATAAACATGTGTATAAAATGCAAGACCCAATCTATGACTTTGAACTGTTTCCAGATATTCCTATTGTAATTTACTCAAGATCTAACACCCACAACCTAATATGAAGAATAGATGGTTACCATAACAGCAGCAGAGCAGCAAAATTACACAACAAATCACAAAAATGTGTGTAAAATTAAAGAATAAAACATGTCATGGTCTTACCGAATGTACATCTCTTCTCTGTCTATTTCTTTATAAAAATTCTGCAAGAGAGAACACACAGAACAAACAACATGAATCACTTAAGTCGATGTAAATATGACGGTTGGCTTCAGAACCCTGTGAACCTGCCAACATTCTGTTCATAGCTAATCTCTCTTTTTAAAGCAGAACACACAGGGAAAAGGCATGACTCAGACAGAATTTAGGCCACCGGCTTGTCTTCCTGTCGTGAGGAGAGTTTGACATTTCGACGCTCAAAGATGAAATGTGGGTTTTTGCCGAGGAACTGTCTCAGGTGAGCCGGGACCAGATCATATCCTGATGCAGTGTGACAGAAAAGACACGCGGGCTTTTGTTTCCAGTCCGCATGCTCCACAAATGACATTATGGACATTTACCAGACACAAATGAGCTGTTATTTTGAGTAATGATGAGAGGTTTAATTGAGATGGAGTTACAGTCATTGCTAACTGCTTCTTGGATCCACAGTTAATCTTCATACTTGAAAGCAGAGATCAGACTTTGAGGAAGAGCTTTGACCATGTTTTGTCCTCAATAGTTATCATTATCATTAAGTGATGTTTATGTCAAGGGTAATTAGTCTGGAAAGTCATTTACAGATCATTCAACTTGAGCAAAGGAAATAGATAGTGTTAAATTTTACACATTTGTTAGCCACAAACAAATACCAAATGTTGAAATTATCCAACCCGATCTCACAAGAGAGAGTACATATACGTATATCACAACATAACAATACACATCAATAGTGTATGATTACCAAGATTTCCCACCAGTTCATTTCTATGGTGGTTGTAAAGGTGTGTTATTGTTTATGTATATTTTACGAAATCCTTAACCTCATCTTAATCTGCTCCAAGCTCCAGCCCTAAATTTACTCATTTTAGTAACTTGAAACCTAAACTTGTTTAAACACTGTGTTGAACGATCACATACAGTGAATATGAACATGCTTGTTTGAAAGTTTAGGTCCTGTAGAATTCATTCGTTGGGTTTATTTGAACTCTTGTTATATCTATATTTGAGATTGCCTCGCAAGACAGAGAAGCTAATATGTCAACAGAGCTAAACAAGGCACGCACCACCAAAAAAAAGTTGGCTGGGCAAAACAAGGTGAATAGAAAAATCAACAGGTAAACTGTGCATAGAGAATGAACAGCGCTGTCTACTGTTCTGAGACTTTCAGCTCCCGCTGTGGAGTCTCTTAAGTCTTGACTTAAGATGGTAGAAAGTTGTCATCTGGACAGCGTATTTGAAGATCTTCTGGACAACGTATTTTGGTCTTCAAATATGCTATTCAAATGACAACTTTTTGAAGTTCCGAAAGTTGAAAATGATTGAGAGTCGAAACGTCTTGATCTTCTGTAACGCTGTCCAGATGACAACATTGAAGTCTTTCTACTGTTGATCACTCCTGGACGAATGAAGGATTACAGACTCTTGACTTTTGACATTTAACCCTACATGAGTTGTGTCTAGTCCTCTGTGTCTTATTCATGTTGTTTTATTTCTTTAGGGCGATTGGTTGTTTTTTTATGCGCCATGGTTAGGATTTTAACTGTTCTGTTTTTCATATTGTACTTAATAACTAAAGTAAACTTGAAAGTGGTTTACTTTCTTTCTTTCTTTCATTCTTTTTTTTTTTTTAAGCACAATATAGGCAAATTTGCCAACTGCTGCCTATGCCTGATTGACTCTCATGCTTTATCTGAAATTACAAACTTCTAATAATTCATCTGGAAAGACTCCCGCCATATGGTTTGGACCTGCTGTATTTCTTCTGAAGTACAGTATGTTTGTTTAATCCGAACGAGTGCCTCTGCCCAAAGCCACAATGGTTCAACATTTCATGTATTCAATCTTTATCTGTGCACTTTTTCTCTCTACATTTAGGATCAGAAAGTCGTACGAAACCCCGGCACAGATTGATCTCACCCTTTTCAGACTTGCGTTCAACACTCACCAGGACATTGACAGTGCAGCTCATGCGGTTCTCCTTGTTCTCGTCGTGCATGATGGTCCTGTAGTCCAGCAGCCTCTCCAACAGCCGCACCACCAGAGTCACAAAGTTCTCCCCGGTTTTTGACAGGTACTTGTGCTTCCTGCAGTGCTCCAGCAGACTTCAGCGGAGAGAGAGCAGAAGTTAGCATTAAAAAGTTAGACGGGTTTCCGATATTACCTATGCATTACACAGAGGAGATGTAGGCGTCCTGATTTAACCTGCAGACGTGACACGAATGTAAATATACTAGAAGTTGTATCGAACGTTAACATTTAATAACTGTACTAGAAATGTTTTACAGTCTGCAGTATCTGTTTAATTACTACACTGACATTATAAGCAATTTTATGTCTATGCAGAAACACGATTTCAATCAGATAAGTGTTTCAAAAGTGTGTGAACTCGACAAGGCTTTTAGGTGAAGATTTAGCATTTAGATATTCTCTGGTAAAACTCAAAGGAAACCGAGGGATTAAAAGACATAGATCTTATATTTATATTTGTACACATTGGTACAGATGTATATTATACAAGCGTATTTAAGTGCTGTCTGAATCTAAATATCAAGTGCTGTTAACATGCTTATTGTTTTACTGTTTATTTTGAGTGAGTAGGTTGTGTTCTTGGTCTAAAATGTAATCATGTCTTCATTGTTGTAATAATAGTACAACAATGTATAAAAATATATATTAAAACATACTCTATTAAAGTGAGGGGGTGTATCTCTTCACAAATCTTACTTTTGGAGAGATATGTAGAGATGTTTTGGGAATGTCCAAAATCAAATATTTGCTATTTTGCAATTTTAATCTAAAAAAATAATATTTTTTTTTTTTTAGGTTATACATTTTCCCTCCTCTTTTCATCTTGCTTATGTCACATGCAATTCTATTCACTGCAAAAACTATAAATCTACACTTGCTTGGATTCAGAACTTTCATCCAGATTTGAGCTGTTTTAGCTGGATAAGATTTAATTGCTTGTGTAACGTTAAAAAATGTCACTGGTTTCAAGATATTTTTAACTGGTTATAAAACCAAGAACAAAACAGTTTTCTTACCCATTGGCAAATATTTTGGTTTGAAATAAGGAGCACTGTCTTGAAATCAGTTTGAAAGAAAAAGAAACTGAAAAATGTCTTTTGTTTTTACATTTGGACCCGTGATGTCACACTTAACAGCCCCATTAAATATTTACTGTACATCACATGAACCTTAATTATTGTCCTCTTTTTGAAATGTTCACTCTTTTGGACGTGGAATAGATTAGTTTAGACCTGATGTCATTCAAAAGACTATATTTTTTCTCATTTTTCTCTATTTATTGTAAAAACTCTGAAAACCAGAAGTAGCTGTTAGTGGCTTGTTAGCAGCAAAAGCCTCTTGAGTAAATACAACTTTCCCTAATGAAATTCCTGCTGATAATTCTCTTCCTACTTGAGAACTATTTTGTAGTGATTTGCACTTCCCGTTAAGCACAAATGTGAGGAGCTTCTTCTTCCTCCTCGTCGCCCAGTTTAATTGCCAAATCTGGAGCATAATTAGCCAGTCTTTGACCATCGCAGATTTCCATTTTAGATTGGAGCAAATTTCCTCTTTTGCCCATTAGCTCGCTGTTAGCCTCCGACTGCGCTAAAGCTAACAGCAGCTCCGAGCCTGCTGAGACGACGAAGCGTGTGATCACAGGCACGCCGAGAACAGTTTCAGGAGAGGTACGTAGTAATTAGTCTGAGCTAAACTTATCTGTGTGTGTGTGTGTGTGTGTTTGGGTGAGAGAGAGGCAGAGAGAGAGAGAGAGACAGACACAGTGAGAGACAAGAGAGAGAGATGAAGAAAAAGAGGCAAGAAAGAGAGAAATAGAAAGAGAAACAGAGTGAGAGACAGAGAGACAAACACACGGACGACACAGACGAGGGAGGGAGAAATACACTGTGAGAGACATGAGACAAACACAAATAGTGAGAGATCCAGACTGAGTGAGAGATGAGAGAGAGAGGTACAAAGAGAGCAATAATGGAAAGAGAAAAAGAGAGAGAAACAGAAAAAGAGGGACGAGAGACAGGGACAGGCAGAGAGAGAAAAGAGAGATAAAGAAACAGTGTAAGAGACAGAGAGATAAAGACACGAATGACACAGATGAGGGAGGAAGATAGACAGTTAGAGAGAAAGAGAAGAGGGTGAGAGGGAGAAAAAGAGAGAGGGAGAGAGATACAAAGAGAATGATAATGGGAGGAGAGAGAGAGACAAAGAAAAAGAGACAAGAGAGAGACACACAGCGAGCGATATAGAGAAGTGGGATAGAGAGAGAGTGGAAACAGTGAGAGAGACAAGAGAGACAGACAGACAAACACACGAACGACAGAGATGAGGGAGAGACAGACAAGTTAAAGAGAAAGAGAGATGGAGATGGAGTGAGAGAGACACTGTGAGAGACACAAATAGTGAGAGATCTAGACTGAGTGAGAGATGAGAGAGAGACAAATACTGCGAGAGACGAGAGGAATAGAGACAAGCAAAAGAGGGAGAAAGAGAAGACAAAGAGAGAGGAGAGAAAGAGAGAGGGGTACAAAGAGAGTGATAGTGGAAGGAGAGAAAGAGGGGAGAGTTAGAGAGAAGAGAAAGGGGTGAGAAAAAGAGAGAGAGATAGAGAGAGAGAGAGAAAGACTGACGAGAGAGAGAGACAAAAAGCTAGAGAGACAAAAGAGGAGAAGAGAAAGGAAAGAAAAAAGAGAAGGGAACAGAGAAGAAGAGACAGGGAGACGAGAGAGAGACACAGATAGTGAGAGAACCAGACTAGTGAGAGAAGAAAGAGACAAACACTGCGAAAGAGAGAGGAATAGAGACAAGCAAAAAGAAGAAAAAGAAAGAGCAGAGAAGAGGAGAGAGAGAGGAGGAGAGAAGAGAGCGGATAGTGGGAGGCGAGAAGACAAAGAGAAAAGAAATAAAGAGAGACAAGTTAGAGAGAAAGAGAAGGGGGTGAGAAAAAGAGTTCAAGATAGAGATGAGAGAGAGAAAGGACAAAAACTAGAGAGAGAGAGACAAAAAGAGGGAGAAATAGAAAGGGACAGAAAGAAAGAGAGAGGAGACGGAGAGGGAAGACACAAGAGAGGGGACATAGGTGGGAGGAGAGAAAGAGAAACAAGAGACAGGGACAGAAAGAGAAAGGGAGCGAGACAAAGTAAGAGAGACAAAAAGAGAGTGAGAGATACAGACAGACAGGAAAGAGGGAAACAGAGACGGAGCGACACAGTAAGAGGTAAGAGAAAGAGTGAGAGGGAGAGAGAGAAAAGCAAAGTAGAGAGACCAACAGAAAGAAAGAAGGAAGAGACAACAAGTGAGACAGAGTGAGAGACGAACAAGAGGCAAACACAGAAACACAGAGAGAGAAAGTATTTAATTGTAGTGCATTTTATTATCTGAACTCGTGTGTTTCGTCTGATCTGTTGTGTGTGATTCTGCTCATGATCCTCTTCAGTCACGGCCACTTACATCTTCTGGAAAAGGACTTTGTATTGCTCGTCGCCGCGGCCGCCCTCCACCTCGTGATCCAGCTTGGTGATGATTTCGTTTTCGAACTGCAATTAAAGACAGAGCAGGCGTAAATAATCTGCCAGGCTAATTTTTCAATTCATTAGCAGCTCCTCTGGCTGGCGTCACATCCAGACTCAGAAGAGAGAGAGAGCGTGATGAGGACCGCCGTCGTGACAGAGCTCTGAACCCAGCTGCTAAAACGCTGCTGTTTTGTCTCCTCATTATCTTCAAGTTCATTGCTTTGGCGTGTTTACGTTCGCTGAAGTTGTTGGGGGTTGTTTTACAGTAAACATGTGATTTTAGATTGTTTATTGGTGGAATGGAGCAAATGATCGAACACATAGTAGATGATTTTGGTTCTTTTAGCCATGTTCTAACAGTGTTCTCTTTCATTAGCTTAGTCAAAGTTGTATTTGTTTTGATCCATGCTAGTAATGTGAGTAAAGTTGTATTATTCTGTAATGCTCGAATGCTCAGAACATTCTTGTTTTCACCTACACCTATTCCCACTCACATGCCTGTATTATTTGCATTACTTAAAATACTCCAATTCTGAGTAAAACATGTAGGGTTCAAAACGGTCACGTAGCCACTGTCAAACAACAAAAATTAGTAAGAATCTGCATCACAGATACAGTTACCATCAGAGGGAACGCGCCTTTTCTGACATAAAGTCACATCAACAATCTTCATTTAAACTCAGTTGCTTGCATTTAATTAGTTGTCCTAAAAATACACCTCATTTACCAGAAAATGTCTGGTGACAAATTCCCATTGCCTTAAAGGGACTATTATGTCAAATTCACTTTTCAAGTTTTAATCTTGTTATAATGGCCTTCCTTCATCATTAGTTTACTCTAAGTTATACTTGAATTATTCATGTATGTTGGAGTAATCTTGTGTCGTTCTTTAGCTGCAGCTCAAGTGCTCAGAATCCCGTTCTCACCTACCACCTATCCCCCCCACTTTCTGCATTACTGTATATTTCAAAAGATTAATACTCAAAGTGAAGCTAATATGGTTCAAACTGTCCCAAATTCACTGTTTTATCTGTGCACAGACACATATTAAAATAAAGAGCGGGGCTTATCAGTTCTGCAGTTTTGAACAGGAAGTCAGTAGAGCTGTTCCTATTTTTAAGTTGTTTTAGATCAACTTTGTGTTTTACAATGAACAAAAGTAAATTACTGATCTGTGCATGTTCTAGATTCTTACTAAATATTAAAAAAAAATACACAATAGACCCCTTTAACAAAGGACATCCCCCACAACAAGCGACACCTCCAAATACAATGTGTTGCAGACTGTATCTATGTAGCTCAACAGAAAGGAAAAGTGCTCTGTTTCCGGAAGTAAATTGCCCTATTGTAAAGTGTCATTGGCTTTTCGAAACATTTAAATATTGAGAGTTTAAAGACATATCGCGCACTAGCCAGCTATGTGCTTACTCAGAACCACAGCGCGGTTGTTTTCAGTCTAAAGAGCACATATATAACTTAAAAATCAGCAAAATGTCTTGTAAAATGTAAGACATGTTGTCTCCAAAATGCATCCAATAACACAGCCTGATTGCTGATTGGCCAATTAAAGGGAATAGCTTAACCCAGTCATGACCGTTAACTGACACAAACATTCAATTGCACAAGCAGAGGGTTAGCCCTAACCCCCAACCCTGAACAGTTCTGGCGACTGTCGGAGAGGGAAAAAAGATTGATAAACTACAAAAACATTGTTTCTCTCAGGACTCAGCAAACCTGTGTGACACTGAAGTGTTTATGGACAAATATCGATCATGCATGGATTTTTTCACTTGGATTTTATGTTTGCATGGGAAACTATCAATGTTTTACTTGTTCCAGCTGAGGAAAGCAGCTAACGTTAGCAGCAACTTTAAAATGTGACTCCTTATTTATGAGTAATTTTACATAATGCAACTGCGCATTAACAATGTTTATAGAGACTTTTATTCAGTGATGTGCACAGTTCAAAGGCCTGTCACTGTCTCTCTGTGTTCACTCTTGTAGTGGTGCTGTGCCCAATTATAACACGTCCAGTGAAAATAACAACATTAAAAAGTACTATGTTAACATAATCGGTTGACCGATTATTGACCGCGAAGAGCTCCAACTAATGGTTAAAGAAAAATGTTAAATCATGCATTACTAGCCAATTGTACTTCCTGGTTTGAAATTGAGTGGAGGAAATGTTTAGTGAATTAACTTAAAATGTTATTGTGAGTTGAGTTTAAGTGTTTATTCATCCATTATTTAGATATTCATTTTTTTAACCAGCATCAAAATTATAGCTATTATTCCAATTGAAACATCATAAGATATTATTTTCAATATTCTTTTTTCACCACCACAGTATAACAGAAAACACTGCTCACCTTTGAAGACTGTTGAATGTTTATATCGCTTAAGAAAGTGCAGATTTCCCTGACTCAGTAAAATCACACATAGGTCCAAGTGAACGGGAGAGCAGCCAAGTCAGAAAAGCTATAAATGCTACGGTTTTAGGCTCTGGATTTATAGCACAAGGCCAGGAGAAGCAGTTTACAGTAAAATAAGGCTAGAGCCGAGTGGAATTGATTGTACATAGTGAAGAGAAGGAGGCTGCAGTAGCGTTCACTTGTAATAAGCTGAACCCTGAGTGACATATTGACATAATTAAGCTTGAGTTGCACATAACAGTGGAGGCTATTAGTGCCGAGTCAATGCAATAAAGCTCCACTCTCTACCAACTCTACTTTCTATTTACAGCTAAGTGAAATACAACTACAAACAAACTCATTAACTTGTATATTAGGCGAGTACAAAATGGAACTTTCCTGGTAGAGGGTCGCCATCTGAGTGTATACAAATTAGTTTATCAGAAATGCACCACGTGAATGTGCTACTTTTTATAGATAGCTTTGTTTATTATCCTTACTGTACTAGGTTGATAGCCAGTGTTTCTTCTAATTTCATTTTACTCTAGCTTGATTGTAGATGATTTTCGAAAGCCAGTAATATAACTGTCCAATCAGTGATTTGTGTGTTGGCAAGAACCAGCTCGAGTTGAGATAGACTGTATATGTTCTCCTCCTTTTGATCTTGTGTCAAATATTAGCTTAGAATATTATATGTACCTTTTAATGTGTAAGCTTAGTTAACAGAAACTGCTACATTCACTGATACATGTTTTGTTCAACTTCCTGGACTATAAAACAACCACCAATTTGAGGACCACTTCACCCCTGGGCCCTAAGTTGAATAAGTCTGTTGGGTATAAAATTGTCTTCATTGTCAAACGTATAGGTTCTTATGTATACTGCCTGTGATTTCCCAGTGTCAGTGTCAAATTGAATTCAAACTTTGGTATAAACAAGCTACAGAAGCTTTTGCACAATTGCTCGAACACTGGTCGAACACTGGTCTCTGACATTGCAAAAAAATTTGATTATAGTATATTGTCTTTTGTTTTTTTAACAGTGATTGAGATCAACGTTCATGGAAACACAGTACTAAACTGCTAAAAGGATAGCAAAGCAGAAAACTCAAGTTTGACAGACTCAGTGTGGAATTTATGTTGGTTGTGATTGGGGAAGAAGAAATTTATGTGTTTTCATCCAAAAAAACATGTTTTGATACCGGTATTTATTTATCAATTGGTAATCTAAGGCTAGAACAGACAAAAAAACGAATGCCAGCGTAAGCACTAACAACATGTACCTTTTGTTTAAAATAATTGAATACAGACTTAGTTGGGGAATAATACGGTCCATTCATTCTGAGCATTCAAAAACTATACATTTTCTATAGATAGTTGCCTAACAATATAGAAACCAGAAAGTCTTCTAGACATAAGTCTATTAACTGCATTATTGTAGAGTCATTATGAGCATTCTGCATTGAGTTTGCGTTCACAAATATTGTGCTCTAAGCTTGAAACATATTTGAATCAGATGTGTAAACCTACTTCTACTGGCTCACAAACATATACTTTTTTCTTTCTAGTCTTTTTAATCACAGTGGAGTGCAAAGCAGTAAAAAAATAAACTTTTATATCTGTGAGCAGAGTTGTAATTCTTTTCTGCAAATCTCATTTTGTTGTTGCTGTGATTATCAACAGCCACGCTTTGCAGAACTTAATGTTATGCCTCGTTACTGTGCAAAATGAAGCCGATTTCCACTTGAGGTAATCTGCTCGGGCACAGCTGTTAGACTCGGAGACGTCTCGAGCTGTTTGCAGGGCCACATATTCATTTATGCATGTGCTTTTAGATTTTATCACAGACCACAAGAGGGTAAAATAAGCTAATTATTGTAAAATCTCTGTTTTGGAACTTCAAAATATCATGGCTTCAAAATCAGATTCCGATTAGTTTTTCCTTTCATGAGAAAATCGGCACAAAAAAGAAGGATGTAGGCCATATAAACAATTTAAAGAAAACTATGAAGTATTTTTTGCACCTCTTTTAAAAATATCCATGAGAACTTTTACTTTATTTTTCCAAGGGCCATATTTTTCAGTAGCCAGTGACCTTGGGCCAGAAGTGCAGGGCAGCCCACCATTTTTATTTGAATTCATACAAAAATATCAACATTAGGTTCTGTTTTAACATTGTAAACTACTGCTTCATTAGATTTTTGTGGAAAAAACAAAATACAAAGACATTTGATTACTGAACTAGAACTAAAATATGACTAGATGCTAAGACAAACCCAGAATCAAGCCATTACAAATGCGTTTTACAATTTTTGAAAGATGTCGTGATCCAGATTTAGTGGTTGGAGAGCCTGATCTGGCCCTGGCCTTATGTTGAAGTGTTTTAGAATATTAAAAGACAGTATGTTTTCCCCCAAGTCGGAATTGAGTTAGAAATTCATTTACTAAGAAAATTCCACACATAATCAAACTGATCTTGCATGATATGCTAATGCTGCAACCTGCCAAATGCTCAGAATGAGACCAAATGATAATGGACATAAAAAGTGCAGAAGATCAAAGAGATCTGCCTAATACATCACAAAACTTGGACATTGAAAAAGTGTTTTATGAGGCTCAGAGGGAAAAGACAGAACTCCAGCTGTGTTTTTGATAAGGAAGCAAAGCTAGGATACATAAGTATATTGTATGTTCCATCTCCAATGGTGTAGAATGTTATTTGTTTACTATACTTCATCCTCATCAACCACTTTTCCGATCATGGGTGCACCTATCTACTATCATCTTGATCATCATACAATCATCTTTAAAATTGTCTCTATCTATCTTACTTTTCATGGGGATATATCTGGATCGACTCCAAATGACATTGCTTCAATCCTGCTCTGTGTCTAGCATTAAATTAACACATATGTAAACCATTGGTCTAAATTTTCCAGCTGTTTGGTTTGTTCAAAAAATGCTGAATGTAATGACTCTCCCCATAGTGTGTTTAAACATACCATGCATAATTTATTTTGACTGACTCTAAATTTGCCTAAAGAAACTGTATTTTGAAGTGGGCAGCACAGCAGAAATGGTCAGGCAACAGTTTTCTAGCCACTCGAGCACCCTATGCAGAACATGAAGTAATTATTCTGATTTGAAGTACGTACGTGGTGGAAGCTGCAGGTGGAGTGGGATTCACACTGCATCATGTCAAAGAAAATGGGGATTGTAGCTTTTCTCAGCTCGATCTCCGGCACCAGAGTCATCTCCAGGATCGGACCAACCATCTCTGGGATGAACTTGATCTTATGTGGACCTGCAGAAAACAAAATATATGTAGTTTGAACTTTCTACAAAGAATATGTTGTCTTTGCTGGGTGGAAATCTAGTCTTGACTAAATGTATCAACTGGCTGAGTTCAGATGGAGGGAAAAATATTTATTTATAGTTTTTGTTGTTACACAAACAGTGAATGGAACTAATCACTAATAGAAAGCACCAAATTGAAAATACGAAAGAACCCTTTAGACATTTTAGGCAAAGTACAATGTTAGTAATAGGAATACCTGGTTCTTGCCAAGTTCTAGTCTTGTGACATTATCATATTTTCTAAAATGAACACAATCTATTATCGATGGAGTGAAGATTTTGTAGCTGTTTTTAATCTTATTGCGTTACTAATGTACAGATGGATATGGAAGGTGTATAATATCAACAGTGATTCTCAAAGTTAATCACTGGGGGGGCTTAGGGGCATTCAAAGATTGTACACACAACAAGCATGACAGAAACGTTTGAAAACTAACTTTATATCCTACATTTGATTAATTTACAATTTTAAATCCATACTAAGTCATGACCCTTTTTTTCTTAATCTAAGAGGAAAAACATTAGTGTGAAATATCATTATTGGGCCTGAAAAAGTTGGGGGGTAGATGAGTGAATAGAATAGTATTGTTTTCATATAAAATTACACATTTAAGTATGTATTCTTTTGTTTCAAGAATAGTGCAGGAAAAACTTTGTCTGGGATCCAGAGCCCACCCTTAAGCAAATTGTGAAGAGTGGGTCTGGTCACACTCCTCCCACCTGTATTTTAGATCAACTCCACAACGTTCGCTTGAATCTGCAGACATCTGCGATGTTTTTTAGACCAGAATATTTCGTCGTAAGCTGCCATGTTGGTTTTCATATGGAAGACAATGCGTATCCCTGATTGGCTAATTAATATGTCAATACACCCACTGAAATTCGTAAAAGGACAAGATGGACAGACAATCTATACTTTTTTATTTTGTTTGCAAGGAAAAAGTGCCTTGCTTCATATACTGTATGTATGTTATTCCAGTCAAATGTACTGTATTTTCAGACACAATGTATCTTTAATAGTCTGATTAGATTGTTTTCCAGTGACATCAATGCATTTTATAGGTCAAAATGTATACTTTGTATATTTAATAGAGGTGAATGGAAAGCAACGGAAATGTGCAATTTCAGATATTTCATATTTCAACATCACATTATCACTGTTTCCAACAGAATTATCCAAGACTATGGATGCCAGAAGCAATCTGTATTGAATTACTTTACAGAACACTAGTTTTTGGCATAAATCGGTCACTACTGTCTCTTCTAATCAAGCCAGCACAATAGTCTCCTGAATCCTAGAATGAGAATGAACCTACTGCTTTGAAGGCATAAATTTATAGCCATTAAAGCACATTTGCAGGAGATAAAACTGTCAGATCTCTCCTAAATACACGTTTAACATCATGAATGCCTTCACTATAAACAAATCCACAAATGATGATCTGTTAAATATAGCCATAAGCGTTATAGTCTGCATTAATAGTGTTTAAATGTGTAATTGAAGGATCAGGCTGAGTTTAGAGTGAGGAAACATCCCAAGTCTCACTTTACTAAAGCACTTTCACGCCCCATAAAACCAATTAACAGATGTATAGCTTCTATTCTGAGGCGAGACGAGCGCGAGAGGAGGTGAGGGCTGCGAGAATACTGATAGTCACCAAAATAGAGCCGGTAAATAAATACGAAAGAACAAGAGGGTTATGTGTGAAATGAGACAAATGTAAAATGGTATAGTTTACAAAATTGACATTATTATATTTGAATAAGTGGCAGAAGTACTGGCAACAATGTTTTGCTCAAATAACTTAAAGAAGTATACAAAAAGTAGTATAGTTTATAGTAGTTTATGTTGTTGTGTAACTGTCCAAAGCTAACCCTAGCTTGTTTGCTGGTTAGTTGAAGATTTTGGGCTGTCATTCCACAGTTTGAGTCATTTGAGCCAATCATGCTAGTTATTAGCTTAACTTATAGTTTCAATTATTTAAACTGCCAGAAAAGTTATCAGTTGTATTTAGACTGTGTCATATGAGATTAGTAGTCCGTTAAAAAAAGCTGCATACTATTTACTTTCATTTTATTTTCTTTTGAGCTCCAACAGGCGACTCCATTGACTCTCGTGCATTTTAGCCACTTCCTGCCAATCTCTTGAATATTGTGACGTCATCTGCATAACTTCTATTTAAAAAAGACTTACCCAGGTTGTACCACATGTCTCGGATCTCGAAGCCGATTTGCCTTCTCATGTCCTGGTATCTGAAATGCAACAAAGAGAAATGTTTTTATAACAATATGTAAGAAGATATAGAGTTCCTTGGTGCTGACATTGGCATTAGTTTTTTCTATGTTGTGCATTGGTGTTTTCTGCTAGTAGACTCTGTAGCGCGCAGGCAGACATCTGCTGAGATATGAGCAGATCACAGGTAAAAGTTACATGTTATGGTTATAAACTGTACTTAGACTATCCCTTTAGTTAGAGAAGGCCATGCAAAATGCAGTACACTTTGCCTCAAAAACATGTGCTTTCTGTTTTCCTTTACAATAGGCTGTGTAGACTAAAACCCATATTAAAAAGTGGATTAGTGTGAATGTGGCGGGTCCCACAGAGCAGAAACACGGGTGAAACAGGGGTCACAACAGTGTGTTCCTGACCTCGGTACATTCTTCATGTGCCCTTATAATTGATGCACTCTCACCGAACAAACCACTCACAGACACAAGGAACCAACAAGCTGAACAACAGCTTTGCGCTGAGATTCTAACTGACAACGCACTGCTGGATCACCAGTTGACACGGCCCCACATTCAACTGCACCAGGATTTCAGAACATGGAAAAAAGACACAACATGTGCATAAAGGAGTGGTCGTGGTCCTGCGCATTTCTGTTCCAGGACTAGAGAAAGTACATGTTAGAGAGGTCTGACAGCGAGTGGACACGACCACACAACTGTTAGAGACCAGAACACTGTGCGCACACTGCACAAAACGGAGCATGTGAGTTTATAAGGAGTGGAGTCTGGCTGTCTGTGCATTTTCCAGAGGAAAAGGATTGTAAACACAAATTGATGTAAAATGGCATAGAACAATAAACAGGTGTATCCACTTTCTGTCCAAACTGATAAGCTTCATCTCTCAATTGTAAAATTCAACCATAACAAGCTGCTGATGTATTGTAGCATTGTAATTTTATGACACTTTAAACCTCTATCTTATCTCAGATCCTGAACTGCAAGATGATACAGACAAGTGGTCAGGGATCGGTGATAGGTGAGAACAGAAATTTTCTGAGCACCAGAGCCTGAGCTGCTCTGAAAAGCTCATTCATGCATTTTTTTCATGCAAACATGCATGAATCTATCAGTCAACCATGAATCAATCCAGAAGCAACATTAAGGAAATAATGAGAGAAAACCGTTCAACTTTAATACTTTTAAAGAACAATTTATATCAACTGTATAAATATCCACAAATGGTTAAAAATCTATATCATACTTTGCACACACAACCCGGCAACAGCAGCACGCCTGAGGCCATGTGATTCATCCAACCTAAATAAGTAATACCCATCACGTCTGTCTGTCCTGGGGCCTCTTCCTTTGTTCTCACAGAAAATGTAAGTTTCAATGGAAAAGGCAGGGGCAGGATCACGGCCACCTTGACTCTTCGCCCGAAAAACATTGTCGTGTCTGGGTCATGAACCAATCACAAGCAGCAAGCAGCCATTTCCTCTGTCCACACCTACTGTACAAGGTGAAACAGTGGAGAACGAGAAATAGAAAATACAACGAGTAGAGAAAGGCTACTCCAGGGTCACGAGAGCAGGGCACAACCGCAAAAGCAATAAGGCTAAAAATAATGGCTCAACTCGGAAAACCAATTGGGTATTTGATAAGAAGAGGAAGTTTGGGAGTAAAATTGCTCTCCAAGAAAGAATGCAGTGCCACTTGTAGCCATATTCAACATTATTCATTTCCAAGAAAGTCTGGCCACTGCTTGATAAAAAGAGTTTTGTATCTCTGAGACGATCTAGAAATATGGAGTTTGGTAAGTAGTCTGAAATATAAAGGCAAAAAGAAAAAAAAGTGTAGTAACTTGTGCTACTGTATAAATGCAAGTCTTAAATCCCTGGCCACAGCATTGATTTTCGTGAGGTCTGGCATTTAAGACTTCTGGTAATAGACTCCAGGCAACTTATATACACTAAGAGAAACAGACCAACAATAAAATTATTGTGTTATTTGACTTGATAAAATTGACTAAACAAAAAGGCCAGTGACTTGGGACTAGATTTGCACCTGCCTTTGACTCAGGACTTGACTCTCTCTGTCTTGGGACTGGACTTGGACTTGTCTCTCTTTGACTTGGGACTTGACTTTTGACTTTTCTCTCTTTGACTTGGACTTGTATTTCTTTAACTTGGGACTTGTCTTGGACTTGTCTCTCTTTGACTTGGGACTTGACTTGACTTTTCTCTCTTTGACTTGGACGTATTCCTTGGACTTGGGACTTGTCTCTCTTTGACTTGGGACTTGACTTGGACTTGCTCACGTTGACTCTGACTTGTCTCGCGTTGACTCAGGACTTGGACTTGTCTTTCTTTGACTTGGAATTGTCTCTGTTTGACTTGAGACTTGACTCAGACATGAGACCAAAGACTTGAGACTTTCAAAACAATGACTTGATTCTAACTTTTGAGTCTACAAAGCTCGTTGCTCGATAGACACTTCAATGGATGTTCAATGACAAAGTTTACAATAAATCTATCAAACCAATGTGACCACAGCAGTGAGGGACATTTTGGACATTAATTCTCTGTCAAAATGCCCATCGGTGACTTTCTACCCCCTGTGTTTTAATATCCCCGCGCCAGCTGTTAGCGCGATATGCTACACAAATGAACACATCTTCATAACACTCCACTGACAGCAAACTTTAGTCTGACATTGCAAAAAGAGAGAGAAAGTCAAAGGTCCAAAGATAGCGCATTAATGAATATCTACTTAGGCCCCTTTTTAGCCTTTGTGACATGTCCGCGCGCTGCAAGGCCAATGGAAAGACGATCGATAGTTTTGCCAATATTTGCAAAGACAAACTAATATGTTCGGACAGAAAGGACAGAGGAGAAAGAAGGAGAGGTCTGGGAACTGAAGTTACATCACCTTCTCAATGCATTACTCCAGCTATTTATAGTTTCAAGGGAAGAAATGGTTGACTTGATGATGACGAAAATGGACAAAAGCATTTAAAGAAATGTATTAAAGCATTTTTGCCAATTAAACATCAGAGGAAACAGCACATGGTAGAGCAAATCTCTGTTTTCTTGCATAGTGATGAAACAAAAGCCATAATATCCCCTTGGAGCTATAAAGACACACTTATCCTTGCTTGATGCAGTATGCACTGTATACCAGCTCTCCAATGTGTCATGTCCTCATCAGAGTGAAGACAGCTCCTCTCGTCTCCATCCTTCAGGCGTCACATGTTTGAGCTCTGACGGGTAGTACAACGCCGCTGAAAGGAAGTAGTTAGCGCTACTGTCACCAAGCAACGAGAGGTTAACGACAAATAAAGACATCCACTGACAGCTGAGAGTGAAGGAGAGAAACACAGCTACAAATAGTATGTAGTATTGGAAGTGACCATGCAATTTTGTTCATGACATTGGTTATGAACAAACTGAATTGTTCTAAAGGATTTGACTCCCAAGTGGCCCAAATTTTTCTGCGTGTGTGTGTTGGCATGTTTCTCCTTGTGTCTGGGTGAGTTTCTCCCCTCAACCAAAAACATGGACCATAGAGAAAATCCTTCAGCTACAGTAGTCCTGACCAAGTCTAGCAAGAAGATCTGGAGATAGATCTCGAAGCGCTGCACTGCTGAGCTCACTACTCCTTAAGCCATGTTTCCATTAGCTTGGGTTCCCCATGTTATGTTAATGATGGTGAGCATTTCCACTGCAGGTCCATGCTCCCGAGAGTCTGCTACATGAGCAGCTGACGTCACACACACATAACATGTGCTTTCTTAAATAAATTAAAAATAAATGTACCTGAATTATACTTTTTCTTCCTGGCGTCAATCTGAGTGATTTAAAAAAAGATGTGTAATGATTTGGTGTGTTTTGCCCTGACAAACATGAAACAGCTAATGCTAATGTGCTAGCTTTGTTGTGTTAAGCCTAGAGGAGCAACAAATTTCAAACAGTTTTCATCGGTGTAAATGCGGCAGTTTGTCACAGGATCGAGTCGGCGTTTGGTCGCTTTGTGCAGTGGAAACAGCATAGGACCGTACAGTACCGTTCCAACCTGAGCCTATGGAAACAGGGCTTTAGAAGATGCTTCGGAGGCATTGAAGAATAAGTCAAATGCAGTTAGGCCCTAGCCTAACCTTTTGGGTTTGCTTGGGTTATCTGATTCTAAAAAATTAACAACTGTCTTTTAATTCCCTAGTGAGCTAAACGTTTTTATTTTCCTGAATAAATTTCCTAGTTTTCTCTAAAGGACACATAATATACACGCATTTTTTCCTCTAACCCATCTACAACATCATATCTCATCAGAAGCAAAGTTCTATTTAGCTTCACTCACTGTTTGATGAATCCTGGTAAATCAATACCCTTTGAAAATCAGAAAACGTAATAGGTCGAGTTAAGAGATCATCTGTGTTGCTTTTAATAAAAAACACTTTGCAAACTTGTTCATGGTATTTTTGCCATCATGCTGCAACAGTTACAGCTGCAGGACTGCATTAGAATGTCAGGGCAAGCTACTAGTTCTTTTTTAAGTCAATTTTGTGAACAATAGGTAAATTACTACATATGTTTAGTTTAGTTACATGGAAATAAAAACAATAGGTCTCCTTTAAAAAGTACTACCACTATCTAATAATTTATGTATATTATAGTCACATATTTATGGAATTTGTACATCTAATTTCTTTACAGAAAGAAAAAATCTAACCACTATAGGATGCATTAAACATGACAGATGGATTTACAGAAGAAAGTGTTCAAAATGGCTTCTACTGTAAGGAAACGTGTGAGGAAACAAGATTGACAGCAGTGCCCAGGCCTGAGAAAAGATCGAAGCCTAAAGCGGAGCCGGCGACTTACAATATGTTAACTGAGACTCCGACAAGAGAGAGAGAACGACAATGACACTGCCTTCTGCCTGTCAACCGTGTGACGTGCTCATGTCATAACAACAGCTCCAGGACATGCAAATCACTGGAGCCTGAGCTGATATAACGCAAGTGTGTGGTGTGTGAGCGGTCTAAATATGTCTTTAATTGGGAATAAGTCATTTCTAATCGTCAATGATTAGAAATGTGTGTGAAAGGTGTTGTTTAAATGACAGGTCTACAAAGAATTTTGTCAGTTTGAAGTACTTTGCAGTAATAATGAGGCAAAAGTTGGGAATTACAGCTTTATCTAACTTTTTGTATCTTAGACATATACATTACAGTAGTAGATGTGGTGTTTGATGCTAGTACAATCACTCAAAATTTAAGCAAGTTCGGTATGATGATTGTATTTTTTGCACTTTCTAAGTTCCTCATGACTCAAGTCACACTGAATTCACACTCAGTGTACACCCCGGGGTGGCTTGGTAAAATATGAACATATATCTCTATATCTTTGAATGTGTCCGATGTGATATAAGCAGCTGAAAAACTGAATTTCCCTCCGATCATAATAAAGACAGGATTCACTTACATTTGTGAATGAAAGAATGAAAGTTTCAGGTTTGTATCTGATCAGAGAACACATGCAAAAATGGCTAAAAGTTCACGTCAATTCTTGGTAATATAGGACTACAGTAGTAGTTTTGATCACTTTGTCACACTTTTAAAACTCCAGTTGAGAGAAACGGGGAGTCAGAAGAACAAGTAGTAAACCTATAACTTCGCCAATTGCTGCCACATTTGCGTCACCACAAATAAACCAGCTCATGAAGTGCTTTGATGCCGACGCGACTCTTGCTTTCGCACCCATGATCCCTGCACGGCGCTAGCTAGGTTGCTATAATTGGCGTTGCTGGCAGGGCTCACACGGTTCATAAGTCTGTACAAAGCAAAAACTAGATGCAAAGTGAGCAAGGTTGAAGTCAGGGGTGGGTGTGCATGAAACAGAAATAGACAACCGGGTAGGAAAGGTGAGGAAGACCTTGATATATCCGTGTTACAGCTCGGATGCAGTGTATTTGAATGGCATATTTGGGGACGTCAAATAAGCAGGCTGGAAATAGGTACGAGCAGACGTCAGCTTTCTGCAGTGCCAGTGTTTTGTTTGCAGTTTTTTTGCGAAAGGGGAGGATGACAAGTGGAAAAATGGTGTGTAGGGAGTGACTCTGTTTACTGTCACTGTGTGGGAGGTTATCAGGGAAAGCTAATAAAACAACGGACAACAAGAGCAGAAGTGTCCAGGAGAAAACAAATGTGATGTATGGGCTGGTGACAAAAGCTTTCCACAAAGAAGGGTCAATATTAGTCTGTTTCTCTTTGTATAGGAGACGGTAAAAAAGGAGATTTTGAACAACTGGCTATTTCCAAAGGTGACCATTTTAAACCAGATTTGGAGAAACAAAAATACTAATTTAGGATATTAGTATCAGAGGCATATACATAGATAAGGCATCCACAGCATTGTTCTGCTAATCACTGGGTGTGTTTGTTTGAATGCATAGACAATACAACTGTACATGAGCTGAAATCTCTGGAGGACCACATAGCAACAGATAACCTTATTAAAAGGTAACTAAAAACAAGCATGCTGGCAGAGCAGATAGCGCTCTCACTTCACAGCATGAACATTGCGCGTTAGACTCCTGCAGCAGTGGATTGGAGTTTGCATGTTCCTTCCCATGTCTGGGTGGTTTCCTCCGTGCACTCAGATTTCCCCACCAACCAATAACAAGCAGGGTAGGGAACGCCACCAAGCATCAGAGGTTGAGTCTCCAGGTGTTTAGGGGCTCACTTCTGTTGATCTAGATTTAAAATTCACCCAGATTTCTTGGCAAATTGTAAATTGTCTTTTGCCTCAATATAGTGCTTTTTCACCTTTAAAGGCACTCAAAAAACTTCACATCAAGTTGGGTTAAGTGTCTTGCCCAAGAACAAAAAGACAATTCTGTTACTGTTGCATCTGGGTTTCAGTGGTCTGCCATTCAGGTATTGCTGCAAGGCTTTCTTATTTTTGTTTTTCTTACGCTTTGATCAGTGCTGTACATGAATTTTTACAACCAATGAGGCCTATGCTTACAATTCACAGATGTGTTTATGTATGAAAATTAAGCATAATTATTGGCCGTTACAAACTATTCCTAAAACACCACTTACAATGCAACTTTGTTCTGAACTAGAAAGAACCCACACATTAGTCATATGCTGACAAATGTCTAATGTTTCTAATTTGTTAGTGCCATATGAACCATCTCTAAATATAGGACTAAATATGGAACTCATACTGTATTTACTGTACAATAATAAGCCAACAAAAAAGTCACTAAACATGTAGCATTCAAACTAGTACAACATGTTGAATACATTTAATTCACCATAGGCCTATATTTTTAGATTTTCACTAGTCAAATATTTACTGGCTTATTCTCAGCCTGCGCATTACAGTTGTACCAGTTAGACAAACTTCATAGTTACCACTAGGATGCTTTTATATTTGGTAAATCTAAGAAAAACATCTTGTCATGGCTGTTTTAAAAGCAATGTCGAAAGTCTTTAGCTGAGATATTCAGTGTTGGAATATTGTTATCTAGATTATTACTGCAACAAGAATAGCAAACACCTCTTTCACTTCCTAACTATCTTTCATAATATCTGTTGAACATTGTGAGTTTTCTAATGATTTTAATAAATTGCTCAGTCGCAGCTATTGAAAAGGAAGAACACGAGAACACTGCACAATTTGATAATTTGATAGAGTCTAAAATCATAAAAAGATAGCAATTTTGTTTTGCTTTGTTACCTTTCCTTTGATATTGAAGGATGAAGTAGAGAATAAATAATATTTTTGACCCAACTGCATAAAAACAACTTCTACAATAACTTTTAATCAATGCAACCATCCAAGTTAAGACTAGATATCAAAGAAAATAGAAGTCTTACCCAGAAATCACAAGAAATTATAGTTAAAATGGCCTGGGAGTCCAACATAAGCCAGCCATGTCGGATCTGTCTAAATCTCAACATTTTAGAGGGATTTCCCGACTTTGACACTGAGAATTCGAGTCAATTTTTCTACCCAAGTTAAAGCTTTGTTCACCACAGCCTCTCAAGGAGCTCAGGGAGATAAATTCTTCTGAGATTTTCTACCAAGTTAGTGAATTATAAAACAGTGCCTAGTGGTGCAGGCAGGGCGTCATGCTGAGTCAAAGAGGGTTTTCTGTACTCACTTGTGGAAGATCTTGGCTCTTTTATCGCTGGAGAAGTTTTCCAGTTGAAGGGAGTCTTGGGTGAGGAAGGCGACAGCGAGGTGGAAGTAGTTGTTCCACAGCTGAATCCGAAAAACAGAAAGAAAAAATAAGGTAAGAAACTGGAGCTAGCAAAATGAGAGACAATACCCAGTGGAACATTGAACACGAGTTGTTATGGGTGGCACAAGAGACGTTATGTAACAAGGAAAAAAAGTGAACAGCAATTCCACAATCCAGTATCTCCACTTTCATGGTGTCTGTTGAATCAGAAAGTTTTGTTGTCATTGTCAGTGAACAAAAGTCACATTGGTGTTAAAACACTGAACAATAATAAGGAAATTAGAATGTAGATTATAATAAAGAAAAAGACCATGCAAAATACATTTAAGACTGTCATCACACACCAAACGAACTGCAAAGGATATAAAGCAGGGATGTCAAACTCCCGGCTCGGGGATTTCATGCAGGCCTCGGGATGATTTCTGAGAAGTATTGGGATTGGTTTTGGCCCGTCAATAAATTACATTTAACAATTTGATCCAATTATGTTATCGTTCTTAGTAGGGATGCACCATTCCAGCTTTTTCAGTTCTGATTCCGATACTTTGGCTTTAAAGAGAAGCTCACCCCCTAACTCCACCACAAACACATTTCAACACAGCAAACTCATTGAAAAGCATTGGGAGAAGGGCAAAGGAGGGGCTCAGAGAGGAGAGCAGCAGTGTGATTGGACTGACAGCAGGTGTCTGCAATTAGTTTCTCGATTTTGAATGGACATACACACTGAGGTCACAGAGAGTCTGGAGCTGACATGAGAGATACAGCCAGTTTGTGACTATTTGACCTGAAACCTGCTAATTTGATCAGTTGCACTAAATGCCAAAAATGACTCAGAACGTAGACAATGCTATTTAAACACCATATACATAGTTTAACAGCCAAAAAAACTTATTTAGGGTTTAGTTTCTCTTTAAGTATCTGCGGATATCCGATATCAACCGATAATGTAAGGACTGAAATATTTATTTCTCTTGTCAAAGCATAAGACGTTTGGTCATATACAGTAGTGGCATGTGACCAAACGTCATTGTGCAAGTCACAATGTAAAACTTTAATCTGAATACAATTTCAAACATTATGAGATGTTCTATCTAGATCATCATCAGCCAGTAAATCAGTCTCATTAGGCCCAATAAAGGCACAACAATGGTATCAGCTGAACCGATATCATGGAGCCGATACCTGATCCAGCAAAATTTCCTGGATAGGCACCGATAATCTCATTATCTGATCGGTGCATCCCTGATCTCTAGTGTAAACAAAACCTCTAAAATGCACTGAAATACAGAAAAATTTGTCAAAAATGTAGACAAATACATTATGCTTTATAGGTCCTAAAACATATTTTATTCAGAATATAACATATTCGGGTTTATATATTAACCGTTTCGTCATTCAGGGCTTTGCTCCTTTAAACTCCAGATTGGTCTCTCAACTGCCCTGGGAACGTTTGGGGATCCCCTGGAGGAACTGGAGTAGTGTAGAAGTCTCACTTTTCAGACAGTCAGACAGCTCCCTCTGTGACCAAAACTTGGATAAAGTGAACAGTAATGCATGAATAGTTTGGACAATAGATTGTTGTGGTATTACGTGAACTAACCTACTGGGCTTCTAAAAACTGTGGTACGTGGGCTCCTTCAGGTGGGAATTTGGTTGCTCTGCAGTTCAGTTATATTTGTTGTATTTGGAGACAATTGAATCAATATTTTGTACTTCTTAAGGGTTAGTCCTTGCATAGAGCAATCACAATGAGATTTTAAACCTAATTTATCCTTATTAGATCTATAAAATCCTGATTTAGACATGGTTTGGAACTGGTGATACTCAAAAGCCTAAATTTTTCCTAGGTTATACTTGCTTTGAAAAGTTTGAGAATAAAACAAAATGTATTTTTTATGATGTAACAGTTACATAAGAATGGAAAAAAGATACAGAGAAACTAAGAGTGAACAATGGCTTTAACTAGTAAAATGGTAAAAGTTAGAATTTAACCATCGTAATAATTCCATCTAACATGCATACATTTGCATAATGACTTGCCATGCATTTTAAACCAACATTCCCTTGAGATTAGACAGAGAGGCAATTAGGATTGTGACACCTGCGGCCAGAAGAATCATCAACTTTTCATCTCGTCTTTGCCTATGTTGGAAAATATGACATTATGGATGCAACTAAAACAATTTGGTGAGCAATAAGTTTGTCAATGTTTATACTTTAATTTCCTATGTCTGGTCAGTGGTTGTTTATTTGTCATCCATGTTTCGACTGCTTGTCTGCTGTCACCTGACTTACACAATATTTGTCACCATAATTCTTCTAAACTTCGATTTCTTTAGAACAGTATCACAAGTATGAGACAGTATGAAAGCCCCCTCCTCTTGGTTTAGTGTAGCACGAGTAGGTTTCCAGATTTCTACTGCCTCTTTTATCCAGCGTTGGTGTTTGTTGTCCTCTGTCCCAATGACTCTGGCAAAGACAAAAGGGCAAGATCGGGCTGTGAATCTGAAATTAGATCCGCATAGTGTTATTAAAATCTATAGCCTCTCTGGAGCTCTTCTTCACTGTGGTTCTTCTCCAGGTTTCTCATGTTTCCTTTCGAGAATAAGGACAAGGGATGCTCTGGACAATTATTAATTTGCTTGTTTACTAATATTCTGCTTTGACACGCTTGATCTATCACTGTTTTGAATGTTATTGTTTCACTGAATGTTTATCGTTTAATTTTTTTATTTTCTACCATTCATGTTTGATTAATTAACATTGTTGTAAAGTCCTCAGAGACGACCGATTTTGGGCTAAACAAAAAAAAAGGATTTGATATTTTGTTATGACTCTTCTGAAAATGACCGCAGACAAACAGAAACATGTAGAGATATAACAAATAAACCACCACTGGTATGACAACGTAAATTTAAAAAAAAAAAAGTTGTACAAAGAAGAACCTTTTTTGGAGTAATTGATTAGTTGTTTGGATTGCAATTAGAATGGCAAAACGTCATTTACAAAGCAAGTGTCATTATGTGATGAGGTGGCTGCACTCACAGTAAAAAATAGTTTGTTTAGGCGTAAACTCTTAAACTAAACAAAAAACTTCTGCAAATACAGAACGTCAAAAGTCACAACAAAAAAAGTTTTAGTGTGCAATACCATTCTCATTTTTGCCCTTAAAACCTGTGTCTTACCAACCGAGCAGAAAAAACTTCACTTGTAAGTTTGTTCGACATTTTCAAGGGCATGTTCGTGTGAAAGATATTCCAAAAATAAGTTTTGAATTCACGCATAAAGACTTAAAAGCTTTGCCAGAGTTTATTTTTTACATAATCACTGCTCTGTGTCAGACAGTTGAAGAAAAGCTGGTGGAGAAGGTTAAAGTATTCAGAAATGCACAGTAAATTGCCGACCATTACAGTGTAATTGATGTTCTTCTTGCACAATTTTTATGTCTGAAGCTTTTGTCGTGTTTTTGGATGCTAAGCTACAAGAATCTGTAAGACAATGCAAGCTATAAAGTGACCACTTAAAGAAACAGATACATTGTGGTGCATATTTTTAACTCTAACTCAAACACTGCTGAGCTTTAGAGACGTGATTTGTTCTTAGCAACATATAGATAGCTACTTGTCTCTCTATTCAAGTGCTATTTGCCTTCTGACACATTTAAAATTAGTCTTAAATGTTTCTATTCTATGTTGCCATGGTTGTTTATGAAGTTCATCAGGAAACATTATGCAAATTGATTTCCAAATAGTGACTCAGTGAGTAAAACCTATCGCACACTGGAAGAATTTTAAGTCAGTCTAATGTTAAACTATTAAGTACTAAGATTAAAACATATTCTGACATTTCAGAATGACAAACTAGAAGTTTGTTGTGTTAAACCAACTAAACTTCTATGGAAGTTTAGCACATTTGCTGTAAAAAGTGATGGATTTCCATGGTAACGGCTGTTTTTGGAGATTCTGTTCTCAGCTCTATTTATAAATTTCCTAAATTAAATGAAATGGGTAAAGGTTAAAAATGTGGAAAGGGCAAAAACCAAGCACTCCACTGGACAAAGTTTTATATAAAATTGGAAAATTAAACTAATACTTTAAACTATACATTTTGGCAATATTATTAAACAAATTAAAATCTGGTACAGATGGAAGTAACTACAGCATCTACTTAAGTGTGTCTCAGGCTGACCAAAATAAAACCACATTCTCAAATGTCTCTAGTGGAGTGTGCAACTGTCATGTTAAATTCAACAATAATAAGTAAAACTGTTGGCCTGCAATGAATGTTCATTTCTTTAACATAAGTTGCGGGTTCGACTCCTGCACGGCCCGGGCCTTTCTGTGTAGAGTTTGCATGTTCCTCCCCGTGTCTGGGTTTTTTCTTCTGGGCACTCAGGTTTTTCCATCAACCAATAACATGCATGTTAGGCAACGCTTGGTGTTGGTCGGAGGTTGAGGCACCAGGTGTTTAGCCGAATTGCTTTTGCTGAGCTGCCCCAGGGCTGCTTACCGTCACTGAGTAATTCATTCATAAACCATATCCAAAGGCATTAAAACATTTGACAACACCTACTGGAGGTACAGTATATTGTATTTTGTGTAGTGTAGAAAAACTCAACAAGTCCAGAGTCTCCTGAATTGAGAAAGGAGGTCTTCCATTGCAGAGGACCCAATTCTCTGCTCCCGTTCCAATGAACGCTGAACACAGCCAAAACTAAGCTGCTTCCTCGCACTAGACTTTGTCAAACTTTTATCAGAACAAATAGCTTAATGTTTTTTTTTTATGTAGCTTCTAAAAGAACCAGCAGAATAGAAGAAAAATGTGTTGTACACTGCCGTGTGATTAAGTATTAGTTCATCATCTGTAACTCAGTGAATGTCCTATTGACACAAATCAAAGCCTGCCTAACACCTTACAAGTGGAAGAACATGATTGTGTTCTATTGTGCTCAGAATCATTAATGAATGGTCAGGGACATGACGACTTCTGTCAAAGTACCAACAGAATCTACCTTCACTCTGCACCCTTATTAAATGCCCATACTGCCTTTAACACTAGCCGGCTCTGCTCTGAAAATCTCTTCTAAACTCATCATGGGCGCCTTCACTGTTCAAGTTTTATTTTGAATGGAACTCCGCACTTACCTGTAGCTCGAAGCTGGTCTGATCCAGGAACTTCTTGCTGAGCACTGCTGCATACTGATTAATGGCCCGTAGGAAGACTCTGTAAAGAAAAGTAGGAAAGTGTCAGTCCTCTGTAAATTTATGACGCTCTCTGACGTAAAACATTTATCTTGTAGAGTTGATTATATTCAGCTTCAAGGCCACTTCCAGACGCTCCGCTTTCCTCTGACACAACTTTGCTTGTTAGGAGGCACCCACACACTTACCACAGCGGCAGCATTGGGCTTGTCATATTCTCCTGTGCACGAGCTAAATCTACACCAATAAATGTAGGAGTTACTGATGTTTGAGCTGCTCTAAGTCTGCGCACATATCCATCACAGCACTGCCAACTTAATGTCTATAGGGAAGAACTGTTGCGTTTTTACTCAAGTGATAAAATAATTACAATAAGACAAAATTGAGGAGTTAACGCATTGGCTATTAAGTAGTAGGATTTCTTAAATGACAAGTGTGGCACATCACATCCAACATGAAGCTATATTTTATGCATAAAAACCCACATGTAATGTTTTCATGTTCTACCCCTTGTTCCTGCCTGTTGAAATTCGAGAACCGGCAGTAACACAGGAAGGACATGCAAACTTCACCAAGAGAGATCATGAGATGTTTATTTGGCTCGACCCAGGAGTCGAACACACATTCTTTTTATTGAGAAGTCAGAGATATTTGTTAAAATATTGTCATTGGCAACAAAAAGCCAATCAGTGGTCTCCAACCTCGCCGCCACTTTCCAAATAGCTCCCCAAAAGATTTTGGAATGTTTCATAACTGTGCCACATTTTTTGTGAATTCCTTGTGCTCGCCAGTTTTGTTTTGTAAAATAGGTCTCCTGGTCAAAAAGGTTGGAGACCTCTGGTTTACATCTTGTTCATAATTCGCAATTTTTTTTATCATTTATTTATCATTTATGCTTTGTAGAGAAGCCTTGGTAAATGGTAATGGTTTTATCTCTATTCATTTTTTTAACCTTTCAAAGCACTCAGTGCACTTTACAATCCAAGGTTCAAGGTTTCTTTTTATTTGTCTCCCTTGGGAGAAATTTTGCTTGGATCAATGCACACTCCAAAGATATATCTCCACATGAAACACATAATAGACAAAGAAGGTACAACACATCCCTCCTAACAATCTTATATTATTTATCATTCAATAACTTTACTCAAACAGGTAGAAATGATTGCTTATATCTGTTATATCGAATCCAGGACCTACACAAACATTGGAGCAAGGTGGGTTTGGGTCTTAAACGTTGACATAAAGACAATTCAGTCTAATCGGGCTTCTGATGAGATCAGGCTTTGGAAGGCAGGCAATTAATGGTTCATGTGTTTCATGTTGTGTTCATAATTAGTACCCACTTGTATTTGTCTAAAGCTAAAGACTAGTTTATAAATATTTTATTTAGAGTGTGTTACCAACCATTTCGATCTCATTTGCCTTACAAAGTTTTATACTTATTTTTGTTTTTTCAGTAAAAGTTCAGAGTGTCAAACTAAAAATCATTAAAGCACACTGACGACCTAAATAACTTCTGTGGAACAAAAGTCGTTAATAAGAAACAAAACATCTGGGAGCGCCTGACCTTGTGTAAAGAGCGGCTCTTAGTTCAACATTTTTCTTGGTGGATATTCCAACACTTAATTGGCTTTTAGTATGCATTTGATATTTCACATTTTCTAACTTCAAATAACGTTTACATACACATAAATGTACTTTTGTCTCTAAGGTGCACAAGAGTAGCACAAGTCTGATGAAGGCTTATGGGCTTAGAAACTGAGCCGATTTTTACATGACACATGACACAACAAACACAATGAAATGATATAGTGATGTGTTATATTCACTGTATTTTGCTCCACCCACTTTTCTTGGCAGTGCTCTTCCTGTTTAGCTCTGGTATGGTAACTAGCTTTTCTGCCTCGCAGGACAATCTCAAATAGGTATTGTGACAGTTAAACCCAGCAACTGAGTTTCCCAAACTAACCGCCAGGACCAGTCCTAGCTTTCATTCAAACTGTGGCCCCAGCCCTCTCCTCCCCCTCTCCTCTGTCACTGTTTCCTCTCCAGTCTGCGCTGAACACAGCAGATCAGCTTCATCCTCATGCAGAATTTTGTAAACAGAATATAAAGTAAGAATTATTTTGTCAAGACTTGTGAGGCAATACAGTCATAATATAAGTTCATCAGCTATTTGTGATCACAACTCAATGGATATGTGTTTTATTGACGCAAAAACAAAAACTGGCACCTTTACAACCAGGTGGCGCTCTAGTCAAATGCCTAGTTCGCCTATGCCCAGGGCCGGCCCTGCTAACCACAGCAGAACACAAAGTGCACTGCCAACAAAAGTGGGTGGGGCATAATAAGGTGAATATGCGCTAAAGCCTTCTGCACACACTAGACCAGTTTTGGCCTAACAATAAACCCAATGTGTCTTTTCACAAGTTACAGGAGGTGTCGCTCAAGTAAAAGTTCTTGTAGAAGTTTATTTGTCATCATATCTGTGGGATCATTGTAACTCTGTCATGACTTGTCAGGTCCTTTTATTGTAAGTTTCCAAGGATACTTACATGTTTCTAAAAGGTTATGTTTGTCTGTCAGTGCTAATACTAAAACTTTACAATTTAAACATAAGAATGGCATGTCTGGGGTTCCTATGCCTTTCCTGCGACATGATGAGAATAATAAATAGTTTCAAAATGCCCTTAAGTTGTGATCGTCTTTTTATCCCTTTTACATTTAAACTTCTCTTATGTGCAGATATGTTTTTTTTTTTTTTTTTCAAACCTTTCGCAGCACCAACTACGCTCTGCTAACTTTTAGACAGCACCAACTCCACATCAAATATCAATATTTCATCATTTTGACCTTGCACAACCACTTCAGACTAAGATTATGGTAACGCTTTATGACAACTAGAATAGAATATTAACACGATTGACTGTGATGGCTTGATCCAGCTTGGAAATGAAATGTTAAAACCTTAAATCGCTTTAATATTCAATAGACACATCTAAAAGTCTGAGTCATTGGTTTATAACAACGTGAATACGCAAAGATTTACCACGTGTCATCGTAAATACAGCCCAGCAAAACATAAAACACTCTTGCATGCATTAACATTTACTATATGTGTAAAGTAAATGGCAATTACTCAAGACGGCGAATAAACTCGATGGAAACCGGCGATAAAACTGGCAAGGTGAAGCAAGGACAAATGTAATTCTGCTTGAGTGAATTGCATGGGGGTTTTCATGAGTGGCCAATAAAGCGGCATTAAGATGTAAAGCTTATGTAACCGGCTGTGGCAGGTGTGGAGACATCTGGAGAGGCCTGGGCGTTCGCAACGGATAAATACTTGAATAGGTATCATGGTTTGATGTCTTCTGGTGTCTAAAGTGTGAAAATTACAAGTCAAGGTGAGGTTTTATTTGTGTGAATGCAAAAGCAGATTTATGAGATGGTTTAATGGCTTTTAGGTGCGGTAGTTATGAGATGAGTGGCCGGTGAGGTAAGAAAAATCGTCGTCAGTAAAAATGAGATGAGAATGCAGTCGCAAGCACTTGTAAAACTATTTATGCTTTAGAGTTGGTCTTAGTAACTGTAATTTATTCTTTAAGATGGAGTACCATTTTAAATTAGTATTCCAAATCTAAAAAAAATCAGATCAATGTATACTTTCTAGGCCCAAAGTCACTTGGATAGGCTCCAGTCACCCGCGACTCCTAAAGGGATTAAGTGGTAGAAAATGAAAAAAATGAATGAATGAATGTATACTTTCTCAGTCCAGCTAAGGTAAAACTACTACATCTTTTAAGTAAGGAGAATTTTAAAACCCTACATTATGTTATTATTTAACAACTTATTTCACAGGAAGCTGAAACCCACGAACAAGCCTGAATCAGGGGCCTACAGTCAGAAAAAAAGAAAGATTCAATATTCTGAAGTTTGAATGTTCAAAGCAGACCAGTAATTCCTGGTAAAAGACCTGTACAAAACTTATTCCAACTGCTTTTGAGTATGTAAAACTCTTGCATTACTGAATTATAAACGCGACTGAAAAAGAAAGAATGCCTGAGCCTTACTGTAGGCTTTCTTTCTAGCTGAAAACTGACTTCAATGACACAGCCAGGACTTTCAAACAGTGAATACCAAAGAATAATTTTAGCAAACCCAGCCATAGGCACAAAACTGACCTGAATAAGTCGTTTCCTTGAGAAGCAGAAGCCTATAGAAGAAATTGATTTCAAAAACTTGTCTCACAGCAAGGTTCAGTCTCACGGTGACTTTTACAAAATAATATAAAATGTCAAGTCAATGCAAAGACATAAAGGGGCCTTTTATACTTAAACTGTGACATTGATCTGTTTCTTGGCACAAGGTTCTCTTACATTTCTTTAAGTGCTTCTTGTTTAAAGTATGGGCTCATGTATAATATGATCCAATAACAATATCACATGTTGTTATGCTATGCCTCAAAATAAAATGCAACACATTAGCACTAACAACCATACTGTAACACCTTTGGACGAGAAATGAACATTCAATGCAGGACAACAGCTCTAGTGGACATTACACTCTACCCCCAGTTTTGCTACATCTATGTTGTTGTGCTTTGCTAAAACTGAACATTACAGATTGTTCTTTTATAGAGCTTGACATCTCATATAAACAGGCAACTGCTAAGTTGGATATTTTCCAGCATAACAATTCCAGTTCCCAGTTCAAAGCATTCCAACTGAATCAACTCATTTGTAAAGAGTTTAGCGATTGCAAACCTGTGCTGGGCAAAAAGTAACATTTGTAAAGCATTTGGAACACAAAACCTAAAGCAAGAACACCAATCTCTGCACTGTGGCGATCACTGCACCTGAAGAGATGCCCCAGCGGCTTTGAGCGATGGGTCAACTGCAGAGGACAATTTTCTTACAGGGGACAATGAAGTGTACCTCAACTTACCCTTACCATTAAATAAACTGTAACCAATGCTTACATAGTTTGCTAAAGGCGGTTAAACCCCTAAGATTAACTTTTTATGGTAACTGTTGATCTCATATGTGAAGTCAAAGTTCCTTGACCAGCTCAGTTCATAAGTAGGATTTACTAGGTTAAGTAGCATCCCAGTGATTTTTTTCAAGTGAGAGGTCTGAAATTTTTTTTTGTTGACTTTTTGGGGGGCAAAATATATTCCTACATAGCTTGTAGTACCCTTGCTTTCCATGGCAAAAGTTGTTTTTTAAGGTTCCATCCTGAACTTTATTGTTGCATTCTAAGACATATTCAATATTCAGCAGTATGTTGGTATGCCACACCTGTGAAGTGACATGGATTATCTCAGCAAAGGAGAAGTGCTCACTAAAGCGACTTTGACAGATTTGAGACAAACCTTCAGGCTGCTTCAGCTCATAAAAATGGGAGCAAAAACAAAAGTATATTTTTTGCTAAGTGTAAATAAAACCGTATGAATACAGCAGTTACTGCTCTAGCCTCCTAGAAAGAAGCTGTCTATGTGGAGTTGCATGTTCTCTCTGTGTCTGTGAATGTTTTTTCCAGGTTTGCATGTTCTACCGTGTCTGTGAATGTTTTTCCAGGAGTTTGGGTTTTCCTGCCACTAAAAATATACAAAACGAGTCAGTGGGGATTTACTGATTGAATAAAAGTCAGTCAAATGAACAAATTCAACACATCAGTCCTTAACAGCTCTAGAAATATCCTAAGCTTTTAAGAAGTTTCAGACAAGCAAACAAAAAAGTATTTTGTCTTGCATGTCAAATAAATTAAATGTCTAAAATTGAGCTTTTCTTTTATAGTTGTATTGAAATTGACATTATTTATTCAGCCTAATCCTTTTAGTGTCAAAAAAGTAACACATTAGTTCTTTCCTAACAACACAGCATGACAGCGGTTCTTTTTATATTTGTTATCTACACAGAAACACATTTGATTAATAGCCTTACGGACCACCTATTAAGCTATCTACGTTCAATCTTTGAGCACAAGCAGAAGAAAATCAGCTTTCAGTGACTGCTATCATCAGAAAGAGCATCGTAAACTTTTGTACTATTTCCACGGCCTACATCTGTCAGCCTCTGAAAAAACTGTTATGTGAGGCCAAGTGGATGGGTCTCGTCACATCTGCAAAGGTTAACTGTCATTGAGGGGCCTGGGTTAGCTGTTACGAGTCTATTTCTGAAGCCTGCCCACAGACCATTACCAATAACCTGTCTCTCTCTCTCTGCGCACACACATCCTCTCCTCACTCAATTTTCTGCAGCGCTGAACATGCCAATACGGCTGATACACTTAAAACCGGGCTAGCGCTAAAATGAGTTTCTCTTTAGCGCGTCTGTGGGCAAGAAAATATAACAGGTTCAAATGGAAAATGTTGCAGGCTGTCAAATATTTTTGAATTAGTGTTGCTACAATAGTAAAATTTGAAACTTGATTTTGATACTATGAAATATATACAGTTCTCTATAGCAATTTTGATACTAGATTTAATTACAAAGTCTCTTATGTCAGTCAAGGTTGTAGATATCAGTCAGACAATTGTTCTGAGCATGGAACTTCAGTTGGCTTGTTTACGTTTAAAATAGCTAACTTCTGTACTTACAAGCATTTCCTGTTCAATTCATTTCTATGAGGTTTTCACTCTACCAGCTTAAAATAAAAAAAAATCTTCGAAATTCAGACAGTGACAGTGAGTTGTGGTGGATGTTACAGAAAACACATTGAGGGCTTCACAAATCAAAAGAGTAACAGGAAATGCTTAAATGTACAGAAGGTATTTTGAACAAAAACAAGCCAACTGAAGTTCCGTGCACACAGCCAATTGGTTGGTTGATGTATCGAATCTTGAAAAATGTTCATCATGACATTCTGCCTTTTCAGGGACACTTTATTGATCCTGTCCTCTGTATTTGACCCATATTTCCAATGCCACTGGGGCATCCTGTCAGGAGTAGTGGTTGCAGATGTTGCTAGACTTGATCACGACCGCAGCTAGAAGATATTCCCTAATGTGCACGTTTGGATTAGTGGGGGAACACAAATGTTACACAGAAAGACCCAAACCATGCTTCTGCTGTGAGGCGGGAGGTCTAGGTACTCTGCCACCATGCTGCTTTGCAAATGGTAAATTGCCTCTATTTAAATAGTGCTTTTCCCAACTTTCAAGGCAATCAAAGCGCTTTACTAACAATCAAGGATCCACTCACCCAGTGTACGCAGACACTGAAGCAATGTGGGTTAAGTGTCTTGCCGAAAACACAACAACAGACCACTTTTATTGTCCCACTGTGACTCCTGGTGTTCAAAGAGTCTCTCATCCAAGTAACCAGGCCTTGACTGGCTTAGCTTCTGATATCTGACCATATTTATTTTATTTTGAAAATAAGAGGTAATCTTTCGCTCTCTTTTTTATTTTCTGACTTAATCTTAGCTTGTTCATCGTGTCTTCTCTTTTGTATCAGTCTTATAGTATAAAAATACATTTGACTCTAAATGTTCTTTATAAATCTATCACATTTGGTGTAATGTTATGATTTTTTTTTTATATAAGTTGTGGCTCCTTGTGCTCTCTCTCTAGTTATATTGATCCATCTCCTTTCTTTTTATATACTGATATCTGCAACTTGTCTAGCCTCTCTCTGCCCGCCACTTTGGCTATCTGAATTTCTAAATAAACCTCGTCTCCTCTTTCACAATTCTCTAAGCAGAGAATATTCGTACACTCTTCTGCTTTAATGAACGGTCAAGTCTCTGTGTACTATTTATTCACTTGTTGCTTTCTCTCAATAGTATTTCTCATTTTGTCTCAGTTTTTGCGTTATGATTATTAATTTTCGTACCATCATTGCCATCTGTGTTGTGGTTTTTGTATCCAATTTTCTCTCAAATCCTCTCTGTAGTCATCTTTCCACAATATACATTCTCATTCACTCGGTACATACTTTCTCTTGTCGTACTCCTTCCTTCTTCAATACAATACTACTGTTTTTTGTAGAAATTGATACCTGGGTCAAGCTTTCTGGCACTACTGCTACCCAGTAGTTTTTTGCGAGATACTAATATTTTGTTGTTACAACAGGATCGCACCACAGTTAACTTTTGTGATTGGTACTTGGCTCGTGCATCCTGCTCTCCTAATATCACAATGTGGCTCAATTAAATTGTTGTTGTTTGTTTTGTACAGGAGTAAACTTGACACCAGATTATGTCCTCTCGTCTCAAACGCTAATTGCAGCTCGCTCTGTGCACAGTATAGAGTTCATCTCTCTCTTTCTTCTCTCTTCGTTATGCTATTGGCACTCTCAACCTCATCTCCCTTATCCAAGCTCTTGGCTCTTATTATACGCTCACTTCATTGTGTAATACTCGATATTCCACAATATCTTACTTACTCTAGTAATTAGTTTTCCTATATACCTCTGTGTGGTTTGAGTCTCGGTGATTGTCTACAACTCATTATCTTGTCAACCAAATCCAGATAACTTACTTCGCCACCTTTTATTCTCCCGTGTTTTGGTAACTATGCCGATAATCTTCTTCCACTTCTTTGTTTCCACTGCACATTTATCACTTATCAATAGCTCCTCTCTCTTCCTCTCTCTTTCTCGTTCTTCTCTCTCTCCTTCTCTCTCTCTGTCTGCATCCATCGAATCTCTTCTGTTTTGTTTACCTGCGCTCTCTCCCTCACAGTTATGGCTTGATTTACCGTCCACATGTCACACACACACACCACAAACGCAGTTAGATTTGCAACAGAAAAAGAGACTGTCACGAGCAGTAAAATTAAGCCACCGGGAGTCACAGCAAGTCATAATCATTAGGGAATCTCTTGCACTGATTTTGTGTGGGAAGATTCGAATTATCTTCTTCCATGGGGATGTTACCGCTTTGGCTGGAGGAATGCTGACACAGTTAAGGCTCCTAAACTTCTTAGTACTTTACATCTGCCCGAATCTCGTGGAAGGTAATAACGTTGGTGCTATCAATACAGGGTACAAAGTAATAAGAGAGTTTGATATTCCTGCGTGGACTGGAAAACGGACTAACGACTGTTAACTTCGGTCAACCACCAAAAAATGACAATGTGGAAGCACATTATTTGAATTTATTTCACTTCGACTAGTGTGTCACACCATTTTGCCTGTCTCTCTCAAAGGTCTCTCTAATTTTTTAAAAATAATCTTGAATGACCGGAAAATGTTTGGTTTCTAAACATCACTTTTTACAATCTCGCATGCGTTCCATAATATAGAATCATCTCTCTTCATCTTTAAATGCGCATGGTGGCGTCTCTCTACCTTGATGGTAAGTCTGATCAAGTCTGGATATTATATTATTTTGAGAATTAGCTAACTAGTAAATACTAGCAGCTAGAATATGTGACTATGGATCTGTAAGATATACAAAATTAGTTTTGTCTCTATGACAACTTATCTTGTGTCATCGAGAGGAACTTATTATCAAGAAAAACAAAACGTGAAACTATTTAGTCATAGTTTAATCACTGAAACCAAATGGGTCGCCTTTTTTTCATTTAAGTCAGCTTGGACATCAGTTGTTCTTTGTTATATAGGCTTTTATAATATCATAATGCATGAGAAAAGTATATACAGCCCATGGAAGCTTTTTTACTTTAAAAACTGGCCAAAATATGTAATGTGTTAATTATTGTCTACTTTAACCGCTTTCTGCTTTCACTCTTATCGGTGCTCTGCCACTCTAATAACTCTCCATTTTGCATATTTACATCAATTGTGATTTGATCAGTTTTTATAGGGACAAATTAGCCTGACATTAGATTGCATTTATTAGCGTCGAATAATATGAAATAAATGTTTATACTTATTTGATTTGTGTGGACCAAAGTTGCCAGATCAATTCAGTAAGCTCAATGCAGAGTGTTCCTCCGTCAAACACATGAATTTGGTGCCTGAAATCTTATACCAAATGATATCAAGGCGCCTTTTGCGATTGCCTTGTTTAATTAGACGAGAAGAAAGCTCAGGCATCATATTGTTAGATAAATAAGAACACCAGCTTTTAGTGGTAGTAGTTCAAGTGACTCAGAAAAAGCCTAACGTAAATTAGCACTCTCAAGACCAAGACCTTTCCGAGGACCATTTAGGTGTGAAGGCAAGACGTCTCAAGGGAGACCTAAGGTTACCACTCTCCGGGCACAAGACAGATCCAGTTACTTTCTGTTAAATAGTAGGCTGCAAGGACCAGAGGGAGGGAGACTTACTTTGTCGAGCAATACTACACTCGCCATAAAGTACCAGCTCCTATAATGACTATTTTCTGGATTACAGTTGAGCCCAATATCGGCAGGCACAAGTGGTCTAATGCGTTAAATTTTATACATTGCATTTGGGCCATGGTAATGAAATCTGATCTGGTGTCCATGACAAGACCGAGTAGCAAGTCCAAACTTAGTCCTGGACAGGATTGAGTTGATCAAGCTTTCTCTGAGGCTGCCTCAGAATGCGCATAATCACAGATCTGGACCTTTGTAAATCCAGACTTAAAACATTTATTCAGACTGGCTTTTGACACTGAAATGTTGTGACATAAATTGCTGTCTTAGATGTATTGTTTTGATGCTTTTGTTAGGTTTTGTATTTGGAAAGAATTTAGTCACTTGAGTAAGGGCTTTATAAATAAAGGTTAATTGATTGATTGATTGATTATCGAGTCCAAACACCCTCGAGACCAAGACAAGATCAAATCCAAATGTGCTCGAGTCCGTGACAAAACCAAGACCAAGCGATTTCAAGATAGGCCTTACAATCAAGACTTGTCTTGAGTACTACTACACTATCATTTACCATCTTGATGGAAGTGCTGTGTGTAAATAAACAGTTGCTAGTTTTGTTTTGCAAAGTGCTGTCTCAAAAACAGAATAAGCCTCAATGAAAATGTAGGTGTTTGTCACGTTTTGGAGCTCATTACCTACAAGAAAGTGATACCCATTTGTTGACATTTTCAGTTTCAAATACTTTTAAAACCTGAATACTTCTTGTTAGCAAGAGAGATAACCAACCAACTTCCAACTCTAAAAGCATACAAACACTAGACTGACATAAACATACAGATAACAACACGCTTGACACTGATTTGTTTTGCCTGGAAACTCGCTGCTGTGGGACAAAACAATGCTTTAGTTCATCTATTTTGCTCCCAACAACCCAAATCAATGGAGTTTAGTTGGTGCAATAAAAACGTCAGTTGGTGCCATGTTCAGCATTTGTTTCGAACACTGCAGGAAAACAGTGGAGCTCCAAAAAACATTGTGCTTCTTCAAAAAACCCTCTGTGCCTCCTCACCGCGCTGTGATTCTTCATCAAGACGAGCGAGCGTGCTAATGATCTCTGGAAATGAGGGTCTCCCCCATTTTCTGCTTAGCGAGACGAAACACAACTTTGAGACGCTTCACTTTTTAATTAGGCGATGTACAAGGTGACCTCTTGTACTACAGCCATGTGCTGCTACATCATTATGATACATTTGGACTGTCTAGATGTCGACTGAAATCTGGTGATTAAAGTGGTGGAACTTATAGAAGACTTTGGGATGTTTTTGTAGAATGTCAAGAAATGTATAGCCACAGATGAAAACATGTCATATTTGTGGATGTGGCTTGCCATTGATCACTCAATGCTGTTGTGGTTGTTCAACAATCACAACAGTAAATGTGGACCTATATCGTGGTAAATATAGATACAAAGACACAGAGAAGAATAAGGTTTAGCTCTTTGCCATGATGGGGGGCAAAAGTGATGTCTGTGTATGTTGCAACTATAGAAACTTTGCAAAAAACCTGAAGTTCTTGAGTAAATTTTTATCAATATAAAAAATGGCTACATCTTGTTGTGTGATTGGTAGGACTAACAGACAAGGTTGTAAGCCTAATATTGCTTTTAGATGGTTACCTTTTGATGAAGACAGAAGAAGCCAGTGAAAGGTAATAAATTGAATGAACTGGAATCTCTCTAATACAGGGGTCCCCAACCAATGGTCCAGGGCTCAAAACTGCTACAGGGCCCCAGAGGATCTTTTAAAATGAATTTTATTTTTATTTTTTTATTCTATTTTTTTTATTTTTTTATTTTATTCACTACTTCTTTGTGCTTTACTATGAAACTATCGAGCCACTTACCCAATAAACAGTAAATTCAAGCAATAAAAGAGGTAAACATATATGCAGTATTTGGTTATATGCTTTTACGTTGTTGTTATTAGTCCTACCCAACCTCGTCAGGTCCCTGGGAAAGAAAATTGTGACTGTACTGGTCCTTACAAGAAAAACTGTTGGGGACTGCTAATCCATAACATCACAAATTTGCCAAAAACATTTTACACACTGTAAGTCAATGCTAACGTAAAAAAGTAGGACTTTTTATATGAAAAAAACACAAAAAATATCTGAAGCAACCAACCTCATGCGTGACTAGTGCTAGCCACACATGATATAGAGCCAAGGTACTGAAAACCAGACTCTTTTATGCTTTTAAATCTGCTCCAGTGAAAGACAAAACACTATCACATAATGGTAAAGGGTAAAGTTGGACAAACTTGTAGATTTTATTAAATTAGCAAACACAGTAGAGGGAAGTATTGGATCAGCTAGCATTCGATCGCTCTTGTAACATAATGCCACATCAATAACCTGCATAAAGACTCAGTTGTGTCTTGACTTGAATTAGTGCGTAAAAGAGCTAACACCCCTAAATGATGATTGGGATGATAGAACCCATCTCAGAACGATAGGAAATACTTCTCAAGAATGATTAAATGCAGTGAGCACATTTTTGAATTGGGACAGATTACCTTTAGCTTCTAATCATTTTTTATTTGTAATGATCTGACTGATTTTGTCAATGAATAGAACATAAACATATAGTGTACATTGCAAATTCCATCCAGCAATATTTTTAGCACTTAGCGTAATGCATTTAGCCTTGTCAGACGAGCTCTAAACTGTAGCCAGAGTATGCTAATGTAAAGTTATCAGCGGATCATACTTGCTAATTGAGTTCAAAGAGCATCTCGGATAACGATCGTGTCCATTTACATACTGTTTCAGGAGAGCTGGTGCTTAGCGATAAGCCAAGGTTAAAACCTGCCATTATCGCACCTGTTTATTCAATTACATCAACTATATTTAACTATATTTAAGATGCACGGTGCTGGACTTGGCTCTTATCTATTTGACCACCCTCTCTCAAACTGGAAATGTGCACAGCGGGGAAGCTAAGAGAGGCTAATGAATTCAAAATGTCACTGGGCCAAGTTAAATTTCAGCTTTCATGTGTGGAGAAAGAAAAATCTTGCTGTGAGAAAGGTCCTGACACCAAAATGAAATCACTGGAACAACAAAAGCATGATTAAATTTAAATGACGTGCTGTGCCTGAGCAGAATTGTGCCATTTTGAATTTGGGTTGTTTGATTTAGAGATTGCAAAGCCCAAAGCAACAAAGTGTACTGACACTGTTAGAAATATTGCCATTACTACATTATGTTTTTTTTTTTTTACTTTGCTCTTTTAACATAACTTTTTAAAATCTACTCCTGCGTTATATTCAAAGACTGTTTTCTTCATAAGTAACCTGGCCAGCCAGATGGAATCTCGCAATATTTGTGAATTCACAAACTCCAGAGAACCTTGGGCCCCACCAGTGCAATAAGTTTGCAGTCCACACCAATAGTTTTAATGGCACAATCACATTGCAGTCGGGCAGAATGATAGCAAAGACAACAGCATGTAGTACCTGAATCAAGAAAAATATAAATGACAGCTCCAGTTTGATGGATATGCTTGATGGATATGCTTGCTGCTATTACTCTGTTTTAGCAGAAATACAGAGTATTTTCTTTCTGAAAGAAGAGCAGAGGGGTGTCCATACACTTATTCATTTTGCATGTGCACATTGGATACGTGATTACGGTTTGTTGCTGTGATTGGTTAAGAACAAACTAAGATAGTTTGTTCCTAGTTGACAAGTAACCAAATCAGGTTGAATTTTTCATTTCATTTCATTAAAACTGCCACTTTTTACCTTCAGCGGGGGAAGTTCCAGATGGATAATGTGGATGAACTCAGAGTTCAACACATATCAGTGTGGTGTGACACCCAAATGCATTTTCTTTCCACAAATACAAAGATCTAAAGTAGCTTATACACAACTTGGACAAGCAAAGTTTCTTTTCTTTCTTTTTTTTTTTTTACTTTTTTTTTGGTAAGTGTATATAATAGGTCAATAATGCACAATTATTGCCTTTATAAAGGCAAAAATGCCATCATGAAAACATTGTATGCTAAAAGACTTGCACACTACAACAAAAACAACAGGAACAGTTTCACATTTTAACGTTTTTCTTAAATTTGTGAATTTTGTTCAAAAAATGTGTTGTTGAAATACAGGAGGAAAGGTAAAATAGCCTGGTGTCCTCCTGCATCATTTTGTGTGTCTGTAATCAAAGACTTCTGGATGTCACACTACGAGCCAATGAGAATTTAAATCTTAAGAGAAAAAGGCTCTATGTATGGCTAAGTCCAAGATTCAAAGTTATTCATGTAATGAATTTACGAGAAGCTCCTTAACTTGTGTTTACATGTTTGACAAAGATCATTTGTAGACGCAACAATAAGATGTCCCAGTTTAGAGATCATCTGTCATCAGTGTGTGAGTTATCTCGTGTCAGTGTGATGAGAAACGACTGAGAACATGTCAGTAATAGAATGGGAAATCAAATGAAATAAAGAGTGACATCTTCAGTGAGTCTGTTTTGGTGGAGTTACTGATCGTTATATGTTCTACAACAGAAAATAAACGCAAATGTCACAACACTTGTCCATCATAAAAGCACAGAGCAGGTTTTACGTCTACAAAGGTTATGTTTCTGCATGAATGTTTTAACAGCAATTGAACTTTTTCTGTACCTGCTCTGAACGTAAAAGTCGGCCTTGTAGCTTTTCTTTGTAAAAGGAAACGGCAAATTATAGAAAACTCAAGCATGCTACATTACAAAAGTGCTAGAGCATATCTTTGAAACAGACCAACTGCAAAAACCCATTCCATAGCTAAAAAAAGGAAAAACGCAGAAGTATATTGAAGGCATTACTATTGTTCAGTGCAGTATTGTTTATTGTCTATTCACTACGGTAAAAATCAATTCAAACAGTGCATCATAACAACACAATTGCTCATTGATTAGATGTACAAAAATGTATGTGTAGTGCTGCAACAAGTGAATAAGAAATAGAAAAAAAATCAAAGGTCAAAAGAAATTTGAGGGCCCGGGGCAAGGGTGGCTTAAAAGGGCCCCCCATATTATATTAAAGCTATTATTCTGCATCCCTAAGACGTAGTCAGGCTAGCGCACCTAGTGCTCTATTTCCATTTTACTCCAGCAACTAGGTTAGAATTCAAACTGGTTGTAGTTTACAAGAGCGTCTGGCTGCAGGCATGTACCTCCTACTTTTGTCGGCAGACCTCTTGCCACAAACAGAATCACCTCTTCGTTCACACCGGAAGCCAATTTACAGTCACCTCTCGCCCGTGGCTATGCTAGTAAATGTAGATAATTATCAATATTTATACTGCAAACACGGGTAAGGTTAGATTAGGATTAGGGCTATAGGGTTAAATCAGGTAATAAGTTTACAGCTTGGTGCAAAGCTGAGAGTTGCCAAATATGGAAGTCCGGTCTGTCGAAGAGCTTTTTCCGGCCTGTAGTAAGAGGTGGGCAAGTTTGTTGTTACAGTATTAGCAGCCGAAATTTAGATTCAAATATTAACTTTTTCTGATGTGATAAGCCACTCTAGCCTATGTATCAGCCGGTTTCATATCACTCTTGGAAAAGGCAATGATCAATAACTTCCATATTTACGCTGTACTTCCAGGACTACAAGTTGTCGCAGTACAGACGTAACTTCCAGTAACAAGCAGCAGTGAATTGGTTCATGGCAAAAAACAGTCGCCTACCATAAAACAAACAAGCTCAATGCTGGGACGTCAGAGTTAAACATGCTATGAATTGCGATTTTGATCAATATCACACTGTATTTGTTTGTTCATTTTCAAATATAAAAATAAATCAACATTTTGGGATCTCTCAGGGTGGAGAATTTATTGGCAAAAAGCCAGCACAAGCTGAAACAAGTCTATATACTAACAGCCCTCTCCAAATGCTAATACATTAACAATTGCACTTTTAGATGGGAAAATGAACACATTTTTACTTGAATATATCATTTAAAGTGAAGTACACAGTTGGCTGCTGGAAAAGCATGAGGAGAAGGTGAAAGGGGAGCTTTTGACCTGCTTATTTGCTCAGTTTGCCGAAAATTGACAAAATTATTAGGCAATGTATTTAAACCCATATATGCAATTTAACAGCAAAAAATTGATGTTTTAGTGTTTAGATTCACTTTTATAATATATTTGTGCTGGGAAAACTGACTTTGAATGCAACATACAAAATTTTTATTAAGACAACACAATTTACTATCAGTTTTCTTCCATCTCACATCTCACTGTACAATACAAAAATGATTTGATAAGTTGTGCACTAAAATAATTGTCAGTGTCAGCTTTTATATCGACCACAGTCCAGAGGCAGTGTGGATCTGTCTTCAGTCTGAGCAGATTGGATCAGGCTTGTAACAGACTAAGTGTGTGAGACAGATCGGCTTCCGTCCTCCTGCTGTGGACTGATAATGACTTTGATAAAAATGCTGATACAAGCGTGTGATCTTATCTGATCAGTCTTTAGAGGAGCACGTTTAAAACCCAGATGACAAGATACCATTATCGCCATAGGGCACTGTGCACTGTGACTGCAGAATTAGGTTTTACATGGCTTTGAATGTGGGTTTTAGACATCATGACATGTATGAGGTGTATGCTATATGAAAAAAATACAAAAAATGTATTAGTGACAGTTCATTTGCAAAAAGTGTCATTTTTGGTTTACTTTTAGTAAAGCTATATTTTCAAAAGTAGATAATTGCAATTTAAATATTATTTCAACTCACCTGGCTACTTTACTTTAATGTCATTAATAAAATTGGTAGATCCAAACAAAAAGAAAAAAAAATCTTCCATTTTTTAAATAAAATGTATTTCAAAATGTAATTTGTGTCTGCGCTGTAAACTTTTATTTCTTGCACAAGTATTTTAAATTTGAGTAGAGCACAACACTGTAAGACCAGTGTTTCCTTTTCACACTATGGTGTTTGATGCCTCAATAGATTGTGCTTACATTATCATTTAGTAAGGTCACTGGTAGTAAGAGCAGGTTTCTATTATTTCCTAGGGCTGGAACAATACACAATAATTTGTGTCATGAAACGAATACAATACACAATGCCCAATAAAATATTGATTCAAATTTCAATAATGCAATATGCAATATAATGTGATTTCACATTTATAAATAATGCAATACTTTAAACCAGAATCCCATAAAAAGTCTTTCACACCAAGCCGAGGGTCGTTGATCTGAACTGATTTGGTAACCTTTGTCTTGTGTGTTTGGTGTGATTGAGACTAAGAGGTCGCAGAGCAGGTGGCGACACTATTTTTCGAAGACTTTTTTTGCATCGTAAGTTGCCACATATGCAGCTCTTTGATTGGCCCGTGGATACTGGCGAACCAGCGAACGAGTGCACTGGAAAACCAAAAACCTTGCATATGGAAAAACTGTATTTAGCCGGGCATGGATTGTTGTTATTTGCAAGACATTCAAACGGACGTAAATGTGGAGAAGAAGGCCTTTTTAACAGAGTAAAACAAAGACAAAGAAGAGCTACACCAACAGCAGAATGAAAGCTGGACTGTGGCGCGAAATAGAGCCTGGGATCAATCTGTTCTTTCTACTGTTCTCGTCAGAGTTTTGTCACATACATGCTCACTCTGCATTTGTTCGCGACTGGCGGTCATTTGGATCAGTGTGTTGTTTGTGTGAATGTTCTTTCACATCGGTGTGCCCCAAAGAAACTAGAACAGACGCTGCGTTGCTCAAAAATACCGACCGAGACTGGGGTTGTGTTGGTGTAAAAGACCCTTAACTTGGCTCACACCAGATGAAAATGTGTTGAACTCATACTTAGTTCTTTCACATTGTCCATCTTAAACTTGAAAATAAGCACGTTTGTTCACCCTACTTTAAACATAATCAGGTTAATAATAGGTTCAATATGAGTAAGAATTATGCCATGCTTCTTTTTATCAATTTGCTTTGGTGCATATACGTAAATCTTCATCTTAGCAGACCTTTCAGCTTCCCACAGTGAAAATGTGACTTTAAACTTACACGTACAAATGGAGACTGTGTTTTTCTAGAATGGCCATGTAACCTTATTGGACCAATCATTTTCACTGCAGTCCCGGGACTCATTAAAAAACAGGTCTTAATCTTGTCTGTATTTAGTAGTGACGAGGGATTGGGAATACAAACAGAAGAGCACTCTGGGTAATGTCCAGGGAGCTTTGGGCGCATTAACAAGTCCAATAGGGAGAGATACAAGGAAAGGGCAGTGGTTTTTGACTGATCACGGCCCCATTCAAAGAGAACATGAGACGCTACATAAATCTTCAGGAGTAAGTACTGTATGTAGTCATGACTTAGCAAATGTTTGTGATTAAGCAGTGAAAAAATAAAGTCGACTGTGTAGAATTTGCAAAACAATGGAAGATTACTTACAGTATGTTATAAGTTATTATTTTGGTTTTGGCTGTCTGCGGTTAGTATGCAGACACGACTCAGCTTTTTTTGACTTTTAAAAGTTGTAAAAACACTTCAAAACTCATAGTGGTAAATATTTGGAGGCTCAGAATCTATTAGGTAACTGAGTTAAATGTGTGCTCTGATATACAGAATTGTATTTTGTTTTTTACATCTTAAACATTAGACATAGCTCCTTTAAGAAGTCCTTAGATACCAAAGTGTTATATGTTCTTGGTAAGAAATGTATTGAGAAAGTCTGGCTTATATTTAAATAAACTAGCTCATGTACACCGGAAAACTTCCTGTAGAGTTAGCGCACGTCCTTTTACAAACATTTGATTTGTAAAGTCTAAACATGTTTTCAGAGACATTCATCACTTTACAACTGAACAACTCACTTTCACTAGCTGAATTTTGTATTCATTTTAGACTATCATATTAAAGAAAACAAAACATAGAACTCAACTGAACAGGAAGTACTCATGCATGTGTGAAATGTCCCAGTTCCCAGTTGAAAAATATCAGTTCCTTGTTCAAAGCGTTCTAACTGAAGCAACTCGTATGTAAACATTATGGCTAATGCTAACCTTTAGGCTAAACAAAATATTCTGAAGCCAATGCTAACATAGTTTTTTGTGTCAGTTTAACCCCCAGATTCATATATTGTTCAGCTCACATGTGAAGTGGGACTTCCTCGACTAGGTCCCAGTTCTATTTGACAGTTTGAGTGGCGTTCCAGCGCATTTGTACAAGTAGGAAGTGAGAAATATCCCAGTTCCCAGTTGCCTGGAACGCACCATAAGTCATACATAATCTACCCAATTTAAAAAAAAAGCTATCTGTGCACAGAGTCAAAATAATATAGAAATAAAAGTTTGAGTCAAACATCTTTTTTTTTTTTGTCCAATAGTCTAATCTGCTTCTTCACTGTGATCTTGCTGTTATTCAAAACTCAAAGCTGGCCAATAGTGTCAATTTGCTCTTCCTGTGCTTCTCGATCCATCTTAAAGAAGTAGAAATAGTGTGAAACTGTAAATAAACACCATTTAGAGCTGTCCAAATGAATGTGAGGGAACATTCTCAGTACAGGAAGCTTTCATCCACTCAGCTCAAAAAACATCATTCATTCTACTCTTACCTCATCATTAACAAAGAGAGAAGGCCACTTGGTTTGTCCTCTACAAACAACATGGAGCTCAAGGATGTACTGCTGCTAACAGGCTCAAAAGCAAAGAAACATGTAGTCTTGAAAAATCATAAAGAATGCAAGTAGAACTGTTATTTTAGTGGGTGAATGAGTTTATCTACTGTAAATTAGATTTTTGAGACAGTTTTTAATCACACACAAAAACTCTCTTCACAGTGGAAATGCATGTCAGACAAAAATGCAGTCTGACATTTTCCAAACTAGCAATTGTGGTAAATCTTAAAAAGTAGTGATATATTGCTTGAGCATTTATTGACATAGACAAAGGTAGATAGACATTCTGCCTTACTAAATGGGCTATACATTATAGTTCAGTATTAGCATAGTGTAGTCAGTCACTCTAAAGTTAATGAGTAATAGATTAGGAGGAATACCCGAGCTGTTCCTGGATATGACGGATCATCTTAAAATTTAAAAGAACTTGAATGTTTATATTAGGACGTGTTTGTGTCCAAAGCAAATTTCATGGTTGAGCATCCAAATTTGTCACATAAAAATAAAAGGACAGACAGGATTTAATTGTTAAAGTAATCATTAGCACAAAAGACATTAAAAGACACTGTGTTAGCTTGTGCGCTTTTCTGCCCAGATTCCATTAAAGATGTTTTAAATGTTGCCATTAAATACATGTATTCTGCACAGCGTCAAAAACAATAATCAATCAAAATCAAGGCTTTTGTGCAAGCATATTTTTCAACTGAAAAGTGAACACACGTCCTCAAATACAATTCTGTTGCAACTATTTGCCACATCGTAAGATTTTAATATGTTATGAACTTTAAAACAACCAATTAGAAGACAATGCCAGGCTCCATATAACAGATCATAAAATAAAATAAACAAAATTACAGAGATTACACGCAAATTTAAATCTGTTTTCAGACTGAGACAAATAATCTTTGCAAAATGTTCTTATGTTTTGACTAAAAGTTTCTATATCAACTGTGCTGCAAGCTTTACTATAACTCCATGTGGCATGTGATAACACATGATCTCATAGAATGAGTATAAATAGAGGATTTATCCGTCAACGTCACTACTGCGTATGCTCCATGCAGACATGCTGCCCATCCTGTTAGCTGGGGGAAACTTCTTTGATTAAAACAACAAAACAAGACAAGAGCAGTGTTTCGATCATGTATGAACCGGTCTGACCTGCCCTGAAGCTTGAGACACTGTTTTTCTTGCCGTTTTTTTACTCACCTGAATATAACTTTTAAGGGTCATACGGTCAAATTCATTCACTAATGTTAAATTAAAAGCATAACTTTTGTATTAGCGACAACACGCTGGCTAACGTTGTTGCTCCAACTTGGTCAATCAGCGGCAGCTCTTTCAGCGTACCAGCTGCGCAAGCATTGCTCATGTTGATAAACAAATAATCCTTCATACAAGACATGTTATGAGCCTATATGAGCACTTTTCTTTAATTTTTAGTGCCTTATTCAAAAGTGTTTTGGTTAAAGTCACATGGGGACATTTACTTTGGGTTTAATGGTTTATGTTTGAAGTTACAAAAATGGTAAGCTTAGGTCTGGTGCTTGGAGTGGGTTAGGATTTTGTTTATATTCATGAAAAATACCAAAATTTTTACATCCACCACAGAAATGAACTGGGGCAGCACAATGTAATGTACATATACATTTCCGTAATAATGGGTTGGTTAACATCAACTGCTTGTATCTATAGTGCTAACTTTAATGCCATACTGCGGAATATTCCAGTTTAAGTAATGACACAGAGGTTATTACAGGTTATGCAAGCTTTAACTTTCGAAGTTTTAGGACATCCCATTTCCTGCCAGTCGCCAGTTCATTTATAGATGATTTGTGATGTTGTTGACATTTAGCTTTGCACCGGCAGCTGCTATAATATCTGCCATTAAATCCTGGTGTACTTAAGGAAACCACAAGCTCTGCCAGTCATCATTGTTCATTCTGCTGTGATGATAGATGCATTTATTATTGAGCAGTGATTCAGCAGATGCAGAGTCAGACTGAAGTGGAGGGAGGGTCCGCGCGCTAAGTTATGGTATGCTAATCTTCTCGCGTCCTGTTTAGCTGACTGTATAAAGACGCCAGCAGCTGTTGTCTCTGCAAAATGTCAGATCATTTTTTCAGCACTTGAGAAAAAAAAAAAAGAGGCTTCAAAGCGCTGAGTACATGAGCATTTGTTTATTCTGCTGGCTTTTTGGGATTATAGCTGAGGATCACAAGAGAATTTGACAAGCTTAAAATAAAAACTTGCAGCAAGACGCCTTAAAGATACCTTCCTCGATTTTAGCAAGTAGAACAATGTACAGCACAAAAGAGGAGTGTTTCTGAGACGAAGATAGGAGAACATGAAGTTAATTCAATAGGTATGAATAAGCAGAGATGTGGACTTGTAAGTCACTATGTTGATGATTTAAGACTTGACTGGATAAAATAGACGCTAAGTGTACACCGACTCCAGGTTGGAAGCGGTTTGTGATTTGTGCAGGTCCCTTGAAAGTACTTGAAACCCATGTGTCCTGTTACATTGACCTCGGAGCAGTATATGTGTGAGAGGAATGTGCACGAAGTCTATTTTTCTCAAAGATGGCAGCAGTCTGATGCGGCTTTCATGTCATTACTATACCGTTCTTGTGGGAATCCAAGTGAATCCGCATCACTCTGGAAAAAGTCACATGACAGTTAAAACACATTGAGAGAGAGAAAGAGGGAGAGACAGAGATAGAGGCTTGCTGGATTTATAAAACTTAGCTAAATTACATGACAGTACAACTTCTCCTCTAGGCAATGTCCTTGTGCGTTCACCTACTCCAGTGTCATGCCATACAGCAGTGGGTTCAACATGCAATAGAGCTGAAACGATTAGTCGACGCACGTGGAGCGCGTCGATCGTCGCTTTATGAGCCGTGCCTCTAATATGTCCCAGCTTTAATTGATCCACGCGCGCTACGAACATCTGTGATGTATTTCCACACAAAGCGCGTCAGTTCACGGGAGAAACACACTCTATAAACCATCAAGATAAAGTTTTCAAGCCAGGAAAGCGATCCAATGTGAACCGCAGCTGAATAGAAAGTGAAACTAGAACGCGCACATCGTGTTTAAAAGCCGCTGTGACGGCGCGGTCTCGGCGTCAGGCAGCTTTATTTTCTCTACGAAGCAACACCTGCACGTTTCGTTTGTGCGCACACACTCCTCAACTCGGACTGTCCATGCGTTCGTTGGCACGGATTGTACAGGCACTCGGTGCCACGGTCGGACTGAAGGTTATACGCGCTCGTCACATCTCCGTGGACGCCTGCGCGCACGATGCAATGGACTGTACACGCACTCGTTAATACACACACAGCCTTCTATCAGCTGTTCATCAAACACATGATCAGACAGGAGCTGTATATGTGACGATGGTGCTACTGTATTACAGCCTGTTGCACTGAGCTGTGTTTGTTTTAAACTGTTATAAACCTAAACAAAAGCCTTAATTTAATGCACTTCTTAGTAACATCAATCTTTTAATATTGATTCAAGTTTGCATTTAATACTTTTTGTGTATTATTTTATTCAATATTCAAATATATTTTGAGCAGTATTATGACATTTATGACTTGAGAACATAATTAGCAATGTTCTTAAGTCAAAATATATTTAGTTTACACTTAACTAATAAAAATCAACTCAAATTAATTATATTATATCATATTAAGGCGTAAAAAGCCATAAAAAGTAATAATTTTACGAACCGATTAATCGAAAAATTAGTCGATAGACTAATCGATTAATCGAAAAAATAATCGATAGATTAATCGATAAGAAAATAATCGTTAGCTGCAGCCTACATGGCAACAAGCATTTTTAATCCATTCATGTGAGCTCTGAGTCAGTCAAGATTGTGTCGCACATTGCTCGTTTTGCCGTGTCGTCAGATTTTCAGAGCAACTACCAAGCCTTTGAAAAGAGCCTTTGAGAGGAGAACAGCATGTCACTTTGTCACAGGAGAGCAGGGTCTGATCTGTGGAAAATTCAGGAGTTGACACCTGAAGAGGCAGCCAAAGCATCCGTTGCAGGTTGGAACGTCTAGTTTGCAAGACCCCTAAACAAATGAATGTCAATGCACTAGATTCAAATTTCACAGGTTTACATTGACTTTACATGTAAACTGCACATTGGAAGCTCCAACGATAACACATCTTGAACCGAACTCGCAACAGTCAGTGTACACAAGGCAGGAAACTTGGGACTTAGACTTGAAGTTTACCGTTTTTGGACCTAACTTGAACTTGGAGCTCTTTGATTTGAGATGACTTGATGCTTCACCTCAACAAAATAAGTAGTTTAATTTTACATTAACAAACTGCAACATGTCCAATCTTTCTTGTGGAAAGAACTTTACAGTTCTGGCCACTTTAAAGGTGGGGTAAGTGATTTTCAAACTGCAAACACAATTTAGGTTTTAAATCAGACAACGTTCTCTCATAAATCCTTCAACACATTGTAAATATCAGTATGTATTATGGTTTGGTTGCAATTTTCACTTAAAACCCTTTTTTTTCTCTTTTAAAGTGAAACTAGAGAGGACCACCCAAGCTCAGCCAATCAGAACACTGCATTCTGCTCCTGATTATAACTAAAATCCTTTTTTATTAGATTCAGAGAGTACTAGGTCGTCTAATTTTTTCACAATGTGTTGCATTTATCATAGATTTTTTGGTGGAAAACACAAAGTTTACTAATGTACAACTAAAAAAGTTAGCTACCCCAACTTTAAATGGGCCTGAAACCAAAGACTTGCAACTTACTTGATACATGCAAAACAGTGACTTGGTCCAACCTCTGTGAGCAAATCAAAACACAGTATCTGATGTATCTTTTTTAAGATTATAACATTGTGGAAAAAAAGAAAAAGCTCAAATATGCCTGGCATAACCTTTAAAATATGCCATGCACTTTAAAACTTTCAACTAACTAAGGTAATACACACATAACAGATACAGCATGGTACATAGAAAATACATTAGATTGGCTGTCATGACCCTTTTGATGCTAAACGTCACATGTAAAGTTCACTCAGAATGCTCTAATTGTCTCTACCATAAAACCTAGTGAAGAAACCCACCATGCGTCACGACCTATTGTCCATTTCTTCTGCCAATTAGCCCGTCTGCTAAGTCAGGGTTAGCGAGTTAGCACCGGGCAGGACACCAGCAGTGTAAACCAGCCTGATGCCACTCTCCCCGGGGCAATTAGAGCCTCCAAATCAGTTTACCATCGAGAGGAAGTGAGCTGCGAGGGGCGGAGAAGTACGTGTGGGAGGAACAAGCCCTGCTGCTGCTGCTTCTGCTGCTGTGGAAGGCTGTCTCATTAGTGGAGTCGTCATAATGTGTGGACATGAAACAACTGTGTGTGGGTGAGGGCACTGTAGCAGGAAGCATCTAAACACAGCAAATTTCTACAGGGAAATTCAAGAATGTGACGTAACATGAATATCGAGTTTGTCACTAAACTGAGGCTTAAACTGTGTCTAAAGCTGACAAAACTTAATAATAAAATTGTGGTAAAAATACAGTAAAAATAAATACTAAATAAATATATATTTTGTCTAATGATCTGCATACTAGAAACTTTGGCCTGATTTGCCTCTCTACAAGTTTGACTACAACTATATTTTGCTTCATTTTTAAGTAATGAATTAACACAACTCACGTTACTTGTCTCATGTATATGTTTTGATCCTGACACTACTGAATCATGTAGTTTGAAATAATTTGTTGAACTTGATAAGTTTATGGTGTCGGTGTCATTGCATTGTAACATGATTCAAATACAAAACAGATAATTGCTGCAAAATGTTCTTTTAATATGAAAATCGCTGAAGATTTTGAAATCCTCTAGTGTAGGGCTATCCAAATGGCAGCCAACAAAGCAATATTATGTGGTCCATCCTTAAAAAGTGGGCCCTGGACTGGATCACATTGCAAAGCAGCAAGTTTCTGACTTAAAGTGAACAGTGGTGGATATTCAGCCACATAGTGCTAAGTAGAGATAGGCCGATAAATTAGCCGATTATTTTTGATTTTAAGCTTATTGGCTATGTGGCCCGTTTTGGTCGATATTTGATGAAGCACTTTAGACCAAGAGCCTCACTCACAGTTAGTTTTGGAGAAAATGGCAAGACTTGTTTTATATTACTCTCTCTATTATTAAGTCTGCAGCTTTGATTTTATCATTAAGCAATAAAAACTTGCCCATCATGGTAAAGTGGGCCATGGGTCATGGATTATGTTCTGTGTTTGTCATTAGTGTCATTTGTTACAGCTGTTATCAGTAGCCAGCAATACTCAAATCAAATATTGTAAAGCCACTGATATTTAACATTACCGTCCTTGTTTAGTCCTGGCTTGGTTTGTGCAAACCTGAAGTAACAGAACTACTAATTTACTAATCACTATTCTGCTTTATATCTTACCTGTTAAACAAAATCTGCTATAAAACTGCTATTAATTGTGTGTGCAGTTCTTATCATCTTGCTTTTTTAATTACCTTGCTGCCTGCTGATAACCTTCGTTTTGTTGCTTTTTCCCAATTTCAATCTTGCTTACAACTGCCTTTCTGCTTGCTGTCTTACTAAGACTAAGTGTTATTAATATACTGTATGTTATTTTATTGTTGTTGTATACTTACTTTGCACTTTTTCCAGGGAGCCATAATTCCACCAGGCAACAGATGAAAACTAGCCTCTTGGTTAATTCTGGCATGTTATACAGTTAATGTTGGTCAATGTGCACTGTCTGTTAAGTAAATAAATAAACAGTTTCAGACTTACATAGATTTAGCCATAGTCCTACTCCTTTATCTGCTGTTATGATCTCCAGTTCAAGAGCAATTTTGAAGGATTTTTAATTCACTTATGTGAAAAAGTGTATTTATTATGAGTAGAACCATTTTAAGTTCTTTGAGTTGAACATAAAACATCCACTGGACAATCGCCCATTAGGAATACATAAGGAAGGAAGAAGTTCAGACTATCCTTAGCAACTAACAGAAATAGCTGAGCATGGAGCCCTTACCTTGTCAAATAATTCCAAACTTTCCAAAATCTAAAAATGCAAAAATCTGGTCTAACACTGTTGCCTTTATCACAGGTTGTAAAAAGCCACAAACAATAATATTATGCAGCTTTTAGTATTACACAAATAGAACCGAAAAGTCAAACCAGGTGAGCACCAAAACGCCACTTTTCCATTCATTTCAAAACAAATCAAATGACAACAGCTATCACACTGAAGGCCCAACAAAGGAGAAAACCGGTCAGGCCCGCAGGCATCGCACTCCATGAAGTAGTTAAGTGGACTGCTGCAGGCAAATTGCTGTCACCAAACTGGACTCTGACCGCGAAGAAGAAAATTCAACAAATAACCTCAATTAAAGGCACTGTAACAATTCTGGCTGTGCAGTCCAGGCCCAGGCGGACAGGCAGCTTCTACTGAAAGGAAAAATGAAAGAATACTGGACAAAGAGAAGGGCTGTAGAGACATTTCTTGGGTTGAATAGTTGCCCACATCAGATTCAGTGACCTTGCTATGGATGTGTAAGGTAAAATAATGTTAGAGACCAATTGAGGCAGTGATGCAAATACAAAACACATCATAATCCTTGTGATAAATATTCAAAGCTTTAAATCAGAATCCTTACAAAGATGTCAAGAGACAACATGCAACGACAGTTAACACACAGCCGACAGTTTCTTGGAAGCTTAGAAAATCATTTAGGTGTGATAAAAGACTAGAAGTGACAGGCATTATATGTGAGAACTTGGTAGTGTGTGAATGTGCATCTTCACAATCTGCTTTGACATGCTTGATCAATCACTGCTTCTGAAGGTTTATTGTTTTAATGAATGTATATTGTTTTATTTTTATTTTCTATTAATCCTGTTTGCTAAATTGATAATCTTGGGAAGTCCTCAGAGACGACTGTTGTTGTGATTTTGGGCAATACAAAAATAAATTGATTTGATTTGACATGTCCTGAAGAAGACACTGCATGTCATAATAAAGGTAACTGAGTGCCTTGAACATCTTATGAATGCGTCTTTGCATAAGTGTTTTTCTACCCATTTTTTTAACTTATAATAACTTAAGGTTAAGGTTAAGGTTAAGGTTAAGGTTAAGGTTAAGGTTAAGGTTAAGGTTAAGGTTAAGGTTAAGGTTAAGGTTAAGGTACACTTTATTGTCCCCGTAGGGAAATTTGTCCTCTGCATTTGACCCATCCTTCAATGCCTCTGGAGCATCTCCTCAGGAGCAGTGATCGCCACAGTGCAGCGCTCGGGACCCATCTCCAGGTGTTGTTGCTAGGCTTGGTCAGGACAACCATAGCTGGAGGATATTACCCTAACATGCATGTTAGTGGTTGGTGGGGGAAACCGGAGTGCCCGGAGAAAACCCACCCAGACACGGGGAGAAACATGCAAACTCCACACAGAAAGGCCCAGCCCGTGCGGGAATCGAACCCGCGACCTTCTTGCTGTGAGGCAAGAGCGCTAACCGCTCAGCCACCGTGCCGCTAGTCCCTTCCACTCTTTTTCTGTCATTTTTGCCTTTTGTTCTTGAAGACCAGATGTCAAGCTCAGATAGAGTTGGGGCCAAATCAACTGAAGTCAGAGTTCGTCAAGGGCCACATTTTAAAAAATAGGTCCTTCGGTAATATATTAAAGTATATTAATTTAGATACTTTAAAAGTTAATATAACACATTCACTGTATGTCCAGGTTATATTGCAATACATGACATCACAATGCATTATAATATATTGTTCATTCATTCAATGCATGCAATTTGCTGCATTACAGTGTGTTTTAGGTTTTACCGTCACATCTCTATATATTCCCATAGACCTATTATCCATTCTAGCCTATGTGGCTCCTCTTGTCAGTGTTAAGTTGCAGTGTTTGAGGAACCTGTACATGGATCTATTATATTATTATTATACCAGTGGTCGTTCAATTGGTACTGCAGCGAGAAAATCCCTCTATAGGCTAGAAAGCATTTTTTCCCTTGAGCGCAATGCGAACACAAACTGCTCGTGTTCGGCAAAAACAGCATCTAGCTTTAAGAACAGTTGGAGTATAGGCTGGTTACAATACACTTTACTCTTCCCATACTAAAATTTGTCCTCTTCTCCCATTTTGGAAATAAAGATTAGTGGGTGGGGAGAGGTGATAGTTCGATTCTCAGCTACAGGACAATATGAGATTACTTAAAATTGCATGAATCAATCAAGCTAATGATGAGAGAACAACTCAAAAGTGTATTTTACATATGTCTCCTTTAATTATTTTTAAATTATGAAAGTCAAATTGCTACAAAACAGTATCATTCAATCTCTATTAAAGTCAATAAAACCTTTACATTATCTATTTATCTAACTGAAAAAGCTTCACAAGAAATTCCTCATTTGCTTAGTCTTGACAGTGACACACTTTAGAGACAAGATTTGTCTCTATTTAAATAATGCAATGCACTTAGAGCGGCAAAACCCTCCGCTGGTCTGAATTAGCATGTTACCTTGGGCTGTCACTATGGAAAACGTGGACGGCTGATCAAACACGCGAGAGTTAGGCTAATGAGCGCCGAAGCTAACGCCTACAATATTTAAACCGAGAAGCTAAGACATGAGTCACTTTTTTTGACAAGGCGCATTTTGAAGTTAAACAATGACCTAACTCCGAGAAAGGCGGATAAGGACGGATGTGTTGATGTGAATGCGCAATTAATCTCAGGCTGTCAACTAAATATAGGACAAAAAGTTTATGAAAAAAGTGCTGAGTGTGTAGAGGAAGCAGAAATATCTCTGGATGAACTTTTGTGCACTTAAAAGCTAATCTAAAGTAAACTATTTTGGGTCAGATGGATGCATTTGTAAGCAGTCAGTAAAGACAAGACTTTGATGATGTTGTAACTGCTTTATACCATGTAATGTAAAATATAGAAAAATAGAACCAGTTCCTTTAAACCTCTTTTATTCTGTATTTTCCTCACTTACTTTTCTTTACTTACTTTTTTATTGTAAATTAGTAAACTTGGTCTATTAAATGCAAAAGCATAACTTTATGTAAAAAATGTTCTGAAGCCATAACCCATGTTCTTGATTATTATTACTCATTGATTCTTAATTTATTTAGTTTATTATTTCCATAAATCTGGTATTTTTATTTATTAATACATAATCACTGAGCATTCTCATGGTCAAAGATGATTGGTTCCTTCATAGCAACAGTTTCTATGGCCTTACATTCCAAACTGTGACAGAATGAAACATTCTGACATCACTCCTCAGTTCTACTTCATTCGTTCTCTGACCTTGAAACAGATACGACGCACTTCTCTGAGCTCGACGTCAAAGTTTAACAGTTCACTCACTGTAACATACGAAGCCTTTAGATTCAACAGAGCAAGAAAATGGAAGCTTCACATAAAAACATGGCACTTGATGTCAGCAAAAGTGAAGTTTGCGAAACTCTTAAACTCGCACAAAAACTTGGATTTGAAGCCAAGTTCATTGAACTAAAACGAGGGAAACCTAGCGGACATAAAAAGGTTTTTTACTACAGACTTAATGTAGGAAACTTGACAGCGCTTGGTGAGGGACATTCTGCCATTGCAGCAAAAACCCAGGCTGCTGCACAGGTGCTTCCTCGCCTGAGAAGTCTGCCTCTCCCACAAAAGTCCCAAAGGAGACCAAACAGGAAAAAAACCTTGGGACTGACAAACCAATATTTGGTAAGGACTCCAACCCGTTGAACTGTCTCAATGGGTTGGTTTACCTAAAGAGAACGAGACCCCAGTATTCACTGTATTAAATGTGGACAGGACCAGAGAAACGGCCATTTACCATGCAAAGGTAGTTTTTGGAGACACAATGCTTTTGCTTCGGGCTTGTCTGTGAAACAGGCAAAGAATAATGCTGCAGCTCGATTACTGAATGAATTAGGTTATAATTTTAAAGTTGAAGAACCAGAGCAGACCGACGAATCTGCAAACAACCAGGAACTACCAGAAGTGACCAAAGACGAGACTAACGACACTTCTCAAGTCCTGTCAGTGCACTCACAGGCTCTGCCAGCTGAGGGCGCTACTGATCAGGAGCCTTCACTACCACTGCGAGAAGATCCTGAGGCCATCGAGGAACAGTCGACTGAGGCAGGTGACAGAGCTGACGACTCCAATGGGGAGAAGGTGGAAACCGAGGTGGACCAATCACTAGTTCTTGAAAATACAAAGGTGGAAAAACTGTTGGTACCTCAAGATACCGAGGTGAAGATACTGCAAGTACCTGAAGATGCCGAGGTGGAGACACAGTTGGTGTCCGAAGTCACCAAGGTGGAAACACAGTTGGTTGCTGAGGACATCGAGGTGGTAACACAGCCGGCATCTGAAGGTACTGAGGTAGACTCACTGCAGGTTCTTGAGGATACCAACAAGTATCCACTGATTTTCAAGGCTAGTGAAGTGGAGATGTCAGCAGATGGTGTTGAGCAAGACACCTATGAACAATCTGAGGTGGAGATGTCAGCAGATGGTATAGAGCAAGACACCTATCAACAATCTGAGGTGGAAGATGTCAGCAGATGGTTGGACAAGACACCTACCAACACTCTGAGGACACTGGAGCTGGTTTAGTTGATCTTCAGTTTGGGCCCACAGTGTCCTGTGGACTCCAGTCGCGCTCTGGTCAGAAAAATACTCCAAAAAAACAAGGTATACAGCCTGGAAGAATGCCATGAAATCGCCAACCGGCTGGACCACAACATGAAAGACCACCTTATTGTTGGAAGAGACACAGGAATCAGTCAGAAGAAAGTTGCAAGACTCGGCAAAAGCGCTGCAAGGCGGCTAGAAAAACAATATGGGTCGTTTGCCGATGTTCTAAAGGCGGCACGTTCACCTGATAATGCTGATTTTAAGGCAGATGTCCTACGATCCATCAACGCAGAGCTTGAGGTTTTTGTAAACCGCCCAACATCAGCCTGGTCCCATTTTGTCTCCACTTTGAGGAGGCTTTTTACCATCTCCGATTAAAATCCTCAGCTCCACTAGTATGCAACAAAAAATGCATACAATAAACATTTAAGCATCATTCATTGTGTTTGTTTCATGTGTGTTTTAGACTTGGTATGAACCTGCACAGTGTTCCTAAATGTGTACTATTATTGTCATGTAAGCAACGTAATTTTCTAAGGAAAAACTTAGTTGAACAGATACATAAGTTTTTTTTGAATAATTAGGCATTTTATGGTATTTACTGAACATGTACATAGAATTACTGCACACACAAGACTACATTTGTTGTGCCAAGGAAGAAACAGCGGTAACTAAAGCTTAACATTTTGCTTTTCGTGTTTATTGTCATCATTAAATTAAGCCGTAAATAGCTATATTTCAGCAAACTTTTTGTGGCTGAATTTGCTTTGAAGATTTCAGACAGGACTGCGTAGATTGCATTCTGGACATTTGATTTACCATTTACCGTCTTAAATTATTATAAGGTTTCTTATGTTTGTGTGAGATATGTTATGATAAACTCATATAAATGTAATATACGCTCAAAATTTATTAATTTATTTATCTATAGTCTACAGCAAGCATGTCCAAACTGAGTCCCGGGTTGTCAAATACGACCCGTGGACCAATTCTTTTTGGCCCTCGACTTCCTGCTTGATTGGCCCATACAGTATTACAAAAAGTACAAGTCAAATTTGCAATCATGTTGAGGAAAAAAGACTTGATTTGATGCCTGTTAACGTTCTTTTCAGCACAAAATTTAATCACATCAATACCTCTAACAATTCCTCAGCACTTGTTTTCTGGCCAAATTAGACCCCCGGAGAGCTACATTTGGACACCATTGTTTTAGATGATTAATTGCAGCACAGGGCATGTTTTAGCCACAGAAGTAGAGGACAGTCTAAATCCAGACAAGTGGAACATAGCAGTGTTGTGGTACTAGTATTGAATATGTTTATTACTGCAGGGTTCTCATTCTCATTATAGGTGTAAAAAAAAAAAAAAAAATGTTAACGCAATGACAGTTAACTCAACATATCTAGTCATCTTGTGGTGATACCAGACTCTGCTCTGTGTGAGTGACACAAATCAGTATACCTGTCTTCCAAACCACACAGCTCAAAATCAGAAACCCTGGAAACAGTTGCAACAGTTGATTAGGGGTGTAACGGTACACTAACATCAGATTCGGTTCAATTTTCAGTTTTGAAAGTTGTCAGTTTGCTAGCTTTAAAAAGGACAATAAATATTAGTTTCACTGCAAAAGGAACATTATTCTATTAATATTAAATTAACGCTAATGCCCTGCAGCAGGAATATCTCAAAGACACAAAATATTTGTTTAGATTGAGCTTGTATTTTATTTATTTATTTATTTATTATTATTTATTTATTTATTTATTTATTTATTGTTTATTTATTTATTTATTTATAAAAAAATAGCTCCCTAAATGTGTGTGTATGGTTCAACTAATGTTGCCTAAATGAACAGTGGCTCATGACGTGGTGCAGTGTTTGTCTTGCTGAACAGGACGAAGCTCGGAGAAGCAGCTCAAGTTTTCTGGAGCCTTTGAGACAAATCTGTTTGCTCCACATGGATGTATATCGGACATGTGAATGTGACGATGGACTTTTTTCACAAGGAACCGTTTGTGCAGGATCTGCATTGTTTAATGTGTCTGAGTAGAAACATGTCACTTGTGAATATTAGTTCTGCCCTAGTCGTGCAAAATCACATTTGTTTATATAAAAATAGTATTGAAATGGTACACACTTGCACCGAACCGAACGTGTTGTACCGAAAGATTAACTATGACCATGGTATACCGTTACACCCCTTTTGACGCATGCTCAGGTCCGGACAATCGTTTAATGTTAATTTCTTCACTCCTCCAGCCACACATGTATTATTGCTGGGCTCAATCCAGCCAGGCACGGCCCACCATGTAACAAACTGTGGCCCCGCATTCTATCGTCTCTATACTGTATCCAGTCTTGGGAGTAACTAGTTACTGTAATATATTCCACTTTTTAGTAACTAGGTAGTGTAACTCATTACTTATAAAAATGTTGATAATATATTACTAGTTACAATCCGAGTAACTCAAGTTACTTTCATATCAATTGATTGCTTTTATATTCTTGAAAACGACACTTCAGGACCAAAACACCACTAAAATACTGTCTGTTGGCTTAAAGATGAATAAAATATTATGAGGAAAATGTGTTGTGACACATTTTCGAAAATTAATCAGTTATCAAGTGTAAATGTGACAGGTTTAGTATTGGTCTTAACAAATGACAAGGTCTTAAAAATTTGGGCAATTCTTCTATCATCATCAGAATAAAAAACTTTTTGATGATAAATAAACCTAAAATAATGTTGAATGCCTTATTAAAGTGTTGTGGTTCATTAAATGAGGTCAAATGGAACATTTTGAATGATTCACTTCACAGTGAAGCAATCCGCTCCATGTACATTTCAAAATGTGGCTCACAGTGAAAAAACGTTTGACTTCCCTGGCTTACGGAATAACTATCTACTAACTAAGAGACTCAGAATAAGACTAAGGACCAAACTAGGTCTAAACTGGTACTAACCCAAAATTAAACCAGTAGATAAGAACAAATACATTTCACAATGTTTGGAAGATGAGCAAAAGCCAGATTTCTTGTTTGGAGATCTTGATTGGCCGCTGGGCTTTAAATTGAATAGTTGTGACCTATGACTACTGACAATAATCAGTTAGTCAGCGTTCAATCAACCAAACAGGCAAGTGGATGACTGGAAGTGCATTTTGGATTTCTGTCTATATGTGAAGTGAGTTGTCAAACATTGTGGTAAATCACAATTAGGGAGTAAAACATAGCTTTTAGATCTGCCAAACTTTTCCCCTGGTGGCCAAATGTATTAATTTTTTTCCCTTGCTTTTGGAGCGTGCCGAGGGCCAAACCTAATTTCGTGCTGCATTTTAAAACCGTTATTTGCAAAGAGATAATGATCAAATTATCTTTTGCAATCATGTTTGAGGAAAAAGACTTGATTTGATGCCTGTTAACGTTCTTTTCAGCACAAATTTAATCACATCAATACCTCTAACAATTCCTCAGCACTTGTTTTCTGGCCAAATTAGACCCCCGGAGAGCTACATTTGGACACCATTGTTTTAGATGATTAATTGCAGCACAGGGCATGTTTTTAGCCACAGAAGTAGAGGACAGTCTAAATCCAGACAAGTGGAACATAGCAGTGTTGTGGTACTAGTATTGAATATGTTATTACTGCAGGGTTCTCATTCTCATTATAGGTGTAAAAAAAAAAAAAAAATGTTAACGCAATGACAATTAACTCAACATATCTAGTCATCTTGTGGTGATACCAGACTCTGCTCTGTGTGAGTGACACAATCAGTATACCTGTCTTCCAAACCACACAGCTCAAAATCAGAAACCCTGGAAACAGTTGCAAGAAAAGCACAAACATTTTTCCTGTCCCAAATGTACAAATCTCCTCTGTGGGCAGGTTTTTTAAAATCAAAATAGTCAGTTATTCTGATAAAATTGGCTGAAATATGTTAGTTGGCGCGGCTGTTTGTTTTGGTTTGAACATGCGCTTCCATCCACATTACAATGATGCATGATTGGTTCGCTACTGCGCCATGATTGCTCCGACTGACCGTGGCTGTCTTTGGGTACGGTGAGGGTCTTCAGATTTTGTGAAATCATGAATATTACAAAAATCCATCTGGTAGAGCCAGATTAACACAAGACATGAAGGTATTCATGACAAATGTTTCAGATTGTAACATTTTTGTTCAAAAAGTCCAGTGCAAGTAGTAGTGATGTCACGCAGTTGTAACTCAGCATTAGAGTGATTTTCTGGACACATGAGACAAGATTTGGGATTTGGGACACATGCTTATAGTGCGTTCCAGTTGTCCTTGGAGGTCGGAACTCGGAGTGATGCTTTCTCCGTGTGTTGTGTGTTCCAGTGATCAAGACAGATTACTTTTATAGTAATGAACCAATCAAGTAATAAATAGCTTGGAAATTGCCCACAACAGCTAAAATACTCTTCATGTCAGCTTATCAACTCGGACATTGTTGTTACATTTACAGTTTGTAAAACACTGCAGGAAAGTGAATTTGTGCTTTTATTTACATTAGCATTGCCGCACATAACAGCAGATTTATAACGGTAGAAGTGCATAAGCGGCGCAGAAGAAGAGTCACAGAGGCGAGTGAACTGTTAAGACAAACTGAAGAGAAAATAATACAGGTATGATCAGTAGTGAAGCTGTCAGAGGTTTATCTTTCTCAAAATGCAGGGCGCTGCCATCTGCAATTTTATACCTCGGACGCTGTGGTAATTTACAAGTTGGAACACTGAAGAGCCGTGCTTCAAAAATCTTATCTGGAGGTCTGGTCACCTAATGTTATGTGTGCTTTTTATTTATTTATTTTTTTAGTTCTAAATTAAAATTTGCAAGGGTAAAAGCATGTAAGATCATATGTAAAAGACAACACAGTTCAAACAATGCATCATATTTGTCCTTTACATAATTCTGCTCAGGAAATGTCCAATTGTGTACTTTTATGTTGTTTCTTTTGTTTGTTTTTTTTCAGAATCGATTCTCAGGTATTTGCATCATTTAAAATCAGGGCACAAAAAGTCAGCTCTAAAAAGAAAGCCATCAGCAAAACCTTCACATCATTTTGCATCTGTTCACTTCCTCCGACACAAGCTTCTGCACCGCAAAGCCAACGTCATCTCTTTTCAGATTTTACACCCCAAAAACCGAAAAACAAAAAGGAGAGGCAGATCCGAGGAGGCTGCCATCAATAAAACAAGAAGACTGGAGCTGGTCTGACAAGTGCAAAATAAAGAGAGTAAGTTTGTAGATTAGCATAGCGCGTAGCATAGTGCCATCTATAATTCATGGGATTGTTTGTGCTGACTGCTCATCTGATTGCTGCACTGTTGGGGCCTTGTTTAGATATTTGCATGGAGAGAATACTACTAGATAAAAAGTACAGAGTCACTCCTGGCTGCAGTTTCCAAGCAACAAATGTGCATTGTTCAAAGCAGAAATACTGTTTTTATAAATCTGGAGGAAAAGAAGACGTAAGTGGGAGGAAAAGAGAAATAGGAACTTGTGAAGATTGTTGTTAGAGGTGAACTTTACTTGGATAAAAAGACTATCAGATGTAATAGTGTGAGAGAAGTTTTGAAGATACTGTATGAGCCACATTTGAATAATTTTATGCTTTAAAAGTTACTTGAAACTGCCTCTGGGGTTCATTAATTTTTTTACTTGTCACTACTAAAACTAAAAATAAGGCTGTGTGTAGTATTGAAAATAAGATGTGATATTGTGATATTCAAAAATTGCCTTAAAGGTGCACTGTGTAACTTTCTGGAGGTGAAAGGTCTACTACACAATTCCTCACATTCCTTGTCCAATCAGAAGAGCTTTTTTTGTCTGCCGGTACCTAGTCCTTGTCTGGAAAATCCAGATCCAGACAATCTATAAAAAAAGTATTGTCTGGCCACCATGTCCCACTTTTGAATTTCAGTGATTGACAGATTAATTAGCAGGGGGACGCTCAATCAGGGACGCTCATCCTCTTCCGAATGAAACCCAACATGGCTGCTTACGATAAAAAAACAAAACATTAGTAAAATATATCACATAGAATTGAAAAACATCATAGACTTCTGCAGAATCAATGAGCGAAGCAAAAAACAATCTTAATGTGAGGTGATGCAAACTAAAGAGACTTGTGGGTGCTTGCAACTAAGCTCTGTCGTCACAAACGTGTGCCTGACAACGCTCATGGATGCTCACGTTTATGTGTTACCCATAATTTACACCAGGAGCCGCAGCAGCTTGTAATGTAGGCTGAACGACACATATTTTCAGAAGTGTCAGTGCTGCTCCAACCGTGTGAGCATCTACACATAATCAACCCAAAAACTGCAAACAAATATCTTGGTCAGGTGAGCAAGAGCTTAAAACTGTGAATCAGAGGTGCTGTAAAATAATGTGTGGTTTATAAGAGTTCGACTCATATTCACGGAGAAAGAAGTCTCATAAAGACGTGATTAAAAAAAAGTTGTTTGATGTTGGAAAGTTTCCAGTGTTTCCAAACTAACAACAAACTTGTTCTATTTCATTAATCAGTATTTCACGGATCTTCTGGACACAATACACTTGTTTTATTGGCTGTAATCTTTTTGTTGACCTAATAAGGACCTTTTTTTTGTCATTGCACGGATATCTCCCATGTTTCTCCAGCTAAAAAGCCCAAGAGACGCGCTGCTGACCCAGAAAAATTAGAACTCCGACCAAATTTGAGCGACTCATAGCATATTTGATTCCTGCGCGTATGATATGCTGCAGCAGTTACGCGTTGCTACTGCTTTGTTGTAAATTGAGGGTTAGACACAAGTCAAGAGACAATACGGCTATTGCTCAGACTCAGAATATTTGTCAGTGAAAAAGCAATTTTTAACAGTTACGACCCCCAAGAACAAATTTAAATACAAAGACAAGTTTTGTGGAACATGTAAAATCATGGATTTCAGGATCTTGCCAAGTTTTGTATTAATTCATTCATTGTATTTGCAACCAGGTCTGTGTTTACTGTGAGCATAAATACTGTTTTTATGGTCTTAAAAATCAACAGAACCTATGTTATTATAAATATGAAGCCCACATTTTCATCTTGTAGCCTTTACTCATATTTTACTGCCACTTGAAGGACACTACTGACCATTTGTACGCATGTTAAGAGACAAAACAGATGAACAAACAAACACAAAATAGGCACACAAAAAAAGCTGAAGGTAAAACATTTCATCGTATGTTTTTCTCATTATTAGTCAGAATGTTGCAGACCATGTTTCAAATAAAATCAGTGAATACTTTCTATCCACGGTCTTTTGCACTTACTTGTTCTGCATCATGTTCATTATAATCCAGTCAGAAGGGTAGACGTTTTCTCCAATCAGGTTCTTGAACATAATAAAAGTCTCCATGAGAAAATCCTGCAAAAGAGAGACATTTTCAGTTCATTTCAAAGATGAGAGGAATCTAAAATTAAATGTGGAGTTTTAGCTCTGCAGCGCAAACCAGCCAAGGTGAAACGCGCATTGAATGTCAAACTGAGTGGATCATACTTCACTCCGATATTTCACATTGTGTGTAGTGCAAAACTCAAATAACAGTTCAGGAAATGTTACTTGGTTGCTCAAAATAAATTAATCTTTATAATGGATAGTTGTGGTTAAGAAGAGTCAGATAAGATAAGATTCATGTGTGCTCATTTGAAATACAATCCAATAAAATGGACTGTAAACTTTAGAGTGGAGACTCTAAACTGATACTGAATTAGTAGTTAAAAGCATAAAGAGAAGAATAGTGCTGTGTGGCCTCCACTCAGGGTCTCTGTTCTCTCCCACCTGATCCTGGGATTTTATTTATTTTGTGAATATACTGTATGCAATAACACAGTTTATTAGGCTGCAGTGCGCCTGGCCCCAGAAACAAGCAGCAAAGCAGAGCCTGATGTAGACTCTGGCTATGGTTATATACAGGAATTATTATTCTGTCCAGGTGAAGCTCACCTATAGTATGTCAGGGGTTCTTCTCAGACTATAGTTGGCCGAAATAAAAAATAAAAAATTGCTTAAAATGAGGTTAAATCACAATGATAAAACATGAATAATCCAGTTCTAAATAACGCTTAGCCCAACAGACGACCAAAATATGAATGGATTGGTATTGTGTTTTCGCAAATGTGCTTAACTTACAATACCATAATTTAAAATACATGATAAATAATGATATCATATCAGAAGTTCTGAGCATGTGCACATTGAATTTTGATTCAAATTTGGCACAACGGAGGAATGACAAAGCCAACTGGCGTTTGGTGGACAGAGTCAATATTAGGGATGCACCAATCCAATACTGGGATCGGAAATCGGTGCCAATCCAGGAAATTTTCTGGATTGGGTTGATCCATGATATCGGTTCAGCCGATATCATAGTTGTGCCTTTAACTGGAGATGTTGGACATTTTTTTCAGATTAAGTTGTTTAGTTGCACTAAAAAATAAAAGTTACAAAACACTTTATAGAAAAGGGTTTATGTTTTGATAAGAAAGCAAAGCAATTTAAGTCGTTACAGTGGTATCTGTTTATATCGGGTATCGGCAGATACTTAAATACAGTATTGGTATCAGAACAGAAAAAGCTGAATTGGTGCATCCCTGTCAATATCCTATAGAAAACCTAGCAAAGAGCTAAAGCTACAGGCCATGTACATCCCATAATGTTGGGATCAATAAAAATTCTGTACAGCTTTGTGGTTCACTGTATTTAGCACACTTTCCGTGCATATGGGTAAAAGTAGACAAAGTATATGAAGTTGACCAAATATGAATATCATGTTAATAAGTAGTTCCTTCACCATTGCTTTATGCTGCATGTCTAATGTGCGTTTGAAATAGTCATGTTTTGTGATAAGGCTACAGTTTTGCTTTAGGCGACTTCAGTTTTCATATTGCATAACAAAGAGGCAGAAGGAGGAGGAAAAAACATCTATAAATGTATAAGTCCTCATTGTTATGGTTCGTGCTGCTGTGCAAAGTGTACTTATGCCAGTCTTTTCAGCCGGCATCATTTTGAAATTCTTTGTGGAAACTAAATTGTCCAAGAAATGAATTGTCTGGCAGCGTTTTTCCCTCTAAAGCAGCCGCGACAAACTGTGATGATCATTTGAATTTAGCTCAAACTTCTGAAATAAATATAACCCTTACATTGTTTCTTTTGTTCTAGCCAAGTCATTGTTCTTTCCTGTCGTGCCTTCTCAAAGTTCTGAAATCCACTCTCTGCTTTTAAAAGTGCATTATGCAACTTTTCTGATGCATGAGAATCAGATTTACAATTATATATTAAGATCAGATTTTATTTCTTTAGGTCAATTGTGATATTTAAGAGATATTTGATTTGGTACTTACAGAAATCCAGTGCATACTACTGCTAAAACCCTAATAAAATCCTGCTAAAATCGCAGACTTAGGCCCTGAAACATGAATGGGATTTTTCTCATTCATCACTTGTTGTTGGCAAAGACTGATGCGTTTCTCTCTTAGGACCCGCTATCACTGAGAGCACGCTACAGGCGCTCAGCCAGAGTATGACTAACCCCAATTCTGCTTCACACTCTTAGAAAAGACAAACACAACTAATCTTGCTTTTGAAATGTGAAAATGAGTCAGGGGATTGCAGTTTTTCTCACGTTGAACATTTAAACGAGAGCTGTCTAGTGCAGTTTTGATGAAAATGCCTTGTCAGATAAGAGTATTGTAGATTTACAAAAGCAAGTGCAACCACACATGGAATCTGAATGTGAAAAATTATGAATTGCTAAATTGTTTGACCTTTGTATGGAGTTTGTGCATGGGCGTCTATGAGCCCAGCGGCCTGTTCTACAAACGTTGCTGAACTTATCCTGGATACGTTTCTCTTACCCCAGTTGACTAACCAAGACATAAACAGTCACAACTCGATCTGTTAACTCTGGATTGTCTCAATGAAGTCGTGTTCACAGAGAGAGGTCGGGGTTAGAGCAAACTGACCAATCAGAACAACCGAGCTGTGGACTTCAAACGTGGGGAAACGTCAATCATGAAGCAAAATATATATACGGGACTTATATCAAATCTAAGCCAAAGAAAACGTGCTGTAGCGTCAGTGGAGTCTGAGCTTAAGACCAAGAAGTTACGCTGCAAAGTTCATTGGAATCTCATACATCGATACAACCGACTAAAGCAAAATTGTGCAAACATCACAAAACATTTAACAGTTGGAACAGCTTAGTCTAAATGAGCTGTGTCTTTAGCTCAGACAAGTGTTTTTTGTCTGAGTCAAAGTGATGCATAATGTCATTAAATAGGCCTATTTCTTGACTATGAAAGTGTTTATTAACCATCACACACTGATTAAACAATAGGATTCTACAATCTACTCACTGTAAGATCTCATGGCTCCTCTTAAAAATCTTTGCACATCTCATTGATATAAAGGAATACGCTGCGGCTTTTGCATTTCCTAATTACTCCGCTTCCCTGTCCCATCTTGCTCACTTCACAAACCCCTGAATTCTCGTCTCTGATTGGTCAGTGACTTGTCTTTTTAACTTATTCGAGAACTTATCCTGGTCCAGAGCAGGATAGTTTGTAAGTAAATACAGAATTTGTAAGTAAATTCAGACAAATGGGTGGGGATAGGTGGTAAGTGAAGACTGCTTTTCTGAACACAGGAACTGCAGCTACAGGGCAATACCAGATTACTGACACATGCATGAATCAATCCAAACACAACTTTGAGTAAACTAATGATGAACGAACATTGTTATAACATGACTAAGAACTCAGAAAAGTAGTACAGAGTGAAGCAATAAACGGTCTCACAAAAATAGAATAATGTCTATAATAGTGCTATGGCACACTTATAATAGCTATAATCACAATTTCTTTCATTACAGAGAATTTGGTAATCAATTATAGCAATGATCTTGATTTAAAACTGAAATCAAATCAACTGCACAACCCGACACGTAATCATTTCTGCAGTTCAAAGATTCTAAAACGGCCCAGAGACAGAATCATCACCTATTTTTGATCTGTGCACTTTGTAGATTACTCCAGATTGTTACATAAAAATCACAAAATCACAGGAGGCAGTTTAAGTCTCTGAAGCTGCCTGTGTGCTCCTGGTTGTGGATTCAGTGATGAGGCAGGACTCACCACCACATCGCTCCTGATCTTCCCAAAGGTGCTGATCAGAAGACCGTAATGACGGTCTTCCATCTGCCTCAGAGTCGCCGTCATGGCCGCCACGAAGCTCCCCTGGAGAAACACAAAGAGAATTATGTTACAGTTTTGTGTGAGGAAAAGACTCAGCGGGGCTCGTTTGGAATATAAGTAGGAAGAGTGGTTAAAAGAGTTGATTTCTATGGAGCTGAACTTTTCATATAAATGCAAATTACATCTTTCTCTCAAATCGTTTTAATGAGCACTTCTCCTTTGCTGAAATAATCCATCACACCTCACAAACTGTGTAATTTGTCTTTGTCTTGTTTCGGTCTTTCAAACAAGCATCTGAGCACCTTAAAGCACACATGTCAGCCATGTGTTTCCCACAACAAGAATTGGATTAGAGCTCCATCTAATCAATTCAACTGTTACATGCACAGTTAAAACGCTACTATGCAATGGAATTCTTACTTGCTTACTTCTCATTTAACAATAGTACAGAAACCTATACTAGAGACTCATTAGACCATACTGTGCTTAACAACTACTGTAGTAGTAACAGTCACTGATAATTTAAAAGTCTTATGGCTTATGAGAAAAAATGAGCCGTGTTGTCAGGATCTGATGCTCCTCTCGCGCCTCCCAGATAGGAGCAGTGCAAACAGGGAGTTCTGAGGGTGTGTCAGGTTCTTAATAATGTTCTGAACCTTCCTGATGACACAACTGTTGTATATGTCCTGTAGAGAGGAAAAGGCCGCTTCACAGATCTGTGAGGTTTTAATCCAGTTTCCAAACCACACAATGATGGAGCTGGGCACAACACTCTCCACTGTAGGCCTACCTTTGTAAAAGTTGATCAAAATGTTGTTTTCAAGCCAAATTTCTTGAGCTTTCTTAGAGTCTAGTGTAGGCCATTTTAATGAGTTGTGTTTCACTGCCTGATATGTGAATACTACAAAAATGCTCAAAAGTCTGATTTATGGACCTGTGCAAACAGTGCAGACGATGCATTTATGACGGCATGTCCAAACTGCGGCACGGAATTAAATTGTTTTTTTTTTGTTTGGTCTCTCAGACTTCCTGATAGATTGGTCCAAATTACAACAAGAATTGTTTTCAAGTCATATTTGTGCATGTTATCATAGTAAAATAGTAGAATTTTGATGTTATTTAAAGTGTGGTGTTTTAATAAAAATTTTGAATGATTCACTTCTCAGTATTATATGGACTTAAACTTTGTAGAAGTTACAAAATGTGTCCTACTCTGAAAAAAAGTTTGGACCCATGATCTATGACATCACAGATCAGACACATTCAGAGCACAGACAAAACTTCAGCTGCGTATTTGATAAGTAATTTTAAGAAAGGGCTAAAAAAGTTGAAGACTCTTTATGTAATCAGTAGAACAAAACACGTCTTTTGACTAGAAGAAATTGGAAAACACAGTCATTGTATATGACCAGAGTAAGATGTTAAGTTGCAATTTAATTGTTTTCAAACTATCAAAATATTCGACAAGAACTGTCACATCAAACTAATTCAAGTGGTTAATGTCATCTGGACTTTATCTAATTTATTACTGTCAACATGGAGCTTTTGGTCTTGTCACAGCAGTTGTTTGAACTAAACTTTCATGTGAAAAATTAACATTTGACAAAACTTAAGTACATTTTGATTTTACTTATGACAAAAAGACAGGTAAAACATTCCCCACCAACATCAATGCAGATATTTTGGACTATACATTTGCATGCTGCGCGTAGCACATCACAGCGACTCACTCATCAAACAGTAAGTTTGTTGGCAAAGATAAGAAAAGCAATTAAAAGTGTATTGTCACAGATGCACGGACACACAGGCAGATTAATAATCCGTGGCACTGATAAGGATTTGGATGCACAGCAGCCACAGGTGAATGGTAATCTCAGGATTAACTCAGCAAAGGTCAAAGCAAACCAAAAATACCCTTCACCTTATGGACGCAGACTTTCAGAATGTTTGGTCAATATTTGAAGAGAGCGTGTAAAAATATATGCTCAGATGGCTGATTTCTGAGTTTTTGAAGAGAAGAGAGATCGAAAACAATATTAAGATGTAATTTATTCACAATGAGGGCATGTAAAGAGACTATATATGAGTAAACAAATATGATCTTATGAGATGAGAATGAGTGGGAGGAAGAGAGTGCCCTTGAATGCAAGCTTTCATTTGAAGAGCAAAAAAAATACAATAAATAAAACAATGTTCACAGACTTGTGGGCTGACACCTAGCGCTAATACATGGTGCATTTTTATCAATATTAAACGACACAAGATCCTGGTTAATGAGAATGGTTTATAATAGATCCAGTCGGCAATGGGTCATATTTGGGGCGTGGCCTGCTGAGGGGAAAGTCATGTTTAAGTAATGGAAGCTAAACTGTTTACTTCTTTTAAGACATTTTCTGGTGAATTAAGTGTATTTTTTGGCACAACTAATTCAAGTCGAGTTACAACTGGGTTTAAATGGAGTTTACTGATGTTTTGTTACGTCTGATAAGTAAATAAAAAGTTAAAAAGATATTAAAGATGCCAGGAGGCGCTAGCATCAAGTTAGCATTTAGTCTGGAGCTACCTTTAGCATTGCTAGATACATTTACATAGTTGAATCACTTTATTTAACCCCATGTGTTCGTGTCTGTATTTGACACAATATGCACCTTAATCCAATTGCTGTTGTAGTTGTTGAGCAGTGAGTGATAACGCTGTTGTTTTGATCCACTCCCCATGTTAACTTTCCCCACGGAGGTCCGTTAGTGGGCGTGGCCTTTGATGTCGACTGTATCTAAAATGATGATTTCCATGGTAACATTAGTAACTAACATGACACCTTCATGTCTTCTTGGAAAATTTTACTCAAGAACTCAATCAAAATGATCAAATCAAACACACAAATAGCTTTCTAAATAAAAATGTCTATTACATCTTTTATTAAAACAATGTACAGTATATAAGTATTTAACCTCGGTACAACAGTGTTTCGTTGTCATTACTTTATTCAAAATTATTGATTTTTTTGTGCGAGTTTGAGTAATTTATAACCAGCATATGTGGGGAAGAAATGTTAAGTAGATGTTTTAAAACTATAGAACAAAATATCATACTTTCACAGAAATAAACAACAAAAAGAAGAAGAAAGCTACAGTCAGACAGAATAAAGATTGTCATTTAGCTTTACAAACCACACTACACCGAAACGAACAAATGCTGCTACAAGGCAAAAAGCAAGATATTTGAATATGCTTTGAGAAATATTTTGATAAAAAAGTGAGAGAGACACATAATTCCTATTAGTCTGTAATCTAATCTTTGTTGTTTAAATTTTAGCGTTTTAAACTGGTCTGTTGTCCAAAATAAAGTCAGCATCTACATTTTTATACTAATACATTTCTTTTCTCGCATCAGAAAACAACGCAGAAAATAAAGATGTGTCAACAAGAGACTTTAAGCCATAATTGTTTTTTAGTTGAGTATAAAGATGGCCCCTTGTTCTAAAACTGTGCACCTTCACCTAAACACACAAACTGTCCACGGCTTTCTAAACACACTTTACTCAATAGTAATGTTCAAAGTGAATATTTTTCTTTTAAAATCCAGTTAATGTCATTAGTGGCTAAAGGGACACAGTTTTACCCAGTCTTATCTTCTGTGTTCATTTCTTCAAGACAGTGTAGAGGCCTCTTTGCTTTATTGATGTTTTTCTCACTTTCTGCATTAGCGCAACATTGTTAGCCTTGTTGTGTACAAAAAAACTGCAGATTGTATACACTGGATCCTAATGGCATTTATTAGCTGCGTTTTCCTCCTTTTTCTCTCATCTGGAGTTAAAAATGGTGCTAACCGTTTGACTTTACGTTTTCTAATGCGGCGCACATATACTGGTCATGAATTGTTAATAAAGTGAAGCTTTTCGACTTTTCTTTAGCGCACAGACCTGAGAGAAACACATCTTTCTATCTTTTAAGACCTTGCTAGAGAACTCCCAGCATTACAAATGAAGGTTCCACTTTTAGAGGAAATGATTTGGAATTATGAATATAATGTGTAATGCTTAAATGTGTGTGTGAGATTATATGAATAAAAAAAATGACAATTGTTAAGTCATAGCTAAAAATCTTTTTTTTCTGTTGCTAATGTCAGGGTTTCTCAAACTGTGGTATGCAGGCTCACTTGGTGGCACATGGAGTTCTTTGTAGTTTTACTATTTCTTTAGTTCTTGGACAAATCGATTGGTCTTGTTTGTCTTGTGGGCCAATCATCTTTGAGTACTGGCTTATCAAGAACAGGTTGTGTTGATGACACCACAACATTTGGTAACACTATTTTAGTTTACAAATATGTGCAAACAATTTTCAAGTAAACTGGTTATTGCTGCTAATTAGCATGAAGTTTAAAACTTTGTTTATATGAATATAATCTAAATAATCTTATAGTGTTCCAAGTTATGCCCTAACAAAACACTTACAGCAGCAGTTATGTAATTATTAAAGGAGACCTATTATGTCAAATAATTTGAGTTTTAAACATGTTGTAACAAATCCTTTCATCATTATTTTTTTGGATTGGTTCTTGCATGTTTGAGTAATCTTGTATTGTCCTGCAGCTGATACTTGAGAGTTCACAAAATCCCTGTTTTCACCTTCCACCTATCCCCACCAACTTGTCTGCATTTTCTCGCGATTGCTCAAAGAATTCACATTAAACTCAGATTCAAAGCAAAACCTGCAGGCTAAAATAGTCAAGCAGGCAATGTCCAACAATACGTCATTCAAAATCTGGGGCTTATTTGTTTAGATTTGTTTGATTTTATCACAAAGAGACTAGATTAATCAGTTGTGTAGTTTGAATAGTTTTGAGCAGGCAGTCTAATAATTTAAATGCAGTTATGAGTTTAGTCAAAATCACCAGAAAAGGTGAAATGGCATTTTAGATACATTTTAGATATATAACCTTGCACAATTTTGTAGATTAAAAAGAGTTATTTTTTGTATATGTACTGATATTTCTTGAAAAATATAAGTAGTAAAAATAACTTGGCTAACTCTGAATTTTGATACATTTTAGACAACTGTTAAAGTGAGATGATGAGATGCATAGCTTTCTTAGTAAGTCTCTTAAATCTCATTTCTCAATTCCAGCTTCATTTCTGATCCACTTCAGCGCTGTGAGAGGGACAGGCATTTGTGGATCTAATTCCCTCTTCGCTGGGCACTCCATTAATTAATAAAGCCAGAGAAAGCTTCAAAGCTGCTGCAGTCGAAGAAGAACATGTTACACAACGCTCCAACATCGCTGGTCCTTCTGCATGAATCTTACACGTCACTGTCAGCTGAATGAATGAATGAATATATAAACAAAAAGATAGCCTTAAGATTTGGATTTGAGCAGTGTAAAATTATTACTTAATAAGGTTTGGGAAAGAAGAAGGTGCTTTCAAGTTGACATGATGTGTACGTTTGCACATAAAATGTTTATGGAATAGTGATACAAATACAGATTTTAAAAGAACAATTATGTACTTTAATTGTTCTTGTCATTTAAACGTGCTTTTGAGTGCATTTATTTTGGTATTTTATGCATTAGACATTCAAAAATATGTAAAAGAAAAGACTAAACGCGACAGCTCAATCTACTAGCTGCAAAAGAAAATCAAATCGATTTTGCCGATTTTGTTAAATGTGGCATAGTTAACCTACACCTTAACCTAAAGTTGAGACTTACAGTGTATGAAAACTAACCACTATACAGTATTTAGAAGTGGACACAATTAGACATCTAAAGATGCATTTACAGTAGAAACCGCCATGCAATCAATAACATTTGAGCAATAAATCATAATTTATATGATTCTAAAATCCTTTGGCGAGCTACTTGAAAGTGGTGGCGAGCTACCTTAAAGTTCCCGGCTACAGGTTGGAGACCGCTGCCCTACACGCATTGACAGATAACTTTACAAGATGTGAGGGTCGGGAATTTCAATTTCGAGGGCGGGCTTTCCGAGTGCTGAGTCAACCAATCACAAAAAACTAAAAAATTCTACCACAACACAGCGACAGGCTAAACCAAATGTTTTCACAAAAATGTAGCGCAAGGATTTTTTCAGTATGAAGGTTCTCAACAGTTTGCTGCTCAGGTTTTAAGGAACTGATATAGTCCTAATTGTTCAAAACAGAACCAAGAGTCCAAAAATATAGCTATGTACGCTATCTTGAATGTTTTGAAATTGGCGAGGGGTGGGGGAAGGGAGTGGCTGTTTGAGATTGGATCGTCCTTATTTTGGACGATGAAGGGATTGGCTCCGTCTTTGGTTCCAGACCATTCTGCATTCGAACTGAATGTAGGAGGGACTGGCTTGTCAGGCAAGGGGAGAACATGCAAACTAGGTCTGGGAGTCTATCCCGGGACCTTCTTGCTATGAGGTCAGAGCGCTAACAGAAAGCTAATTTAAAGTGACGTGAGTTAAGTTAGATTTTGTACTAAATGAACTGATAAGCCACATCTTTGTAGTAAAGTTTGCCTGATATAAATAACCAATATAAAATCACTTGTTTTTATTGTGAGAAAGCAACCCTAAATATTTTACACAGTCTGAAATGTTTCACTAGTTGCAAGCAAAAACAGACAGGTAGGTGGGATAAACTGGGATTTTCTGAGCAATTGAGTCAGCTGCAGGTCAAATATACATGAATCAATCCAAACACAACCTTGAGTGAACTAATAATGAGAGAGACACAAAAGTTAATTTTTCATAACAGTTCCCCTTTAAGACATTTCAGACTCTAAAGCCGCTAAATATACCACTTTCTCCCATATCTCTCACAACTGAACTTGATATTTAGCAGAAAAAAAAGCGACAATTCCTCCCTCATCTCCTGCTCGAGCTCCGCAGTTCAAAAATATCACAGTGTCATAGCCTTCTGTCTCATAGCTCGCCACGCACAGCCAATCAAATCTCCCCGATGCCGTCTAAAACCTCATATATCTTCACTTTTCAAGGTGCTGAACCGGGCCTGTCACCATGGCGATAGTTTTAAGGACAAAAGGGTGTCGAATGGAAAGGAGGAAATCAAATAAAGGAAGCTAAGAACAGAGAGAATCGGGGGAATTGCGGACCTCTTGAGGGTCTATCAATCCTGGGCTTTATTAGATGTGGCTGTGTGAGTGCAGCGCGAGAACATATGAAAGACAGAATGTAGATGAAAATGTGTTTTAAACACAGGGACACATGTGTTTGAGCTGTGAATGTGGCAGTTTCAGCGCATCAGGTGAGAACAGTTTATCTGACAAAACATATGTTGACCAGGTAAAGGGAGTTTGCTTTATTTTGTGTAACAATATGTTTCAGAAACATAATGGACGGTATTTACACTAAGATTCTATCCAGTTTCAAAAAGAGGTCAAACTGGGCAACACTGGAGAACTAAAAGTGAAAGAGAAGGTAAAAGGAGCTTTGTGACTGGTCCGAACAGATATCTGCAGCAGGTGTTTGTAATCAAACACACTTGACTGTAATAACAGCTTTCCATCATGATGTCACAACTAACTACAAATGTTATTGGCCATCGCAGTGAGACACACACAGTTTGGAACTTTTTGTATCTGAAAATTTGCTTGTATGTAGTAAATACGCAAAAATAATAAAATTAAAGACGAACAGAAAATGCCTTTTAAACAACATATACACCAGACCTGGGCAAACTGCGGCGCAGGGGCCAGACGCAGTCCTCAGTCTGTTTTTTTATGTCCTTGGCGCGTTGGAATGGGACAGTTCATTTAAGTCACAAATTGATTAGTTTTTGCAGCCATGCTTTTCAATTTTGTTATTTTGTCTAAAGCATTTGTGTCAAACTCAAGGCCCGGGGGCCAGATGCGGCCCTCCACCTCATACCATGTGGACCTCAAGGTCGTCAGGCCTTCTTTAATTTTATATTAGTGCCAGGATTAAACTCTGATTAAATCAAAGTCTTTTTCAGACTAATGCAGATGTACAATAGCTATAGTCACTTCAATAAACAAACAATATCAAACACAACTTTTATTGTAGTAAGTCAAGGATTAGAAAGGCTAATTTTAGTCACAACCGCCCTTCGAGGACAACCCGGATGCCACTGTGACCCTTTGTCAAAATTAGTTTAAAAGCCTAATAGCTTTTTTTTTTGTACCTTAAGACACAAAATAACCATAATAAATTATATTTAAAACAAAGCCACTGTTGTTTGTGCTCACAGTAAACAGGCAAATTTAATATTCATATTTAGAGGTCACCCAATGCACATTCAGTCAGGTCTTGCACAAGTTCACGCTTTGTTTCTTCAGACATCGTGGCTATTATTATATTATTGTTTGTATTATACAATTACAGAGTGTGTATGTAAGTCAGCGCTGCATGAGCAAAAAATGATTGATTCTGGCCTTTCAATCAATCGCTGCAAACTTCGAACATTTTCCATCCCTGAATAAATGTTACTTTTTTGATTGACTTAGCTATGAAGCACGTGTCTGCAAGTGTGTTCTGAAAAAAGATCACTATAAATGACCAAAAAATATATTAAAAAACCTAAGTTCTCGAAAAACAAGGACAATATTTTCCTTGCCACTGTTTAGATTTGAAAGTGGCCCTCAAAAAATAGTTTCCCGCCCCTACGTTAGTTGAGTCTCATATGGCTCTTTCGAATGAGATCTGAAACTAATAAACTGTGATCAATTCTTTTCACCAAATTAGAAACACAAGCTTCCATGCATAGTTAGTCATTAAAGCCCAAAAACAAAACATCTTTTTTGGTTGATGTAACACTTCTCATATTAATCCCTTTGGAAATCCCTTATGTTCACGCGGTTCAGACTCTCTCTTTAAGCAAACATCCGTCCTCCTCTTTGCTGTCAGAGCCTAAAGTGAGATTTATTATCAGATCTGTGAGAGAAGCTGTTTATGATTGATACGGCCCTGCCCCTTAATCACCACTTTCTCATTTCCGCTCAGATTCCGCCTCATTTGCCTCAAGCACAAGATGGATTTGAAGACAAGACGTATTGATGGATAGTATTTTTAACATCCCAGTTTATTGTTGTTTAGTTGGGTAATTGATCTGCTGTGTTTTGAGTAAAGATTATTAAAGCCGTCATATGGCTGCTGTTGCAATTAGCCCTAAAAATAACTAAATAGGTGCAGAAAGTTAACTACGATATGTGATGTGATGAGGTGATGACAAAGCGTAGCATCTAAAAATTATGTATATAATGTACATTGTGATAGATAATTGTACTTTTATGGTATAAAAAGCCAATGTACAATGCTTACAGACCGAGGTTATGCACTGGCATAATTTGTATGAAAAATGCTCAACATTTAGACTGACAAAAGACTGTAGAGACTGTACAGAGTTTAACTTGCATGTTTGCTAACAGCAGATGGAAATGTTGTATGTTTTAATTGTCAATTACAACAAATAATGTTCCAATCCATTTATGTATTCAAAAAGTTAACGAATTGCAAAATGTTTTTGTTTCTCATAATATTTTGCATTCTTGTCTAACTCTTAAGTAAAATTAGCTAATGCTAACGATTAGGAAAGCAAACGAGAGAATGCTCTGGAGTTCTTTCAAACAGCTTAGATGCAAAGTGTTCGATAACATCAGAGTTGAACTGCGCGTCTACTACTGATATGTTTATGGTGTATATCAGGGGTGAGCAACAATATTTCTGCTCATTTCAGCGGCAGGACTTCCGCCTTTGTCAGAGGGCAAATAATTAGAAAATTCAGAGATCAAAATTTCCATTATTAGGTTGTGTTTTTTAACTGAGAGAGTGACGCCCAATCCTCTGTCGGTACAAACATGGTTTGGAACAGAAGTTTAATAGAACAGAAACATTTGTTGTCACAGAATACAACGAAATTACGCTTAGAGTAGCCTCCGGGCCGCTGTACCTTTTGCGGCCTGCCACTTGCTCTTCCGAACATGAAATGTAAAGCACACATACAAAAAACACAACAACACAACACAAATTTTTTTGTGAGGAGTAGGTCAAGGAAAGAAAGGAGCAGAAAAGAGGCGGCAGACATTCTGGCAGGGGAAGGTAGGGAAGGGGCCACGGCAGAGATGTTGACAGGACAGTCCAAGATGTTGACAGAACAGTCTGTGCAGGTAAAGTTGAACTTTGGAAAAAGACATTTGGTTGTTTCCGTTTCATGTTCATAACTAAATAAAATAAATTAATATTACTTTAGTAAGTTCTTGGGTCAAAATTAGACTCTCAACTAACAAAGCCAATGAAAACTGGATTCTCCAACAACCAAAAACAAGCACTGGATTCAGAAAAGGCTAATTGTGACATCAGCTGGTGGTAAAGCGCATTTTGATTTTGGATGCTTAGTGCAGTCTATAAATTACAACAAACTCAAAAAGTTGATCATTTCATTGACATTTAAAACAAGACTCATTGTGTTTGTTATCGGCAAACAAACTTTATTAAAATGCTTGATTTGAGGATCTTAACTCTCTTGACATGTAGTACTTGACATGTGTGATTTGACTAAACCTCGATGGATCAAAATGAACTGCGGACTGACAAACTCCAAACACTGTCGCTTAGTAAACACTTTAGAAGCAGAGCAGATACAGACTTGTACAAAAGACATGAGACATGTGAAGACTGGGAAATGTGCAGGACTCCATTGGTATTCTAAACTACTATTTGTCCCATTTTCTCTTAGCAAAGCACAAAGAAACGTCACATTTGAATTCACATTTTGCATTAGGCAGAGGGTAAAATGACACTTATCCTTGGAAAACTTACATAAGGATTTAAGCGCCGCATTAGCATCCCATCAGACTCTTGTCAGCTGGACAATGAAACATATTTTGATTTGGTTTTGACAGTTTTTTGTTAAATGGTAATTTATGGTAACTAAAGTTTCTCTAGTCTACAGAAATGACAAATTCTTCACCAAGCTGAGGTTAGAACACTTTTCACAACTTTCAGGAGTCAGATTGAGTTGAGTACTGTTGGCGTGTGCTAGACAAGATGCAACTCACCCAAATAGATACTCTGACATGGGGCAGGGCAATATTGCAATAAAAATCAAATCGTGAGTTCTAGGACCGCAATGAGTAATCGATTAATCGCAACTAATTTAGTAATCAAATATTCATTAACTGGTCTTTATGCAAGTTCTAAACATCCAAGAGCTGTGGAAAAGTGCTAGATTTAACATTTTTTGCCAAAACAGTTAGCCTGAGCCTAGTGTTGTTATGATACTGAATCATTGTCATACTAAAAACAGACTTCGCCGCTTGATCCTTAAAAATGCTCTATACCTTACGTTAGATTTGTATTAATAGAAAAGAAAATACAAATTAAACCTAGTTTTGATAAAACTATTTTTCTAAAACTCATCAGAAAATATCAAATGTTTTCATGCTAATGGTATTTTTAATTAATACTTGTTCAACTAAATATCTAGTTGTATTGGTACCAGTTTTAGTGTTGATTAGCATCAGACTCTCGAATATTTTTACAAACCTAAAGAACTACAGCTCCAGGACATTGTCAAGCAACATTAACTCTTCAAATTTGCTAAAAATCTTGTATTTAAATCACTTTTGCGTTTTAAACAACTAAACGATTAAAAGAAAGAATATAGCCCAGCTAATAGATTACCAAAATAACCGTTAGTTGCAGTCCTTAGTGAGTCCACCCCTGTGACAATTTGCTTTTTGGTGAAATAGTCATTTTTTGATTCACTATTTCTGCTCAAACAAAGACTATTTTGTCCACCGACTCAGGATCTGGAAGGTTCTGTGGAGTGACAGCTGGATTTACCCAATCACAGATAAGATAACTTTCAGAAGAAGCAGATTACTTCATACTAAAAAGCTGCAAAGAAAACATTTGAATTGTGATATAATCGTAATTTGGTTCCAACAGCCCTACTGTGATATGTGCTGGTGCTTATTCTTATTCTTTTAAAAGTAGGTAAAATAAAGAAATTCACAAACAAAATTGAGAATGTTGATAAGAAGTCTTGCAAAATTTGTTCAGTAGAAACAAAAAATTTGAAAAATCACCCAAGACAACAAATTCAAAGATTTGTTGAATTAGTAAAAAAATATACATTGTAATTAATTAAGCAAGAAAATGGGAATAGCCAACATTACAACTCTAGGAAACCAATTATTTACTAAAACTGCGAATCAGAGGGAACTTGGGATCAAAAAGGTTGCGAACCACTGTTATTAATTTAGTTCTCAACTTGTCCAGCCTAAGGACAAACCCTCCCCACGGCGCTGAAAGATCTGGAGAGGCCGCAGCTTTGAATCGTTTTCACAAGCGTTGTCACAGAGAGAGGCAAAGAGAAGCTGCTTTGGCCACGGGACAGTCCTTTCACATCCAACACATTTGGACCCAAAACAGAGACACACAGAAGCCAACCAGAGAGGCCTGTTCACAATTTAGAATCATCTGTTTCACTAACGCAGGGTTTTTCTATTTAGAGAACATACAGGAAAAATTGGACTAAGCACTGTATCAGGTTGCTTATAAAGTGTGTATATTGTGCTTAAAGATCAATTCTGTTCTGTCTGCCTAATAACATTTCTACCTTAGTCTAGTACCTTCATTTTGGTAAAGTATCACCAGATCAAAACTCAGACTATATTAGGCTATAAACAAGGGTCAAAATGGTTCAAAATGAAACTAAATCAGGTCTAAAACAGTGTTAAGCCATTTATAAGGCAGTTCTCAATTCAGGGTTTCTGCATGGTTCGACAGGTCAAAGACTTTTAAGACCTTTTATGACCACAAAATATACAAATTAAGACCTCTTGCTGCTTTTTTCCAGAGAACTTCTTAAGACAGTAATTGTATATTTTGCTGCCATTATGGATAATCTGAATTAACTAAAAAAGAATGCAATTTATACAGCAACCAAGCTATTCATCTAGTCCATCAACCAAAGAAACACATCAATTATAAAAACAAAGCTGCAGTAGTAAAAACAGATTGAGAAACCTGACACAAATTGCTTTGTTTAAAAATGTAAGACCAGTGCAAACATTTGTAAGACCTACAACGACAATTTTAGGACTTTTTTAGATCTTAACTTCTAACTTAAAATGTTAGACTTTTAAAGGGGCTCTGTCATGTTTTTTCCAACTCTTTAGTAATAAACTAGAACATATGTAGATCAGCAATTTATTTAGTTCACTGTAAAACCCCCAAATTATCGAAAACGGCTTAAAAATAGAAACAGCTCCAGTGACCTCCTGTTTAAACTGCAGAAGTACTAAGCCCCGCCTCTTCACTCTAAAATGTAACTGTAACAAACAACAATTTTAAATTATTCTTTTTTATAGTTGGAAAGTGACTCTGGAACAGTTTTGAACCACACATGCTTTACTTCGAGTGTTAATTTTTGAATTACAACGAGTAAATACAGGCAAGTGGGTAGAGTGAAGAACAGGAAGTGTTTGAACACTCGAGCAAGAGCTGTAGAAGAATATAAGATTATTCAAACATACATGAATCAATTCAAATACAACTTTGAGTAAACTAATGATGAGGAATGTAGTTGAATTGAATCACTGATTTACATGATATGCCCCTTAAAGATTCTGCAGAAACCTTGTAAAAAATGAAAATAAATAAATGTGAATTGATTTATCTCTGAATAAAGCAAATTGTCTAGATTTTCAAAATTAAAACTGGGACATACTGGAATGGGAGTTGGACAGAGTAAGAAAATATTGATATTGGTCAATTCATGGTTCATTCATACCTCTCTCACGGCTAATTTGTGAATCTGGCAGACGTTTCTCAATTCCATGCTGTGTTTTGTTTTTTTTTTCAATTTGACAAAATAAAGAACAATGTATATTTACTACTTGGTGTAAAGTGGTCTAAAACTGGACAACTGGGACATGTCTTACGTACAAATGGGATAAATCAATGGTTATGGATACATTTGATTATGACAGAGTTTAAAATTGGGACTGTCTGGTAAACGTCTGGTCAATCCAGTTTGACAAACACTGTTTGAGTTTAGTGTCTGTTTTTGCTCAATTTTCACCCAAATATAGACCAAATGAAAATGTGGACTTGTCTTGACTGAGAATATTTTTTTTACCAAACACTTAACATGACGACATTGAATAAAAAGTGCAGAAAAAGACATGAGACGAGCCATTATGCTCTTTGTTCATTCAAAACAGACTCTGCTTGGCTTCAAGAGGCACTTTCACAGTGATACATCAACTCTCTTAGTTTCCTTCAGACGACATCAATTATTTGCCAAACAGGGACGAGACATTCAGCAAAAGAGCCAACAGTTCAAGGCCAAACACAAAGGAAGCGGTCGAAAATATGATTAAGTCACCTTGACGAGATATGAATAATAATTGGATAAAGAATCTCCATGTTGTTATTGTCTTTGCTGGAACTGGCACCATTTCACTTGGTTACAACAGACAGTATTAAGTATTCATGTTAGACAGTGGGTAAGAGTGTTTTTATGCATTCTATAGATCTTCATTGAGAGTGTTTTTTTTACTGCATGAACTACATTCATCAGGGAATTTAAATAAATGTGTTGTACTCATAACTCTTGCACGTTTTTCCTCAATTGTCTTTTGCATATTTCATGGCAAAGTACAATAGGTCCCATTCCTAAAAGTTTTCTTCCAAGAGAAAGCTGAGAAAATTCTGCGCCTGATTCAAGGTATTCTTAAAAAGCACAGTTCCATCTTAAGCCACCTCTTCGCCCAAGTCATCAACGTCCAGCTATAAACACCATGTCACTCAATATGTATTTACCAAGAAACACCTTTGTGACCAGAGTTGTCAAGTCACTTCTTTTCACGACTTTGGGTTTTATTTTTGGAATGCCCCGTTGTAAATCTTGATTTTTGCAGGTTGCGTTTTTTAGGCTAGCTCCTGAACGGCACTTGAACAAAACAATGAGATTTTTGGCTGTTTTTTCACATTGACCCAAAATATATCCACTAATGACAGAAATACTTTTGCATTCTTCGTCTTTTAAGTTATAATATGTCATAATCATTAACACTCGTCAGCTGTGATGCAGATGCTTATTTAATACATTTTATTTAGGGTGTGATTGCATGATTAAAGCTTGGTCACTTGTTGTTCTCTGAAAATCTGGCAACTCTGTTTGTGGCTGGGACAGACTGGAACTGCTGAAAATCTAAAGGAACTTTGCTTGTGCTTTTTCTCACAACTGATCACCATTTTTGTTTCTAATAATATATTTACAATAGTGTGAAAAAAAATGTATTGTACAACCATGTAAGAATTTCTAATCCATTGCGACTGCTCCTGACTGACCTGCGAATGTCAAAAATGTTTGTAAGAAGACTCTATTGATTAGAACGTATCATAAATAAGATCAGTGTTAGTAACAAGACAAACTGGCCAATGTGAACTCAACCTACCAAGGAGAGAAATAATTTAGTTAGATCACAGTCGCACCATTTCCAAATTCTGTTCACAGAATCAAAGAACCAGTCCAGAGTCCAGCTGGTGTGAGAGAGAAAAGGTCAGGGCAGGCTTTAAATAGTGAGAGGTCGGTGGGATCGTCTGTATGTTCGGAATTAGCCCTGAGCTCCATCAGTCCCGGGCAGACGACCACAATCACACAGCTGACATTTAACTGCCCAACAACACCATCAGCAATCTCTCTCAGCAGAAGAACGACAATATTTCTCCATGCAGACGTCTTCGTTAGTGACAAACAAGAAGGATTTGAAGCGTGATTGGATGGTAGAATGTGCTGATGGTTCCCGTTCCCATATCGACGTACATCATTTCAACCTTGGACCTCATCATGTGTATGTAGGTTCACAAATCCACAACATTTAATCAACTACACCAATAGATTGCCAAAATTAACTCTAGAGCATGGAACAGATTTTTGGGTTTTTCTAATCAAATCAAATATGGGTTGTTGTGAAGGTCCGGTGCTTAGAACTGATGACAGGAGTGAGGAGTTTGGTGTTGGCAGATCTGAGGTGGCGGGTGAACTTTGTATTAGTCTGAGGATGGGAGTGATTTTTGGATGTATTGTTGTTGACCGTAAGTACTCATTTCTGGGTTCTGAGAGGGAAGGACGACATAGGCAATATTGCGAAGGTGGAAAAAATATGTTTTGGTGATATGGTTGATGTGAGATTTGAATGAGAGAACTGGGTCAATGATGATACCAAGGCTGCGTACAGAGGGGGAGGCAGTGACAGTGTGACCGTCGGTGAAAAGAAAAATGTTTTGAGCAGAGAGGAGAAGAGATTTGGGCCCGATGATAAGGAGTTCTGTTTTGTTGCTATTAAGCTTAAGGAAATTGTGGTCTATTAAAGTTTTAATGTCTAGCTGCACACTAGAGCAGTTTGAAATCTTTTGCATTTTGTGTCAAAATAAGAACAGGCCACAGACAAAAGGAGATTTACAAGGAGATTTGTCTCACAGTCGCATCATGTCGCAGGAAGAACAGAGATGATACAGACTTGGGGAGCGCAGCAGTGAGCAGAGAACAGAGCCTGTGTGCGTCACGTGATCGAGCGCAGACTGTTTTCTTTCATTTGTGGGTTATAAATAAACACAAGTGGATTAAACCAGGTTTATAAATGTCACAGAGTGAAGGGAAAGGGAAGGGGCTGTTACACTGACTATTGTGACAAACTCCATGTTGGTTATTGTTCTATAGTCTAGAAAAGTAAGGTGGGTTGGAGATAACGTGTGTAATGCTCCTAAGAAGAATCCTGCAGTTTGACTGCGTTGCATTTATTTACAGATGAAGGGGCAATGTTTCTTCTTTATGCCTCACAAGGCAGATGCACCAGATACTGATGTATTAAAGGTCCTCGCACTCGTGCAACATAGGAACCTTCCGGTGATGTGCCCTGACAAATAATCGCAGTGACGTACAGACAAAAAAATCTGGCTAAAAATTGGGCCAAAACTCCTGTAGTGTTCAGAAGGCTTCAGAGATGCAGTTTGTAATAGTAGAGATGGTGTTTTTTGTGAGCTGTAGAATTGTGTGACAGAGTTTAGGGCAGAGGGAAAGCATGTAGATGATGAAGAAGAGGGGGCCGAGAACTGAACCTTGGGGAACACCATTGGCGACGGGAAAAGTGCGCGATCTGAAATTGTTTATGGATAGTAGTGGTGACGATCAGAGAAGTAGAAGGAGATTTTTCTAGAGAGGTTTGCTCTCCTTTCTGAGAAACCAATTAGAAAGGGAAGGTAGTCCGAGGGAAGGAGCAGCAGTTCAAACTCTCTCTATTTTCAAGCATTTTTTTTATTGCGAACATTCACTTAAATAATAATGTAAAAAAAAAAACATAGGAAAAAAATGCTTGTGCTGTCCTTCAAAACTACCTTATTCGAGTAAACCTTTCAATAACATACAGTACATGACTATTTTCACTTTTTTCACTCTCTTGTAAACATTTGCTCTTTTCAAACCTCGCAGTGTAAGACATGGCCTTCTCCGAACAATCTCTGAAATGTGTGAAAACTTTGTGAGAACACATGCAGTCTAACGTCATTGTTCCGGTGACTGCCTTCTCTAAATGAACCTATTTCCAAGCCAAGGACAGGACAAGCAAATCACAGCTCCAATCACCGCTCCGACGCTCCATTCATTTGTGTTTTTTTCATTTGTGTTGAAGTGAAAAGGCTTTGGACACATTTGAGTGAGCTGTTTACCGCCACACTGACATGAATAGAGTTGTATGAAGTGTGGTATTTAGTGAGACGTGTATTAAGAAAGATTCGCTTCACTTGGATCCAAAAAAACTATTGGAAAAATGTTGAAGAAGATGGTTTCCATCTTGTTTATGCTGTTTGTTCTTCACTAAAACATGAGTTACTACAAAGTCTTAATACATTTTCGATCAGTTTTATCTGTATTGTCAATTTTCACCATTATCATTTTACTGCTACTGAAGTTCAAAAACCTTGATTCAAACCCTATGACCTGTCGTCACAAATTGATTGCAGAGTGCTTCTGATTACAGTTTGAAACCACTTTATCCCTGACGTGTTTGTTTCAAACGCTCGGGACAATGTAGATATGGATTGACCAATAATAGGAGCATGTCACGCCTCAGAAATGGGACCGTGAGGCTGAGGTCTCCGCAGGGCTCGAGCTGTGAACTAATCAAATCAATAACACACATGCTTCTCACCGTCTCGAGTGTCCATCTTAGATGACAATAAAGGAGGAAAGCCACTAAGTCTATTTGAGCAGGGTCGACGGCTTCTCCCACAAGAAATCAAAATGTGTTGTCATTAACCCGAGGTGCAGAGCTGATGACACTGAAGTAAGCATCGCAAGGACAAATAAGGCGTGTTTACAATGGTTTGAATTGGAGCAGGTTTGTGTGATGAACCGCGCTGACCCGTTTAAGAGGTTCAAGAGGTGGGCAGCTTACAAAAACATTCTGGGACTTTAATAATTCTTTCGCAAAGGCTAGGCTAATCAAATGTGGGAGTAAGTCAGTAGGTGCAAGTCACAATAAGTCTCAAGTCATAATAACATCCAACTCACAAGTAGGTTCAAGTCAGCAGATCATCAGGTCAGTAAGTAAGTCAAGTCAAGTCGTTGCATTGGCATCAAGTCATACTTTTTTACGACCACCACCACCCAAAAAAATAAATAAAAAATACACGATTCAAAAGGTCGAAGTTAGTTTTTCTAAACCCGTTGAAGGGGTTAAGGCTTAGTCATCACTGAAGCATCTGGACAGGAAGAGAAACAGCTAAAACAATCAATACTACATTCATACAGTGGAAATAGACATGTCTCGCCTGGCCCTGATTCCATTGATCGTCGCCTGACACTTTGGTACAGCTCTAGCACATCGTGTAACTATAACAAACGGTTTGTTAAAAAAAAAAAAAAAAAAAAAAAAAAAAGACCTTCTATGATTTTAATTATTACAATCATTTGCAAACAGTTATTATGTTATTTCAAGTATGTGTAAATGTCAGATGTGGTTCAGGGTACTAAACATAAAAATTATTTTATAATTTATTGTCAGAATTGTCTTTATTATGCTTAATATCAAAAACTATTTTAACATTTATTCATAGTAGTACGAGCTGTAAAACAGCTGCGGCACATCCAGAACGCTGCTGCTAGTGTTTGGACCAGAACCAGGAAGAACCATCACATTTAGTCCAGTGCTCGGTTTGTACTGGCTTCCAGTGGCTCAGAGAATAGACTTTAAAACAGCTCTGCTTGTGTTTAAGTCTCTCCATGGACTAGCACAAAGTACATCTCTGACATGTTAGTGCCTTATGAACCATCTCGGACTCTGAGGACCTCAGGGACCGGCCTCCTGCTGGTGCCCAGAGTCAGGACTAAACATGGACCAGAGTCAGGGCTAAACATGGACCAGAGTCAGGGCTAAACATGGACCAGAGTCAGGGCTAAACATGAGGAATCAGCGTTTTAGTTTTGTGCAGCTAGATCTGGAACAGTCTTCCTGAAGATGTAAGACAGGCCTCCACCGTGACAATATTTAAATCTAAGCTCAAAACATTACTTTTATCTGTGCATATAAGCTTTGTCTGCACTCTTTACTTCTTTTAAAATACATTTTATGTTTTATACTTTTAATAAAGTATTGCTTTGTATTGTGATTTTTTTTTTATCTTTTCCTCTAACAGACAATCTTGTGGTCTTCACTGAACAAACGTAACATTATTAGATGTAGACAGAACAGTGCGGACTCATTTTCACCTAAAAATATACATTAAAAGATATCTATGCTATATTGAGAATAGTCCCTTTAATAAAAACATTTGATTGGATTGGGTTTAAGTAATATTGTCACAGAGATAACAGGCCATAGTTGAAAACTGAGAAGGTGAATAGTCTATATTCTATAGTAATTTACCTTTTTGCCTCTTAAAATGTACAAATATTTGTGTAATTACGGGCTCATACACATGAGACAGAAACGTGCACAAAGTTCATCACTTCAGTGAAAGCAAAATCAAACTTTAGCCCAGAATAATAACCCAGCTTGTCTGTTACAATAGACAGACTTATGTTTATCTAAGCTCTAATTGCATTTTCATTTAGATCCTCATGCAACAACCTTGACAGTCTAGACAGGTGGCTAATGAATAAAAGACATAATGGATAAATATGATTTTGCTGACAGTTCTTCTACTCAGACCAAAGAGACTTCCCTTCTTGTGTTTGACTTCACAGCAGCGAAGATGTGTTAGTGTCGCTCTGAAACAAGCCTGAATCGTAAAACTGTGTGAGAACCCTTTATAGCACTTTGCAGAGGCGCGAGATGAGACGCCGGAATGGAAAAACATAAAACACCTTGTTCACATGTTGTAAAGGATTTGGGCTGACGGAGGTGTAAGCATTCAACGATCTCTACTATAGCTGGAAATCAAGCAGTCCTTTTGTAGTTGACGCAGTTGGAGACACTGTCCCCCTGGTCATGACAAAAACACATTTTAGTAGCTGTCAGGTAATCCTTAAGTTGATTGTGACTTGGGTTCATGCAATGTTCCTTTTTTTTCTTTTACTAAACAGAAATAGTCTGCATTGTCTCTCATTCTGTATTCAGCATAGACACAAGTCACTTCTGTTTAGCTGCAAAGAGAAAGTTTTAAGCTGGGTTCAGACAGACCAAAATGTCTGTGTCAAAGTGTCAGTTTTAGAGGTTGAGCCAATGTAAACCTGTTTTGAGGCGCCTGGTAAATTTGCTTTACAAATTTGTGTCCAGTCTGAAGAGTTTTCTGCATTTCTGCGGTGAGAAAGCCTCAACATATGTCAACCGCATTTGCATTTGATGCAAGAGTTGGGTAAAATGTAGGGCCTATGCTCCTGACATAGACAAGCTCTCACATTAATATTGAAGGGCTGAAGTTGCTTTGGTCTCTGGTAATCTGGCAACCCTGAAGACTGACTCAACATGGGATATGATATGGATTGACAATGAGCCAACATTAAGAAGTGTGGATTGGGTAAGTTATATATCACTAAATACAGCAAAGCCACTTTCTCAACCTGGTCTGCAATCATTCCAAAACAAGCCGCATGAATGCCCAGACGTGCAATCAAAAGCCATTTATTTTAGATGTATGTTCAAACGTTCAAGATGTGCATTGGAGCTTCATAAACAAGGTATATGAGGTAAGAATTCGCGTATTGAGATGAAATCTGGCACAAGGCATTAGATCCTGTTTTTGCAATTGTGACACTCAACAGTTTGGTCCAATCATCTGATTTTGTTTTGTTCTAGACTTGTTGCAACCAGTTAGTAAACACACTTGAACTTGCAACAGATTCTTAAAATGTATTATACCCAATTTTGCTTCCTTAAAAATGTAAACAGAAATAATTATTTTTAAACTTCCTACATCAGTCTACATGTTTTGCTCTCTTACTTAAAGCATTCTCAGCCTCCAAACTGTTCACCACAATGTGTTTTAAGCTTTTTTCACAAGTATTCGGAGAGAGACGTGACAGTATGCTAATGGCAGATATGCCATTCCATCCATACAGTGACTGCAAGGCGGGTTTCTTGCAAAGTGCCTTGTACACCTTCTCTACTCCACTGCGGTCCGAATTAGCCTAAATCCGGGCGGAATCCCATGAGAATGCTAGTATTATGACTTGAAAGTTCATTAGACCATTGCAGTCTCATAGAAAACTCTCTCCGGATTCTTTCCATTGCGCTGAGGTTTGTGTACAAGGACACTTGCACGAGTCCCAACACAAACTCGCACTCAGTGTACAGCAGGGGTTAGTCTCAATGCTAACAACAACAATGGACAAACTTGGAGGTTTTTGGTGAACAAACGAGAAATTATTCAATGGAGAAAAGACTGAATAGATACATTAACAAGAGATTTGTGCTGGGAAAAATTGAAATTGAAAGTTATTTCATTCCAAAAACTTATTGTTCCTTTAAATGTCTGTTTCAGTAGAAAATTACACATTCAAATTTGCTACAGCAGCTGCACAAAATAAAACAGCCAGATATCAGTTCGGATTCTCAAGGCTCTAGCTTCAGTCTCCACATTTACTAGATTTTACAGTATTTCAAATGAACCAGCCCTGTGCTTGAACTTTTCTTCTGAAGAGTACTTAATGTTAGCGTACAAACACATGGGGTATCAGCAGATGTTGCATGTTACGATTGTGCTAATTAGCATGCTACCCCGGGCCGAGGGCAAAACTAGGGTATCCAAATAGTTCAAAAACAACCAACATAACCACTAGTGTCTCATTTATTACATCTTACAACAAAAATACAAAGCTTAGCAAAGAACTCCAATTAGTTCAGTGAAGATAAAAGGCAAAGATTAGCTTATTTCGAAACAAATAGTGTTAAGCGCTAACTAGCTTGTGACAGATGGAGCCAGAGTCGGGGCACTGGAGGGATGGGACCAGCAGATGGATTGGGCTTCCCACACAAAAGGCCTAAATCAGGATGAAAATGAGAATATATGAGCAGGAGGCGATCAAAGAGACAAGGTTGGAGAGGGAAAAAAACGCTATCAAAAGTAGTTCATCCAATCAAAACTCTAACAAGCGCGTTTTTTGGAAAGGACAAGGAAGTCTATATTTAAAAAGCACAAGTGATTAAGGAGGCAATTTATTATTAATGTGTATTCAAATTACTTTCCTTCTGGTCTCATGTGTCCTTGTTTATATCTGTTCCGATTGAAATACACGTATCATTTTAAAGTGCATTTAAAGGTGCAGTATGTAGCTTTCTGATGATGGGTCCACTACTAGCTTGTTATCATGACAATGCAACTGGTTTGACTGAAAAGTTTCACAGTATGGAATTAGTCTCTTTTACATATAATGACAATCACATGCTTTTATACCTCAAAATACTTCTAGCAAATGTGATTTGTTGCTTATGTTAAGATGAATTTAGTAGAGTAAAGGAAAATTGAATAAAAAGGAAAAAACAAAACAAAACATTTATATAGTAAAAACTAAAACTTGCTTTGAGCAATATAATGACTTTGAATTACTCAACCAGGAATAAGCTAAGCCATAAACCATGAGTGCACTAAGGCTGGAATATAGCAGGAGTATACACGGTCTAAAACTGAACTAAACTAGGATTACAGAATCAAGACTAAAACTGGACTAAACCAAGGATAACACTGGACTAAACCAGCACTTGACAAGGTCTGAAACTGGATTAATAGAATCAAGACTGACAAGGAAATCGGAAGATAAATTTACACTGAAGATCTTTTCAAAAATATCAAGAAAAAATTAACAACTTTGGCCACATTATTTGTTACAATGGCTTGCAAAAAAAGATATCACAATGGACGTCACTGAATTATGGTGCAGCGATCAGAAGAGATATGAACCAAGACAACTGGCAAATTGTAGCATCTAAAACTCTATATTTTAGTCTTAGAAACAGGTATTTCATTCAGGTGCTTGCTATAAAAGTTCATACAGTTATCATTTACTTAGTTTTATAGCTTAGTTTGCAATGTGGTGCTTTGAATGTGTCCTCTTTATTCTGTATTTGATATTTCCACTATTCACTCTCCTTTCATACCATATTTTCTCCCCTCTCTCTTTCTCCTTCAATCTTTCTCGTCCTCCTTCTCCTCCCACACTCTACTCTCTCTGTCCTTTCCACCTCATGTTGACCTCTAAAATGTAACCCAACTTGCAATATATCAGCAAGAGATTTCCATTTCCCTTCCGTCTCAATTTCATTTAATTCTATTCCTCCTCGCTCTCTCTCTTTCCACTTCCACAACTGTCTCTTATCTTTTTCTCCTCTGTCTGTCTATCCATCTTACTATGCATTACATCTGTTTTTACCTCCCCAGATGTTGCCAAAATCGTCTTGCTCATCTCTCTTTCCTTTTCTCTTTCCACTTTTTCTGTTCAGTCTCTTCATCTTATCTTCTCTCATGTACTTTCTTACGCTGTCAACCTTCTCCCATCACCTTTCTCTTTTCTCTCTTTAACTCCTTTTCAATATATCTTGGTTCTCTCTACACTTTCACTCTCATTTTCTCTTCTCGTCTCTTTCTCTCCACTTATACTTCCTGCTTTTCTCTCTCTCTTTCTCTTTCTTCTGCGTGTCTTCTCTAGTCTCTCTCCTCTTGTACTTTCACCTTCTCTCTCTCACTCTTCTTCTCTCATCTCTTTCTCTTCACTCTCTATCTCATTCGCATTCACTCTCTCTCTCTACTTTACTCTCATCTTTTCTCTCCTTCTCTCTTTCGCTTCTCCCTCTCTCATTCTCCACTTCTACTCCCCCATATTCTTTCTCTGCTTTTTTCTCACTCTTTCTCTAGTCTTTCTCTCCTCCATCTCTCTCCACTTACAATATATTCCCATCTTCTCTCTTTTTTCTCATTCTCTTCTCTTGTTTGTTTCTCTTCTCTCCCTATCTCTATCTCTTCTCATTACCTCTCTTTTCCTCTCTCTCGTCTCTTTCTCTCCTCTCTCAACTTGCTCTCTCTTCTCTGGTGTCTATCCTTTCTCCCTCACTCTTCTCTCATCCTTCCCATATAATCTCTCTTCTCTTCTTTTTATTCTAAATTCTATTTAATCTCTTTTCCTTCTTCTTAGACTTTCTCTCCAGTCTTCTTCTCTTGTTTCTTTTTCTCCTTCATCATCTAATCTCTCCTCTCTTTCTTTGTTTTCTCTCTTACTTTCTTCTCTTTCAGTACCACCTCTCGCTCTCTTCTCTTTTCTTCAGTTTCTTTCTCTTCATTTCATCTCTCTCTTTCTTGTCACTCTTTTCTCTAGCCTCTTCTCTTCTCCCTCTTGCTCTCATTCCCTCTCTCACTCTCCACTTATACTCCCACCTTCTCTCTCATTCTCTCTTTCTTCTCACGCTTTTCTCTAGTCTCTTTCTCTCCTCTTTCCCCACTTATACTCCCATCTTCTCTCTCTCCTTCTTTTTCTTCTCTCTCGTCTCTTTCTCTCCTCTCTCAACTTGCTCTCTCTTCTCTGGTGTCTATCCTTTCTCCCTCACTCTTCTCTCATCCTTCCCATATAATCTCTTCTCTTCTTTCTATTCTAATTTCTATTTAATCTCTTTTCCTTCTCTTCTTAGACTCTTTCTCTCCAATCTTCTTTCTCTTGTTTCTTTTTCTCCTTCATTATCTAATCTCTCCTCTCTTTCTTTGTTTTCTCTCTTACTTTTCTTCTCTTTCAGTACCACCTCTCGCTCTCTTCTCTTTTCTTCAGTTTCTTTCTCTTCATTTCATCTCTCTCTTTCTTGTCACTCTTTTCTCTAGTCTCTTCTCTTCTCCCTCTTGCTCTCTCATTCCCTCTCTCACTCTCCACTTATACTCCCAAATTCTCTCTCATTCTCTCTTTCTTCTCGCGTTTTTCTCTCCTCTCTTTCTCTCCTCTTTCCCCACTTATACTCCCATCTTCTCTCTCTCCTTTTTCTTCTCTCTTGTCTCTTTCTCTCCTCTCTCAACTTGCTCTCTCTTCTCTGGTGTCTATCCTTTCTCCTCACTCTTCTCTCATCCTTCCATATAATCTCTCTTCTTCTTTCTATTCCAATTTCTATTTAATCTTTTTCCTTCTCTTCTTAGACTTTCTCTCCATCTTCTTTCTCTTGTTTCTTTTTCTCCATCATCTAATCTCCCTCTCTTTCTTTGTTTTCTCTCCTCCTTTTCTTCTCTCTCAGTACCACCTCTCTTCCTTCCTTCTCTCTCCTCTTTCTTGTCACTCTTTTCTCTAGTCTCTTTCTCTTCTCCCTCTTGCTCTCTCATTCCATCTCTCACTCTCCACTTATACTCCCACCTTCTCCATTTCCCTCTCTCTTTTTCTCCTTCCTTCTCACTCTCTTCCTCTCTTTTTCTCTTTCCTTTCTTTCTCTTCTCTCAACTTGCTCTCTCTTCTCTGGTGCGTTTTCTCCCTCACTCTTCTCTCATCCTTCCCATCTAATCTCTCTTTCTATTCTAATTTCTATTTAATCTCTTTTTCTTGTCTTTCTTCTTCTATCTACTTTCTTTCTCTCCAATCTTCTCTTCTCCCCTCTCATCCCACTTTTCTTTTTCTTCTTTCCTTTTCTTCAGTTTCTTTCTCTTCTTGCCTTTCTCTCCATCTTTCTTTACCTATTCTCCCCTCTCTCCATTCTCCTATCTACTTTCCACACTCTCGCTTCATTCCCTCCCTCTTATCCCTCTATCCCTCCGCCCTTTGCCTTAATCCCTCTCTCTCTCTCTCTCTCCCTCTCTCTCTCTCACACACACGCTCACAGTCAGACCGGAGCACGCACAGATCCGCAGAAGCAGCAGCAGTAGCAGCTGTGGACAGTGCGCGCGCCGCGATGGGGAGATTCTACCAACACGGACCACGCACGCCGGCACCCAGCTGACTTTTTTTGTTTTTAACCTCTTCTTTTTTTGTCTTTCTTTGCAATCTATCTGGATTTTTTTTCAGCTGGAACGTATGCTACTACATCACAAGTACACGAAGCTGACTTGCTCCTGGTGTTTGCAAGGCTGTCCTCTTAACTTCTGGCATGGCTTAAGCAATATTTACAAGGAAATGGGTGACCAAATAGCGGAGTTCAAGCTACTGCAAGCTCCCAGACACTAACTCTGCAACCAGGGGTGAGTAAGTCCTCCAAATCACCTCGAAAAACTCCCGGCAGATCCAAAACAGACAAGGAATTTCCCAGTGTCAGAACAAAATAAGGTTCTGAGTGAAGGTTTGCGTCTAAAGTCAGGATGATTGTCAGATGTACTCGGATAGAAATGAATTGATTTAAATGCTTGGCAGATGTGCAGAAGTTTGAAATGATGGAAAGGTGTACATTTTGAAGGAATAAAAAGATAAAAAAGAGAGTTTGGGATAAGAAAAGTTTTTAATGTGAAAAAAAGATATACTGTATGTGATGGTGCAAAGCTGAATATTTTGTGATTTAATAGATTATTCAGGTCACATAATGATTGTAAAAATAGGATTTGAAAAACCCGAAACATCTCCATTCAATGCATGCTCAAACAAGTGAATATAAATGTATTTTGTATGTTATTAAATGAACTTCAAGGTCTTATAAAATATTACATACGATCTTAGTCATGTTTAATGCTGATCACTTGTCTAAAACAATCAATCACAAATGTTCCAGTAATCCTCTCAGAATGCTGGACATTTTGTTCCCTTATATTTTGTAGAACTTTAATTTTAATCTCAATATTTTTTGAAGAAGTGTTGAAGCTTAAACAAGGCTAAGCATTAGCTGCAGCTCAAAGTCAGGCAAATACAAGGCTGACGTATTGAGATGGTTGTTGTGGAGTTTAAAAACACAGTGAAGCACTTTTTGTATTAACACTGGATGACATCACAAGGTGGAACAGAGTTTTTCAGGTCAAGGGAAGAACATTGACTAAAAATGCAGGTGTTGTGTGTCGAACGTGTGTGAATGTAGCATGAGAATGAGTAATATCTGCCCTTTAAGTCCCACTGGATTTGAAAAAGTGTAGTTTTTCGCAGTTTGCTTAGTTACTTTGACCATTTTAGAAACAAAATTAAGTTTTTTAGTTCATCCTATAAGATTTACAAAATATTGAGTTTATGGAAAAAGACAGTATTGGGCGCAGATGGTTTTATCTCAGGTAAATACATTTTGTTTTCAATTTAGAATAATAACTAACCTTAGACCATTAAAGCCTTAGTTGTGCATGAATAAAGATGAACAAATCATCAATTAATGGATGAAAATATGTATTAAGGCTTAGTAACTGCTCACTTAAGGCGCAAAGGTTATGTTTTAAGGTTGAGGGACAGGGCAAGGCTAATTAAGTTGTTAGAGAGATTTGAGCTGTTTTAATTGCATCAGATGTATTGCTTATGTAATGTAGAATATTTCACTGGTTTCAAGACATTTTTAACTGGTTCTAAGAGAATTTGGCTTAAAACAAGACACAAATTTGCCAATGGGGTAAGAACAGTTTTCCATTGGCAAATAATTTGGCTTGAAATAAGAAGAATGTCTTGAAATCGCTCGAAATAATGAAAATGTTCTAGGTCTCTACAATGAATTTAGATGAAATTAGTCAAAATGCTTGAAACAAGGCTTCAATCCGAGAATCAAGCCACTTGTATTGAAATTCACTTTTTGCAGTGTAATCATCTTTTTTCATCAATTAATTTCTCATTCACATGATGAATTAACCCAATATTCAATCTTTTTACAAGAGTTTATTAAGCTAATCAAGGTGTAGTTACGAGCTATACCATTTTTAAATACTTCAACTCAATAAAACCATAAATAAAGTCTTTATATTTTATGAACAAATGGTGAACAATGAATGAATAAAATGTATTAAGGCTCAGTGACTACTTTATTAAGGGGGAAGGTTTTGAGAATTTAAAAACTTACTAAGCCTTAATAAATTTTTTCATCCAATAATTATAATTTGTTCATGATGAATTAGGTCTTTATTAAGGCTTTGTTAAGGTTAATTAAGGTGGAGGTACATACAGTAGAGCCAGGTTATGAATTAAAATTCCAATGATCAAAGAATGGACATCAGAGTTGGCATAAAAACAAAATAATGTCAAAATTACTTATCCTTAGACATGGCCGTTTTAGAAGCAAAAAACATATACAATTTTAGAAGCACAAAATCTGTTGCTAATACAATCTATATCAAAACAAATGCATCTACAGTAAAAGTCACGTTCAAAATTCAGAAAGCTTATTTTGGTAAAACATGACATGTTTGACCATTTCTGACAAAAAAAAAAAAAGATTTACAGTTGTTAGGTCGTGTGACATTCAGTTTTGTGATAATCTAGACACTAAAATGTGACATTGTGAAATCCCTGGACGTCTCTAAGGGAAAGTGGTTGTGTGGTTGAAAAACGTCTGGTGTGATGATGCATTCTGAAAGTTGGAGTGTAATATGGAGACGTGATTGGAGCAGTGGTCCTGAGAGCGGTGAGGTACGAGAGGCTGGTGCTGCTGCTGCTGCTGGAGGAGAATAGATAATTAGATTTTGATATAAGGCACTTGGCTGCTTCTCACAGACAACCGGCTAACTAAAGCCTAATTTGGAATAATTTATGTACAGACATGTGCTTGCAAATGATCGGCCAGGGCTGGAGATGTACAATACTGTGTGACATCTTAGAAATGTCTAGAATGCACAAAAAGTTCTTCATGTTTTGAGTAAGACATTGCTCTCATATGACCTGATAAACGTGCAGTAATTTAAAGATTGCACATGGCATTCTGTAAGCTTTCACTATGGCAATTATTCTCTGTTTATAGAGCTTTTTTCACCCTACAAGTCACACAAAGCAAAAAAATTCAACAAAATAATGGTGTACAAAGGCATAAAGTTTTGTGTTGCATTTCATACATTTATTTGCAAACAGGTAGTGATTAATTGTCTTTTTTTACTGGTATGTTTTTTTAAAAGAATAGATTCAATTTAGGGCTGGGCAATACGACAAAAAATGAACATCACACTTTTATTGGAGTCAGATTACTATTTCGAATTTATCACGATTCTTGAAGACCGTTTGTTTTTGAGGTACAATTCATGGTCAATAGCTAAATCCAGCAGTCAAAATTCGACCAGTGTTGCCAGAGTTTTAGAGAGAAACAAGTCAGCCCTTCAATAAAAAGTTAATAAAAGAATCAATTAATTAGAACATTGTGTGTTTTTCTTACATTAATAATTGTGTTTAGACCAGTGGCGGAGCTAGCCCCCCCAATCCGACTAAAGAGTCATTTTGCTAGTGCAACTTTTCCCCTTATATATGTATTAGTATGTTTTCCCTCATATTGCTTGAAATAAACTATACATGATCATTACTCGAGTGTGCAGCTTAAACAACTTGTGACTACCTCAAACATAAACATGTGTGTGAGCAGTCGCCTACTCTTGCCTAATGGTAGCTCCGCCTCTGGTTTAGACATGAAAACATGCTAAAAATCCATGTTTCAAAATAATGTATTTCCATAAATGAAATCTGAAAATTTGCTAAGATTCGTTCCTTTTATAAACTTAAAGTGCAGTCCAAAAGATACTTCAAAAAAGAAGCGACAGATGCATCAAATAGAGAAAAGAGAAATCATGATATGACGATTTTGAAAAAAAAGCTGATTGATGAGCTCACAATTTGATTTTTATCTACTTCAATTTTGTCTTTTTTAAAAGTTGAGTACATATTTTTTAACCAAGAAACGTGACAGAATTCCTTCGTAGGTCAAACAAGATATTCTTTTTTTCTGCTGTAGAGCTTGTATTACTTCGTAAACAAATATCATCAAAGCGTAGAATCTAGACAAACTATTGATCTTCAAGTCGTTGTCCTTCTCTGTTATGGATTTGTCCTGGGCAAACAAGGGATTACATCAACAATAAACCATGAAGTGGACAAACTAACAAAACAAATGACGACATAATTGAGATTTGAAAGCTCACACTGGAGGAAAACCTACCTTTACACATGAAGAACAGCTTGTTCTTGAAGCTTAAATTGTGGATCTACATTTAGAGTTTAAGATTAAATTTGGAAGTGAGGAAACGTGATCACTGTTGTTATAATGTAATGCGGAAAAGGGATGAGGCTTAACAAGTTCTTTGACTTCTCATTCCCTTTTCAAACATGCAGGGAGAAGAAAAACATTTTAGTAGTGTCGATTTACTTACTTAAAGGTGCACTGCGTAACTTTCTACTGGTGAAAAGTCAACTACACAAATTAATGCCATACTTTATGAAAATCTGAATGGGCTTAAAAATAACACTACAGCAACCTCTTTTGTACAGAAACACACATTGAGCTCACTCAAAGTAAAGACACAGGTTATTATTCATTTAGTGAACACACATACACACACAAAATCTAAATGACAAAAACAGGCTTTTAATTAAGTCTATTTTTGCAGATCCACGATAAAATATTATGTTTATGTCTTTTGTGTTGTAACTTGTTTTTTTGCTCCCTGAATAAGCAATATTCTTATAATTACAGTCACTTTTTGCAACATCTTTTAATAGTATTCATAGATTAAATGTACTAGGATAAGATCTCTAAAAGTTCAAAAATAAAAGACACATGCCCTTTAAGATTATTCTTGGATTTCGAAATGATGAGAAATTGGGACTTTTGAATGGGAACATTTCTCAAAATGTTGGTATATCACAGACAAAACCATAAACGTCAAAATAATCACATGTAAAAATCCAAAAATGTCTCCTTTCAGTCCAGAGGTGAGAAATAATAACCTGAATGAATAATCCTGTTAGCAGAAGAAAGCTAACATCTGGATGAGTCCAAAAGCAGCGGTTCTTGTGCAGGAGAGTCATTTGTTTTTTTTGTAGATGAATAGTTGAGACTCTTCTGGATGTGACGATGGAAACACTCCACAGACATGAGCTCGGTTTGAACAAGACGCAGGTGGTGGCAAAGACAAGTTACCTGAAATAACTCTGCATTACTCAGTCTTTAACTGAGATAAGATGTGTCATTTTGTAGCAATTAGCTTGGCTTGGTAAAGAAGTGCAATGATTTACTTGATCTTTGAAATCTGCACTGGAAAAATGAGCGACAAGCTTTAATACATGCTTGAAACTGTGTTGTTTTGAGATATGATTTGCCAAAGAAATAAGTATAGATAGGTAGTTTTGCTTTAACTGAAGAATGTCACTAAATTTCAAATAAGAATGAAAACCACTTGTTTAATAATATTTAAAACAAGATAAATACTATGAGTCAGATAAGTCTGACACGGTGTGAAGGTCTAAAAGATTCTCAGGTGGTAACAACATTCTTAACATAGCACATTCTTACTTTATAATCAGTGATTGCATGTCAACAGCTTCTGGTGCTACTCAGAACCACAAGCAGTTAGTAGCAATCCATTCATGCATCTGAAGTGGTTTATTTTTATTAAGAACTAACTGGGGAATAACTCAGTGCAAGAGTAACAGTACTTTCTCGTAACTAAGTAGTGTAATCATAACTTGTTGACAATATTTACCAGCTACAATCAGAGTAACTCAAGTTAATTGCATCTACAGTATAAAGTAAGTTAATAGTAATGACGTTCTATTGACAAATGAGACGTCAGGATCAAAACACCGCTCAAGTTCCTGTACAGTATTATGAAGAAATGGTTAATTTCAATAATTATACAGTAATCTAGTGTAAATGTCCTAACAAATGTGTCCTTAGCTCAAAGTTACTCAAAGTAGCTCCCACTGGTGTAACTCAGTTATGTTTAGTGACAGTATTAGTGTAATATCAGACAGCTATCTTAACTTAAGTGTGCATAGAGAACATCATCGCGCAAAGTAAACAAGAATTGAGAGCGCATAAATTGAAAATGAGCGCAAACTTCCTGACAGCGCACAGACATAGGCTCTGCCTGCGCGAGCTGTTTTCCTTTCACCGTGCGCTGTGTTTTAATTTCCGCGCTGTGTTTTAATTTCAGCGCAATGTTTGATTCTTTTGCTTTGCTTCTATCTGAGCGCGCTGATATTTTTCATTCATCATGTGACGTCATCAAAATAGGGCTGCAGTCGATCACAGATTCTCAGGAGTGTGGAGATCTGACGGCCAAAACAAACAAGATTTCATGAAATAGGCTATTTTTTTGTAATTTTACATAAGAATTTAATATCATAGCCACTAATCACTTGTACACGTAGTTTTTATTAAAAACATGTTATTTGCAAGCAATTTATGCAAACTTTAATATTGGAAGATGCACATTTTACATATTACACAAAACAGATATGCACAACCTCAAATTCAGCATCTTTAGTGTCTTTAGGAGCAAAAAGACCCTAGGTGTGAAAAGTCTACTTGAATTATGATAAAATCACAACTGTGATCTGGCTCCATGAATATTGTGACATTTTTGGTGAGTAGCCGATGTGTGCAGAGCCTAAAATCACATCACAACAGCCCCACTGAGAGCTTCACAAGTTTGTTGATTTACATTAGAAAATCAAACAGTGAAACAGCCATTGGTCAATAATAGAAGCAGACTGGTCAACATTCACAGCAAACACGCAAAGTCTCAAAGCAAGAAGGATTCTGGGAAAACAACTGCATAAGGCATTTAGATTTGGACGATATGACAAAACAAAACCATCTTAGTAGTAACAAACAAGAAGCAAGTCACACATGTTACAAAATACATCTTATATTTTACAACTCTTTTATTCCCCAAGGCTGCAAAACATAACAAGAAAGATACGTGTGTCTCTCAACATTGCCCAAAGAGAGATTTTTACCTTCTCATAGCTTCAGAAGGAATTTCAAAAAACAATTAATCAAATGCTCCGTCAGTCTGTTGATGGCTTGTCAGGAAGTTCGCAAAGAAATGCCAGTCACTATTTCTGGTTCCCAAGGTGACATGGGAAAAACGCTGTCAACACGAACCACAGATAAACAACTCCGAGGACAGTTAATCGCTATTGTCTCACGTCTTGGCACAGTTGGATGATTCGGAGAAATTAGTTAATGATTAGGAGCCAAAGAGTTTGATGAAGATTAAAAAGGTAGATTACTCAAAAGCGTTCTCAAAATACAGAGCAGTCCAAACAACATGATGTGCATTTAAGCTATGAATTATTCTAGAAAGCATGAAGTGGATATTTCTGTGTTCTGAGTTTCAAACTTTATGGACTAGAATTAAGTACACATATGCAAAATTGACTTTTATTTTAGCTTTTAAACAAAGAATATTATGGTTGGAGTTGTATCAAGCTTCTGTCAGTTTTAAAATAAATTCTGTTAGGAAGGCCTTTTTTCTTTGAGCTTCAGAAAACACTCTGTTTGGTGATGTCATCGTTGTGTCCATAAAGGAAAGACTTGCCAGTCTTGTTCTTTGCATTTTCCAGACAAAAAGCCACAACAAAGACGCATTTTCCCTTTAACATTATTCTGTCTGAGTATGTAGGCTCAGGATAAAAACATAACTGTGGAGACTTATGAAGAATCTGCGTGACCTGTGTGTGAAAAGCTCAAAAGCAGCAGCTGGCCTTATGATCCTTTTCTTTGGTTAAGAGCACAGCAACATTCCTTTATCAGACTGAGATGGAGCTAAGAAGTAATCATTCAGCCTGGAGGACTATACTTGCCTCATCCCTCTCATCTGTCCATCATCTCAAACCCAATCACATCCTGATCGTCCAATCAGCTTCAGTTCACAACACCTCTTCCTTCCTCTTCAGCCTATCGGGGCACCAGTGCCAGATTCAATGGAGCAGCTCACTATGTCAGCTTTCTGCTCATGCATGTGTAGTTACGTTTGCTGCATTTCATTTTTCTCAACCCACCATCACCAGCTCCTTGGCCTTTGCTTGAGTGCCAAACTTGAAATTAATCATATTTTCATTAATCATATCATTCTGTCTGGTTGAGTCTGTCCAACCAGACAGTATAGAGGTTATGCAGGTGACTTAATTTTATTCTAAAAATGCTTAGCAACTTTAGAATGAGTGGCATTTCTTCAATGTATTTCTTTGTTGTCGTGGCCACGGCTTGTTTGCTACAAGCTTGTCTGCTAAAAACAGTTGATGATTTATGACATTTTGACTGCAACAAATGGACTCAAAAACTTATTTTTTAAGAAGAAAAAGGTAATAAGTTTAATTGTGTGTAATTTTAATGTCTGATAAATGTGAGAAGCTAAAGTTTATCTGCTTTGCTACAACTGTTGACTTGATTTTCTCTTTTTACATGTCAGTTACAAAACCAATTGCTCAGTAGACTTGTGGTGGGTTGAATTTGTTCTCAAACTGTAGTGTATTTTTTCAGTTTTAGCTGTTTATTGAACTCTTACAAGAGAAAATGTCCTTTCTCTCCATTGACTCTAATGCATCCTTGCCACTCAGCATGAACATTTAGAATGCTGTGAGGTCACCTGCATAACCTCTATTGAAATACTCACAGGCCCATTAGGTCCCAGTGTGTGCAATGAGTCCTTTGTTTGTGCTGCAATCCCAGTTTACATTAAATAAGTGAGAGATTGTGTCCACTTCATTCTAATTTTGTAAGGCTTCCTTGTGGCCATGCAGGTTGTTCATCATGACATTCCCCAATCAGAGTCAGTCCCAAATTTGAGTCAAAAGTTGATGTGCACATGCCCAGAAGCTTCTGCACAAGGCATAAATGTGGAATATGCTATAGTTATTATTAACTTTTTAATGTGCTTGTTTTAACTTAAACATAAACTTAATTTTTGTGAAAACACAATATTTACATGTTAATGAAACTTAAACAAACAGCCCAGAGCAATGAATCTTTGAGGTCTCCGACATTAGAATGAAACTGAATATTTGTGAGTGGAGAAAGCAGAAGATTTCATCTGACTTTGTCAAAATAAATGTTATTAAACTTTCTTAATGTTACTAAACTTTTTTTTATCTCATGTGATTAGTAATCTAAAGTTACAACTGACAGATGGCATTTGTTGTTGTTTCTGTCAGTTTAAGTAATGAAAATATAGTCAAGCTAACAAGAAGCATGATTGCCTCAAGTGACTCCGATTGGCAGATTCTTGTCTGAAACTTCATGTGGCATGTCACCAAGGTGATCCAAACAGTGCAAAATGGACCAGGGCTGATGCCGCCACATCAGTGTCCTCCTGGTTTTATCTCACATGCATCAGCTGTGCTTGATGGTGCCATATACTGTATATTTTGTTATAGTTCCATATTGTCATTTTGCTAACTAAACCGAATAAACATTTTACAGCTTAAACATGAATCATTTTCTTGTGAAGTGGTTAGTTCTGCTCATAACTCAACTGGTGACAAACCATGCCATGGCCTGGGCGCTGTGCTCTGGAACTCATCATTTCCAACAGACAGAAAAACTGTTTAAAAGTGTGAGATGCTTAGGTGCAAATCATTCTATAGCAATGACTTCCATCTTAACTGTCTATGTGGTTTACAGTTTAAGAAGTATAAAGAATCAATAGAGAAAGTAAGACCTCAAACAAGTGAAAGTCCAAATGCAACAGCTGTGTTTTGTGCAGCGGTCTTATCAATGCCCCCGATGTGTGCATTCAGCTGAGACCTGGACTGAAATAACTTCATCACTGAACTCACAAAGCAAAGAAAAAGAATCCCTCTATCCTCCAGTCACTACAACACAATCTTTCACCTATAGACTCGCAGGAAGTTTGCATCTGCAGTCCCAACTTCTAATACATTTCTACTGTCTTTGTGTCTCTGTACAGTCTATAATGTCCCGATGGAAACAGTACAAATATAAACTTGTACATATAAACTTTTGAGACAATATGCTACAGGTTTTCTGTCGAGGAATCTATCACTGACGTTGTTTAAGAAGTTGTTTGGACCAAAGAAAGACTTGTTTGCAGCATTGCACAGATTTGATGGTCAAGGAATTTAGATTTTTGTTGTTGTTGTTAAAGTAAGTTATTGAGTTCAGATGAAGTGCATAGTCATTTTAATAAATTATAGACTGTGGTAGATCACAATTATGACTTTATCTCAATCAAAGTACAGGCATTTACTTTATGTATAACTTTCATGAGTAATGAAGTAATCTGTTTCTTCTGAGTAAGTTTTTGGAAGAAATAGTAATTCACAAATATCAATTTCACCAAAAAGCAGTTTGTCACAGGTATAAGCTTGGATTTGAATTTCCCAACACTTTTGTCAGTCCTTGACATTCTATAAGCCAATAATGATATTCAATACAAATGGAGGGCATGGAGGGCAGGTATTCACTTTTTTTTTTTTCGTATATAACTTTGATGTAAATAAAAATAAATGAGTTATGTGTTCATAGCTTGATGTTGGTTAATTTGGCAGTTAAGGAACAGTCAACATATTGTACTCCAATGCAGACTTAGGTTTAAGAAAATCACTTTGGAATCCCATGGACCAGAACCAATGAAAAAAGGGTTGTATCGTAATTTGTTCCCCATGATAAGAATTGAGTTTGCTACTGACTTCAAAACGATCTTGCCTGTAATGCTAATGCTGCAAAACTCCTCAGAGAGAGTTAGTATAATTGACAGATTCAAAATCAGTATTGAAGATTAGGACTGGGCAATATTGACAAAAATTAATTTCCAACAAGTTTTTGACATATCTCGATTACAATAACCAGATGATATTGTTTCAAAACACCAATCAAGTATGTAAAAGAAAAAAAGAGAGATCCGAGGCACGTCTGTCTTTATGTTGCTTTAATCTTAAACGCCAACGCGTTTTAACACCAGGTCTTCATCAGGGCAAAGTGACACTACCCAGGTGCATGACCTCTATTTAAGTGCCCAAGTCATGTGATCATGATCATGTGACCGAACATTCAAAATATATCACAACATACATTTTGATGAGAAGGCACATTGGAATAGTAAACCAATCTGATACAAACTGCATACCATACAAAGTTTGTGATACATTTTGGTAAACAACACCATATGACAAAGCCATACAATAAATTGTGTGATGCATCACCCCAGGCTATATACAATGTTTTAAAGAAAAGTAAATTGATTTCGCAACTGGGTAGTGTCACTTTGCCTGATGAAGACCTGGTGTTGAAACACGTTGGCGTTTAAGATTAAAGCAACATAAAGACAGACGTGCCTCGGATCTCTTTTTTTCTTTTTTTTTTTTTTTTTCACTCCCAGCATCTTTACACCAATCAAGTATGTCTTTAAATGTATTACTTGAAACTTGGGCTGTGGTTGAACTTAAAGGTGCACTTTGTAACTTTCTGGAGGTGAAAAGTCATCTACACAAGCTAAAACCATCTTTGAGACTTTCTGAATGAGGATAAATACTTTTATGCCATAGTACGAAAAATACATCTAATCATCTAACAGCTTTTCTAAAGAACAAACACGAGCAGACTCTCCTCTAAGTCAAACAATAGACCATTTTGTGGCAATGCAAGCTCACTCAAAGCAAAAACACAGATTTTTATTATTTATTGAGGGTAACTAAGAATCTAAATGGCCAAATCATGCTTTAATTCAAGTTTATTTTTGGCAAAAAAGCTACACAGTGCACCTGATGGGCTACCAATCGATCAGTCGACTAAAAGCAAGTTTCTCAATATTCTGACCAAATATCTGACCCAAACAGTAAAATAAAAACAGCTAAATGGAAATTTCATGTAAAATAATCAGAATCAGTTTGCAATATGCTTTCTAACTAATAAAAAATTGGTAAACTAAGAGACCAATGAGTCATCAGTTGACTAAAAGATCATCGTCTAGCTTTAATTGAACATTTATGATTTACATTTCTTAATTTATTTGGTCTTTTCTATGGCCTTTTTACTTCAAACTATATTCTTGATGTTCAATTTTTGCATATCTTCAAGAGAACAATCACAATATTATCTAAAATTCGATATACTGCACACCATCTCAAATATACCTATGACATTCAGAACAGTCTTTTCTGAGGCTCAGAGCGAACAAAACTTCAACTGTTGATGGGAAAGCAATGTTAAAATACTCAAAAGAGTCAACTTTGTGATGCAGTTTTCTTTCTTTATGTCTGTAATGTGGCAAAATGTGCTGCTGGACTCTATTGAAAATCTCTATTGGAGTTTTTGATTACATAAAGTGAAACAAATTGAAAAAAGATACACAGTTTATCTTTAAAAGCATTTCTTTCCATTTATTTACCAGATGAGCACACTTGAGCAAAAATACACAGACATTTTAACAGTAGAAGTCGAAAAAGCTAAGATTTGAATTTGAAAGTCAAAAACTCCCTAATCTAACCTTGGTGACAAATCCAAAGTCCTTGAAAAGCTGCATGGTAACAGCGCAGCGTCTCGTGAGGACTCAGCAACAATTATTCCAGACAAAATCCGGTGAAATCCGCTGCTTTCCAGTGCTCTCCCATCTCACAGTGTTAAGCTGCCATTAACCGACAAAGGATTTACTGCTTTGGGTGTCAGCCTGACGCGCTCAACTACAGTTATCTCTCTACTGTCTACACTCAATCATTCAGTCTGAGAAGAGTTGGACAAAGAAATTAACATACTACACTTCAGCATTAGAAAGGAATTGTCTGAATGGCGTCATCTGTATCAGAACAGAGTGATATTAAATGTGTTATATTTGATTGAAAAAGAATTAACTCAAAGATGTTACTTTTACAGTTGTTCTTTGGGATTTAGTGTTCTACTAATGTTTCTGGAAATACACAAAATGATTGGTCGCCCTCTAATAATGAAAAAAAAAAACTCATTCATTTGAAACAAAGGTACATTTCTGGAAAACAAAACAATCAAATTCAGTCATTACTTTTGGATTGTTTATCAACAGAATTGCACAATCTTTGGTGGTAATTGCTGCAATCAAACGATTTGTGTAACTCTCAGTGAGACTTGTGCACATGTCACAGGTGTTTTGTCCCACTCCTCGTCCATAAAATGCTCCAGTTGTGTCAGGTTTGAAGAGTGTCTTCTGCAGATGCATGTTTCAGCTTCTTCCACAGATTGAGATCTGAGTTCATGAACTTCATGAACTACTGCTTTTCTCTGAGCCATTCTTTTTTTTTTTTTGCTGTATTTTGGGACGTCATCTCCATGAGGTGTCACTAAGACCATGTTTTCTCACACTAGGCAGCAAATTTCTCTCCAAAATGCCTTGATAGTCTTAAGATTACATTGAACAAGCTCTATGCCAGATGCAGCAAAGCAGCTCCAGAACATAACTCCGCCTCCTCCACAGTTTCACAGTAGTGATAGTGTGACTTTAGGATTTAGGAATATCTTGTTGAGTTGAGTCTGTGATACGATAGCACAGAGGTAAGCGTCCTGGTCTCATAACAAGAAGGTTGTAGGATCAACTTGGCTGTTCTGTGTGGAGTTTGCATTTCTTCCCGTGTCTGCACAGGTTTTCTCCCTCAAGACTACAAATAGATATCAGCTGTAAAAGCTAGAATCTAGCACAAGCATCTCTGTGCCTAAAGCTGGGTACCTGTTTTCTCAGAAGTAGCTATTTAAATCTGTTCAACTACTTCCTAGCTCTTACAAATCCTTCAGAAATTACAGCTTAAGAACAGCTTTCTTTTTACAAACAACAAAGTGAAATTAAAATGTACCACCCAATCAGAATGCTGCATTTGGCTCTCTGCTAGAATTAAAATACTTTGTATTTGGATTGAGAAAGTACACAGTGATCTCATTTAGACATAATGCTGTAATTACAACATACTTTTAGGTGCATTTGGTTAAAAAAAGTGAACTAATTTACAACAAAAAAAGTTAGGTGTTACAAATGGGAGCTTTACAAATCAATGCAATAATGTTCTCTGGAAACTATATTTTTATTTCCTTTGTTTGTCATACCTTTACATGTGACGACTGCTTTGCTGTGGTCATCCTCAGAAGTCACATGATGTTACTGCAGTCCCACCTCTTTAGAACAGCATCCCAAGTATGATAAGTAAGAAAGTCCAAGTTTAGTCCGGATAGCTGGGGCAAGTTTCCAGATTTCTATTCTACAATCATACATTATGTGACTGTTCTGCAGTTGACCACAGCAGTCGAAACATGTAAAGGTATGATAAATAAACCACTGGTCTTACATAGGAAAATCACATATAGTTCGCAAAAAAAGACCAAATTAACATTTGTAAAATTCTCTGGAAAGTATATTTTTCCTGGAATTTAACAATATGACAGCTCTCATGCAAGAGAGCAAAATTTTTTCTAGTTAGCTTGAAAATATCTAAAAAAAAATAATGACACACTGACTAAGCGGGGTGGCCTCTTAATGGATCGGACTGTAGCTTTTCATATACTGGTAACTTGCTGTTCACTTACAAAGTGAACAAAAAAAAAAACACAGAGGAGAAACTTGTAACCTCCACAAAGAGAGCACTTTACAGAGAGTTCATGCACCACAAAGAAAAGTACTTAGAGCAATTGAACATCCAACAATGTCCCATAAATGACCTGAGCACTTTAATCTGAAGTCAAGTACGAGTCAGGGCGTCTCCATGGCGATAATACAGCCTTCAGAAGAGTCACATCAAAGACTATTCTGAAAGGGTTTTAAGCCTGGAGTAATTATGAAGCGATGACGGACTGTAGACAGAGAAGTGCGAAACAAAACAAGTCCAGATTAAGGCAGATTACAGAATATTGTTTGGTGGTTTATGTCTGGGATTAAGATTGAATCAGATTGTTTGGGTTGGAAGTGGATCTGTGGTTTGGAGGTTTGTCCATCAACTGCAAAGTCTGTTGGTCGTATCCACATCTTGACCAGGAAATTGGGAAAAAATCTTTGCCCAGATTCAAAAATTCACAAAAATATAAACCATTTGTGAGACTGGCAAAGTGCTGAATACGATTAAGAAATGATTTGTAAATAGAAAGCAACTAAGCAAAAGTCAGGGCTTTTTAGATAAACTAATAAACATTTTTAGCTTGAGGTTGGGATTCTGTATCAACAAGGGATGCACAATGATTAAAAAAAGATTATGTTATGCGATGTGGCATATACTGCAAAAACATGAATATTTTAATAATGCATACTTTCCAACAAAAGAGATTATATAAGACAAAACTGTCCATGACCCTGTGAATCTTTCCGGAGGTGGAAATGTAAGTGGATAAGCGGAACATTTAAGACGTACATTTGTAGGAGATACAAGCCCACTCAGAATAAAGAGTCACACATTATAATGTTCTATTTCAACAAATAATATCAGATGGTTTTTACTCAAGTCCAGTTTTTGGCTATAAGATTCCGTAATTGTCAGAAATAATAACTCATTAAAGATGCCTTGCGTAACTTTCTGGAGGAGAAAAATCTACTCAATTAAGTAAAAATATAAAGTTAGTCATTCTTTGGAAGATTGTTAATAGTGATACATGTTTGTTATGCAGTAATGTGACAAAAATCTTCTTTCAGCTAAAATAATGAGTTTGTAGCCATGTAAACTCACTCAAAGAACAAGTGTAGATTTGTATTTTTTTATTAGTGCATCAAAAACATCTAAATGACAGAAACATGCTTTTTTCAAGTCTATGTTTGGTTGAAAAATTAACACAGTTCAATTTTAAATACATTAATATGTTGGCAAATCTAAGATTAAAAAGGCTAAAAACAATCTGTCTATTTCCATTTAATGTTATTGCAACATTTAGCTGTTGGAATATGAGGTACTGTGTTGGCCGATGTTTCTATGTAAGAACAATTGCAATATATTGGGCCTTTTCACACTTTTTTCAGTTCCCAGTACTTTTTTTAGTTCCAGTCCCCATTTTAGGCGTGTTCACTCCTGCTCTAGGGCAGGTACTTTCCAAGTCAGACCAGGAACCTTTTGGTGACACAAGCACATTTACAATGCTAACTTTGTTTGAAAATATGTCATTCTCACAGTTAGATAAACCTTTCTTATCCTTAGGTAAAAATATTTAAAAGCAGTAACTTCCAAAATATTTAATTAGCAAACAGTAGCCTAACTATTACTAGGAATTACAGTGAATACTGGTAATTTTTTTATTGTTGATTTCAGATTTTGTAGTTCATAGTTTTATGTGAAATAAAAAAGCCAACTTTTGTTTTCCTTAACGCCCCTTAATGACTTTTTTAAATGTTCCAGATCATACAGATGCTAATGCTAAAGCTAGTTAGACCCACTTTCAGAAACTGTTGCTGTGTGAACACAGACATGGGGAAACGGTAGTTCTTCTGACTGAGCAGGGGCTAAAGAAATGTGGATGCTTAGTTCTTGCACTTTCATGTTTTATAGTTCATGATGTATTTTATTCATGTAAAGCCCTTTGGTCCTCTTTTGTGCAGCCACTGAATTCTACTTTGTATGGGATCTGAAACCTAGAATTCTGCATTATTACCTTAACCTCACATTAAAATAGTTTGATTCTGCAGAAAGTTGTTATGTTTTCACCCTATTGGTAGTTTTTTTATTTATATTTTTCCTGATACATGATGTTGCTGATTGGCCGATTCAAACTTTGTGACTGGACAATAATCACCTTATTTTTTCCCCCTCACTTTTTTTGGCAACCGAATTTGGGATTACTGCAAGCTGTTAGCCAAAGCTACATTAGCCTAGGTTTATTTTAACTGTATGAGATCTTCCGGCAAGACAGACAAGCTAACATGTTAGCAACCTTCACAGAGCTAAACAGAAAGTGCACAGCCGATGAAAACCTTTTGGCTGTGCCTTTTAGTTTGACTTGACAATTGCACGTTTTTCATTCAACAAAATATCTGTCCTTGGACACATTTCAGAACATTTACTGTACAACAAACGTTAATGTACAAAGACTGGATATAATATTCAATTTTCTAGAAAAGTAAAACTTTGTTTGAATAGATTCATCTATTAACCTTTGGCATTCATATAACCATGGCATATTAATAATTTCTTAGCTAGAAATGTGCACAATAAAAACTAAGAAAGCTTTCCCAAATGAGTATAAAACCTAAACTTAAGCTGATATAAATACAGCCATGACACAAGCTTCTGATGAATTATCCATTTCTCACCATGACAGATTCAAGGAGCCATTTCTAATTGACATGTATGACCTATTTCATGCATTAAATCAATTGGCTTGCTCTCTGATGCATATACTTTATTAATAACTTCTCCCTCTGGCGGAGCGGAGGTGATAAAATAAAATTAGTCAGGCTTTGCGTCATGGTAAACAGCCAAGGGTGTTATCCCGGGACACTAAATTTCAAAATGGTGCCTTCTGGCGACTTGAATTTTGATTAGAGAAGTGACATTCAAAAAGTGCTGAGTCGTGGGTCTTTGGAGGATTGTATGGAATGAGTAAGTGCGGATCATAAGGGAGGAACGCTGAAAGGGAACGATTTAGGATTATTTGGGAAGTGTTATCTATCAAACAGAAAAGTCAGCTAATGGAGTTTTGCTGTAATGTCTATGATTAAAGAGCCACTGTGTAATGTTACTGGAGATGAGCGTTTAGGGTCACTACCAGGTCGAGTTACAGGCAAGATCTGTGGAAAGGCAACACTCGCAGTAAACTACCTGTTTGTAAAAATTGTTTTTTGCACTAAAACCTGTGCTTATTGCTGGATGCGCTCAGATGGGTTGTGCTTGGGTGGCCTACTAAAAAAAATGTTATGTACAGTAATTGCAGTTCCTTCAGCTTGTGCCCAAGATTTTGTGAGCGTGTGCAAGGAGTCACATCAGTATTAATGCTTAGTTCCTGTGTAAAAATCTGCTAACCAACCTTTGAAGCCATTCTGAAGAGCATAAGCAAAACTGTAATGCAGGGCTATTCAAACTGTTTTTTCTCAAGGGCCAGATTTTTACAAAATATCACAAAACATCACCACTTTTGACATTTTTGACAAAATTTACTGCCAGGCCAAACATCCACAGCACTATGTCTGTTTCAGTAAAGAAAATACCACTAACAAATGAAAAAAAAAATCTCAGCATAAAACTAGGACTAAACTAGGACCAAACAAGGTCCAAAGCAGAATTAAACTAAAACTAAAATGGGGCCCAACCAAGTTTAAGGTATAGTAGCCCACTTTTAAATCGACAAGCAAGAACAATGAAAGCGTTTTCTTCTATATCAGACAAGTATCGGTAAGAGATAATTTATTACCTGACTAGTTTCAATGGTCACTCCGTCTTCGTCAGAGGCGTCGCACGTCGCCTAGGTGAATTGTCTTTTAGCTGCTGTTCCCAGGCGTGGTCAGCCCAGCAGAACCGTAAGGTCTACAGGTCCATCGGGTGCGCCTCGCTGCCCGGTGGTCTCTGGAGAAGGTTTGAAGAAGGAGTTGGAAAGCTCCCTCGTCTCGATTGACCACGCCTGGAAACAGCAGCTAATAGGACATGTAACGCCTCTCACGAAACTAGTCACATAATAAACCATCTCTTACCGACACTTGTCTGATATAGAAGAAAAAACTTTCAGAAATATTAAAGATGTAAAGATGTAAAAAAAAAAAGACACTGTTGTGACTAAAATCAAACTACTTACATCAGATATGACCATTTAAATAACCTATAATCGTCGGATCACTCCAGAAATCTTACAATAATCTAATTTTGGTGAGACTGTGAACATAATTACTGATGCATTTGAGGTTGTTGCACTCTAACATGGTTAAAACTCAAACAGGTAGATATGCGACCTTCAAACACTAGAATCAAGCCATTTTATCTTGTCTTGAAATCATTTTTTGGCAGTGGCATAGACCAAAAACAACAAAAACTCATCATTATGTATATTTTAATCCAATTAGATGACACAAGGCTGGTATTTTAGGCTCGGTTGACCTACTATCACATGCAGATTGGGCCGTTCCAGTGACTAACTCCAAGTCTGCGTTACATAAACCTCGCCCAAGCTCTCACCACTTCTTTTAACATTGACTCATGCTGTTTTTTTATTTATTTATTTAGTTTATTTTGACTTCCCAAGAGGCCAAGGGTGGTGTGACGCTAACCCGGCCTGAACCTGATGGATAAGAAGTCAGATCTGTGGAGCCGAGGACGCATCATTTGGCCTCGAGTGAAAACATGTCAAAAAGCATCCAATTTCACGAGTTAAAATGCCGAAGAGAGACCACGGCACAGGGACAGGGGATGAGCAGAAGGAAAGGGAGGCAGAGAGGTAGAAGTAACAGACGTGGATTCAATGAAAATGCGTCTGTGATATGAACAAAGGGGCACAAATGCTCGGATCTCGCAAAGGAAAAGGAACACTATAGAATTTAAATGATTCTAAAGTGCTGTATTTTAGCAAGATTAAGAAGCACTAGAATTGTTCATTTTGAAATACAGTAAATGAAGAGATTCGAAGGTTTAGCTTGGATATCTCGTTGTATTTCTTATTATTTTCTATAATTGCTGATACAGAGTTGAGTCAAGACTTGTCCAAGCTACTGGAACTGATCAGAAATATACAACTTTTTGGAGAGGCTGGAATAACAGAATGCATGGAATTTTGGCAGTGAAAAGTCTTTAAGGGACTACACACGTTGTTTTTTTTTTTGTTTTTTTTTACAATAAATCAGACAAGTCTATGGAGAAAACCTAGATATAGATTGAGATGTCAAAATGTATGGTAAGTACATCTGGCGCTTTTTTGACGACATTTTCTTTGGGTTTAACGGGAAAACCAAGCCCCAATTCCTAAACTTACCCATTTTAGTAACTTGAAGCATAAATTACCTGTTAAACCAAACGAAAATGTTGCATGTGGCCTCAAACAAAAATTGTGGTTATTTTACATTTTGGCTTTTCATGAGAAGCGTGAAAATGTGCCTATTGTACGTTTTTGGCATTTCATCGTAAATCTAGTTTTCTCCAGATACTGTGATGAATAGCATAACTTCAAATCTATTTCTTCCAACTCATATCTGGTTAATATTTCTGTTCAAGTGAAAATTAGTCCACAGTGTCCTAAAGACGGGTAAGAATGTTCTGTTTGTTCATCAAAATCCACAAAATTTGTCTGTTGTTGTAATTAGCATTGAGGCTAACTGCCATTAACATGCCCTATGATTTGAGAAGAAAATATTATTCAGGACCTCATGCAATCTTTGGGCTAACAGGGAGATAGAGAGACCATAACATAACAAAAAACTTCAACAACAGCTGACCTAGTGCATGCTGAGCTTCATAATTCTTGACTACCAAGTGCTTAGAAACACTTTTTGCAATATTTAGGAGCCAGGATGAATTGAGCTATGTCTGCATAATAATGTAAGATGAATGCTAGATGTATTGTATGTAGAGTAGATACTAATTTTCACCAAAACAGAAGCTTTGACAATATATTTGTGCTCTCGAAAGGTACATTTTATAAAATCAGATGTAAGGCTGTATTTTAAACAAGTGTAGCCTTATTTTTGACATCCTCAGTTCTGGTGATTGGCCGCATGTCTGTAGCAAAGGCATTTTCCCGATAATAATGATAATACAAAGACAAAAATACCGTGCGTCATCTTTACTGCAAGTCTTTGGGCCTATCACACAATACATTCTAAACAATGATGTGAAATCTTGGGTTCAGACACTTGTGATAGCAAAATAAGCACATTCATACAATATAAGTGTGTCTGACAACTGTAATTTTAAAACGGTGAATAATAAATGAACCGAAAATACTAACAAACGTAAGATTTATTCTCTCAGAAAAAACAATTAGCTAAATATATCCAAAGTGCATCTTTTGCTAAACATATATCTTCATAACATGTAGTAATCAGTGTGTATAAAGCCCAGTTCATCCAGGGTAAATCCAGTGTGTGAGACGTCCTGCTGAGACACAGTGGGAGTCGTAATGGGAAAATGAATGCATTGAGTTAGCATTACACCAGGCTGTTAGTTTGTGTTTTTACTCCCTCTGCTGTGAAGGTCAAAAGACATGACTCGATTATGGACTGATCACACAGCGAGGTCCTTTTTGTGCTAACCCTGTTTAATTCAATCACTTTTTAGTTTCATTTACAACAATATATCCAAACATTACATACACAAAGCTAACAATAAAAATTTATATCGAAAACGTCATTTAAACTTGTCATAAACATTGTGAGAAGATTCTGTTTTTCCCGTTTTAGTTCTTAAAGCAAAGCAAGGCCAGCTAAAACCCTTGAGGAACTTCTTTTTTTTTAAGAATATGAAGCATTTCTGTGTCCTCAAACAACTTCTGATTTGAGTTAAAATGAGGTCAAATTAATTAATAGACATGGTACTTTGTTTTGTTTTTGTTTTTTTTGTCAAATAGCAAGGCCGATAGTAATTAACAAGATGCGATGCCAAAATTAGGCTTCACTCTGAATAAAATCTACACTACTTCAGACGCATAAACAGTCTGCTATCTTATTTGGATTGTTTATCAAATCAAATCAATTTTACTTTTGTATAGCCCAAAATCACAACAACAATCACATGCAATAAAACAATGAACACCTTTAAACACTATGTAAGAGAGAACAGTCTTTAGATAAACTAGTAGTTAAATAATCTTCGCAGGGAAGACAGGAGAAATGAGAAGACAACACCTAGCTGCAATACTTGCCCCATTATACTTGCTCCTTGACTTGAACTGTGGGTTTAGTCTTTGTTCCTAACTGGCCTGACCATAGGCAATTTTGAAGAGGAACGTTTTAAGACTAAGCTTAAAGTGTTGAAAATGAACGAGAATGACTGAAGACAAATTAACTAATAAACTGTTGAAAAAAGAAAAAAGAGCAGCTGTAGACTGACAATAACCATAAACAACCACAACTACTGCTGAATATAAAGTTTGTATGTGACATGTAAAAAGAGAAAATCAGGTAAACAGTGGCAGAAAAGCAGAAAAACTACAACACTTCTGTTTCTTTAACATTTCTCACTGACACACACAGTTCAACTTTTTGTTCTTAAATAAAGTCTTCTGTTTGTTTCGACAATAGTTAAAATGGCCTAAATCTCTAACTGTAGTTGGCAAACAATTTGAAGCTGAAGGCTACATTGTTGCCACGAAAACAGAAAAGCTCTTTTATAAAGATTTTGCCAAACAAATGCTGCCCAGAGGGGAAAAAATGGCCACAAAAAGCTAATAAACATATTTTGTTTTCATCATTCTTTTGCCATACTTTTTGCCAGACCGTTACAAGGTTGAGGAGCATTTATTAAATACAAGAATGTCTGTGCATAACCTTTATTCTTTCCCTTCTAAGCTTCAGAAAACATTGTTCTGAAAGTCAGTTGTATGAGGTCACAGATCTCCTGCGATGTAAATCCATAAATCATCCAGACTTGCTTTGAGCTTTGAGCAGCATTAGCATATCAGGCAAGAGAGGGTAGACTTTTCCCCCAATGTAATTTCCTTTGTAGCCATAGAAGTAGCTCCACCTCAATGCTTTATAAACACTTTTTAAAGTTCTAATACAGATGCCAAAGTAAAGATTCTCAAGAGCATGTTTCAAAGACAAGATGATTGATATTTTTCCGTTAAAGTTGGGGTCCTTAATATTTTTTGTTGTAAATCAGTTAACTTAATAATGATGAATCTTAGTTTCATCGAAAGCCAAAAGCAGTGCTCCAATTGGCTGTGCTTGGGTGGTCAATTCTAGTTTCACTTTGTTTGTAAAAAGAGATTTTTAAGCCGTATATCCAACCAAAGATGAATGCATGTCGATAGTAATCATCTGTCAAAGGATTTATGAGAAGACTGATTAATGATGTTTGAAGTGTGAAAACAAGGTACCTCACCTTTAATATTTGTTGATTTGTTGACAAACTTTTAGACATCAACTTGAGCAAGAAAGTTTGCAAAAGCATTTATTATGGATAAGCCGTTACGAGGTCCAGAAATGAGGTAGGCTGAGATAATATCTCCTGACTCAGAGCTCATAAAATGTACTTTAATTTAATAAAGCATAGCGAGAGGTGCTGATAATGCGCTGGAGTCGATTGGAGAGACAAAATGTCCACTTTGTAGCTGGCAGGTAAGTACACAGACAGCCCAAGTCCCTGTTGACAGAAGGCAATCATGGCAGATAAGCGCAGGCGGATAATTGTCCTATCTGATTCAGCATCTATATGAGCGCGCTGAGCTCATTTTGAAATCAGCATGCAGGAGGAGTGATCTCTCTGTCAGGCCCTCGCAGCTAAATTGAAGAGTCGTGACGCTTCTATCAGTTGTGTTTTGGACTGAGTACAGTCTGAGTTCAGGATTTTAAGCTTTGGGTAAACCAGGACAGGAAGTGTGTTACTGAATGAGAAATGGTCCAGTAACTACAACGGCATGGTTTGTCCTGTTTGTGTAAATGTTCAGGTTGATTTATGGGTTGGTCACTATACAATAGTCCTAAATACCACATCAAACCCTCTGTAACTGTTTATTTTGTTGTTGTGCCATGTGTCAATGCATGTTATGAAAGAAAACTTACTGAATGAATCTGAATGTTTGTACAATTTGTGAATAAATGAAGCAATCTTAAAGCAAAGTCCTTTATTTTCTGAAATGCTGATAAAGTAACTGGCACTGATACTAACTGATGTTTTCTGTGCTTCTCAGGAAACATGGTGAGCAAGGAGGGAGGCAAATGCATGCTCACCAACTCAGAGTCGGACTCGGAGGCGGCCCCAGTGCCCTCTACTTCCCTGGCTCTGGAGAAGTATTCCCTGGAAGCCAGTCGACAGGTGCGAAAGAGGAACAAGGCACTGCAAGTTCGATTCAAGGATATTTGTGAAGCGCAGAACGAGGCAGAGCTGCAGGCGGCCAGGAAAGCAGGCAAACCCATCTCCTACAAAGTGGCCTACCGCAAGTACATGACCGTGCCGGCACGACGGTCTATACCCAACGTGACCCGGAGCACAGGCGTGCAGACGTCTCCGGACCTGAAGAAGCGCTATCAGACTTTTCCATTTGAAAGGAAAAAGGGTCACACTTTTAAACATGTGGCTGCTGTGGAAACGTACAGAGGACAGGATAACGGAGTGATGGTGGATGGGAAGCACTCTCAGACGGATCAGGATTTGGATGATGATGATGAAGGTGCTTGTGGGGGAGGTAGGGTACGCAGGACCCGGGCTTTGCTTCATAATGAGTGTGTAGCCACAGTGGAACAGCACACGGCTCCAGATGGTTTGTGCTCAGAGCTGCTGCTGAGCTGTTCTGCAGACACAGACCGGCCGGATGCTCAGGACTACCAGCTCTGTAGTGTCCCCAAAACTAGGACTGGATTACAACAGACGGACCAGAGGCAGCTGCTGCACCTGGAGGAGGGCTCGTCCCACACCCTGCCGGACAGGGCCTCCGGGGTTACAGGTCCTATCGCCTGGAACTCTCTCACACAGGTGGAGTGTCTGGACAGTCCGTCAGTGCGGAGCAAGAGGAAGAAAGCCTTACAACTGAACGGACTCCAGTCAGAGACGCTGCCCCGAGCAGGAGGGTGTACGACCCAGGCACAGTGCCACTCGGGGCGGCTCTCTGCTCCTCCTCTGTCTTCTCCTCCACCCGACTCCACACAGAACGCCTGTAAGCAAATAGTGCCTCTGAACCAGGACGGGGATGTAAAAGCACAGCTCCAGGCCATGGAGAACCTCATCAGCTCCAGCCAGGAGACCATCAAAGTGCTGCTGGGAGTGATCCAAGAGCTGGAGAAGGGAGAGGCCCACCGCGAGGGGTAAGACAGCTCTGTTTAAAACAAGATGAATGTGTCGTACAAAAGCATGTTATGACTCAGCATGACTCCTGCTTAAGAGTTATCATTTCCATATCCAAAGAGAAAAGTGTGACAGCTGTGAGTGTGAGCTTAAGAACCACAGAGCTGGTGCTGGAGTTTGTCCTGACACGACCTTTGTGATGAGTCTCTGCAGATATCACAGCCCGACGCTGCACGACTAATGCACAGACCAATCATCTCACTCCATTTGGCCCCAGAGGTTTGATGACCCGAGGCAGCCAGACATATGAGGCCGTCTGTGCACCAGCTTTAATCACCAAACTGAGAAAGTCTTGCACTTTACAGAAAAGCCTAAAACAGCCAATTAAACGTAGGGTTCATTAAGCTTCTTTAACAATCTTCATTTTAACGAGTATGTTACAAAGAGAAAGAGAAAAAAGAAAAAAATAGCCGGTATATTTTAGTTTTAATCCTTAAAGGCACAAAACATGTTGTTTCTTTTGCTTAAACAGTTCCAAACAATTGGATGGAGCAAACATGAGTCACATCTGATATCAGCGCTTTCTTTTGTTTTCAAAATTCTCAGCAAATACTTTGTTTTTCTGCCTTCCTATCACTGTTTACCTTTTTTTCTTTTTACATGTCAGTTATAAACTCAATATTCAGAGGGGTTGTTTATTTTTGCAATTAGATTTGTAGAATTTTGTTTGTACAAATATGCATGATTGGAAGTAACACAGTCCTATAGAGCTATCAGTCTTGTCCATGTCGTTTGTGGTCCATTTCTCAGTTTTCTTTCAAAATCACAACAGTTTCGTTCACATTTCTAGGGCAAAACCAGCAAGGCATCAATGAAATCAAACAATAGACAGATGACACTCACAGGAAGGTGACTGAGCTTCCGTCAATTTGAAAAAAAGTTTAGATTGGGCCCAAAAAATCCAGCCCAACCCCGCCCGAGTCAGCAGTGTCCGAAACCAACCAGACCTCGAGTCATTCTCTGTGTCTCTTACCTCGAGCCCAAAGCAAGCCCACCCCGCCCAGTTACTGAATTATGGCATTTTAAAGACTGAAAAGCACATTATGACGTGTCTCGTGTGTACATGTAGCCTGTACATCTCCGGAACCAAAGCACTCCTTCTTACATCTCTCTCTTTTTTTCCCCTTCTTTTCTCACTGCGCATTAATTGTGCGCGTACATACACACACTCCTTTCTTCTCTTTTCCTTGGTCTACGCCTATGAAAGACATGCCTTTCCTCTCCGTCTTTCTTCTTCCTATTTTACTTGCTCCAAACAAACCTGCTGTCTCTCTTTTTCCTCACTCTCATGAAACACGCACCGTCACTTCTCAAGCGTATAGTTGGCCACTTCAAACACTCACATTTTGTCACTGCAGTGATTTTGAGCTGTGTTCTGTGTCTTGACCCAATCCCAGCCCGGCAACAACCACGAAATGTGGGGCCAGCCTGGCCTATAGCCCTAAAGTTGGGTCGAGCTGGCTGGGTTAGAGCCCGGTCCAGAATCTAACTTCTAATTTGAATGCAGAAAGGGAAAGCACCTTAAAAGTTTGTCCCAACATCTATAGTCTTCCTGAGTCACTTCTAACAAACACCAAAAAGGTACCGTAACACAAAGGGAGACTTGCACATTTATAGATTCCATAAAAGACTAAAAGTGGGGGTTGTGTGTAGAATTTCTCTATTGACATCCATTCATTTTTGACACTAGAAATCATCTGCATAACATCTGAAGGGTCTTTAAAGATTTATTGTAAACACACATAGACACCCAGTAGTCGTTAAGATGTCAAACAGTCTTAAACTATTTTGTCACAAGTCCATTTTCCCCATTTCTGTCGTCCCATGAGCTTATCACATCTTGCTTACGTACTGGGCTTCAGACACTTACTCTATGTTGATGTTTTATGCTCCACCTCATGTCATTTAGAAAGGTCCGTGGCTCTTGTTAACCTCCCGAGACCAGGGCCTTGGAAAAGTCAGAGCTTGTGAAAAAGCCATTTACTGCCCAATGGATGGTGACTTTACAGAAGCCCGGGCGATAGCATCAGGCGGCTGGAGTCAGGGATGGTCCATCAGAAAGAACAAGGCAAACAAACGGGACAATTTGTTGAGAGAATTGCCACGCTCAGGCCTCAGATTCCTATCAAGTTTAACCAGAGCTGCACAGAAGTATGAAATGAGAAAACTTAATACAGTGATTCAGAAAGTGGAGACAGGGAACTATGATTTGCCCACACAAACAATGGCTCGGAAAAAACAACTTGCACGACAATAAAATGGTGGACAAGAGTCAGTATTTTCTAATATCAAAACTCTATTTTGCTGGATTTATTTCAAAAGTAATTTCACGCATATTTGTTGTGACCAAAACTTAAACTTTTTTTGATTCACAACATAAAACTGCATTTAAATCATATTCATTTAAGCTGCAGTTTATCTGTATCAAGTATTATAAATCATTAGAATGTTGAGATGTAACATGAACACAGCACTTTAAAAGAAGCTAATAGGTAAAATCAGCTTTTCTGAAAAGCCATGTTAAAACTGTTTTCTCATCATTAGTTCACACCAAACAAATCAATTAGTTGTTTTAGAAAGCAAATGTCACTTTGATTTTCTGCCAAATTTGAGCTGAGGTAACGTCGCTTGAGGGCTCCTGGAAATGTAGATTTAGGTTTGTCAAAAGTATTTAAAATTAAATAATAATCAACACTAAAAAAACAACTTTAAGTGTTGATACCTAAAAAACAAAATTTGAATATTTTCTTGGGAATTTCAGAATAATCCTGACTAAAATTATTCTGATTCAAAAGAAAGAATTTGTTTTTTGTTTATTGCATAAAATTTTGACATTAAAAAGCATTTTTAGTTATCATTGTGGAATCATAATTAGTATCAAGAATCTAGTCTATTCTTTAGTATTATGTATGATAAAAAATAGATAGTTTGATTAAAAAAAAAATAAAAAGTAATTTCTGTTCCATCCGACACTTAAAAGCAGTCGACAGAAAAGTAAACATATTTTCTGTCCAAAAATAATAATAATAATTCATATGTCAAAACAGTTTGTAGTTCTGCTCAAATAGACTGACTTATACAGTATCTATTGGAGCCAACATGTTTGTTCTGGTTTGACGTGTGCTACCACCCAAATCACAACGCAGGACTGTGATTGGTCCGACTGACAGTGATCGTCTTTAACTGTACGCCGGGGTCTCTCCATATAGATTCTCAAAATTTTGTAAAAATATCAAGCAGGTAGCAGCTGAGAGCTCCAGCTTTCAAAAAAAAAAACCTGTTTTCACCTACCACCTATTCTAACCCCAGCATTTATTCATTCATTCAGGTTTAATTGATTAGGACAGGTATGTTCCACAAGCTGTCCATCCTTGGTTGGGGGTTACTTATAAACAATAAAAACACACTGCAATGCTACACAATACAAAATATGCACTAAAAATCTGATTTACGATTACTCAAAAATTCAGGATCTGAGTAAAACATGTTTCACTGTTTAATTTTACAGTGAAGAGGCAAGGTTATCAGTCTTGCAGTTTTGGAAGTCAATCAACATAGTTATATTTCTAAGTCATTTTGAGTCATATTTGTGTTTTACAATGATCAAAACGTGATTTATTGATCTACTCATGTTATAATCTCTTTCTACACCCACAGAGAAAACACAATATGTGTCCTTTAACCTTATTGCACCTATTGCACAAGTTCAAAGCAATTTCAGCCAACACGGAGTTTTATATTCTATTACTTCAAAACACAATCTTTAAACGTTGTCCAAACAATAACTGTAAAACAACATCGCTATGAAAAAGAATATTGTGTTTTTATAACATTAGGCCCGCGGTCATAACGTCGTAACGGTCTCGCAATCCATTCGAAGTTCCAGGCCGCTCGCTGTACTTTGCCAATTTTGAAACTTTTCGCCAGCCAAGCAAAACTGTCTGTCACACAACATTAGGCCTGTTCTACATAAATGTCAGTCACACAACAAATGGCTCTGCCCACAGGCTCGAGGTGAAACTGTGCATGTTATAGATGTTCTTTCTGCACAAGAACGGTCGGTGCTCGGGTCTGGTTTTTATGATCATGTTCTTATGTCAGCCTTGTTATTTATAAGCCGTGGACATGTGAATGTAATGAGAGAGACACTTGCTATAGTATTAACCCTTTAGGCGCCAAATTCTGCACCGTTTCAGCATCTCTCTATTCGGGCTTAAGATTCTCTGTTTTTGATACGTTTCAAAAGCTTGAAAAATGCTAAACGCAACTCTATGCCAGTGGCTTTAAACTAATACAGATAAATATTAGCTTTGATTCACTAGATTAAGGTTTTTTATTTCCTGAAATGTATTTTACCTGAAAAACTCCAATGCCTGAAGGGCTTTAATACCGAGTTTGATATGTAAATTTCAAAACGCCTTAAAAGTTATTTAGTGACAAGCTTAAAGGCGACCTAGTATAGGTTTTATCCAGTTTTGAGTTAAACGTACAGTTCAAAATTATCATATTATGGCTCTTTTGAACAGGAAGTTTGTATTTCTGAGCTGTATTATATCAGCTTTACAATAAACAAAATGTAATGTATCACATTACAGAGATGCAACAACACACTATTTTGTTTTGAAGGTAACATGCTAACTGGAAGATAAATACTGTTCGCAGCCTGGTCAAGCCAAAAGGACTATGGACATTAATAACTGAATCACGCTCTTTAAATACTGCAATAAATATGATAGTAGTTTACTTTACTTTATTTGTCTCCTATGGACTATATTTCTTAAAAGGAGATGCTCAAGAGACTTCACTTACAGAAAAACAACAACACCAGACAACACAAACATCACAGTCGTCTCGTCTGTGTTCCCTCATTTACAACACAGACACAGGTATAAATGAATTCCTGAATAAACCAGTTGTGTTGTCATGTCATACAACTGGTTTATTGTACAGTGTGACTGGGATACAGTGGCCAATCTAGACCAAGTTACAAGTTAGATCTGAGGTTTGTGGAGAGTTTAACCACTCATTCATTCATTTTCTACCTGGATAGTAGCCAACTTGTTGTGGAGTTAGACAGATTCACTCTCTCATTGGAGTACCCAGAAAACCCACGGTGACACGGAGAGAACATGCAAACTCCACCCAGAGAGACTGTGAGATGTTGACATGGTCCGACCCGGGAGTTGAACCCACGACCTCCTTATTGGGAAGTCAGTCTGCTACTGTGCACCCCTGAGTTTAACCAAATTTACAAATTAAAAAAGTCAAGGCAAAAACAATGAGGGAAAAGAAATGCTCTATTTCATTTCAGTCCAGCTGCTAGGTCAGGTATTGCAAGACTGCAGGCACAATCGGCCAATCAACGAACAGAGATGAAGCAATGTGTGCCAGAACTAACCTGAGTTGAAAGATCTGTTCTTCTACTTTAACCTTGCATCAAATATTAACTTAGAATTTGATCTTGTACCTTTTCATTTGTAATCATTGGCTCACAGAAATGGCAAGACTGGTTTACGCGGACCAAAAAACAGTGACCGGTTAAATGAAAAAAATCTCCAAAACCAAAGAGTAAACACAGAGTAAACACCAAACCCCAAAGATGCGATGTTTTGAAATGAAAGAGTTTGGGTTCAACTTGATGCATCAGGCTAGAACATTACAGGAAAAAACATATTACTTTCAAGGAGACAGGTAAGTGACTGGAAAAGTTCCATTATGTACCTTTAACTGAGCTCTAAAAACGAGCCTATCCTGAACCACTACTTACATCCAATCGCTTAGAAGTGCATTTGCTGCGTTATCAAGAAGCCGTCCAGCCTTATAACGACACTTAAGCAGCATCTTTCCACACTGCTTTGCGTTTTATGCTTTGGAAGAGAAGCCGGCGAAGTGACCTGAAGGGGAGTATGAAGGAGAAGGGTTTATAAATATACTGTTAATGGTACTTTTGGCTTGGCTTTCCCCGGGGAGGCCTTTCCGAAATGAGCTGCGCCGTTTTCTCTTATCAAGGGGTGTGTCTGAGATTGGGCTGAGAATAGAGGTGATAAGGGCGGAGAGCTTTGTGGCGGTGGCCCATGTGTTTTTCCATCAGTGGCCTATTGATTTGTGAATCAGGGAAAAACTAGTGAAGGTGGGACTGACCTTCTAGACTGGACCCGACCGTCACCTCTACTTTAATGGCAGCTCCGGTCATTAAAAAGTAATGGTGGAAGTCACTCTCTGTGTACAGAAGTTGGTGCAGAGTTGGGAAGTTGGGTAGTTAGCTTCGGTCTTATCAAAATTAATCCTACGTAAAAGCAAACCAATTATTTTCACATTTGTCAGAAGGATGTTTCTTAATTCTTATCAAGGAAAAGATATCAATTTGTTTTTAATATAGGGCAGCCATTGCAGATAGGGCTGAGAAACTTTCTTGAGGCTAAACTAGGCTATGTTGCTACAGCTGACTCTCAAACCAATGACTTTTTGTCTTTTAGGGAGAATTAAGTTTGTTCTGTTTCTGATGACAAGTGTGAGGGTTATTTGATGTGTTCGAATTTTGTTGGACACTATTATATTTGTACTGGTCTTGTATATTCTGTAGAAGAAATGTGTTTGCAATAATGAGAATTTGTTATACCAATGTTAGTAGTCCGGCCCTTCACCACTATTCTGGGTTTGAACATGACCTTCCAGTGAAAATAATTGCCCAGCCCTGGTCCTGGTCCAGGTCTAAAGTGTGGACAGAGACAGGAGGGAGCACATGTGTATAGCACCTCTTGCTCTCATGTTAAGTACCTTTCAGCCTTCTCTTCTGCCAACGCTGCATGGTCTATCACAGACTTAAGGCGGAACTTCCTCAACACCACCCAACAAACTTATACTACCTTCTTCTCTTGCTAAAACTTGATCTAGACAGAGAACAGTAAGCCCTCACATGTAGATTACATTTTATAACATATGTCAATCAAAACACCATCAGAAACACCTAATTAACCAAAGGTATACACACCTCATGCCTCTTCTGACCCAGGACAAGCTTCTACAACAGCTCCAGGACCATAAAGTACAAAACTAACGATTAGCAGTGAGGCTAAATGTCAGCGCTTCGGAGCCTGTTAGCATCGCGGCTACGTCATCCAGCTAGCACAGTAAATAAAGACCAGTGGTATCAGAGCTTGTAATATAGCTGTCAAAACACAATGCTCCCAGGACAGGATAAGAATGAGAAATTTATGAAGGGGTTTAATTTTTATTGCTTTTGGGCAGCGTGACAAAAGGAAAGAGGATTGAAAATGTCACCACTGTGCTGCTGCTGCGACGACACAGACAAACTGTAAAAGTGGTTGTGTGAAAGACAAAAACACAACTATTTAGAGCAGGGTTTTGATAAGAGAAGGCACGACAGGTGAATGGGAGAATATCTTGAACTTTACAAACAGGCTTCTCACATAAATGTAAGAAAACAATGCATAATAATAATAATGCTATAATGACGCCCTTTTCATAACGTTTCTATTGAAAAAACAGCACCACTGAGTAGACCGAGTAGTAGTAGTAGGCTTAATCAGTTCCTGTAAAAAGTTGTATATTAGTATTTGGCCTAGCAGTTCACTGTCAAACTGGGCACTGTCCTCTTCATATGGCACAATGTCTCGGTGCGTGTAGCTCCTGCCCTTTTACGAACAGCATCTCTGGTGATGTGCTACATGTAAGAGACAGAAGATAGCTTACTGGGCATACGGTCACTGACGGAGAGCATACTTCAGTCTCTACCCAGAAAAGAGAAAGCAGAGTTCATTGTCCATTACAACATGGTTCATGCTAAAATGTTGGTCAGAAGAGCGGTTCATTAAGTTTAGAAAAAGAGTTAAGGCAAAAGGTTAAGGTAAAAATATAACAGTTTAGGTCAGTTTAGCAACAGAAATAAACCAGTTCAGAGTTGTCCCTCTGGATTCAGCACTAACCAAGAACTTGGCCAAACACACTATTCACTTCAAGGAGGTAGTCAGTTTATTTATAGCGAAAAAAATGCTCTTATAGCGAGAAAATTATGACTGCAACTAACAATTATTTTGATCATTGATTAGTTGGCCAATGGTTCTTTGGATTAATCAATTAGTTTAAAATGTAAATGTGCCTTGATTCTAATATGCTGTATCATAAAACTTGGAGTTGGCAAACAAGTTAAATTCCTGTTTAATCGGAGGCTCCTGGGATAGTTGGAATGTACAGTATATAAAGATAAGAAAATGATTATCCAATTACTAAATTAAGAGACGATTATTTCGATAATAGATTATTTGTGATTAATCAACTAACTTGTTGCAGCCCTTGGGAATATATTGTCGTTTTAACATGAGTACAATGTCATTATAACAAGATTATTCTCGTTTTATTATAAATTAAAGTCATTATTGCAGACAAGTCCCATTTTAAAAACTCATCGATGACTTGCAGTTTACGCTTTAAAAATGTTTCTTTAAAGGTCAGGTACTTGACTGTCTTAGTTGTAAATGAATGAACTCTCCCTTCCACCAAAAAGTACATTGCCTAAGCAACAGAATGTGACAAAATGAACCACTGTGCACAGTGTAGATAAAAAAAGGCCTTTATTTCTCTTTAAGAGCCAAGTGCAGCACTCTGACAGGCTGTGTTTGAGTCGTCACCTCCAATCTCACTTAGTCGTCTGTAAAAATATTGTACAAAAAACAATGTACATGAATATTAACCTAGTGCTGTTGTTTCTTCAAGTTTTTGTGGTGTGCAAACCAGCGGCCCTACCTTTGATCAAATCCACTTAACATTAATATTGGGTGAAGATAAAAACCAAAAGAAAAATTCTAAACAGATTTATCTGTTTTTGCACTTAAACTCAACTTCAAATGTTGTCCACAGTCAGATAGAAACCTTTCTGCTGAAACGCGTGAACTATTTTTTCATACATGGCAAGACAGCAGTTCACACTTCACATTATAAATCATAGATTACAAAAATTACTCGCCTGTAGCTAAGATCAGACCTGCAGTGAAAAACATGACATTTACATTCTCTATTCTGACATTTTACAGCTTAATTAGAGCTAATGAGAGAACTAAATAATGAAAAGCCCATCAGAATAAAGGGTCCGGTTAACAGCAGCAGCAGCAGCACCAACATAACTAGGACACGGTGAACCTGCTGTTGCCCAGGAGCGAGTGTTGTTCAGCGGTTTGAACCATCTGACCTGTGATCAGTCAGAGCTGCCGGTGCTGCGCCTGAGGATTCGCCCAGAGACACGAGACCATATGAGAACAGAATCACAAACAAGAGACGAGATTCAGATTACATTGTGGAGATCAAAAGGTTTGCAAATGTAGAATAATACGTTACAGTGTTATGTAACTGACTCATTCATGCTTCTTGTTCATTCAGAGTTTTGCAACGAATGTGTTTATCAAAGTTGTCATGATACTGAACAATCCAAACAATTCCAATAGAGACAATTAACAAATAAGGGATATTTATTATTATTATTGCTACCTTATACTATATTCAGCCATTATCGAACCCAGACAAGTGGTAGAGGGCCAGAATGCAAACATTTGTAAAAAAAAAAAAAAAATCCTCATTATTGTAAAAAAATAAAAAAAAAAGTGTGCTATGAGAACAAACATTTCAAGATCAAACTAATGATTTAATGAGAATACAATGAAAGAATACAATGGAAATCTACAAGAAAGTCACAGCTTTACAAAAAACTTTTTTAAAATAAAATCTAAGCCATAAAAACAAATTTTTCAAGATTAAAACAGCAATTTTTGAAGAAAAAAACTTAATACTACGAGAAAGAGTAAAGTTCAAGTCAAGTCTCAAGTTAAAGAGAGGCAAGTTCAATTCAAGCCCAAGTCGAGTCTAATGGTGCGTTCCAGGCAACTGGGAACTGGTATATTTCCCATTCCCACTTATAAAAATGCGCTGGAACGTCACTCGAACTGGTAAATACCACTTGTGAACTGGGACCTGGTCGAGGAAGCCCCACTTCACTTACAAGCTCAACAATCACCACAATAAATTTATTTGAGGGGTTTAATGACACAAAAACGGTGTAAACATTGGTTACAGGTCATTTACCGTTACTTGTTTAGCTTAAAGTTAGCATTAGGCCAACAACTAATAATTTAATCGATTAAAACATATCAAATAATCGTTTTCAGCCTAGTTAGCATTAGCCTTAATGTTAACATACGACTTGATTAGGTTGGAACGCTTTGAACTGGGAACTGGTATTTTTCAAGTGGGAAATATCCCAGTTCCCAGTTGCCTGGAACGCAGCATTAGTCCTCTGCTTCTAGTTTCAAGTCTTTTCAAGTCTTTAAATCAGACTGCCAAATACATCTTGTAATATCATTGATTTTTTTTAAATAATGCCATTTAAAACAAATCTCTAGTCAGAAAGAAGAAATGAGGAAGAACATGTTTCAGTTTGTAGCTTGTTTTTTTGAAGAGAATCTTCAATTTGTCTCAAATCACTGATGTTCTGGTCCAAGTCAAGTCTTGAGTTTTAGTCCATTTTATAAAGTCAAGTCTCAAGTCATTAAAAATAGTGACTCAAGTCTGACTCAGGTCAAAGTCATGACTATAGTATAGTTTTCATATATGGCTGAAATCAAAACTATAGTCACATGCATTCAAAACTGAATGCATGTGACTACAAACCCACCTAGTTCCTGCTCAATCAAAATCTTTATGAGTTATGTGAACACAAAATAAAATTAGTCAACTTTAGTGGTTAAAAATATTAAACATTTCAAAATAACAAGAGCAAACAAGAAAAAACATGGAGTAAGTTTCTTGAATGTTGGGACTGAGTTGTGAGTTGTACGCTCACTCAAGTACTCAATTTACCAATGCTTCAAAAATAATCTCTGCATGTTCTCCTGTAAGTGGGTCGAGTGCTGTTTGGGTAATTTCAAAGAGATATTAAGTACTTTTGAAATATTTTGTGCACATTTAAAGTGTGTTTCTGTCATGTGATGCAAAAATAAACCTCTCTGAAAATGGTGAGATTCAGTTATGCCTGTGGCTGCTCTGAAGACTCATTCTAAGTCTTGTGTTTTCCTCCTCAGACTCTCGTATCGGACGGGACAGGACACGGCCAACTGTGACACCTGCAGGAACAGCGCGTGCATTATTTACAGGTGAGCGATTCTTCAAACACCCAAATCATGCCCATTATTATTTTACTTCTCAAAATGGTAAAGGGAGAAATGGACAAAAGTATGTCAGGAATGGTTAAGCTGTGCACATGAAGGAGTGACATCTATAAGTGGTTTCTATCTCTGTCTTGATTTGCCGTTCACAATTGTTTTAGTGAAAAGATTGTATAAAATATGCTGTGAAAGGTTGACCGGAACTTAATACTGAGGCTTGAAAAGTAGTTACAATTTATATATTTTGATGAGATGTTGGAGTCAAGTTACAGTTTGACGTCTTTTATGTTAAGCAGTTTTAAATAAGATGTCAATTTATGTTTGTTATCCGCTTATAGTCTTTATCAAACAGGAAATTAAGAGGAAAACTGTGGTGAAGACGGGGGAGAAAGATTCATCCTGGTAGCTATAGTGAGCTGAATGTCAAATAAAATCTGTATATTTTTCATTGGTAGTTGCAACAATTATTACAGTAATTATAACAGACTAAGCCTGATTTATGGTGGTTACTGCAAAATACAACATATTTGGTCTGCAAGTCCTGCATATGGTAATTCCCAATATTGGGTCTTCAAGGATTTTAAGGTGGGTTGTCAGTGGATTGTAAAGGTAGTCAATGCATGTAACTTCTTATGAGATATGCACCTTAGTTTCTTCTACGTACCATTATAATATAATTACTGTTCTATGACAACAGAAAATATCTATACTTTAGCGGAGAGACAGTCACAGAGGCATGTTTGAAAAAAGAATGCCACAGTGACAAAATGTTTGGAAACCATTGCTGGATAAAACTAAACTTGCGCAGCAAGATGAATTCTCACAGTATTTGTTGGTTTACAAATCAATGAGAAACCATCCTAAACCGTTCTCGCCCAATGGTTCACACAAAGTATCGAATGCTCGTACCAATCAGAAGGCTCCTGACTGGATTCATTACCTTACTTATGATTCTGTACTGTGATTGGCTAAAACACCACTAAGATGAGGTGGGCGCTTTATCCAATCAGATCAAAGTACAATTGTTAATACTGTAGCTCGATGGTCCAATGTTTTTTATCAGTCTTTCCATTTTTAATTACTGAATGATGAGGTAAATACGGTTTTCAATTAAATATTACATGATAACACTTGATTTAATTATTTATTTTAGAACTTTTCCCCAGCATTAAGCATGGTGCATTTACATTTAGGCTTATCTGTTCCTTTTTTACTACACGAGCAGGAGCTGCTCAACTGTCAATCATAAAGTCACAGTGGATCACTCAGACTGGAGCTTTGCATTTGATTCACAGAAAGAACAGTTTGATAAGTACAGAACCTAGTTCAGCTGGAACTGTCAAAGTTTCATTTCTAAAGCCTTTTAAAGCCTTACAAAGCGCTGTCATCACAGCACGCACACACATGCAGGTTACATTAATCTGAAGAGAAAAATAGAATGCATACTGTTAATGCATTCATTTTCCAGACCTAGTTTTACAGATAAAAGCACCATTATGTTAAGGTTGGCAATCTTAACATAATGGTGCTCCTTTTTACCACAGTCATATTGTAGTTAGCAGATTAAGCTTCTCACAAAGTCATCAAACGCGTCTCTAAAACTTAAATACAAGTGAAAATGTCAGGGCCAAAGGGTCACGGAGGTGAAATTAATGACAAACCACAGTAAGTGGTCAAGGCAAAGGGAGTCCTTGTGCTGCGTTACCGTGCCAACCGAGCCGCCACACTCGCAGATTCAGTTTGATGTGTTTGACGTCACTGTGCAGATGTACAGACTCAAAACCTGCTTCAGCCCTCAGCTCTGCTCTGACAGATTCATTACAAATGTTCCAGGCAACTTTTCAAAATGCAAAAGACAATACTTATTCGGTTGGAACTGCTACTATGCATAAGTCTCTAATCAAACAACATTAAATCACAAAAAGGTGAATTATAATAAGACAATTTCATCAAATAAGCCAACTGTTACAGACATGAGCTTGTGATTTGTTTTTATCACGATACTGCAAAGTCCAATGTGTGCGTATTATAAATTATCAATGTAAGTAGAAATATTATGCAAAACCATGCTTATGATCTAGATCCACTATTCCAAAAATATTATAATCTGTTTCCCTGATTTCAAGTCTAAAATTGAGAAAATGCATTAAGTATTATTCCTACTGTCCTGCATTCTTCTCATGTTAGACCTTAAGTTTAATATTATAATGAACATATTCTTCCCAATGCACTTTTTTAATAGGAAGGAGCTAACTTGCCAACTCTTCTCCGCAAGTTACACAGTGTACCTTTAAAACTAAACTATCGCATAATAGTACATATTTTTGTGTTTATCTGACCGTGAATATGAGTCAATAGATCGTAACTCCAGATGCACTTTAATCTAACTCAGTGTCCTCATAATCCATCTGAGAAATAAAGGTGCACTTTCTGATCCCAAAATGCAGGTCGTGTTCGTGTTTTCGGCAGATAAAGTGGTTTATATGGCAGCCTGAATGCCTTGAAAATGTCAAAATTATAGCTCTCAACCCTGCCTCCCACACTGCAGTATTTTGGGAAACCAGGTCGTAATATTACATTAATGACACGCTCCTGCCAAAGCACCAGTCCTTCAGGTACACGCTGCAGCGCCAAACACAGCTGGATTCAGAGGCTTAGATCAAGATAAACACACTGTTTGATGTTTGGGTCAGTAATCTTGCATTCAGTTGTCCACTTAGAGCTGATGTAACAACTATGTTTTATCATAATTACCGTCATTTTGGCACTATTGAGCCCATCTTTATTAAAAAACAAACATACACACACATATATAGACTTCACTTGTTTATAGTAAGTCAAGAAGAATCTATAATTTAGCTTCATCATTTTATAGACTGTTGAGTTCAAAGCTTGTGGAAAAAAGTAAAACGTAAATAGGAAATTGAGTATTTGTATCTAAGAAAAGCAGATATACCCAATAATTTTGTCCCTTCATAAGCGGTTTGATACCTTTTAGCTGCAGTTCAAAATAAATCCTTAAAATGTAAATGTGTTGGTCAACCAAGACTCCATCGACCGATAAATCGACTAAAAGACTACAGCCCTAATTTGTTGTAGAAGAACATTGTGGGGGTAAAAAAAAAACTTGTCTTTACAGTTAATACAGTTTTGTCTTTTCAAATATGTAAGAAACAGTCACTACGACTTGTTGAGATGAGAGATGATTGACTGGGCAAAGGCTGTTTAGTTATAGTATCTTTAATATATTATCTGGACATAATGTTAGTTTCAGTTTGAGTGTGACTGATAGATGAAAAGCAGCCAATCAGGGGCATGCATATAGGCTTATGTATCAAATCAAACATGGCTGGTTATATGGGGAAAAAATACATGCTTTACGTGCATCTTGTTGATTTGAGAAATGTTTGGCGAGTGGTGACTCTTCATAAAATATTGCAAAAGTGTGGGTTCTGGATCCCAGGTGCAGCTGTGCCAGTATACAATAAAATAATGCTCGTGAAACTACTGAAAAATATGAATGTGACAAAACAAGATGCGAGCAATTAGGTTGTCCTGTAACTAAATCATCCAGGTAACCAGATTGAAGAGAAGTGCTCCTGCAAATGCTGTTTTTGCACCTACATGAAAATTATCAAGATGAAATAGGAATGAGGAGTTTATTCTGAAAAGGCAGCAATTTCTACATTTTTTTTACATAAAGAATGATTACAATTTGATGCTGAAAAAACTTTTTTTTAACTTCCACTACTAGTCAAAGGTATTCAGTTTTTTGTGTTTGAAATGAAAACATAGACCAAATAAGCACTTCGATTGGGAAAAAAATAAAACAATTCATGGAATCAATATAGACCAAAATGTATTCATTAAAGCAGCCACCTTTTGGCAAAATAACAGCTAATAATGATTGTTTGCTGTCCAATTGTTTCTAATAATACAAGTTCTGGCTCACAAACTACAGTGGTTATGTTTTAAACATAATTTACTATGGTTTATTTTGTGTCTTATGGTAAAAAAAAAGTTGATATACAGTAGATAGATAAACAAAACTGAACAAAATCGAAAATCGTAGCTGCAAAATCAAAAACTCAATCAAACATGACTTTAGTGAATTGTTCCATTCCTATCACCTACGCATTTCAAAAAGATCAGATTTTGTAACAAATCTCACCTAGTTTAAGCTCATGAACTTAAAATAGTTAATAAATAGCTTTTAAATCTCTAGCTTCTGGTATTGCTTGGCTCAATTTAGCAAACTCCCACTCTGATTGGTCAGCATGGGTCACGTACATCTGCATAAGAGAAATATCAACGGTGCATGTTTTTTGGACAGAGGTTAGCTGAATTCGAGCTAGCTAACTGGCAACAATGCACCACTGAGCGCAGCCATGGACGCAAAGCAGCAGCAGCAGCCATCTTTCATCATGTGGCTTGGTTTAAGTGCTTACTATTGCATGTTTTCCATACCATATTGTTCTTTTGTCCTGAGTTAGTTTTGGCACATCTCATTGTTTAGCTTTTGCACCATTTCATGGAATGAATTGCAATAAATACGTTCTAACACTTGACCGGTGTACACCTGCAGTCTCTCCTTTACAAGCACAAACATGGCTGATCGCTTTTCCCCAGGTCATTTAACATTTTGCTGACAACTTCCCAACAAACCCCCATCGTCCCTCCGTGAGTCCACTCCCACCGATCCTTTAACCTCATCCCAGCGCGGGCCTCTTAATCCCCTCATGTCACGTCGTAGTCTTTCCCTGTCCTTGCCATCAACGCCATAACTCAGGCTCACCTCGCTCCGTCTTCCTGTCAGCGTTTTTGTAGCGGCGGCCATCTTGACTGACCACCCCTGGGCTCCACCAATGTAAAACAGTTTGCTCAACGAAACAGATAAAGTGGTGTCCTTCTCATAAATGATGGAAGCCTGACTGGGGGCTCTGAAATATTGACAATGATTGATAAAATGGCACATGGCAGTTTTGGACTCGAAATGCTGCTGCTGCTGCTTTTGCCGGAATACAGTCTCTAAGCTCTGAACGGGAATTATTGATCGACTCGGACTCTATCAAGAAGGGAAGATTGGGTAGGCCATAAGGACAAGTCGGCACTATTATGGAATCTATAGACTTTTATAATATGCGTTACAGGAGATAGGAGACTATGAGAGCATTGATTTCCACGGATGGAAAGCAAAAAACAAAAGAATATTCTTGTCTCTTCGTGGGTTTTCAATGGATTCTTAATTGAGGTTCAAGTTTAGGTTACTTGAGTTAATCCAAGGTAAATCTGTCTTGAAGTTTTTTCAATGCTGATATCATATGAAGCTATGGTTTTATTGCTACACATAATTCAACACAACTACAGTAATTTAACAAGAGAAGTAGTCACATTTAGTGATTAAAGATTGGTTTTATTTCTTCAGCATTTTTCCACCTCTAATGGAACTTAAATGCACTTTAAGAAACGTACCATCCATTGGGTCAAGGTGGGTTTCTTTCGCAAAAATACAACAACAATTCTCTGTTCCTCTGTGTCGCTTTGTGCTCTAGTGGTCTCTCAACCAAGTAAATAGGTCTGACTTTAGATCAGACATTAATATGTTAATCTGGCTCACATCAGCATTAGTTTTACACGTCAGTTTGGATGACTGTTAGTGAAAAAAGAGGGGAAAAGCAACATCATGGCTACATTTGAATCAGACTGGTTGAAGCGCGGACTAACCATAGCCCAAAGTCATATTTTTGTTACATTTATTTGAAAGAAAAGTACAGACATTCTTAACTCTCGTCCAAAATGCAAAAATCCCCTCTCTGTCTCTCGGTCAATGTCACTTTTCCTTCTACTGCGCATGTCACCTGCAGAAAGATAGTTGGCTGGGAACTGGAAACTTTGATAAAAACAGCAAAACAGGACAAGAGGCTATAGCTATTTCGATCAGCTATGAACCGGTATAATGAACGGCTCCTGAAGCTTTATTTCTAACAGCTAATGAAAATTTAAGGTTGCCTTTAAGGTTGCCTTTTCTTAGATCTGACCTGTACCACTTGGCTTTGTTGTGTCACACATGCTTTATGGAGCATTCCAAGCACAGCAATACAAAAAGCAAGCAACAACTGCACCAGAAAAGTTATATAGCTCCTCTTTAAAGTGTCATGAATAATTAAACAAAATTTCATAATTTTGTGTTACAAAATAGCTTGAATTGGGAATATTTTAATAGCTGGTGTGCCGCGGAAAATTTGTAAGCGCAGTGTGCAATGATTAAAAAAAAAGTTGGAAACACTGCCGTATAGGACAAACTGCTGTGCTGTGATAGGTGAGGCTCACTGTGGCAGTCTTTAACTGAATGGCGGTGGTCTCTCTGGATGGATTCTTTAGATTTTGTGAAATATAAACTCACTGAAATCTGTAATCAGTATACATGCACATTTAAATGCACAAATGTAAACCACATAATTTTCTTTTTTGCCACATTTATTTATATGGTGGATTTAAAAATGTGTTATTATTTATGAATATTAATGAAATCTTAATACCAATCTTAACTTCAGGACCTAAACCTACCTATTTTGTAACATCAGACAATCTAATGCTCTGAAAGAAACCTTGTGTCTAGTAGCTCTGTTTAAATGAACACAAGCTTTGCACATTTGGACTGATGTATAAAAAAAGAAAAGAGGGGAAATACAAAAGCAGTCTCTACATCTCTGAGGAACATTTCCACAATTTTTCTGTCTGCTTTTTCTCAAAAGTTTTCGGTCTCATCCTGATGGACACCTGCCCAGTTCTACACAGCCTGTGAAGCACTCACCTTGCCTATTTTCAAGTATCCTTTGAACAGGAAATAGTCTTCACAAAATTGTTCCAATCAGAGAGAAATAATTTGCCTGAAACTGGTGATATAACAAAAACATCTTTTCACTTTCAAGTTGAACATTCACAGTGTTTCTACTTTGTGTCTTTTCTTATCAGAACCATGTAAACTTTTGATAGCAGTCTACTGAATATACCAGCAACAATCAGAATTTTATAAAAAAAATCCCCTTCTAAGCCAAAATTCTGCTCCACACACATTCTTCTTATGTCCTATTCGCACTGTATAATATTTACCTCTGGACCTCATGTAAATTGTAATGATTACAAACGTCTTATGAGTTTCTTGACTTGTGTGAAGCGTTCGTGTCAGTAAAAATGTCTGTAAAGTTCCCACGAAGTTTATCTCCTGTTAACTCACCAAACTGAGACGTCATCATGTAATTCTGCTCCTGTACAAATGCGTATGTCTGTGTTTTAATCTGTTTATAAATGAATCAATAATGACTCTGCGGCTTTTTTATTTTCAGATTTAACTAAATTATCATCACAATTTGCCACAGATCTTTCTACAATCAAATGTTTTTTTTTTTACAGTTAAAAAGTAAAAAATGTAACAAACTTTGAGAAAATTTGTGACTCGGAAGTAGATGGATTTTGGGAAAGCTTGACAGAGCACCAAGTTTGGATGTTTGGACTTTTTGTAACTGTTTAAGAAATCTAAAGGTGTGGATGTGAATTTGACTGACAAAAACGTGACGAGACATTTACGCTGCCACAGATCATTCATGACAAAACAAACCCAAAACACAAGAAATGCTCAAGTCAAGTTAAAGTTTACAGAGTCCTTTGGTAAATATCCCAATTATGCGAATAGAACTCGATCTGATTTAAACCTAATACTCAAAAAGGTTCATTTGGTCTCCTCTAGAGGAATTTGAAGCGTAATCTAGAAAAGAAGACCAAATTAACCTTTTTGGAGTATTACGAGAAAGTTATGGACAACAATGAGTCACGATCTACGAACCTTGGAACTGCAACCTCCTGAGGTTTAACCTACTCTGCCGGGACGAAGGAAATACATTGCCCAGCTTGAACATCAAGAACTCTATCCCAACCCAAAACGAAAAGAGGATTATAACTGGAGCACGCATTTTTGACCACTGCAAAAGAGAAAACCATGGTATGGACTGGGATGGGGCCAGAGTCATTGGGACCAAGTACAACAAACACCAACGCTGAACCGTACCCCTGCTACACCAAATAGAGATGAGAGGGCTTTTTTACTTTCACATACTTGGGATACTGTTCTAAAAAAGTCGGACTGCAGATTGCGCTGTCATCCTTTTCTCCGGAAGGAAAATGGCACAAAGACTGCGTAAATCAGCCGGCAAGAACGTCACAGTAACATCAAGTGACGCTTCTGAAGATGACAAGCAGTTGAAACATGTAAAGGTATGACAAATAAACAACCCCTGGTCTGACGTAGGAATTTGAAACGTAATGATTAAAACCTGTTCACTGACAATCTGAAATTAACTAAAATGTGATTAATTACAGATCTGAAACTCATGAATACACAGATAGCCAACCTATTTTACACTGTGACCTTGCATACAGCAATATTTTACAATTCGAAGATTGAGACTGTTAAAAAAATCTGACAGACAAGAAGGAAACTTTAGAGACAACATACTTTTGGGAGAAAACTGTATTGGCTTGTTTTTGGGCAAATCAGTGTGACTTGGTTTCAACAAAAAATAATGGTAAAAGCTCTCTGAAATGTGGTAAATTGACCCCGGATCCTCCCGGCGGCGTCTCACTTGGCTCGGTAAATTGTGTTGATTGGACACAGAATCAAATATAGCAGTTTTATTCACCCAGCCAGCAGGATTAAATGTCAATCTAATTACCAAGATCTCCATGAAAACAATCTCTTCGGCGGAAATAGGAGGAAGACGAGGAGGAAGAGAAAAGAAAGACAGCGTGAGGGCAAAAAAGAAAGACATGTTTATATTGGTGGATTTTGAAGGTATAAAAAAAGGATCAAATGTGAGCCTTATTGATGATTTTTATTTATTTATCTAAAAGTTGCCTTTGAATTTGGCACAACACAACTGAATAAAAACCTCTATAAACACTGTTTTAATGGACTGTTGCACTGTGTTTTTAATAAAACTACTCATAAATGAGTCACGTTTTAAAGTTGCTGGCAGGTAATGTTAGATTTGGTCAGGCCACTATCGAAGGTAAAATTGAGTAATCCAGTCTGTTTACTTTCCCAAAGTAAAATCCAAGTGAATAAATCCTGCATGGTTGATATTTGTCCATAAACACTGCAGTGTCATGCTGGTCTGCTCAGTTTTTATGAGATAAATAGTGTTTTTGTAGTTTTAGCAATTTTTTTTTCACTCTGACAAACGCCAGTGGTTCAGGGGCGGTTAGCGCCATCTGCTGGAGCAACTGTGTCAGTTAACCGGTAAAAGACGTCTCACTCAGTTACGCCATTAGTCACGGTTAACCGGTTAATGTTAACAAAAAGCCCAGAAACAGTAGATAATTCAATTTTAACCACATACACACAGTTTAACAGTGAAAAAAAGTTGATTCTGCACTTAGTTTCTCTTTGAACTGTCAACTACTAAAATAATTGCTAGTTAGGGCCCCTATTATGAGCCATTGCCCATTTATCTTTTTCTACATAAAACTTATATTTCAGAAAAGACTACGAGAAAAACGTTTAGATCTTATACTTTTGACCTGGAGTTGTTAATAATCGTTGGGCTCCAGTATTTATGACGAGTCTGAAGTTGTGACCGCTGCGGACATATAGGCTAATAAATCTTAAGGATCTAACCGCGCACTCTTCAGCATAATCAATGTGTCCTTAGGATGTGGCTTCATCTCCAAAATCTGCCCTTAGCATAACAATAGCAGCAGATCAATACAGCCTGGAGAAGGTTATAAAACAGAAAATAATCAGTCCTCCAGTCGTCTCCGAGCTTCACAAACTTTTCAATGTTTGGCTGCGATTTAGAAACATTATTTTTATCATGAATTGTAAAAGTTCTTGTTTGGGTCAAAGACAATTCTCCTGGTAAAGAATAGAAAGCAGTGCATTTATCATCGCACAGACAGACTGAATTAAATGTGTAGTGCAATAGAAATAGATTATATAAGAGTCTGAGTTGAGAAATTTCTTTTATCAATAAACAATAAGGCTAGATGCAAAACAAAATTATGCTGTTCCTATTACAAACTTTTGTTACTTCAATTACATTTTTAACATTGTTGGGGCTAATCAGCTCAGTGGTAAGTCAAGAGCATATAAACTACATTTTTATTTAATGCCAGCTTTATAAACTACAAGACGTTTTGCCGAATTTGAAACTTCTATGGCACTATACAATGGGGCAATTTACTTCTGGAACTAGGTCGATCTTCCAATGTTGAGCTCCATTGACCGTATTCTGCCCCGCCCTCTTTTCTTGGCAGTGCACTTCCTGTTGAGCTCTGTTAAGAAAGCTAACATGTTAACTTGTCCGTCAAACAGAAATAGCGGGAGTTGAAATAAAGTCAGTGACTGATTTCTACAAGCTAACAACAGCTGAACAAAAGTGCACGGCCAAGAAAAGTGGGCGGGGCAAAATAAGGTGACTACCATGCCATGTCAATATATAATTTCTTTTTTGTCTATAAACACACTTTGAGTGACATGCTAAGAAAATAGCACAATCTTTCTTGTTATAAATAACTGTTTTGGTTAAGGCTACACAGAGCAAGAATTTGGAATTATACCGGATAAGTTTAGGTCTGAAGTGACAAAACTTGCAACGTTTAGGTCTGGGATTTGCATAAGGAAATACAATTGTGTTGACGATTGATAAGTAATAAAACTTCTTACACTCATCAAAGAACTATACATAGAAAAGCAGACAACAGACAATGTGTTCACATGAAAAGCTATTTACATTTGAGACCTAGCTCTTGAAAAACACCAAGCCTTTAAACAAGTTCATCATTTCACAGATCTGACTTGTAACTATGCCTTGACTCTACCAGGGTTTTATTAGTTAATGATAAAATATTTGTGTAAAAAATACATTTCTTTTCGGCACATTTTTGGGAATTTAAGATGAATTCTGAAAACATTTACAAACTAAAGATTTAAAAAATTCAGCGTTGGACTCAGTCATGCAAAAAGATCAGTTCATCTGCAGCAATGCAAACAGAGCAGCTTTAATGGAGTAAGAAGAAGCCTTCTTTAAAGCTGCAATATGCAACTTTAACGAATTCTCTTTGATTTCACTTTGATGTTGAACTACATCAAGTCTTTTTAGACATTCTCTCTCTGTGTGACTCTGCCTTCTATCTTTCTCTTTCTCTTCTATGTTCCTGATCTTTTCCCTATCTTTCAATTCCTCTTCTTTCTCTTATTGTCCATCTCTTCTTTCTATCAGTTCCCCACTCCCTTCATCTTTCTCACTCTCTATTCTTCTGTCTGTCTCTCTTGTTTCACTTTTTCCAGTCTATTCTTGTTCTACTCCTGCTTTCTGTCTCTTCTTTCTTTGTCCCTCTCCATCCCTCTCTCTCTCTCTTTCTCCTCTCTCCTCCCTCTCTCTCTCTCACTTTATTTTTCTCTACTTCTCTTTTCCTGATACCTTTCAGTCTTTCTTCTCTCACTGCTCATCACTTATCTTAACCAGTTCCACTCTCCCTTCATTTTCTCTCTTGTTCCTTTCTTTTTTTCATTCTCTCTTTTTCCAGTTACCTGTCTCCTCCCATTCTTCTTTCTCTGTCCATCTCTACTACTCTCTATCAGTCTCTCATCCTCTGTGTCTCTGAAACCTCTCTCTCTGTCCGTCCCTCTTTCTCTCTTTATTTCTCTCTACTTCTACAGTTTCCCATCTTTCTCTCACTGTCATCTCTCTCTTCATCTTCTCTCTTTTCCTCTAGTCTTCTCTCTCTCTCTTGTTTCTTTCTTTCCAGTTACCTGTCTCTTCTTGTTCTACTCCTATTTTATTTTCTCTTTTCTTTCACTTTGTTCATCTCTACTCTCTATCTGTATCTAGTGCCCCCCCCCTCCTTCAGTCTTTATCTCTCTCTCTCTCTCCCCTTCACCCCTCCTTCCCTCTTCTCCCTTTCTCTCTCCTCCTTCCTCCTCTCCGTGTGTGAAAAATGTGATCCGTGTGAACGCGGGAAATGAACTTTGGGGATGTAACACTTTGTACACGGTGCGTGACATTGAGGCAGAACGGGAACTGAAAGGAATGAAAAGATTATTGCAGCTCAGACTTTGCCAGGTGATGTAATGTGGGAGAAAGGACAGAGGGAGGGGGAGAGGGGGAGACAAAAGAGGAGGGAGGGTGGTAGAGAGATGAGAAGAAGGGAGGGAGAGAAAGAAGAGAGGCAGAAAGTAGCAGAGAAGAGAAAGAAGGAGAGATAAGGGGAGACTTTAAGGCAGTCGGGAAGAGGTAGAAGCAGAGAGAAAGACCAGGAGACAAAGAGAGGGCAAGAGAGAGAAAAAAGAGAGGGGGACAGAAATGAACAGAGAGAAAAAAGAAATAAAAAGAAGAGACAGTTGAATAGGGAGACAGAAAGACAGAGAGAGAAAGAAAGAAAGAAAGAAAGAAGAAAGAGAGAAGACATCGACAGAGAAAGAAGAAAAACAAAGGTAGTCAGCAAGATAAAGAGAGAGAGAGAGAAAGAATGAAATAAAAGGGGTGTAGAGAAGAGGTACGAGTGATAGACAGAGAAAAAAGAAAGAAAGAAATTATGAGTATGAGAAGATAGAGAAGTAAAGAAAAGAAAGAGATAAAGAAAGGAGAGGGGACTGACAGAAGGACAGAGAGAAAGAAAAGAGACAGAAAGGTATATTTGGAAAGAGACAGAAGGAGAGAGAGAGAGAGAAAGAGAGAGAGAGAGAGAGAGAGAGAGGGGAGAGAGAGAAAGAAAAAGGAAAAGGAGAGAGAGAAGAGTAGAAGAAGAGTAGATGGGTAAGGAGAAAAGGAAAAAAAGATGAGAAAACAGAGAGAGACACAGACAAGAGCAAGAGAGAGGGAGAGAGAGAGAGAATGAAAGAATAAAGATGTTGCAATGTTTAAAAGAAGACAGGGAGAGAGAAAGAAAAAAGACAGAGGGGGAATGAGGAGAACGAGGAGAGAGAGAAAGAAGGGGGTGGCAAATGGAAAAGACGAAAAGAAAAAAGAGGATGCAATGAGGGAAAGAGGACACAGAGAGAGGGGGGGGAGAGAGAGAGAACGAGGGGAAGAAGAGAGAGAGAGATGCAGACAAGAGAGAAAAAGAGAAGGAAAGAAAAAAAAGGTGTTGCAATGTTTGAAAGAGGACAGAGAGAGAAAGAGAGAGAGAGAGAGAGAGAGAGAAAGAGAGAGAGAAAGAGAGAGAGAAGAGATGAAAACGTAAAAACATAATAGAAGATTTGGAGCCGAGTCGGAGCTGAATGACAGACAGGACGGTGCAGGAGCAAAGCCGGGGATTTGAAATGCATTCCCCCGTTTATTCCAAAGTATTCCGTCTCTCCTCACACAAAAAAAACACACTAATCCCATTTTGCCCGTGATGCGTTTAGGCGCCTAATGTTCCCCTCAAACACACAGATAGATTTAAGTAGCTGTGATTAAGACCGTCGATAGAGAAGTATCATTGTTCGCCGTCAGATACCAATATTTACCACAGCGAGGAGTTTGTCGTTAAGACTTCCTGCTGTAGCTTAATCAGGAAGAAGAAGCTAATTGTAGAACGCATGAGTGAAAGACAGCGAGGGGTGAAAGCAAAGATAATACTGAAGTAGTTACACGTAAGCTAAAAATAACTGTTGTGCGGCGTTAGCAACTGGAGATGGAGGTATTCTGACTTCAAAAACTTGATAATTTCAGTGTTTTTAGAGACTTTTGGACAAGTGGAGCTATTCTTTTGCAGTGTTGACAAGTTGCACTGGGAAACAGAAATGACAAGTAACTAAGTATTTTTACTCAAGTACTGTAACTTTGAGTATCTGTACTTTACTTGGGTAAAAAAAAATCTTGTGACTTTTTACTTTTGCTTCATACATTGGTCAAGAAGTATCTGTACTTTCTACTTCCAACATTTAAAAACAGCTTAGTTACTTTATAAGCTCAAACGCTTTTTTTCTCTTTTAAAATCAATGCAGGTCTGTTGTGTTGTTGAGTATCAGAACTTTCTGAACAGTTAACAAGTAAAAATTGCCAAAAACTGTATTATCACATCATATAACTGTATAAATCCCATGCTTCACAACATTACAAACTAACTTTATGCACTGCAAAGAAAGAAAGTGTCTTAAAATACTGGAATTTAATCTTTATTTCTGGTTTTATTTCTGGTTAAGATGGTTTTACTTGAAGTATCTAGATTAATATGACTGAATAATCAAGAATTTGAGTTCTAATCAGGAGCCAAATGCTGCTCTCTGATTGGCTGTGGTTGGGTGGTCCTCTCCTGTTTCACTTTGTTGTTTGTAAGAAGTAGGTTTTAAGCCATAATTGCAATCAAAATGAATACATGTTGACATTAACCATGTGTTGATAGATTTATGAGAGGAAGTTGTCAGATATAAACCTAAAGTTTGTTTGCAGTGTGAAAATAGCAACTCCATTTTTAACTCATTGGCAATTGAGTCAAGCTCAGATCTCTTGGAAACAGTCAGAAATATCTTGAAACAAGTGAAATAAGCGTCCAATTTCTACTAATAATACTAATACTAAATAATAACTTTTGGCAGTTAGATACTTTTTCCTTTTTTTTTTACTTAAGTGAATTTACACACATTTACTTTTACACTTGAGTAAAGCAGTTTCAGCAGGACTTTACTTTTACCAGAGTCATTTTTTTTACACAAGCAACTGTACTTTTACTTGAGTAGTGGACTTCTGTACTTTTGCCATTTCGGCTGGGAAATTACTAGGAATTTGTATTACCAGTAATTTGGGTTGGTTGCTTGGTGAGACCAAAGAGACAATTAAAGTCTAACAGCTTTTTCAGTCAACTAATGTGTTGGCAGAACTGGTTTTAAGTCAACTAAGAATTTCTTTGGTTGACTGCAACCGCGGCAAATATGAAAATGTGATCAGGCAAAACAAGCCAAAAGTGTTCTAGCAAACTGTGTCTTTAAAAGTTTTGTGTACTGTCAAGATAAACACTTCACTTTTAAGTTTTTCCAAACTGGGACAGCCAACTTTTCTTTCTTAAAATAGTGATTTTCCCAATAGAACACAGTGCAAACTCAGCACTTTGAGTTAACTTCTGTGTCGTCTGCATCTGGTAATTCAACATTTAATCAAAGCAAAACCAGAAGATCTCCTGCATTATGTTTTGGGTTGAGGTGAGTTACTTTTTTAACTGAAAAGAAGTTTTATGTTTTTACTTTGTTGATTTTTATTTGAACAAAACTGGAAATGGAAGAAAGATTAATGATTTAAAGCAATTTTGTTGTAAATTAAGTTTTTTCTTTTCCACCAAAAAGTATATTCCAAATGCAGCACTTCAAAAATAATGTATTTCAAATCTCCTAAAAAACTGACAACTACACTACCATACAGTTATGTCGCGACTGCAAGAGGATGTTTAACTTATGTTAAAGAATTGGGGAGATTTAAGTACCTACTTTCAGTTTTGCAAAATAAAAACAGGTATCCCAGCTTTAATAAACCCAGTTTACCAATTGATTTGTTCTGTACTTTGAGTGTTTCCTCTGCCATTATACATGCGTTATGGCCCACCTACAAGCAGCACCCACCACCCTGCTTATCACATTTTTTTTCTTTTGAAAACTTTAATTTCAACTTATAAATACCATTAACTATCATAATAAAGTAATTACTATCAGTTTAACTGCCTTGAGGCATTAAAAGTCACTTATTACTTAATATGTAGGCCTATATTTTTCCAGTAGTGTGCATACATGACCCAAGCAGCCCGACTAAGTCAATAAGTCAATAATAATTTGCAACATAGAAGAAATACTTTTGTATGTGGTTATGTGTATTTAAAGTGTGTGAGATTTAAAATGTACCATCAGGCTCTTAAGAAAACTCTTGTGACTGATCATAAACCAATCAAATATAATAACAACAGAAAGAGTATTTCAAAAGAAGAGGCGTCTCAAACCTATTGTGCGGAGCTATAGAAATCAATTAAACATGGGCAAAGCCTCAGAGCTGATTACATTCTAACATATGGAAATGAGTGAGCCGAGCAGACACTTTCTGCCTTACACGGCACGACTCTACCGGGGGAGATATCTCTTTTTGTGCACAGGGTATAATGAGCTTTTCCAACATGGAGGTACGCCGGTTTCCATGACGACCGAAGTGATCTGTGGCCGGACAGGCAGGACACTTTCACACCAGCAGAAAAGATAAGAACAAGCAAAAAGGCAAGGTGAGAATGTGCGAGGAGGAGACGAGGGGAGGTGGCAAGGACACAGATTAGGATCCTAGAGAGTGTTGAGATGGATCGGCCCGGGCATGCAGTTTGGGGTGGTAGGAGACAAGAGAAGAGATTATTTTTCTTTTATTTTTTTCAAGTGTTGAACTATGTCACTTGGATATGTCTGAAAATAGAGATGTTCTAGTTCAAGGGCGAATGATGAGCCATATAAAATTATAAAAAATGTTTTAATATTGGTCTGGTCTGAGCAAACAAGTACTCTGAGTTATAATATTTCAATAGATTTTTTCAAATACAGACCCAAAACAGGGGCAGGAATATAGTGGTCCTGCAATGTTAACATCAGCAGGATAATCTAACAGAAGAGGACAAGACATAGAATGATTGTACGACAGAAGACAAGCTGTGACTGATATCAAACCTGACGAATATCTAATTTAGTTTTGTTATAATGTTACAAATATTTACAAATGGAAAAAAAGCTAGCATGTTGCACTAGCATCTGCTAACAGGTTAAACTTTGATTAGCTTTACCGCCTGAAACACAGAGCTTGCTTTTCTCCTAGATCAGGGGTCTGCAGGGGTCTTTAACAGCGAAAGAGCCACATTTGCCAATTCAAACCAAATCAAAGTCAGAAAGAGTCGCAACTGTATTTAGTCTAAGAAAATGTTTAGAAAGTTCAGCAAATTTACTCAATGTTTGACAAAATAAACACTGAAAACATTGTGTAAATTTACAAATATGTTTTTGATGGAAAAAAAAAGTTTGTTTCATTTAGCGGTTTGTTTTTTTTGGGGTTTTTTGTGCATTTTGAAAGAGAGAGTTTTTTTCAGTGTAATAACATAAAATGTTTCAGTGCACCAAATAAATAGAGAAAAATAGTGTACCGGAACTGAAAAAGTGTGGGAAACAATGCATTAAACAACTGGATTTTTATTAAAAAAAAAAAAAAACACATACTAATAATATATGTTCTTTAACTTTATTTTAGCCTGGTTCCTCATTCTCAATCAAATCTCAAAGAGCCGCACTGATGTCTTTAAAGAGTCGTATGTGGTTGCCGAACCCTATTGTAGAGAAACTTGAATTGTAGCCTCAACTGCGGACATGTCAATGACAATTCCTCACTTCTGTCAGTGAGACATCCAAAAAAGAGAATTATTTAATCTCAGACGACCAAGATCGTGCAGTGGAAACTCTAAGGGCCAGATTTATCAAGCACTTGCACATGTGCATAACAGATTAGGGGAGCAAAAACTTGGCGTAGCTGACATTTTACTTTCACACAGATGGTGCATATCTGTTTTGTGTAATATGTAATGTGTACATCTTCAAATATTCAAGTTTGCATATTTTTTTTTTTTACTTTGCACCCGCAAATTAGCACCTGGCTTGATCAATCTGGCCCTATGTCCTTAACTTAAAACCATCTTCTCCAAACAACAACAAACAACAAACAAAATGAGTTTAATTTGACCATATTCTCCTGCATGTGACAACGAGCAGACGCATTACGCAACAATGCTATTTTTGGTCCGATTTTCAACTTTTCTGGAAAGACTACAACTGGAGGCAAAGCACGATCAGATGCAAGCGAAAAGTCAGGAGAATACAGAGGTTAAAGACTGACAAAACTCCACGGTGCCTTCTTCAATTTGTCCTGATGCGTGGACTGACTCGGGGGAAGTCGGGGCAGGGACAGAGAAATGCCAGCGCGGTTCACATTTGGCTCTGGGCAAAACAGATGAGAAAGTGGAGCAAAGCAGCGTGGTCCTGTGGCACTTTGGTAATGATAACTGGGGCTCTGATACATATTTCATTACAAAGGTCTTTTAACTGTGTTTCAGAGATGGAAGCTTATCTTCTCGCATGTTCATCACTAAAATTGTGTGCTGTCTTATCGGAAATAAGAATAAATAATATCGAAAGAATACAATGCAGCTGAACAGAACATTTCAATGGTTTTAAATGGTGTAAATGAGATTTTACGGTTTGACTTGTTGATGTGGCTTGCATACTACTTTTTAGTGGTCACAAGATACTAAAGTTAATCGTGGCACAGATAAATGCCTACATAAACATTAGCTTTTAGCTCTTTTTAAAAGTGGACACAATTAAGCATTTAAAGATACATTTAGAGTAGAATAGACACTCAATTGATACAGTTTGAGTATGAAAGCATAAAAGTTTGATACAAAATCCTTTGGTGAGCTAGGTGACAACGAGCTACTAGGAGCTCTCATGATATAGATTGAAGACGTAAGCTCTAAATTCTTGATATTTGTCTATTGTAGTAATTTATAGCATCAAGACAGTTCATTAAATTAAACTTATGTTGTGCTTTATGTAATAAATGAAACAAACTTTGTCCCAATGCAGATGTATTGTATGTATTGATGTATTGGGCTTAGGCCACTTTGGCAAACATCATTTCCATGGCAACAATCTCACTTTCGTCACTTCGGACACGTTTTTATTCTCAGGAAACCAGTAGGTGCGAGGTTAGTGTGCTATGTTTGACCAACTCGATTTCACATGAAATTGTATATATCACTTATATGGCGGCCCGGGGGCCAAATGCGGCCCACTAAGACGCATATTTTGGTCCGGCTTAATAACAACTACCCTACTACCCAACCTTTTTCATTCAGTAGCCAAGAAAAATATTGTTTGCCAGATTCAAGGGCTTTGCTTTTGTTGTTGTTGTTTTATGCAGTTGGAGATTTAAGACATTACAACTGTTGCCAAACACATAATTTCCTCAACAACAAAATCAAGACCATTTTCTTTAGGAACAGAAAGGTAATGAGTTGAACTGTGAGTGATCCTAAATTCTGTCATGTATGAGCGAAGCCTGTTGTTTATTTGGTTTTATTGTTGTATCTTGCCATTTCGAGTTGTTTGTGAATAATGAATGAAAAACACATTTGTAGTTCAGTTTTATAGTCTAAATATGCTATTTTTGTGTCGATGCATATACAGTATATAAGCTTTCTTGTGATACAGTGTTGGTTTGACCCACACAGCACAACTCGCTCTTGCTTCTGAATGTTAAGATAAGCTTTATGAACAGTGAATATTTGCAGGCTCAGAATACGTAAGGAAATAAGGAATGCATGTGCACAATAAATAAAACAAGCTCTATTCTTCAAATCAAATGTTCAAGATAATAAAATCAACATCATTCAAACAGAATGTTAAACCCATGCTTGGTAACATTCTTCATGGAAATACAGTATGCTTGCTAAATACCATGCTGAAGAAAATTAGGGTGTTGCTAACGTAAAAAATACACAATTTAGCTTTGGTTAAAAAGCTATGGTTGGGATCTAAACCATTTCAATTAAAAACATTACAATAATTACCTTCGCATCTCTATGATTTTGTACATATTCACATTAAAATGGTTAGTCAATTTCATATATTTTAAAAATGAAGTGACTCAAATATTTTCATCTACAATAAAAAAAATGACGAGGCTCTTGCACCAAAAACTGTACCTCGAGGACATTACTTCTAACCCAAGGCTGGCACGAGCATTCCCATTAACATAACAAATGCACTCTCCGTTTGGCCGAGTGTGAGGTGGAGGGTGAATTATCAGACAAGTTGCTAACTGTACGCACCGGCGCACACATCGGCGACAGGCTCCCAAACTGTGCCCAAACACCAGCCCGTTTATATCATTGTAATTAACGAGCGGCGGGCGCTGATTTATTGCAAATAGCAGCAGTGTTCTTGGCCCTGTGTAAACGCCTGAGTCAAACAAATGCAAAGTGCTGAGTTCAGACGCTCTCCTGTTCCACTCCGGACCTGTCACTTTGCCACATTTATGTCTGTTTGACTTGAATAAATGTGCAAAGATTTCTTGACCGTTTGACTCGGAGGCGTAGCTTGTTTGATGTGGCTGAGTGAAGAGTTGGAGAAGCTTATTTGTTTTGTGTAGAGCAGTGTTTTTCAAATGGTGGCGCACTGTAAAAAGTAAAAGGGCAGTTTAACTTAAAAATGTAAGTACAATTTCTGCCTTGAAGTTTTGTCTCAGTTAAACTCATGTATGTGAGTGTGTCTGCAATTCTCTCTCTCTCTCCCTCTCCTCCACTCTCTTTCTCCTTTTTCTTGCTTTTTCTCTCTGTCTTTCCACTCTCTGACTCTCTCTCTTTCTCACCCCCGCCCTTTCTGGTCTCTCCTTTTCATCTCTCTTTTTTCTCTTTCTCATTCCTTCTTTCCCTTTCTTTCTTTTTCATCCTTTTCTCTCTCTTGTCTGTCTTTCTTGTCTCTTTTCCATTTCCTTTTCTTTCTCATTTCCCGCTCACCCTTTCTCTTCTCTCTCTCCCTTTCTCCCCCTCTCTCTTTCCTATCTCTCTTTTTTCTCTCTATTCTCTTTCTCCTCTCTCCTCTTTTTCATCTCTCTCTCTTTTTCATCTTTCTCTTTTTTCTCTCTCTTTCTCCTCTTGCTCGCTCTCTCTCCTCTCTTCTCTTTCTCTTTTTCTTCTTTTTCTCTCTTTCTCATGTCCTGCTCACCCTTTCTCCTCTCTCTCTCTCTCTCTCTTCCCCCTCTCTCTTTCCTGGCTCTCTATATCTCTTTCTCATCTCTCTCTTTCTGTCCAAGTTGAAAATCTTTGACTCACATTGTCAAGTTGCGTCAACACAAAGATTTCAATTTTTTTTTCAAGTTCCTTTAACTTAATGGCAATGTTTGTTTGTGTTTTCTGTATTTTTTAAATTTGTCAAAAAAAGCTTCTTGTAGTGATGAATAACAAAATCAAAATACAGCTTCTTCTTAGTTCACACATTTGTGTTTGAGAGAAGACTGAAATGTCCGCAGCAGAACTAAAACAAGAATCTCACATTATAGCATTTTGTTGTTTGAAGAGATTACGTAACCTCACAGCCTGGACACTTTACCAGCTGCTTTTCCAACGCAGAGCCTAAACAAACTATCACACAGAAATCCATCATATCTGTCACCTTTCATGACGCCGGTGCCATTACACAGGCCTGAGCAGATTAAACACGCTCTATACTTTACTTAATCAGAATTCCACTTATACGTTACTGTCAGATGTGCGCGGGCGTGGGATTACAAACAGCCCGTATAATCCACTATTCTGCAGACTAGAAAAACAAGTCAGGGAAAAAACTAGGTGAAAATCCGATCAATGACATTTCTTTTAATGCCGGGTCGTGCTTAAAGTGCACATGACATCACACAATTGACATTTATATTTAACGGCAAGAAGAGCATGTTACTGGACTCGTTAAAGGAGACCTATTGAATTTTTTCCAATGTATTTAGTAATCAAATGTGGCTTACGAGGATCAGTGATTTGGAGTTTGTTTACTGGTAAAGATAAAATGTTTCAAAAACAGCTTAGAAATAGTTTCATTGACTTCATGTTAAAACCTGCAGAACTAATAAGGTTTAAAGGTCCCATATTACACTTTTTTATCTAGTCTTTTCTCCATTTACATCCATTTAAACAAAGCATAGTATGTCTAGACTGCATTCTTTTCTCAAACTAAAAACCCTCACTTCCTCTTTATGATGTCATGAAGTGAAAATACAGCTTCACACAGCTTCACTAGAGTCAACTGAATAGTTTGCACCTTTGATTTGCCAAACTTTGAAGCTACAGCTATTGGAATACCTTGTTTAAAATGCTAAAATAGTGTCATGAACATAGACCTATTATACTGTATTATCTGGATAGGGCATTCCTAGCTTGTAGCTGTTGTAAATCAGCCCCAAACAGCTCGTGTATGACCGAAACAGCATCTACAGCTAAGAACGGTCGGATCTTGTTCAGTTTTCACCTAGTTTCAAGTCAAACTTTTTTCAGTTTGAAAAGGTTTTGTATAAAACTGCATTTTAAGCTTTAGCTTCGGCTACCACTGCTCACACAGTAAATCACGCTCTGATTGGTCAGAATGGTCAGAACGTCCCGCTCCTCATGGAAAAAAATATGGGGGAAGCACAACTGTGCATGTTCCATAGCCTGTAATGCACCTATCAAAAGGCTAAAGCTAACAGCCATGATGGCTACGAACGCCAGTGAGCAAAAGCCATTGATGAACAGCGCCCGCCCTCTTTAATCACCGGGGCTTGCTCTAGAACAACAAAACTACCACTTTATGACATCACAAAGTGGAACAGCACATTTTCAGATTTGGAGATTTAGAGACTTCAACGATCCAAGACTATATAAACATTTGTGAATGAAGGTAATAACAAGTTCAGGGATGTTTTCGGTGAGGTACCTATGTTCTAACATGACTAAAAGCTCACCAGTTAGACTGACATTATATGGGACCTTTATCATAACTGTAGGTGGATGAGGACAGGTGGAAGATGAAAACAAGACTTTTGTTAGCCCTCAAGCAACAACTGCAAGACATTACAAGATTGCTCAAACATACCTTTACGTGCATCAAGGCAAACACAAATTTAACATTGCTACAAACTCAGAACAGTGCATTTTACATAATATAACAAAAAAGATCTTGAATAAACCCTTTTGAGGTCTGACAGATGAACTAAAGGCTTCTTGTCAGAGCTCCGGCTGCACTTACATTCTGCGTCAGACATTTTGACACGGCTCACTTTGTACTCGACGTAGAAAAGTAGCAGGTTGCTCCCGCGCTCTCTGCTTCTAATCCTGACATGTTTTGACTACAGCACGACCCTCTAAAACCAAATTAAGCATCGCCGGACCCACTTGACCCCTGCTTTCCGCATCTGTCAGCCGCACCGCTCTGCCCAGGCTAAGTGACCTAGATTTACCCTCCGCTGTCTCCTACCTCCTTGTTCCCTCCGAGCCAAATCCCCTAATTTAGACCGCTCACGATTGTTGACGTAATCGCTTTTTGATTCAATGCAAAAACAAAAACAACATCATAGCATTTTGAACAAGGAGTTAAGATTTGTTTGACAGGTTAGACTGCTTGTCTTAGTCAGAAACATTTAAGATGCATTTAAGATTTTGATGACTAGGCAAAACTTAAGCTATATACAGATACTGTATTTATATCCTCATTTGTCTTGCAATTATTAAATTATATTCTTTTATCAAGAATAAGTAACCAAATACTAATCTATACTTAAACTTAGAGCAAGCAATAGTAAAAAAAAAAAAATTCATAAAAAGAAGAAAATAGCTTTCTTGAAGCACTACAAGTATGCAATAGTAATATGCAAAAATACAGAAATATGTTTTGACATTGCTTCCTCATCAAAAACAGCTGAAGTTATGACTATTTTTTCATCTCTGAGCCTCAGAAAACACTGTTCTGAATTTTCTATTAGTGATGTCATAGGTAGATCTCTGAGATCTTCTACATTGTTTGGAAGTTACCTCCTTTGAGCATCTTTGTTGCATTAGCATATGATCGCTTTGATTATTTTCATTATGTATGTTTCTTTGCAGCCAGGAACTAAGCTCTCTAACTCAATTCTTAATGTGGGAATCACATGACTGTTTACCAAAGCAAAGATCCTTATTTACCTCTCCCACATTTCTTGACACCACACTTTAGCTGCGGTTAGCCTAAGCTACATTGGCCACAATCAAACATCAAATGTTGTATTGATCATATACAGAGCATATACACATGCTGTTTGAGCAAAACAGTCTCACAAGAAAGCATAAATATACCACAAGGCAAAAAAGCCAATATTATGAGCACGATTTCAAGTCTTTTGCGTACGCTGTAAATATACCGCAACATGAAAAAAGCATTAAAATGACATCAGATTTCACGATGTAAAAAACACAAGAGTTTTGGTTGAAGCCACGTGGGGACATTTTCTTTATGTGTAACGGGTAAGTTTAGACATCAAGTTACTAAATCGGGTATAAATTAGGGCTGGGGCTTGGGGTAGGTTAAGATTAAGATTGAGGATTTCGTTAATATTCATAAATAAAAACATCTTTACAACCATCGTAGAAATGAACTGGGACTGCGACACGTGGCAAAAAAGCCATGCCATCATGTTAATCATACGCAATTTGTCCTGTAATGTTGTGGTATACATTATGTACGTTTCTCGTGAGACCGGGTTGGTTTGAAAGCTTAAGTCTTATTCAGCTTAGGTCGTAGTGTTCAGAAATGGCTGGATATACGTATTTTAACTGTCCATGTATACCTTTGAAATTGTCCCACCACATACATAACGCAGAATTAGAAACCATGGAAACAAGAAAATAAAAAAAAGAATAATAATTCCACAATGTATTAAACAATCCTAAATTTATGCATGTCAATTGGTCCCATAATGAATGAATACTGACCAAAATACCCGATGAACGAATCGATCCCTTAATCAAGAAATTACCACGGCGAAACACAGTGGCAGATTTTACCATATTTATGTTTAATTATTTTACAAGCCACGCAAATCATGACACTTTTGACTTGACAAAAGTATCTGACTTTAGTATTTTTTTCAGCGGGTCCATCATGAAGGCATGCCACATGGGACAGGATTCGGGACACATAAAATGTATTTTGTGTTAGCTATAAAAAAAAGTGTGCTACCAAAAAAGTTGGTGGAGCGGAATAAGGACTTCTTACAAACCAATAGCAATGCACTTAACACATACTGTACATAACACAAAATTTTACCATCTAAACTAAAACTATTTTCTTTCCCTTTCTTGTCGTGCAGTGTGGAGCTGGACTTCAAGCTGCAGGAGGACAAACTTCAGCCGTTGATGAAGCGTTTGTGTCCCACCGAGGAGTCGCACTTTCCAGCTCTGCCTTACACCCAGGACGCAGTCTACTCCTCCACCCCCAAACGCAAGTCCAAAGACCAGTCCAAGAAGCACGCTCGCTGGAGACTCTGGTTCCTCTGACTCGCCCCTGTTCCGCCACAATTAGTTCTCCTCAACAACTGACACCTCACTGCAAAAAAGAGTATCTGCGCAATTAATCGAAATTGAATTGAAATCACAATGTCAGTGGACTCGAGGAAAAAAAATTGGAAACCCTGAATCTAACAAACCACAATTAAGTATTTACTAAGTCATTCATAAACCAGTTCTTCAGTTTGAATTTCCTTGGAGACAGGTAGCATATAACCTCCACCTTCTAAACTTTACATTGTATGTCTTTAAAGTACTTTTTTATTCAGATTGTTGACTTTGGTTTAGTCCTTGATTACAACTACTGTAGCAAATAATCCAATAATGAACTTGGTTAAGATCCACTGTTACTTACCAGGACAAATATTTAGATTTTGACTATGACTTGTCATCTCAACACGTTTTCGAAGATCGTGATGTTTCAACTTTCATCCAAAAGTCATTTTCAGTTGGATGGAAGTGATCTTACTGTCTGTATTTAGTTTTGTCCTGCCCTTGAGACTGATACTATACCTCCTGTTTGCTATCAAACACAAATTTTAGGGAAATTAGGTTAAAAAGAGTAGGACGATTAATTAACAGAATTGTTAGGGAGAAAAGAGTTTTGTGAAAACGTAAACCATCACTAAGCAGAAATGGAGACTTAAGATATCTGGAGTTTATAATAGCATTCTTACCCCTTGGTCTGAAGGAATAAAATCTAAGAATTTTAGCACAGTTAAACATATTACTGTAATCAGGTCAGTTGTTTACAAGACGAGCTAGTTCCATGTAGACAGGGCAATTACATGTGAATACTTATGGGGCATTTATGGTCAGAACAATCAGGCTCAGACAAACAAAGGATAGAAAGTATCAGTCACAACTAGGACCGACCAAACCAGCTTATGAACTGGTCTAACAGGACAAAACTCAGATGAGTAGTATAAATACTGCCAGTTATCAGGTCACTTCTGAGTTGCCAAGACTGCTTTTTGTAGCGATATTGGACTTCTTTTTTTTGAAAAGTCACTTGTGAAACTTGACAGTCATGGGTTGAGGTTTTTTTTTGTTTGCTCCTGAGCAACATTTGACATCATATACGAGTTATTTTTGCATTTTCATATTTATTCACAAAATTGACCCACTAATGACAGAAATATGGACTTTTAACATATTTTCATGTTTCAAAGTCTTTATTAATGATCATGAGCCAAAAATCATTAACCATTATTTGCAGTGATGCACAATGTTTAATTAATTGATTTTTAAAATTACTTTTACTGTCACTTGTTTTGGGTTTTTTTACCCAAAGGCTAGGTCGCTTGTTCCTCTCTGAAAATCTGCAACCCTGGGTCAATTCCATCAGATTGAAAATGACTTTTGGGTGAGAATGAAAACGTCTCAATCTTCGAAAACGCTATTCAGATGACAACTTTGAAGCCTTTTCTGCGATAATCACTTCTGGACAAATACGGGATTACACTACTTACCTAAATTATTTAGTTTTTGTTGTAATTCAGTATTTATAAGCCAGTGTATTGGTTCATTAGGCACTAATAGTTGGAAGTTGAAAAATGACAAACAAATTTATGATTGCATGTCACAAAAGTAAATAAATCTAATCTGATCACAGCTACAAAAATTGATCGCTCTTATAAATTCATGCAATTACAACCAGGCTAGATACTCATTTTTGCAGTGCATTTGTGCATCCTCAATATTTGATTCCTCATCTCACATCTCCGTGGCTTCTTCCGGACCGGGACAGACTGCAGTGGACGAATTGACTTCTGACGAGATATTTTAACAAGGCCGGCGTGGAGGATTTGTAACGTCACGCTCACCAAAAACGGATTGAGGACTCATTTGGAATCTAGTTTCTTCAAACAAACTGTGAAATTACACCGGGATTACCAACGGGAAGATCAGCAAGGTGCAAAGACAAATTTGATTTCAATCTATTTGCATATATTTTCTAGCTTCTTCACTGGTAATTATTCAAAGACTGACAAGTTTCTATTCACCCGACTGGACCTCTTGTTTATTTTTTGCCTCAAACCTCCCGGAGAGGTAAAAAAAAGGCATTTCTTCACAATAAGCCACAAAGCACAAGCAAAACTGTTCAGGATACGTTTTAAGTTGTTGACAATTTAACTTGGAAATCCCGACCGTGACAAATATGAAGAAGACTTTCATAATATTTGAAGATTAGCCTGGATGGAAACATATTTATTGGACTTTGTGATCTACTTTCTAACCATGGTTATAAAATGTCTCCTTGAAATAACTTTGGAGTAAAGAATGAATAAAATATACTTATTTTCTTATCAACATTTGAAAAGCCTGTTGTGAATGTACTTTCTTCTATATTAAGATGCGTGCATTTATTTTTTATGGCAAATGGAAGCGAGGAGAGAGAAGAGAAATGATAGGCTGATGAAAATTTTAACCAAGCTTCTTAAGATTTGAAAATTTAATCAAGCAAAAGCGGACTACCAAGGGCAAGGCTACAATGAACACTAGATTCTAGGTCACAAAAAAGGCTAGACTGGTCACCCAAGTTCCGCGATTTCTGGACCAAACCTCACGTGTGTCAGCCAGTCACCATGAGAATGTAAGTGGTATGACAGCTTTTAAAATGTATAAATCTTTACTTTATTTGGAAGATTGATACCTATTGTAGATATACATAATAGTTTTACATGACTCAAGAACAAGTTTGTAAAGAAAAGTTAAAAAAAAAAAATAATATAACAGGAAGTATAAAAGTCCACATTGATGACAGGGGGTGCATTAAAAAATACATCTTTCCACCTTCCCTATCGATGAAAACCAATGAGAAGGAAGTATTTCTAACTAAATCGGATGTAGGGAGTAAGACCGGTAAATTTTCGATTTTCATGCAAGATACACTTTTTGATTTACAATGCAACATAAAATTAAATAATCTGTCTCATAGGTTAGTTCACATTCTACAATTCATGACGTCATAAGGCCAGATGGTTGGCTGAGGTAAATTTATAATAGGCAAATAATGTACTTCATTTTAGACTAATGTAGTGAAAACCTCATGGAAATGAATTGAACAGGAATGCTCATTAGTACAGAAGTTAGCTATTTTGAATATAAACAAGCAAACCAGTCTTCCGTGCACAGAGCCAATTAGATGAACTTTGGCATAGTTTACAGTATGGTTGAAAGCTATCTCCTATCATGATCATCATTTATAATAATGTTGTTAACAGAAAACAGTGAACTTATTTTGCTGTGCGTTGCTGTAGAAATGTATTCAGCGCACTGATATGTAGGTGATTTAACCTGCCGAACTATGTGCGCGTATATATGAATGTAATGCACGCCAGTTAACATTTCAATTCACACTGACCATGATATAAGGAACGCTTGGTGGTGGTCGGAGGTTGAGGCGCCAGGTGTTTGAGTGACTCTCTTCTGCTGAGCTGCTCCAGGGCTGCTGCTGCTGTCACTGAGTGGGGTAAAATGAGTAGTCAAACCAAACCTATCATGGCCACTTTAAAGCCCATTTGACAAATCATTCATTTTTTTTCTAATTTTTACTTATTTTGGGGTCACAATCATTGTATTAAACATTTATCATAGTTTTAAGGCAGTTAAGTTGCAATGTACAAAAAAATCGACAAGTAAAAGTTTGAAATATTGAGTTATATAAGAGAATCCCTCCCCTTATGTCAGTATTCTTTCAACAGTGAGAGGCACACGGTTAAATATTCTAGGCAGCACAGAAGTTACATGGTTCACTTTTAAACTTTACAATTTGACACAATTTAATAGATAAAAAAATCTTGTACTTCATTGAGTTTGACAGTGGAGTGTCAAATTATTCCAACCAGCGCCCCATTTGTACATGCAAATTAAACCACAGAAAACTTAGCACCATGTCCGAGCGCCGAAACCAGACTTTGGACTAGACTTTCATATTTTTAATGAAGTTCACAGCGGTCTTCTTCTGCTCTTTTTATTCACACTTCACAAGAGGCAAAAGGTTACAATTTCTCTATGCAAACATCCCCGTTCTCCCGCAGAAAAGCGCCGGAGGTTGGGTTAAAAATACTCCTTAAAACCGCGCTTTGATGCGACGGGACGGCACGAGACGAGACCAGAATGCAACAATCAAAAGTCTTTTATATGAAACCTGCTTTTGATCCTGGGTTACATTCAAGCAAAGAAATAAATACTGGCACTACTCCATTTTGAAAAGCAATGCAGTGGTGGATGAGAAATTGTGGATGAAATGAGAAGAAGAGGTGAGGCGAGGACAAGGTAAAGTGTTGTTGGCGCGGACACATAGCCCAAAGGGACAAGTCGGTGCCCTGGGACAGTCCACCAAATGCCTTTGACGAGGATTATTCTGACTTCAGCAGCTGACGCAATGCAACCCTTCAGTGATGATTTGCTTGAATTAAACTAAATAATTTGGGATGAACAGTGATGGTAGTGGAGTGCTGCACTGGATCAGATGGAAGAAAAACTCGTAAAAAGATGCTCATCAAACCAAGAGGCTCAGGAATTTGTAGCAAAATTAGTAAACGTAAAAGAAGTTGAGGGGTTCATTTTGCAGTGGTTTACCTGTTTGCTGCAAATAATTTGTGACAATGGATGAAACTCAGCTAAATAATTTCCCCTATGAAAGAATAAGAGTGTGAATGGTGTCTCTAACCCCATGACAAGATGACCACTGTCCAGGTGTTCCGCCAAAAGCAGTGGTGGATCTAGAAATTTTTCTGTGGGATGGCCAGGCCAGGATACAAGGGTGGAAAAAATATATATATTACACACTTTGGCTCTTGTATCTTTAGTTTATTCTGTGGATATTTCATTTGTAGAATCATCTACAAAAAAAAACAACACAACTGCTTACATGAATGCAAGCCAAAGCATGAACTTAGAAGTGCTTAAAAGTTAAGCTGCTGCTAACATGATACAAAGACACTTAACATAAACTTAAAAAGTGCTTTTCCAGTTAAGGTTTTTACATGAAACAAAGACACTTGGGGTGGCCGGCAGTTGATGGGGGTGGCCTCGCAAGTCACTGGCCTCAGTCACTCGCAATCCGTGCAGGCAGTAGAAAATGAACAAATGAATAAAACTCCATCATCAAAAAGTGCCAAAATACAAAAACATTATACACAAAGCAGCTTCCTAGGTCTTTATCATTTAGCAAAATAAAAGTCTAACAAGATATTATTTGTTAAATGACAACATTTGTGTTATTTAATTGAGTTTTGACCCATATTTACAATGTGGTTGCCAGATAACAGTTATCTACCTTGACTTTTACTTATGTCAAATGTCAAAAAGCAAAATGAACAGTAACATTTTAAATATAATCATGCTCACCAAAATTTATTGAAAAACGTAGTCTGTGCACACTTAAACCAAACCATAGCCATGTTCCGAAGCCTTTAACCATAAACTTTGAATGACCAGCCGACTGTCCCTCCAGAGCATATCATCTGGCACCGACAGTATTCCACCCTTGTCCTGCCCTACTATCACTACAAACTCGTGCATTTGTATTCCACTAAACATTTGAAGGTGACACATACCAGCTCGAACCGGCATGGCGGGAATTGTCATGAGGTTTGGCTCTACACAAAGAAACGCTCAGTCAAAGTTCCCTGGCTTTGAGTCGACACAAAAGGAGGAATCTGTCCCACTGATAAATGCACATTTTGGGTATTACGATGCAGTGCAATATCTCACTATGCTGCTTTTCTCCCCAAGAGCACTGCAGAAGAGAGAGAGAGAAACTGACGTCGAATGGAAGATTTGTGGGAAAAGACAGATAGAAAGTGGGTGATAAAAGGACTTAGATAAACTTCCTGTGTTATGAATAATGGTAAAAAATAGCGGTGTACTTATATATTTGATGTATTGGGTCAGTGCGTGCCTTTGCGCCTGTAGCCTCAGTCTTATACTGTCAATCAATATCACAGGCTTACTTTCCCTGCAGCTCTTCCCACTGCAGAGAGTCAACAGGCAAAAGACTGCAGTCCAAATGACCAACGCTACAAAGGAAAACACTTAGATGTAAAGGGAAATACAGTGGGGAGAAAAAGAACTGGCACTACTGTAATTTAGTGCATTTATGCATGGTTGGGTCATAAAAATCTAATCTGATTTTTATCTAAGTCGCAGCAACTGACAAACAGACTGCAAATACTTTTCATGTTTTTTTTTCTTTTTTATGTTCTAAAAATTACTCTGTAACAGTTCATCTTAAACTGTGGTACATGTATCGTTGGTGTAAGAGTGGGTCTGGTCACCACGGCCCCCCTGTCTGCGTTTCAGATCAACTCCACATAAGAAGACTAAAATCGAAATTCACTTACTAAACATTAAAATAGTTTTTTCCTTATTGATTATGCAGAAAGCCATGATGTGAAAGTGATATTTTTCCCATGTATTTTTTGCGTCACAAGCTGTCATTTAAATTTTCATATGGGAGAAAATGTCCCCTAACCCCACTCAAATTCAAAAGAGGAACACAGGCAAGTCCAAAGTGGGGCCCATGTGCAAAACTTTACCCCCCAGGGGATACAACTTGGCCTGCAAAGGAGTGCTCAGGTTTACCAGAAATAATGAATAGGATTGACATAGCGCTTTTCGAGATATCGAAGACGCTTCACATTATGCATTATTAATTGACACTCAGCAGTGGTAAGCTACTCTTGTAGCCACAGCTGCCCCGGGTCAGACTGACGGAAGTGAGGCTGCCATTTTGTGCCATCGGCCTCTTCGACCACGACCAACCATACATACTAACACCAGATCCAGACTAGACAATGTAGAGGAAGTGTCTTGCCTAAGGACACAACAAAGCGTTTGCCCCACTGTGGCACCTGAGGTTATCCAGAGGTCTCCCAATCTGACGGTATGGCCACAATGACCACTGTTTTGAATAATTTTAGGTTGAAAGACTATTAAAAACCACCAAGTCAATGTAATCCCCTAAAATGTGTTGATTAAAGACACTTTACCTATAATTTCTTTTCAACTGAAGTTTGTAAATGCAAAAAAAAAGTTAGGTTTGGTCCATGCTTCAAATCAGCTATTTTTAGTCACCAGTAACAGTTTGTCAATGTTTAATCTCAGAAGCTAAGCAGGTTGGGCCTGGGTAATACTTGGATGGGAAGTGTCATAGTGGAACGACTGAGAAACTGTTGCTGTGCCCTTAGGCAAGACAATAATCCACACTGCCTACTATGGATCTGGTGTGAGTGTGAATGGTTTGTGGTTGTCAGTGGGGTCAATGGAACAATACAGCAGCCTTACTTCTGTCAGTCTGCCCCACAGAAGCTGTGGCTACAATAGTATGGATTGTGTCTTGAATGAATAACGCATAAATGTGATGAGGTGTTTTGAAAAGTGCTATATAAAATGCTTTATTAATTATGGCCTATATTAGAGACAAATCTATTCATATTATGGTCCTCTTTTGAGCTAAGCATCATTTAGAACTGCCTTGTTTATGATTTACATTTACATATTTAGTCCAATTGTGAACAGACTTTATCTTAGGCCTAATATAGCCCGAGCTTTAATCTTGTTTTCTTGCTGTTATAAAAGTTATGATTTTTATGTTGCAATTTTAGGTCAGGCATTTTACACTTTACATAACGCTCCCTCCTATTCCCACAAAAGTCAGCCTGGACCAAAGGTTTACAAACTCTTCCAGGCGACACAACAAAGCCCCAGGAAGGAGTTATTTTCACACCTGACATTTCAATAGGGCCCAAAAGTCTGAGCCGTGCGACCGAAGGAGACAGGTGTGAACGCAGCCTTCGTTATTAGCATCACAATGGAGCTGCTACCTATGCTAACGCAATTTATGACATTTTACAGATGTCAGACAGAAGTCATAATAAACAACGCATAAACAATAATTATATACAAATGTCAGGGTGCAGGAGGTGCCAGACTAATAATTCTTTAGATGTGGAAAACGCAGGACAAGGCCAGAATGCGACTTCAAGCAGTTTTCATTTTCAGACTTACAGAAGAGTCGTTGTGTACTTAAGGAAGACAGCAATTGAGAGCAAAGAGTTTCTTTTTGAAAAACTGGCTTTAGAACCACAAAAAATAAAATTGTAAACAAGGATAGCTTTATACCAGTCATTCCAGAACCATGACTAAACAAAAAGTGAAGTCCAGAAATAATCCATACCTGCAATGGTACCAAAGATTTACTTTTTTCAGCTAAAAAAATACTAAATCAAAACATAATATGCATAAAAACAGGATTAAGTCAAATTAAACCCAATGTTAATCAACAATTAGACCTAAATTAGAGCAGCAGCAGAAGGACTAGACCTGCAAGACAAAACAACTAGAACTGATGTGGTATGAACTTACAAAAAGAGCTCAAAATAGTTTAGTTCATTCTGTTTTTCAGTGACAGTTTAATAGTAATCACAGCAAGGATTTCTGACTTCTAGTGAAGGTACAAGAACTTGAGTCAAAAGCTGCTGCCTGACCTCAACACTTGTACCTGCTGAAAGGAAGCAGTCATTTTTTATCACTTGTTCTTGTTTAGGGTGGCGAGTCTATCTGTGACTTTGGGCCTTAGGACAGTGGTCAACTTGTCGCTTGGTTAGAGACAGACAGTCATTAACTCACTAACACTTCAAGTTATTACCAGGATAACGTTGGCTAACTCAAGTAAATAAGGTAATACGGTTATCTATGGGACAGCAGCTAGTGGTAAACTTGATTATTACATCCAAATCAGACTTTCCAAGGCAAAACGCAGATGAATGCAAAAAGGACTTCTCATTTGATAAACCTAACTATGTGGACGCAGTATAAAAAAACAGACATGGGTATTTACTTGGAGTAGAATTATCTGAAGATTTCTAAGCTTGACAAAATACAGTAGGTCAAATTTTGGGATAACAGACATTTTGGCAGATATTGAAGACTTGCAAAGGTCTAGAAGCACAAATATCACAATTTATCCAAAGTTTTGGGGGAAAGCTAATCCAACCTGAAAAAGACTAAAGACAGTGGCATTATGAAACCAAATTAAACATTTATTTAAGTCTCAATTTACAGCTAAAATCATTAACTTCATACTTGATATCTAAGATTAGCAGTCTGGGGTATCTCTAAGAATCAAAACACATACTCCTTCTGTGGATATAGATACAGACAAAGACAAATAAAACAGGGAAATGTTCCAGAGCATAAACCTCGTCTTTTCAGCAGCGACAACCAAAAAGCGCCGCCGCAATTGTAATGTAAATGGATTCTGGTGCGAGTGCGGACTTGAATACAAATCTAACCGCTGCTGTGTCCGAGAGTGCGAATCCATGTGCGTCCAAAGCCCTAACAGGCAAATCTGTGCAGTGACAACACAAAACAGTCACCCTGCAAGCCAACACTGTGATCTCGCTCATCTATATTCAGTGTCCAGCACAAGGTAGAAGAGAGAGAGAGAGGGAAAGAGAGGGGGAGGGAGAGGGGGAGGGAGGGGACCAAAGAGAGGCTAAGGCTTCTGTATTCAAGAGTCGTAATGGTGTAAGAGGGAAGAAGGGTGAGGAAAAATGAGAGAGAAAATAAGATATTATTAAGTAGATGGATGAAGTGATTTAAGCAATTGGTTGGCTGATAGCCTCTTTACGACATTTTAGTAGCCCATTCGAAATTTTATTAGGATTATTCACCTTATTCTACCCCAGTCACTTTTCTTGGCAGCACACTATTGGTTTAGCTACCATTACCCAAGTTACAGCAGCCACAATCAAACATCAAAAGTTGTAATGATCATATACAGTGCACATATGCATGCTGTACCTTATTTGGAAGCTTAGCCTCTATCAAATCAAATCAAATCAATTTATTTTTGTATAGCCCAAAATCACAACAACAGTCGTCTCTGAGGACTTCCCAAGATTATTAATTTTAGCAAATATGAATAATAGGAAATCAAAATAAAACAATACATATTCAATAAAACAATACACATTCAATTAAACATTTGATCAAGCAGATTATTAGTAGCGCAGATGAATGATTGTCCAGAACATCCCCTGTCCTTAGACCCTCCTCCGGCAAGGAAAAACTCAAAAAAACCCTAAGGGAAAAAGAGAAACCTCGAGGAGAACCACAGTGAAGAAGGGTTCTACTCCCATGGACGGACAGGCTGTAGATGTAACTAAGGCAAAGTTAAGAGTTTATGTTTGTGGAGCCAGAGTCCATAAGCAGAGGGAAACGACTCGTCTAGCAGGATCAGGACAGGCCAATCCTGGAGAGGAAGGTTATGCAGATGACATCACAGCATTCTAAATGTGAGGTTTGAGTGGCAAGAAATGAGTTAATGGAGACAAATGACATTTTCTCCTGTAAAAGCTCAAAATAAAGAAGCTACAAGTGAGAAAAATTCAACCCACAACAATACTGTTGAGTACTGGGTTTGTAACAGACAAAGCAAAAAAGCAAGTAAACAGTGGCAGAAAAGCAGATAAACTGAAAGACTTTGGCCTCTCTCACATTTATCACAAACATTAGAAACACTCATAGTTGAAGTGATGACCTTTTTTTCTATAAAAAATATGCTCTTTTGACTCTTTTTGATGAGGATAAAAAGTAGTTCCGACAACAGAAAATGATTGTTAGTTTGCCTTTTGGCACATAAAAATTCATTTGTGTAAAATAAAATCTCCAGGGATGAAAATTATTCTGTAAAAAGCAAAAAAGTATGTTTTTTCCATTGTGTTGCCCACACGTTTGCCACTCAGTCAGAATGTTTAGGAGCATTTTTCAAATAAAATTATGTTGGTGCATAACCTCCGTAGACCTTTTTCATGCCACAGCACAGTGACGTCACAGTTCTAGCAAAAAAATTAAAAAGTCATAGCCCACACATTAAAAGTTCTAGAATTTATCGTCGTTAAAATACCGTTTCATTGTGAACTGTACCTAGGACATTGGTGTTTAAAGTTAGCCTGACCTTACCCAGTCGTGCAGGTGCAAATTGATGTGAATTTATTTATTTTTATTCAGAATTCTAGCTAAAACTGTACTGTTGTCAATCATTCAAGTTTTGTAAACAATAAGGGTTTTGTTTTTGTAAGCAGGAAATTACTTGTAATTGCTGTGTTGTCTCTGTAATAATGGGATTAGTATATTTAACATATGCTAATCCCATTAGCATATGTTTTCTGCCTCTGGCTAAGCTCCGCCCACCAAAATTCGACACAAAGTTTACTAACATGCAAGGGGTCTAGAGTCAACATGTTAGTAGTGTATCCTGAGCATGTTTCTTGCCCTTTTTTTCTATAATGCCTCTGTGTGAAATAGACATTATTTTCTTAGCATTGATAGACACTTGTTTGGTTGAAGCCAAACTTTCACCCAAACCACAAGGATGAACTCAGATTGGTCCAGTTCAACTAGAATTTATGAAAATGACTGGTAGAGCCAGGTTACTTTGAAGCAACAAATTGTCCTCTGCAAAAAAACAACTTATTTTATTTGGTGTGTTTGAAATTGCTGTAAATGCATTTTAAACAGAAGCCTATAATGAACACTCCAATTGCAATGCTTGTCAAAGAAGTCAAATTAGATTTTTAGCATCTTTCGCCATACTGTAGCTTCTTTTGATGATTACTAATGCACAGGACAAGCATTTCTTCAGTCAATAACTCCGTAATGTAGAGAAGAAGAGACAAGAGGGTAAACAGAGAAAAGAAAGATAGAGGTAAAGAGTAAAAAGAGAAAGGCGAATGATGAAGATGTATTCGTGTCCAGGTCTAGCGCACAAATCTAAATGTGCGTCACTGCTGCTCACAAAAACATGGCCTGATGTGGTCCGCCGTGCTGTGATGCTGCTTGAAGAACGACTCCACAGGCCCCAAACAACAGAGCACTACACTGGAGAGATTCACATTATTTAGCACTAACTGGATCTTAGCTCGCGGCTGCTCAAAATTCACAACAGCCTTATTGATTACGAGATAATGATTGGGTTAGCCGGCTTCAAGAGCAGCATCTGATTCATTATGTATAACAGGCTTCTAGTCATCTGAGGGAATCTGCCAGTCTGAAAGTTATTTCATGTAAATAAATAGAACTGTTCAGATGGAGCGAGGGACAGAAGCTTATCCCAATTGTTTTGTCTAATATGTCACCATGGAGACGAGAACGTGATGCCACCAGGACAAACTTCAGGTCACATCTGTGGACTAATTACTTGAAGCTAATAAAGAAATAAGTGGATACAAGTGCATGGTGAGTTATGCACAGAATGGTCTGATTGGCACCAGGACCAGGTATTCAGAGAGCAGCAAGCGACCAATCATTGAAAAAAGCCCAAAACAAGCAACCACAGCACTTCAGTAAAAAGTGATTAAAATAATCAGTTAAATCAACTTTACATGTAACTGCAAAGACAGTGCTAATTATGTTGGCATATACTTTAATAGCATTTATAAAAGCATTTTACTCGCTTTTTTAGTATAAAAAAAGTGCTAAAAAATAGAGACAAGTTACCATTTACCCCATTTAAGAATGACTTTTTCTTCTTGAAACAGTTATTTTTATTTTCTACACTGGTATCAGTCAATGTAGGTTATCTTCTAGATTCTTAAAATTATCAAAAAAGCTCACCAGCTTTTTAATTTTTTTTTAACAGTATGAAAAACTGACATAAATACAAAAACACATATTTTGCTCATTAGTGGGTATATTCTTTTGGATTAAAACAGCAAAAACTTGTCTCAACCCATGACCATCAAAATTCACAAGACTACAAAAACAGAAGCCCAAAGTCACTATAAAAAGCAGACTTGGCAACTCTGCAACAGGAAAAGCTATGTTTGCATTGTCTCACAAGTTCCACTAGAAATGAAGAGAGAAGCCGTTCATAAAGTAAAATTAGTTTTGTTCCAAACTCCAGTACAAAAATACTGTACTAGAAAAGGTTATGTTTAGGTCAAAGCTAAACCCCTGTGTAGTCTTTGCATTTAATTTCTGCAACGCCAGAAGTGTGTTGTTAGCATGCTATTTGTTGTCAGTGTTTTGAAAAGCACTTAAAAATTCAATGTCCTGATTATAGAATTCCCAGGTCGTATTGTTTTTCAAAAAGACAGCACAAATTAGGCATAGCACCTTTGAAAATATAAAAGTTGACATTAATAAATAAACACAGTGCCCACAAAGTCAAGTTTAAGCTATGTTTCAGCTGAACGCCCTTCCTAACTCATCAAGAATGCATTACAAGCAGTCATTTTTTCACCAAGTTTCAACACATTTATCAACATTAGCTCCAGCACCACGTATTACAACGAAGCTAACAGCAGTATTATATTATAGGCAAAGGGTAAAGTATTTGCACTCATTTAGTCTGCGTGTCAACAGAGCAGCCTTACCTTCACATTAGAGCGGGGACAGTGTCAGCTCTGCTCTACAAGTCTCTGGTGTTTAGGGGACACACAGGAAATGTTAAACAGCTACTTGGAAATGTCACTGCAGTCAAGTACAGTAGGGCCAGGGTGACTGTCACAAGCTGCCAAAGCTCTAGAGAGGGGAAAAGGTAGTAGTCTGGAATAAAAAACTTAGTTGAATAACTGCAACTAATGGGTTGTTGAAATGAATATAAACTAATTTAGCAGTCGGGTGCATGGTAGCAGAGTGATAGCATAGGTTTGGGTGGAGTTTGTATGTTCTCCTTGTGTTACTGTGGATTTTCTCTGGCTTCAAAAGTTGCATGTTTAGGTTAATTGGCATCAGTGTAAATGAGAGTAAATGATTGTCTCTATGTGTTAACCTTGTGATAAGTTGGCCTGACTGTCCAGGGTTCCATCGCACAAGGCCCAAAGTTACTGGAATAGGCTCCAGTAACAGCAGTAGAAAATGAATGAATGAATTATTTAGCAACCTAATCTGAACTATAAACACAGAAATTACATGATAGAATATTGATACATTTATCTTTCTTTAGTCCACCATCTTAACCTACACCACACTAATCGAGACCAAGACTTTTCCAAGACCACACAGTCCCAAAACCAGTCAAGACTGAGACTTTTATAGGTTGATAGACGAGACCAAGATTGCTGTCCATCAAGACCAAATCAAGTCCATCTATGTACTTTTATACAATTATAAGTGCATACACGATCTTATTTGGCAGGGCTTATTGTAAACTGGGTATGGGACGTGCTCCTGGTACACGCTTAGCAGAACGGGGTGGCAATGAAATGTAGTCTCAGTGTCCAAAACAAGACCAAGTTCAATACCTAGATAAGACAGAGTCCAGGACAAGACCAAGTCCAAGCACCCTCAAGACCACGACAAGCCTGCTTACGACACTATACTATTCTACAATGTGAACACAAACAATTCATCTGTGTAATTAATTCATCCAGGAGTGACCCATCTGGCAAAGTTTTCGAAGATCAAGAGATTTAAATGTCATTCAAAACTTTTTTTTTTAATTCTGATGAAGGTGACCTGAGAAACTAAGGAGAATCTAAGCGTGTATTAGTTCAACTGGTTTGGTTCGTCCTAGTTTTGTCTGACCGAAACTGCATATGCACTGTGTAAGCCCCAAACCTAAATGCTCTAGCTACCTGGGAACTACCTAGTCTTGAAAACCACTTGGCTGACCTGATGACAGTATGACCAGGAGGTAAGTATGTTACTATAACTGCAGGTAAGTTATATCTTAAACCTCCATTTCTGTTTAGCAATGGGTTTTCAATCTTTCCCCAAAACAAAGTAACATCATACAGTGGTCCAGGTTTTTTCTGAGGTGTATATTTGATCTGGTCACATGGAGGTCACAGACATCTTTCATTATCCAGAACATTGTCCTGGCCCACTTCTGAAGTCAGGGGAAAATACGGCCTTAGCTCCTTCATGGCGGCGCTCAAATAGATGCACTTAGGATAATAGAACAAAAGTAGATCCCAGGAGCATTGATATGAGCCTGTCTGGCAGAGTACTCAAGTCCCTCATGTGCATTACCTGATCAAAGCGGTGGATACAGAGTGACGCACAGAGGATGTCTTTAACCTTAGCTATTCAGGGCAGCAGGACAAAGGCAAGTCAATAATACACTCCTGGCTCTGTAAGTGACTCATGTAAGAAAACAGAAATATGAAAATCCATTCTCTGCAACGGCTGAATAACTAAAGTTCAGAGGTTCGTAGTACTTCTCACACACTTGAGTAACTTTCCAAAGTGTTTCTGTTTTTCTAGCAGCTTAGTTATGTTCCTACATCATTCTTATTTCTTATGAATTAACTTGAGTGAAAGTGAACAACTGAGAAATCAATTCTTTTGTCAAGTCCAGTTGAGATAAAAACACAGACTTATTTCAAATCTACAATTACACAAAAAGCCTATTGTAGACATTTCTATATTATCTTAACAGGCAAACATTTCAGTGTGTTTAGATGTATTTCAATAGTTAGAAAGTTTGTCATTCTCTAACATTAAGGGCTTCAATTCATCTCACAAAAGCGGTGGCCAGTCATGTCTCACAAGCTGACCTTCTTAGCTTCTGCTTAAACTTTCTCGTGTGGAAGCATAATCAGAATTGAACAACACAATGTGAATCAATGTGTTCAAGTCTCCTGGTCCTGCACTGACGGTATAATAACTCATCCTGCTTCAGACAGAGCTTGCTATGACAACACTTTTGCTCCCTCACAGAGCCTTTATCTGCTAAAAGTTAAAATATGTTGTACTTCTGTTAAATTGGCTTAAATATGTTCATCACCTCTGCCATATTTGCTTTGATTTGTTTGGAAGCTGTCATAGCTTCTGCCAATCACAATGCTGCGCTCTGATTGGTGCACCCAACAGTAGCCGGTTTAAACCATATAGCGGGGTAAATCCAGATGGATTCTCAAACCTTTGTGAACTGAAAATAACAAAATAATATCACAAGAAGTCATGGGAGGTTACATAGATACAATCGGCATCAGAGGCCACGCCAACTAATGGACCTCCAAGGGGAAAGTTAACATTGAGAGTGAATCAGAACAACAGCTTTATCACTCACTGCTCAACAACTACAACTGCATATGTGGATTTAAGAAAATATAATGTGTCAACTAGAGACACAAAGACACGGAGAAGCATAAAGTGACCCAACAGCCCAAGTTTGTAAATACATTAAACAAAGACAAAGCTAACAGCAGCTGCGGCTAAATGCTAGCGAGATGCAAGTGCCTAAAGTTGTGCTCAAAATAGACTTAAATTGACAGAAAGTGTTTCAAAAGAGCAAGGAAGTAGCAGTTCCCAATTTAACCATGAATTTCCCCCACAGCAGGCCTCGCCCCCAAATATGACGCATTGCCAACTGTATCTATAAGCAGTAAAGCGTGAGGATAAGCCGTAAGCAATTTAATGCTAAGTCTAAGACCACGACGCGAATCTCTTATTCTTAAAATCACGCTTTGAAAAAAAAAAAATATCCAGGATAAGTTATTTCTGCGTTCCCTGGCCTGGGGGAAGCTAATTCCCTCAGGGCAGTTGATTATTTGTTTATCTGCTGTTAGTAATTTAGAATGTGATTTAACTGCCGAAGATACCTTAGCATTGGCTTCCTCACTGACAGTGGTATAGTTAACCATAGCGCTCAAATGTGGTTCTAAGAAAAAACTATTGCGTTCATAGGCAGAACAAAGAGTCCAAAACAGCACATTAGCTTGACTCATTAAAAGTCTGCAAAAAGAGAGAGGAGGAATGTTCCAACGGAGTCAATAAAAGCAGCAAAAGCAAAGAATATCAACAAGACAGATAATGGATAACAAAATAACTGGGCTAATAATATTCAATTAAGGTTCATTCACTTAGTTCTTATCTGATTTTAGCTTCAGTCAAGATGGTTTAGAACTGATACTGAACTAGGGCTGGTGCAATCTTGGTTTAGCACCAGTAGCTTGCAATATTCATGTAGTGTGTTTTTGTTTTTTTCTCACACAGCCTTGAATAAGTTTTGGCCAGAAGGGACACAACAACACTATTGCATGAAAGTTTTGAACCACATTGCCTTGTTAGAAGGTGCACACATACACAAACTGCACTTGTTACAGTCAAAGTAAAAGTACAATTATAGTCAAATCGCATTAGCAACACACACATTTGAGATGATTTATGCTAAAAAAAATGCATATCCTAAGTCTTCAAAATAATGCCTGAATCGAGCACAATCGCAAAATCTCACTCCAGGTCCATCCCAGTTTACACAAGTTAAACAAAGATGGCCGTTCACTAATTGGTTCCCTTCTAAGTGGGTTGTAAAGCTGGATTCAAGTGCCCAGAGCGAAATCATCTTAACCATAAAACCAGCACATAAAACTACTTATGCTTATTACCATAGTTTAACTTCCAAAGTCGTAAAGTCGCCAAAAGTGCTGCCTCGACCAAACCATCAGCAAAACCTCCATAGATTATTCATACTCATCAGTAAAGTCATTTTTGGCAACACACTCCACTTTATGACAATTACATCTTAAGCAACAAAGACTTAATTTATAATGAAAAAGTAGTATTAAGAATAAATCAAGCTTAATAACTATTTAATACACTGTCACTAAGCTCAAATTAAAGGGGACATATTAAGGCAAAACTATCAATAGAACAGAAACAAGAATAGGAATAGTTCAGATAGCATCAACAAAGCAGATCGCAAACCAAACACTGCGGGAAATAAATATCTAAACGTAAATGAATGGTGTACTTACAATGAATGGTGAGTCGTGGCCCATGGAGATGACAGTCTGGTTCACAGTCCTCAGAAGTTTCTCCATGATGATCTGCATGTGCCACTGAGTCGGACCCTTCATAACAAATACAGATAGAAACAGTCGATGAAGTGAAACACATACAATACAGATGGATTTATTTATAAGTCCACAGTCTGACTTGGAATCACAGCACAAATCGGTTGTAAAAGGAGCTTTCAGCAATCACTGACATAGATTATTGAGTAAATAATGTGGACATTTTTAGAGAAGATTGTTACCAGTTCTTGAACTTAAAGCGAACCCTGGCTACAATCACATGTTTACCCTAAAACACTTATAATATCATCACTTATATAAATTCAGAACAAAAACCTTGAAAGTATTTGTAGTTTTATCAAAATCATGTTTTAAAGAAATTACATGGCAGCCATTTTGTCCTGGCTGTGACGTCAAATGGTTGTCTGTCTACCCTCTGGTGGTTGTCAAGTAACAGGTAACTAAGCAACATGAATTCAACAGTTAAAACCTTTCAGTTTGAGCTGGAGTTTGGCCAAATACAGAACGATTATGTGGAATTTTGTAAAACTGAAGATAATCAAGAGGAAGAGGCAAGAACTGGACACTGTCAGAGGTGTTTTTGTTTCAACTGTTCACGATCGAACCACAGGAGTAACCATGGCAACAACCAAAAGCAACCATTTGATGTCATCAACCCAGAATGCATTGTGTCTGGACAATATGGCGGCACCCAGTAGCTCAAAACAATGCAGATTTTATAAAAATGGTAAGCCGTTATATATTTGTTTGTAGTTTATTTGAACAAACATGAGATGTACTTGCATTTTAGCCATATTTGTCATTATAGTCAGGGTTCACTTTAAAGTGAAACAAAACGCAGAATCAACTTTTTTCCACTGTCAAACTATGCATATGGGGTCAAAATTGAATTATCTACTATTTCCGGGCCTTTTTAAAATTTTTTTGTGCAAACTCGCTCATTTTGCAGTTTTGTGTGCAAAAAACGGGACTGTGCTGCCACGATGGTCAAACGCTGTGAGGTCATTTTAAGTACACACTGACATCACATCGAGTTGACGCGACAGACGAGCCGCCCAGGTGGAATATAAAAACTCCTTTCTCTGACACCACTGCTAAGGCAAGCTGGAAAATGGTGGCCCGCTGCAAATTGACATCATCAGTCATTTATCTCAGCTAGATAGATGTGTGGTGTCGAGGTGCGAAGGTGTGCAGGTTTGATCCTTTTTTTTAATTTTCAATAAAAAAAACAAACATGTTCACATCAAAAGCATATGTGCTTATGTAGGCTAAAGCAAGGCTACATACATGTCTGCAAAGTTAATAAAAAAGAATCTTGACATGCAAGTAAGAAACTAGACCTGTACACAACCTCAGAGCTGTGAACTTCTCTGCACATCAGGATCGCTCCCACACAAAACTCACATCACTCACAAGCTCACGATCCATGAACAGATTTGTTTTAGTAATCATCTTTTTTTTGTCCTTTATACTTCATCAAACATTTCTGTTCCCCAAAAATGTGCCAGGGGCCTGAACAGTGGACCCCAGGTCTGATTTCTAACAAACAACAGTCTCACTTTGACCCTAGAAGCAGTATTTTAAATGTATCTGGTGAAAGATAAAATATGAGCACAGTTCTTTTATTCAGACATTTTTCAATAATTTCCTTCAAAGCAACATCACTGCAAATTTCACCAACTGTTGCAACAGGTGCGTGGACTCTAGCAGACTGCTTTGCTTTGGAGACAACACAAGACTCCAGGGCCTTCGTACAGTTCTAAGTGGATAGATTTTCACTGGATATGGTTAGTGAGTTAGCGGCTTGTCTCGGCGCATTTGTAGTGGGATTCGTGAGCTTTGCAGCATCTACGCAAACTTTTAATAATTTAGTCCCTGGAAGCAGCTGCGTGTACGATATCACCCAGAGGAGAGTAATCTGTGAAAGGGAATTCAGAGACCGGCTTCCAAAGCAAAGAGTGTGACGCAAGTCTGGAGAGAATCCACCGAGGGGTTTGTGATTGAAAATACAAGCTGGTACTAGAGAGAAGAGTAAGGTATATTGAAGGAAATATGTGAAATAAACAAAGAGGGTTTCTGTAGTGGTTTTGTACTGACTGTATGATTGGAATTTTGATTTTGCCGTCAATGTAAGAGTGTCAGAGAAGGTTCAATTCAGGTCTGGGTTTCAGACTGAAACAAAAACAAGCAGTTTGTTTATTCTGATGATATTTATAATACCTGTTCGAACATAGGTAAAGATAAATGCTGCTTGTTAACTAGCAAACATTTTGTAAAAGGGTCCAAAATCTATAACCAAATTGACCTTTATTTATCCAGGAAAGTCCCACTGAGATCGCAATCTCTTTTTCGCGGTAATCCTGGAGTAGAGGAGGTGCTACTAGACATGTTTTTGGTGGTGGGGGAAATCTGACCTCCCAGAAGAAATCTATGCAGCCAGAACATCCAAACTCCACATCGAAAGGCCCCCAGTTTGAGAGAGTCAATGTCAGAATCTTGCAATGAGTAAGTAAGTAAGCTTTGTTTGTATGGCGCTTTTCACAGACACTAATTCACAACGTGCTTCACAGTGGGATATAATAAACAGCTTAAAGACTATATTAAAGATTAAAGATAAAATCAGAACATCTCGAGCAACTGTAAATTTTGGGCTTAAATGCTTGTCTAAAAGAGTTGTGGAGCAACAACTTCAAAAGCACGATCTCATTGAGGTTAAAACATGTTCAGGGAATCATCAGAAGGTTTCCGTCCACATGACCAGAGGCTCCGATTTGGCTTATATTGTTTAATCAAGTCAGTTTATACAGTACACAAGTGCCTCCCCATGTAATGCTTGTAAAGTCATCATGAATCCCAATAACACAATGTATTTAGGAAGTGACAATGCCTGATAACACATTTATTCTTGTCCAATTTGTGTTCAAATTGTAAGAATAATGTTTTCTTGCTTAACAGACTGCTTGTAATTCTAATTTTTTTAGCCAAACTGATATGTCTTTGTTATATTTCATACAATCACGTTTTCACCATTAACTCATCAGAAACTGAGCACTTGAAGCCTGAAGACGAAGAGACGAAACGAAAAGCCGACGCAAAGGTTAATACATTGATGCCAAAGAGAAAAAGGGTTTTCCATAAAACTACAGGGTAATGTTTGTGTTACAACTATTGCTAATAATATTAATATCAGAGGTGTCAGAGGCAGCACGGCGGTAGAGCTGGATAATCCCTGACAGAGTGAGAAGAGGATCTAGGATCAATGAGCGGAGGAGGAGGGAGAGAGAGAGAGAGGGAGAGCGGTGGGGAAAAACACAAAGAAAGCGAGAAGGAAAAGAAAGACATGGATATACAGTATGTACAGGAACAAGGAGTGTTAGAAGAGAGGTGATGTATTGAAGTAGAGAGAAAGAGAAAGGAGAGGGAGAGAGAATAGAGAGAAAAATAGTGCAACTTTTAAGCAAAGAAGAAAGAAAGCAAAAAGTAGAGAAAAAGAGGAGTGAAGAGAGAGAGAGAGAGAGAGAGAGAGAGAGAGAGAGGGGAGAGAGGTAGAAAGAAGTTTCAAAGTGAGGAGAGAGAGGATCCCTCCTCTCTCTCCTCGCTTTGAAGAAAGATAAATGAGGGGAGAGTGAAATGGAGGAGAGAATGTTAGAGTGGAGAGAAAGTAAAGGGGGGAAGAGGGGTGAGAAAAGGAGAGAGAGTGAAAGAGGTTGAAAGGAGTAGGGAGGAAGAGAGATAGAAGAACGCAGAGGTAGAGTAAGGATGAGAGATACGTATAAAAAGAAGGATGGGAAAAAGAAAGACATCGATAGAAAAGAAAAAATATAGACTGGAGAGAGAGAGACGAGAGAGGGATAAGAGATGAGAGAGACAATATGGACTAAAGAGAGAAGAGAAGAGATATAAAATTTAACCAGTAAGAAAGACAGTTGTGAAAGAAAAAGAGAAGACAGGTGGAAGGAGAGAAAGAGTGAGAGAGAGAATAGATATAGTCGACAGAGGACAAAGAGGAAAGACGAGAGACAGAGAGAGGAAGAGAGATAAACAGAGAGAGACAGAGAAAGATGGAGTATAACAGAGAGAGAGAGAGAGAGAGAGAGAGAGAGAGGAATATCAAAAACGAACAGTAGCTCTATAGAAACTGGAGAGGGTGATGTGACAGAAAACACAACAAACAAACGAAAATGAAGGGTAAAGCCTGAGGGAGGGCATCAGGAGCAGAGCCATGGATCCTGATCAAACCCCACACAGCTTCTGGATGTGTCGTGTGTGCGTGTGTGTGTGTGTGCGCTTGGGGCCAGCGGCGGAGAGAGGGGCCAGCTCCACTCGAGAACACACAGCACCAGCAGATTGAAGCGCTCACGACTGGCTATGCTTTCAAGCTAAAGTCGTGTACACAGAAATTAGGTTTAGCTCAGAAATGTCGCTGAGTAAATAGAGAAAACAAGCGGCAATGAGGCTGTCCGGGCAAAATCTAGTTGGGGAAATAAATGCTGGCAGTACATTCGACATAATTGTCTTTATAATGAATGAGCATTTTAGATAGAGGTGGGAATTGCTACGAATTGCTTATGTCCTTTGTTTGTTTCCTACCACGTCTTTCCTGTACAGCACTTCCAGGATGTCGCTGAGCAGTTGGCAGCAGGAGTTGACTTCTTCTCTCTTCATCTCGTCTCGTTTTTCCAGATGAAACTTCAGCTGTTCGGTCATCAGCGGCAACAGGATCTCACGACAGTCTGCACACAAAAGCACACAACACATAGTAAGCAAACACAATGCAAAAAGCTTGGAGAACAATACAAATACTGTTACACAATCAGTACCAACATAAATAATGACCACTGTCACCAGTTACTTACAAGATAACAGTTTTAGATTCATCATAATTCATAATTCATTTTTCTTTTTTTCAGTTTTAATCTCTCAGCAATAACAGTACATTGAGTAACATTAATGACATTATTGTTGAATTCACTGTGTTATTACCAGGACAAAAATACCTCGATAAACACACATTCTTAGATTTGCACCTATTCTATGCCCAATTTCTGCTTCCTTAAAAATGTAAGGCAGGTCCCTGCTTTAAACTTTGAATTTTTGTAGGGCAATGCAAGTCACTAGATCAGCGATTCCCAAACTCTTCATTGCCGCAGTCCCCCAATTTGCCTTAAGTTTGGCAGAGGTCCCCCAAAAATAACTCACACTCAAATAGAAATTGTTTCTCCACGATTACAAATGACGAAATGACAAAAGTAAATTTGTCAAAGTACTAACAAAGTTATTTAAAACTCAAGTTTCTTTTTTGTGCATGTTTTATGAACAAGCTTTGGAGGCCCCCCTGCAGAGTCTCTAAGGCGCCCCAGGTGGCCCCGGACCCCACTTTGGGAACCACTGCACTCAATTATGCAATTTTGCAAAATTTGAGCTGAAAACACAAAATTATAACATTTTCACGTCACTGATTTACAGTTAAGGAATTTTCTAAGCTCATGACATGTACTGAAGTCTACATAAAGACAGTTAATGATTAGTCGAATTAGGTGGCGACTGCTTAAATAATTGATTAGTTGTGATTAACTTGTTGCAGCTCTAATTTGTTGTTGTTTATAGGAAGCCTATTTTTTCCATACATTTATGACATATGAGTAAATGACTATGCAAATGCATTTTGTTTAAAACGGTTTACAAATATAAATAGGTTCATTGACTTTCTGTCCTACGGATCAGCTCTGCCTCATCATTGAACAATTTACAGTAAAAAGCAACAGATTTTTGCTTACTCGTTTTTACAGCTGGAGAGATAGCCATTTTGAACCTTTCATGTTTTATTCAAGAATCAGAATTTTTGGAAACAGGTGGTAGGTGATAACAGGACTTTTCTGAGCACTCATACATACAGGGTAATAGAAGATTACTCAAAATCAAGCCAAACACAACTTCGAGTAAACTAATGATGAGAGAACACTGAACTCAGAAAAGTGGATTTTATAATAAGTCTCCAATAACCACTTAAGCAATCACAATTTTAGTTGAATCCTTTTTGGACTCTACCTTCCTCTGATGAGTAACAACCAGCCGACACAGACAATACAAAACCCTGGGAAACATATGCTGCATCCTCAGGCGTCTTAATGGCTTCCTTCCAGCATCTCCCAGCCACATTACCACAGTGTACACAATTAATTTATCTATTGAAATGAGCCGCTTAGGCAATCAACAATGCAGCAATACAGCTGTCAAAAGTCACGGAGGAGTTTTGACACAAGCGAGCTGCTACAAACCATTCAATTAGAGCAACATGTGAACCATAATTAGGAATCCACTCCACAAATGCAAAGAAATCAATACGTTATTACTTGACAGTGTTAAAGAGTTACGCCTGATTCAATTCTCTCTGCTGGTTCTTGTTAGAAAACTGATTGTGATTTAGTGATTAAAGCAGTTATAGCTTTCAGACACAATTATTAAAAGGCACATTGTGTAACTTTTTCAGTAGGCGGTCTGCCAGGAGGATGTAGGCTTGGAATAAAATGATTCAGACACCATCTTTTATCTGTACAATATAGGAAACATGCATTTTACTACAGACAAACTCTTTACAAATGATCAGACATTAGCTGTAACTTTAACCTTTGGCAACAACTGCTTGTTTTCACGTTAGATATTTTATTGTGGAAAGTAATAATATCTTAAGATACACAACCTTTAAAATCTGCTCACAACCACATTTCAAACAGAGCTGATAGACTGGGCAGTGCTGGAGAATTAAAAGTAAGGCAGTGTAAGAGGGGCTGAGTCTAGAGGTAAAAGAAGCAGTGTGATTGGTCAGAACAGCAATTTGCAGAAGAAGTTTAAAACCAGACACACTTAGCTTGAAAAGGGCAGTGTATATGCTGCATTAACTAGAAATGTCATTGGTCATTGCAGCTACAGCTACGATATCAGGTATCTTGGAACTGCAGACGTTTCCCGAAAACCAGGAAGTACAATCGACCAATCGGCGAGCAGATATAAAGTGGTGTGTTGGCCAGAACCAACTCTAATTGAGATAGCAAAGGTTCAGACTGAGACGTGACAAGTCATCGACACCAAACCAAGACCATTTGTGTATTTTCTACATTTAGCAGTATCTTACAATCACAGTGGCACATACTGTATATATATATTACTGTTTTTTACCAAGCTGTTTCAAGATTAATCCTTAAAATTAAGCAAAACAAACTGCACTGTATAAGATCCTCACCCACAGACCGGTCACTGTGCTGGGACCATGTAAGACATCATCCTCTGGCTGTCATGATGCAAGTTTAGCAGAGAATGGAGCTAATGAAATGTGGTCTCGAAGTCCAGGACAAGACCAAGTCCAAATGTGCTCAAAACCAAGACCTTATCAAAGCGGTCTCAAGACTTGTCTCAAGTACTACTACGCTAAAGCTCTATTCACACGGTATAATATTTACGTAGAGATGTCTAAACCTTAAACTACACCACCACGTTTGAGCTTTTTTACAGGCATTCGCATGGCGACAATCAAAGCATGTAATTTGCTTGTTTTATTTCTGAAATGGTGACAGATGCAACTTGATTTATGACAACAGCCTTTTGCTTCATGCATTAATTGAGCATTCTTTTTGGGTTTGTTTTATTAAATGTGGCTCCTGGTCACGTTGTTGCGTCCGACAATCACAAACAATCATTATCCAATTTCCTATGAAACATTGTCTCTCTCATTTTATAGAGATTACGTAAATAAAGTCTGTCCAAACTTTCTTCAAACACTTATCTTCTCTACCGTTGCTATCATAGTTACATAGTTTGTTTCATTCTTTAGCTTTTTAAATGTAGAAAAAAAAAACATTTTATTGGAAAATGATTTGTGGCCAATAGTAGTAACAATTTAGTTCAAATCTGAAGGTAAAAGAGATGCAGAGTCATTATTAATTCATTTGTACTTGTAATGTATTTGTGCAATGATAGTCAAGCTCGAAATAAAAAAGGATTGATTAATACAAAGTTCACGGATTTACAAACATTTTTACAGACATGGATGATTCGGACAGTACTAGAAACTCAGAGAATGTATGTGTATATTACAAATAGAACAAGCACTACCAAATAATAGAATGCATTATCTTTTTTCACGACTAAATTATTTGCTTGTCTCCATTATAGTCATTAATAAAAACAGAAGCTCATAGGTTGCATGACTTGGCTAAAATTTGTCAACATTCACTTGAAAAGGCCATTTCCACTTAGTTCTTTCGCTTCCCGCTTTCTTGTGGCTCGCAAAAAAAGGAATAGGCCTGTGTGAAAGAAACCCCATCCAAGGCTGTCTGCAACAACAAATATTGAATTTACATAGGCCTAAGGTGGAGAATGCGTGTGGTTATTTGAAATGGAGGACAGCACAGATAAGGTACAAAGTCAGAGTTCCCAAGAGGCAGGTAAACCCGAGGCTCAAGGCCAAGAGATTATCATATTTTTATTAAATCCCTCGATAGTGATCTGCCAGGCATTGTGTGTGTTCTGCTATGTTGGAAGGACATGTAAATGGATTTTTTGGCTAGAAGAAGGTTATGGAAGAAAAGTAAGGGTTTATGAAAAAGCACATTTTAGACAATCAATGATGTGTTTGGTCTTTCACTGCAAAACTTAAGCACGTTGTTTGAATCTCTGCTGTTTATAAACTATAACTTGTGTGTCTGTGTAGACTGTGGAGACAAATAGATGTTCCCTTGTTTATGTTTATTAATACATCAGTCAAAGATCAATATTTGACTTCCAGCCTAATTTTCAAAAGGTTAGTGGTAGATTGTTGGGTGTGGAGGGAAGGAAGTGAGCTGGTTACTATGGTAGTGTGGTTATTTCTGTTGATAAACAAGCCTGAAGCTGGCCACACAATACCCAACTTTTTGTTCTCTTGTAACTTTCAGACTTAGTCACATCTATAATCAGGATTAGTTGAAGCTAGTCGCAGCTTTGTCACTTGTGTAGTGTGGAGCAAGTGGAGTAGCTTCTAAAGCACCCAAAGGGCCTCATCTATTAAGCCTGCGTACATAAAAAAATGGGTCAAAAGTATGAGGGAAACTCCTGTCAACTTTGGGATTTCTAAACAAAAAACTTGACTTGGGAGTGAGTCCAAAAATCTGGAGCACTTTCTAGTGACAAAGCAGAAGGTGATCTGTTTAGAGGAGACAGTCTGAGGAGGTTTATAATAACTTCAATCGAATCATAACTACTTTGTGGGGAGCGCACAATTCACTGGTTAAATGTTTTATTCAGCGAGAAGCTGAAGCTATGCATCGCTGGACATAATGTGTGCTTTGTGACAAAGATCCTGTGGTCACACGCATGAATCCATACAGAGGCCCATGCTATCTCACACACAGTTTATCCAGCGCACACACATCATTGCAGCGCGCGCACACAGATACACACATCATCACAACAGCAGTGTGATTATCCCACTCCATAAGACAACATCACACAAGTGAAATATCATATCTCATTGTTTTGCAAGTTTTAAAATTTAGGTAAATAACTTCAAGTTTGTTAAAAATGTGTAAACTTTTTTTTCACTAAAAAGTCTATATTAAATGCAGCACTTTGTGAAACAACGAGACCACTGAGGAGTGTCTGAACTGAATAATAAAGAGCTTTGTTTCAAATCAGGAGCCAAATGCTCTGATTGGCTGAGCTTGGGGTTGTCCTCTCCGGTTTCATTTAGTTATTTGCAAAAAGAAGTTTATATGTCGGAATTGCAACCAAAATGAATACATGTCGTTATAATCTTTGTGTAGAAGGATTTAGGAGAAAAAATTGTATAGTATGTCTTTCCACTGTAAAAATCAGTTACTCCACCTTTAACTGTAAAACACAGTTCTAGACTAAAATCATCACATCTAAAACAGCCCGATATGTGTATCAGAGAAGCTTCAGAATCCTCATCAGAGCAGAGTCTTTCTCCCTCTTCCCCCTTTTCCTAACTAACTCACTAATTATGGGTTCATACATTTGGATATGAGATTCACAAAACACTTTGCATTTCCTTTTCTAGAGAAAAAGAGGTGTGAAGAGTGCATATTTCTCTATTATTTTACACAACCTTTTATAAAGAATTGATTTAAAAATTTCCTTGATACTGAAACTGATCAGAAACGGAATGTCTGGAATTACTTGATAGACAATAACAATTAGGGTTAAAACTGCAGTTTCTATGTAATTGTATATAATCATAAAACCTCAAAGTACATCTAACGTCTTACCATCTAACACTGCTTCCTTTGTTACTTTTGCATTTCTGTCCATTTTTTAAAAGCAATTTGTAACAATGAATAGCTTTATAATCAATACTTGCTCGCATTGTTTATGAGGTCACCACAGGTCAACCTATTCATAACAGCAAACATCCTCAACCTCCAACGTTATTGACTAAGAGCATTTGTTTGTCTAAAGATTCTGAAGTGAATAATGGAGTCCAGTAAAAATAGTCCTCGCTGCTGATTGGCTGATTAAAGCTGTAACGTCTTCTTTCAAGCCACAACAGAATATTGATCGGAAATGCTAATCGATATGCGTTGTTGTTAGGATTGCATTGTGTGTCAGTACTTGTCAATAAGAAGAAATATGGCTGTGTAAAGAGAGCTTTTGTCATACAGTCCTATATTGAGGCATTTTCTAAACACATTTTCTTCACAAATCGCCCATAAAAGCAAAACCTGCTGTTACAAAATACATTTTCAGCATTAGAGACAAATTAGGATTGCGCTAAACTCCCTTAAAGTGCAATTTTGAGTTTTAATGACACATCTGCTGCAAATGCGAAAGAGCGTTAGCGTGTATCGTCGCTGTAAGACATGATGTTAAATACTTGTATTAATCCCATTATGTGCGCGGTGTAATGGCACAGCTACAAGAGAAAACACAAACACAATAAGGATCAATGTAAGCCCAGATCAAAAGCCTACGCACTTAAGACAAGCCTCTTAGTTTAACATAATGATGAGGAAAAGGTGCAGTTTGTGAGGTGACTTTATAAGACTCAAAGAAAGATTTGGTCTGACAAGAGCAAGTGTTTTGTGATATTACAGAAAATTATTTTAATATACAACATCAGTGAAACTACTCTTTGCCATTGATACAAAAAGTAAGACTATGGATTTAGATCTTTAATCATTTTTCACTGTAGTTTACAAGCATTTTGCACTTTATCATGTTTGTATGTGTATTTAGAGAAAAATTATTCACACTTTTTTAGTACAGAGACCTCATATCAACTTAAAATCTCCCAAGGACTGTCTATCATTGTTTACAATGACTTAATCTAACCTTTCTTGTAGTTTTTAATCAACATTTAAATGAAAAATTGCATTATTATTATTATTATTTATGCTATTATTAATTTACACTAATTAAATTAATAATAGCAGAAAACAAAAATTCTTTAACATTCAATTCAGACAACACTCAGAGGTCTCATTTTTCCACATAGTGCTGCCATTTACTTTTTGGTAGAAAACACAAAGTTACTAAGTTATAGCAAAAAAAAAAAGTTAGTAACCATGACTTGAAATTACTCTACACTTCTTTAATTCTATTAGAAATCAAATACATTTCATACAGCATTTTTTATCACTTATGCCAGTGGTTCCCAAAGTGGGGGTCAGGAGCCCTCAGGGGGTCGCAAAACAAAATCTGGGGGTCGCGAGATGATTTCAAGATAAAATTTTACATTTATGACTTGGTTTTTAATCTGTTTTTATTACTTTAGCATCTACTGTAGTTTGACTGGAAATTGGTCGCTAAAAGCAATAATTCTACAAAAATAAATGCATTTTAGTCCAATTTGAATGGCCATTTTATTCTGCTGTGGGGGTTGCAAGTTGGTTATGTCAATATTTATTATGCCACGAGGCTGGCACTTCTCAAAATGGAAGAGCAGCTACACAAAGATGAAAGCAAAATCATACGGAAAGAATATGCAACTTTCCGTTCATGTCAGTTCCTTTTTTTTTGCCAAGCTGTATGGTAAATGTATTCTGTTTTGCTTAAAGGACTTTAAATATAATTAATATATTAAGACATGTATTTTGGAGTGATGCAAGTCCATTAGTTTTTGTTGGATAACTCTTTTTCTGTTGACAAAAATGACCATTGCTTCAGATTTGTTTGTAATGAAACCATGTCTATTCTCAGCTTGTGTTAAGACCAGGCTCAGAGTTGGACAAGTCGACTGGAAGCTCCAAAAACACCCTCCACACTTGTTGGATTTGGCAAACAAATTTTAGCCGCTACAAGGATTTCACCCTTTAACCACAACACAGAATCAGCAGCATGTTTATTCTTTTCCAAAATACAAAAGAGCCCAAATCCAATTTACAAATGATTTAGGCTTTCTATTAAAAACTTATACTACCAAATATTGAAACTGATAAGAGTGTAGAGTCCTAAATGTCTGAGACTGACTGCATTACATTCTTATCTACAGAAATAAGGACTGATCTCGCATACAAATCCAAACAATTCAATTTCCAGTAGAAAATTGTGGTGAAATGAATTGCTGTCTAAGAATAATTTATTTTTCTTGAACAAAAAGCCGTGGGGACAACATTTAAGACGTGCCACGACACAAAACGGTTATTATGTTAATGATTGTGCAGCCTAAAGGAGCAAAAACACTTCCATCACAGACCAATGGTGACGCATATTAATTTAGACCTCAATTTATAATATTTCAATGTCTTTTAAGGTTCTTTTCACTTGTTCTTTGACTGATGGTTGCTTTTGGCGTGGACCACCTGCTGATGTTAAAAGCTTTTTTTAATGCCGCGTGGATGACTCATTTGCTCATCATAACAGTAATGTTGTGCAGGACTAGGAAGCATGTCTCGTCTCAGTATTTAATCAAATTCTTAATTGCACTATACTAAAATTTCAAACTCAAGTTGGATATTAAAGGATCTTTATTACATTTTATCTATGATTCTTGTTTTAACATTCTTTCCACATCTACATACTGTACATATACACGTGTGCTTTGTGTCATTCATATTTAATGCACAAATTATTTGTTTGGTTGTGTTTTCTTAAACTGAAAATACTTTGTTTCACCGTGTATCTGAAGGGGGTCATTAGTAACTTTGAACAAGTTGATAGAAAAAAGGGCCAAAGTCTGGGCTAAATCACTGCTAAAATGTATGTACTGATCTCTTTTTACAAATAGAGAGCAGTTTTACAAGCTTGTTAGTAGATAAACGCAATATTCAAAAGCAATGCTTTGTATTGTGATGTTTGGTCTAAAGTTTTATTTAATCAAGCTTTTATTTATTTATGACACTGTGAAAACAAGCTTAACACAGACTAAATAAATGATAAATAATTGGACTAAAAAAATTTAGCATATTGGCAACAAAATAAAATATAATTTTTTAGGTAAGTTTTGTTCTCTAGTGATTCAGACATGTGGGAGGTCTAAGAGTGAACAATAACAGCAGCAGACAGTCAATACAGTAACCACAGACACGATCGAGGAGATAAATGGAAAAGAAAATAGATATCGCCATGTGAAATCAAAATAACACAATATATCAGACAGCGACAACAATCCTTCTAATAAAGGCTTTTAAAGAAAACATTGTGTCCAACACAGTGCAGTGTATTAAGACCTTAATTTCTGCAGAAAAATCAAAGCAGAAAAGTGTGAAAAGGCTCCACATACTAACTAACCACAAAGGGAACATTTTGGTTAAAATGTTCACTCTGTGGTTCACTGTCTTTTCACAGACAGTCACAAAGCCTGAGATGACCTCCTCCTCTGATAGCAGCAGCCCTGGGCAGCTCAGCAGAAGCGTGTCGTCTGAACACGTGGCACCTCAACCTGCATGTTATTGGTTGGAGGGAGACCAGAGTCCTGGAAGGAAACCACCAGACACAGGGAGGAACATGTAAACTCCACACAAAGGCCGGACCAAGCAAAGTCAGAGCCAGCCTGGGAAAATTCTATAAGAGACATGGTCCATAACACAAACAAAGGCAGAAGTCTGCCGTCAACTTCATATAACAATGGTCTTCTTACCAAAAAAAAAAAAAAGCTAAAACTAAAAAGTAAACAGAATACATTTTCCAAATATGAGACTAACATGGTGTTTATATGATATTTTTGGCTTGTAGAAGCTTTTAACTGCAAAAATGTGTGTAAAATGGTTTAGAAATGCACTGATCCAGCTTATTCAGTGTACTTTTGATATTTTGGTATCTACCGATATCATTTACTGATAATCTAATATCAACCATAGTAGGAAGACAAAGAAATGATTATTATTTATTTTCGTTTCAAAACATAAAAAAATGTCATAAAGTGTTATGAACTTATCTATTGCAAGGCCAACCTAACACTTTTCCCTTTCTAGAACAAGATCAGTGTATCAAAAAGTCTTCTTATGTTCAATTAAAGACACAACCATGGTATCAGCCAGACTTAAATCATAATTCTGCAAGATTTCATGGCTCCGCATCGATATTTGTTCCCAGTTTGAAACGGTGTTCCCTGTCAAAGTTTATGAAGTAAACAGGCTTGTTTGTAAGCTATTCTAAAATAGACGATTACTAATCTTTACCATACATTACTTTCCAAAACATTTCATGCAAACCTATACCATCAGCATGAAGACAAGTTTCGTTAGACCTTCCACTAGAAACGCTTCACAGTGCACCTTTAATATTGTTCTAAGCTAACTTGTCCGTTGACCTTACCAGGCTCAGCTCAGGTCTCATGGGGGCAGAGTGTGTGCGCTGGGTGTTTCTTACCGTGATTAGAGAAAAGATCACTGTGGACGATGTCGATCATACAGTCCAGCTTCTGTTTGACCAGACGACCCAAGGAACCTTCAGGATGAACTCTGTGAACAGCTTACTGCAAAAAGACAAAACGCAAAGAGCATCGTGGTTAGAAATGTCAATCAATACAGAGGTCTGACCGAGGGCGCCCATACAATAAGTTGATATAATGGTAAATAAAAGTCACTGCACAGAAAATATATTTCTGATAACTGACTAGAGATGTCATTTCTGCACTACTGTTGGATCAAAAAAATGTAACCGGGTTGGAATAGAGCATTTAAATAAACCATTGACATTGAGAGAATGTTTTTCAAAAGCGAGGCCTAGAAATAATAAACATGGAGGAATAAAAAGATTGTACAAGCTAAAAAATGACTTTTTTTGAAACCGAATTTAATCTAAGTACAGAGCTATTGCACCCATGTGACAAAATTTGCACCGCACATTTGGAAGGTGCAGTACAAGCAGTAACTAATGGCAACAACGGGTGAAATTTAGTTTAGAGTTTTGTTTTGTCAATAAAAAAAAAAAAAAAAAAATAAATACTAATTTAAACTAATCATAAACAATAGCGACAATTTGTGGCCCAACTTTGCTTTGAGAATTTAGACTGCATAAGTTGCTATTTCTGGACTACTGATTCCACTTTCCTATACAATTACAAATTTTCCCTGATGATATTGGTGAGAAATACACATTATACATTATTTATTATACATTTATATCATATAAATTTATGGCATAATATTTGGCATTACAAATTTACCTAAGAACTGAACAATTGTTAAGATTTAAAATGTGTGTGAACCATCCTTAAGAGTAACCAGTTATGTGGCATGTAATGAGCATAAGATTAATATTTTTCTTTATAATTCGTTTTGGAAACTTCATAATCCCAAATCATAAGTTTTAAGAATTGTATGTTTCACATGTGTTTTTTTTTACCGAAAACAACCGCATAAAGAGTAGACGCTGCATTGGCTGCCTGAGTTTGAAAAATGCAGCGGCCATCACACAGATTTTTTGTTGCACACGTCACACATTTAGCTATGATACGGGACATATAATTCATTGAAACACTAACAATGTATTTTCTCATTTTGTGCAACTTGAAGATTGAAATAAGGTATCAAAAACACATCTATCACATTTTACACTGCTAAAAAAAAAAAAAAAAAAGCCAGAGTATCAGGAGAGCAACTCGGGTCGGCAAGGGTTTGGGATGCTGCAGTTGCTGTATTTACTGTGGGAGGCAACTGAGAGAGCAACACATGCCTCACGTGTCCCAAAATATTTATGCAACCATCATAACAGAGCCTTACAAAAACATTTAACATTTAGTTTTTCATTAAACTGTAGACTTACTACATCTACTGCAATATTTGGCATGTAAAAAGGGTTGTCACTAGTGCTATAGTCCTTTAGTCGGTTAGTCGATTAAATAGTCGATGGGGCTTTAGTCACTACAATTTGTATTAATCGACTAATTATTTTACTTAGATTATAATGAGGTATATTGAGCAGCAACAGATGGTATTGAATTAAGAGTTGAAACCGAGTGATTGGTCTAATCTTGGTATAATCCTTTTTGATAAAAACATACTGGGACCTATTCATTTTCAGTGTAAATTGTTGCTTTCGAATGAACTCCATTGCACTTGTCGACTTTTTGAGCACAGTTTGGGTCAGAGAGTTGGGCCCATCGACCAATTAATCAGTCGATGGGACATGTCTTTAGTCGACCAAGAATCTCTTTTGTCGACTACAGTCCTAGTTGTCACTATAAAGCAGAAGCATAACAATTCACAAAAACAAGTTCCTCATATATTAAAGAGTCAGCTCACAGAAGCGGACAGATTGTGGCTGTACCTGAGTGAAGTTTTGGATCTGCCCACTTTTCTAATGAGAAGAGTTTAATCAGACGAACAACATCTGTGTGGGAGGGAGCGTCCTTAGCTTCACAACTAAAGCTACTGTGTGTTTCTCTTGTAATAAAGATCTCAAAAGTGAACAAAACTGACTTGAAAATGAAATAGAAATATGTCTATGAAGTTAAAATGTGTAGATGCATTCAACTGGATTTGTGTGTGTGGTGTAGAGAATGAAGAGGCTGAGTGCTTAAATCTTGTGTTTAATAAATGGAGCAATTCTACTTTGTTTTCTCTCTTTTCAACACAACTTGATGAAATCCTTTTATTACAACATTAACAGCTGAAATTATCCCTCTACATCAAGATTTACTTCTTTAATATCCGTTCCCACGACAACCAGAGTTTTACTTCCTTCATAAAACCATCAAGCAACTATTTTAGTAAGAGAAAAAAGTAAAATGGATTTTTTTTTTCATGTTGAGAATAGGAAAAAAATATATTGAGAGTCGATTTTACAAAGGTCACTCTTTAAGTTACCTTGTTGAAAGCAATCAACTAGGTTAAAAAGCTCGAAGACAGCTTTGATATATCAACACACTCTTTTAATCTTAGAGTGATTATGATGAAATGCATATCCACAATAAAATTCAGGGCTACGCATGTATTGTAGTTTTAGTAAAGTGTTATCAGGACTCATTACAAATAAATAAAATAAGCAAGCACAAATATAACATTATATGATAATGTGGTCGTTAAGAGATAATGTGGTCTGAGCAGCTTACTGTGGCTTAATGAGCAGAACTGATTGTGCAGGCAAGGGTAGAGAGGTGCAGACAGGTGGAGACAGGTGGAGACAGGTGGAGAGAGGTGCAGACAGGTGGAGACAGGTGGAGACAGGTGGAGAGAGGTGGAGAGAGGTGCAGACAGGTGGAGACAGGTGGAGACAGGTGGAGAGAGGTGGAGACAGGTGGACAGGGAGAGGTGGAGACAGGTGGAGACAGGTGGAGACAGGTGGAGACAGGTGGAGCAGTGGAGAGAGGTGCAGACAGGTGGAGACAGGTGGAGAAAGGTGCAGACAAGTAAAGACAGGTGCAAACAGGTGTACGGTGCTGGTCAACGAATTAGAATAATTTGAAATGGTGCAATCATTAAATTCTTTGAATGCATTTGTTGTGCAGAAAGAAAATCATTTGTTCACCGCACCTGTCCTACTCGTTAGAGTAATCACAGAACTCGTTACCTGTAAAAAACCTGCTCAGCTGAGCTTTCCAAAAGGTCCATTTAGGCCATTTAACTGTGACACTGTTGTTCCATTGAATTAGAATAATGGAGAAACCGTTTCATTGAATTAGAATAATTTTATTATAATTAGAATCATCACTTTCGCAGTATTTTGTGGCTGCCTCCTTGGCTTGTATGACTGCCTGAAGTCTCCGCGGCATCGATTTGACCAGTTTGTCGCAAGTTTCTGCACTCACAGCTTCCCAGGCAGTGGCGATGTTCTGCTTCAGTTGGTCCAGCGTAGTCGGCTTTCTGTCGCGAATTTTCCGCTTGACGATGGCCCAAAGGTTTTCAATGACATTGAGGTCAGGCGAGTTGGCCGGCCATGCCAAAACTTCAAGCTGTTTTCTAGTGAACCAATCTTTGGTCGACTTTGCCGCATGAGCCGGTGCAAGATCCTGTTGAAATATGAAGTCTTCTTCGCCGAACTGTTCCTCAACAGTCGGAATCAGGAACGTTTCCAGAACATCTTGATATACGGCAGCATTGACAGTCTTCTTGAGGAAGCAGAGTTTCCCTACACCCGAGCAGACATGCATTCCCAGACCATAACGCTCTGGGGAAACTTGACGGATCTTTTCACGCACTCGTGGTTGTAGGTTTCACCACCACGACGCCAGACACGAGGACCTTGGTCACCGAAGGAGATGCAGAAGCGTGATTCGTCCACTTTCTGCCAGTCTTCAGCAGTCCACTCGCCGTGTTGTTTGGCCCACTTCAGCCGTTTCTGCATTTGTTTCTTGTTCAGCATCGGTTTTACCATAGTATGTCTATGGGTTTTACTGCTGGAACGCGATATTTGAAGCCGAGTTTGCGCAGACGACGGTAAGTGGTTGATCTGGAGACGTCAGCGCCGGTCTGCTTGTTCCACAAGTCGGTGAGCTTGGAAGTGGACTTGAACCGGTTGCTGACTGTGATCTTTCTCAGCTGCTTGTTGTGCGAGCAGAGGTTTTTCGGACGCCGGAACAGTTGGTGCGCTTGCTGCAGTTTTTCTTGAGAGCTTTGCAGACGGAAGACTGGCTGATGCCGAGCTGCTCAGCAGTTTTAGTTTGGGTCAAGCCTTGTTGGCGAAAGGCTTGAATTTGAGCCACTATTCCGATTGAGAGGTCGTGCTGCTTACCCATGATTGATTTTACAACTTAGAAACTCTACTCAACCCTGACTTTATACTGCACAGTGAACACTCTTCACAGAAAACAAAAATTTGAGCATTTATTCTAATTCAATGAAACGGTTTCTCCATTATTCTAATTCAATGGAACAACAGTGTCACAGTTAAATGGCCTAAATGGACCTTTGGGAAAGCTCAGCTGAGCAGGTTTTTTACAGGTAACGAGTTCTGTGATTACTCTAACGAGTAGGACATGTGCGGTGAACACCTGATTTTCTTTCTGCACAACAAATGCATTCAAAGAATTTAATGATTGCACCATTTCAAATTATTCTAATTCGTTGACCAGCACCTGTACACAAGAGAGATGCTTGGTTTATACATCTTGTACGACAGATCTGAGACAGATGTAAAAGAGTCACAGAAAGATGCAAACATGTGTAAAAGAGGTGCAGACACATGTAAAAGAGGTGGAGACAGGTGTAAAACACATGCAGACACATGTAAAAGAGGCACAGAAAGGTGTGAACATGATGCAGACACATGTAAAAGAGGTGTGCACACACGTAAAAGAGGTGCAGGCAGGTGTATACAGGTGCAGACACATGTATAAGAGGTGTAGACAGGTGTAAAATACATGCAGACACATGTACAAGAGGTGTAGACAGGTGTAAAACACATGCAGACACATGTACAAGAGGTGTAGACAGGTGTAAAACACATGCAGACACATGTAAAAGAGGTGTAGACTGGTGTAAACACATGCAGACACGTACAAGAGGTGTAGACAGGTATCGACATTTCTGACAGAATCTGAGTAATCTCCTACTCTCTTCTAAATATGGACGTCATACACAGAATCATCTGTCATCATACATTTTAGGCAGTCTGTTTGGTTATCAGAATTAGACACTCTGTCTGTGCTGTCATATTCTGTTTCCAATAGTTTCTTCATCCATCCATCCATGGTCCTCCGCAAAGCTGGTTTGTCAAACTTGATCCCAAAATCTTTCTCCGGAACCAACTGCAGCACAAAGTAATTTCTGGCCTCCCTTGCACTGCAGCAGCAGAGTCTGGAGCACTGTGTCCACCTGTTTTCTTTCTTAACGTGATAAAGGAAACAATGAAAACCTAGATCGTCCAAATCCTGCATGTAGATTACAGTAACAACTTCTTGTCCCTCGAGCCGTGTGATTACACAGCACATTGTCTAAACGCAAAGGCACTTTAATCCAGATAAACGGTGATGATAACTGGACTTTAGTTAATTAATTAGTTAATTGATTGATATCTGTTTGTAGTTAGCTTGCAACTTTGGTATAAAATAAGGGTCTCCAACCACTGGTCCGGGGCCAAAAACTGGGCCATGAGCCATCTGTTATTGAGCAATAAAAGATCTTTTAAAATGTATTTTCAAATCGAAGTTAAAACCATATACAATAATTGTTTGTATGCATTTTATGTTGTTGCTATTGCTGCTACCCCAATTTACTGGTCCCTGGAAAAGAAAAATGTGTGGTTCTTATACAAAAAAAGATCAGATTTAACTGTCTATCTAAAGTAGCAAAACAAAAATAACTTTGACAAATGTTTCTAAATAGTTTCTTCACATTGAAATCTAAATGGCAAGCACAGTTACACAACAACAATGTGCATCTGCGAGATACGAAACACTCTGCTTAGCTACTCTATACTTTGAAATAATAAAAGGTTTATTTTGCCGTAATAACTACTCCAAAAGGCACTTTAGTCAAGTCACTGCACGTTTCCATGGCAATCAGACTACTGAGAGCAGCCATCTATTAAATGAAATGTGAAAAAGAAAAAGCTAAAAATATGGGGAAAATAATCAAACATCTATTTCTGAGCAGGGCAATGATTGAATACAAGTTTCAACAACCCTTGGAATGCATAATGATAGCAAAGGAATAAAGGAGACAAGGACACATTCAGATCCTTGTTTTGTGTTTGTACCAGTTCAGAGCAAACCTACCTGAGTTCTTTGGGGTCGAAAACGAGCTTGACGTCGTTCACAATCGTAGGCAGATACTTGAGTGCAGAACCCTGGACAAAAGAACATAACGTTTATTAGAATACAGTATAAACAGCCAGACAACAAAACTATGAATGTACATAACGTAAGTAGCACTTTGTGGATCACTTTAATTTTATTTTGTACTAACTGTGCTAGTAAGATGTCAAAACAGCAGCTTAAATTAACTTGAATAACTTTTGAATAGGGATGCACCAATATCTGCCGATGCCCGATATGAACAGATACTAATGCAGGCACTGAAATAGCTTCTCAAAACATAAAAAAAATACATTACAATGTTATGTAATTTAATTATAGTACAACTGACAATTTAACAACTGGGTGTAACTCAACTTTAAAATATAATAATACCTTAGAATAGTGTTCAGTGTTACACACATTTTGATGTTCTCTGTAAAATGTATTTATGTGTTTTTATGTGTATGTACAGGCATTTCCAAGCTGTGATCTCACGGTCAAATGTAGCCCTTGGATGTAGCCCTCAAACTTCATGCTAATTTGTAGAAATATAAGGTGTTATGACACTATGGAAAGATGTGGTTCAAGATCCACCTCTCGAAAAGCATCAGATCCAGTAACATTGGGTGTTTTTAAGCTTGAAAGGCACTGGAATAGTGTTAACTGAATCAGGAGTATCATAAGTTGTTACAGAAAATCTTTGACAACAGCTAGAGACTTACAGCTAGAGATTTACTTCAACCTTGACTGTGTTTTTTGTAAAACCACCTCATGAACTACATTAAAATAGTAAAAAAATAAATCTCTAAAATTAAGCACTCAACACACAGAAAGCGTAAAGCGTGTAAGTTAGTGGTTTCAAACTTTGTTAGTGTAAGAGAAAAAAGCAAAGTATCGTATCAAATGCATTACAATGATTACTGTAATTGATATTGTTCATCATCAACAGTGTGACATGTCAGCAAAAAGTGGGACAGTCAGTAGAATTTGTCAACAGGGTAGCATTAGAGGACAAAAATAATGAATTTTTTTTGCTTTGTTCCTGCTCTTCAAAAATGCGTTTGACCACCTCCACTTTGAAATCTCAAGCACCAGAACCAATAACAGTGTAGTAAAGCACGACAGTTATGTGTTTCCCACGTCGTAAATTAAGTTAGAGCTTCATCTACTGGCTGCAACAAAAACAAGGAAAACAATCAAATCAATCTTGTATGATATGCGAATGCTGCAGAAACTCTCAAAACCAGTTTGAATGGTTTGTAGACTTAATAACAGCACAGAAGAGCTCAGAGACTTTTTCTGACATAAAAAATCAAGGACATTTAAAGCAGTGCTTTCTGAGGATTAGAGAAGAACAAACAAATCAGCTGTGTTTTTGATGAAAACGCAATGTTTGAACAAAATGTATAAGCTCAAAAAGTCAATTTGTAAATGAGCCCTTTAAGAGTGAACTTTCAAATGTCAAGTATTTTGACAGAATTTGAATACTTATTTTTATGCTTGTCATAATACCATAGATATATTAATTGATGATTTCAAAATAATCAAAATACAATCAATCAGTGAAGAAAGTGACGAAACCAGGAGTCGTGTATTAATTAGATATTTCAGTGATTGTGATTGGCCACAATGACAGAACCTTTCCATTATAACACAAAAGATGGATACAGAGCCACTTGAGTCTAAACGACTTGTGTAAACAGTGGCCAAGAGGAGGTGAGAATCAGCATCTGGACACATTAGAGTCTGTGCCAGAGTCTGCTCCATCAGGCTCATCACACAGACACAAGTCAAGCCAAATCAGAAGACAGTTCACCACACAAAGGAAATTGGGATCAGCAAGATTGAAACTAAATGTTGATTAATGAAATAAATGTTAGCTAATTTAATAATGGAATAATAGTTAACTGGTCTTTATATAGGCTCAAAAACATGGCATGAGGTAAGAAAAAAGTTTTATGACTTAGATTGAACAGCAATTGAATTGAAAGTGTGGAAATAACTTTAAATAACTATGTGTATATAAAAGAGAATTGCATGGACAACTTGGGAAAAAATAAATAATATCCCTTACCATCATTTATGTATAATTTATATTTCAGTGACCTAAGCATTTGTTTTTCTACTTCAGAGGAGAGTCTGTCCATCTAAACCTAAATTTCCCCTGGATCAAGTATCAGACATATGCAGTTGAAAAAGACTGAAGTTTTCTGACGGAAAAAGCATTCTGAAAAGACTTTTTATTTCTGAGAAACGGACTAACTCCCACCTGTCTGCAAATGTGCGCGTCGCATTAGTTTGGTCCACTGACAAAAGGAAAAGGTTAGAAGTAAAATGCTCTGGAAATGTAACTGTAAAAATGACTCAGCGCTTATTTAAAGATCAAAAACAATTGCAGACATCATTCGTGGGACAATGGCTTTTAGACTAGAAAAACATTACCATATTAAATTAAATAATACACATATTATTTCTGGTACTTTCTATATTCAAATAAAGTCTGAACTAAACTAACTATAATATGTTTTGTAATTGAAACAAGTACAATTTGTAAGTGTTTTCTCACTTGATAGATTACAACTACTTGATCCATTGGCTAATATAACATTAGGACAGTAAAATAAATTCAACATACAGTAAAAAAAATAATAATAAAAGGATGTATTCAAACATTTGTCTTTAGACTTTTCACTGTAATGGACTACATGCATACATTTTAAACGATTTTTATTATTTATCTACATTATTCTTTCACTAAATAAGGTTGTATTCACATATGTGTTTACAGCATTTACTTAAGAATGTATACAATGAGTTTCTACATCAACTCAAAATTAAAGATGGAGTAGCTGATTTATGAGACTTCGTCTCATAAATCTCTTGACACTTGGTTAATATCAACATGTAATAATTTTGGGTGTAAATATGGCTTATAAACTTCTTTTTATAAACAACAAAGTGAAACTGGAGTGACCACTCAAGCTCGACCAATCAGAGAGTTGCATTCGGCTCCTGATTAGAACAAATTCTTTATTATTCCATTCAGACAGTCTGTGGTCTAATTATTCACAAAGTGCTGCATTTATCATATGTTTTTAGTGGAAAACACAAAATTACTAATTTACAACTAAAAAGTTAGTTGCCAAACAATACATTTACAAAGACTTTACAATTTAAAGACTGGCTATGTATAACTTTTGGACCAAACACAGATTTAAGTAAAAGCGTGTTTTTTGTCATATGATATTTTTGATGCACTAAAAACAATAATAATCAGTGTCTTTAATTGGTGTCCTCCTTACATGGGTACATGCTCATGCTGTTCATATAATGGCATAAAACACATTTGCTTTTATAACCAAATGTTCCAAAGAATAATAATCTGGTTCTGCTGAATTGTGTAATTTAGTTTTAGTTACACGACATTATTTTAACAATGTAAGGAAATGTAGTCAATGATGTATATTGAGCATTATAAAAGTAATGTTATATTATCAAGCTCTATACTACTTGATGCCGTGCTTTCCCTAACAAACGCAAAGTCCTGCCTTTTTACCTGTTCCCCAAGATCAATTTTTAATTTCCTGCCATTAAAGCTAATATCTCACCCAATTACACAGCAACTGCTTTCTAATTGAGTCCTGAGCTGCTTATGGCCGCGCACTGATCTGCTCCGCTAAGGTTCATGGACCAGCAGATTATGTTATCTCTGCGAGTGTAGGTGCAGTAGGAACCTCATCACAAAACACCACTTTTTATTAAGTTAGAAGCACTTTAGGGTACTTCACTTGGTTTTGTTCACCACATTGTTCTATAGTTTGATGTCGTTGCTTCAGATGGAAGGGTTCAGATGTTTTTTTAAATGAAATATATGATTAACGTCATCCTTGTTTAATTGGGGTAAACATATTAGCTATAATCTAACTAACTGTGTCAATATTAACCAATTGTGCTTATTGTAAGAAATTAATCGTCAGTCTTTGGTTTTAAGTCCAAGTCAAGTCCCAAGTCAGACAGTAACAAGTCCAAGTCAAGAGTCAAGTCAAAAGAGGCAAGTCCAACTCAAGTCCCAAGTCAAAGAGAGACAAATCCAAGTCAAGTCCCAAGTCAAAGAAAGGCATGTCCCAGTCAAGTTCTGAGTCAAGGAGAGACAAGTACAAGTCAAGTCCCAGGTCAAAGAGAGACAAGTCCAAGTCAAGTCCAAGTCAAAGAGAGACAAGTCAAGTCAAGAGTCAAGTCAAAAGAGGCAAGTCCAAGTCAAGTCCGGGTCAAAGAGAGACAGGTTCAAGTTCCAATTCAGTGCCCCATAAGTCCAAATGAAGTCCAAGTCCCCAGATTTTTCTATGTCAAAATACCCAATACATCTTGTATTTCTAAAATGTCCTTGGCTATAAGTGTTTCAATTAAAATTGATTTCTCATCACAAGGTTTGTTCATGTCAAATCAATCTTTTTTTTTTTGACAACCGTCAAGTCGAGACACACACAAGCTTCCAAGTCTAAGTAAAATCCCAATTCAAAGAGAGGCAAGCCCAAATGAAGTCCCCACAGACTCATATTAATTTGTTATTAAATATGTTGCACAGACAGTAAAAAATTAAAACAGGAGCAATTAACACTCCAAACATTTCTACAAAATCCAGTGTGGACTTTGTGAATCCAAATGTGGATCCCTTCCCCCAGGTTAAGAGTGATTAGACTGTTTAATCTCACATGAAAACACAGTATTAGTGATTAGGGAAGAGCACAAAGCCAAACAGACAGTGGAGTAAATACCTTGAGGAGGAGCTAAAGAGGAGAGAGGAACCAGAAGAACAGCCGCAGGAAACAGACAAAAGCAGCAAAAGTGAAGGAAAATACATGGACGAGACTGAGAAATGTGACAAACAATATGACAAGAAAGAGATATAGAGTAAAATGGTGTGAGGTGTAGCAGGTAAATAGGGAAAATAATCGTTTGTACGCAGCAGTGTAAAAAAAAAAAAAGGTTTTTATATTGTTTTAAAGTAGCCTACAAAAGTGGGTAGTTTACTTTTAAGACAATAATAAACCAGGCATAGAATTAGATAATAATATTTCTAAATTCTTCTGTAAAAACATTTAAATTCTTAACTGGAACCCAGCAAGAGCGTCATCAAATAAGACATGTGATAGATTTGATATTACACGCAGCAGACACAGCAGTTTTCTGCCAAAATCACAGCAGATTGTATTTACTATTGACTTCATCCTGCCATCAGCTGTTTACTCTTCGCACACAAGGAGAGACAAATACAGAGAAAGTGTGAAAGAGATAGGAGAGAAAGAGAGAGGAATGGACAGGGACAGTGAGAGAGACATGTAGAAAGAGTAAAAGAGACAGAGAGAAAAAGGGGGAGAGAAATAGCAAGAGAAAGAGAGAGAAAGGAAAGAGGGAGTGAGAGAGAGAACCCACCTTGACCATGCCAGTGTTCTCTGAGCTGCTGTTCATCATGTTGTTAAAAGACGTGAAGAGATGACGTAAAGACTCCATGAAGTCAGCTTCACCTTTGTTTTCATATAATCTATAAAAAAACAGAGAAACTTCAGTGTAATTCTGGTTCAGATCATGTGGGATTTTGATTTGCAGTAAATTCACACAAGTCATAATAGGATTAAATTTTATTTTTATAGATCATGGAGCTCAACAGTGGAAGATCGCCCTGGTTTTGGAAGTAAATTCCTCAATGTAAAGTGCCATAGGCTTTTCCAAAAATTCAAATATTAAGAGTCTAAAGACATGTTGCGAGCAAATCAGCTATGTGCTAACTCTTAAGATGTTTTAATAACTTCGTAGCTCCATTGGTCCTCTATAAAACTATTTAATCTTAGTTATTACTACTAAGTGCTGTTTTAGTCCAGGGTAAAGTCAGCAGTCCACTGCAAACTCTTGGTATTTATGACAAAAGATTTATGATGGTAAAATCTTGAGATTTGGCTAAAAATCATTTTGCAATTTCTGTCACAGAGTGATACCTCTTGTTTCTAATGATCTTTGCCAAACATGGAAGCAACAGCACTGTTCAAATAAATGTAAATTTGATCAAATTTGACTAAGATCAACAAATACTGAAAACTACAGGGAGTAATTTCCCCACATGCCATCAAAAAGCACCAAAATGCAGAGGGAATTTACACACAATGACAGTTTTCTAGGAACAATCATTTAACAACCAGGTATTATCACTTATTGAATTGTAGTGTCTGTGTCATTTATGTGGATTTTGGCCTATAAAATTACGTGTTCTAGCTCGTAAATTTTAATAGTCAAGTTAAATTTTTGTTATTTTCCAGGTTCATCCATAAAAACATACACACTAATGACAAAAATATGTACATTTAGCATTAATTTATCTCTTCATAGTCTTTACAATTTCTGTCAGACTTATATCACGAAATTCTCAATTTCAACTTTTCCACTTTAATATTGTGATATATGATATACGATAAGATGATGCCCAGACCAACTCGCTTCGACTGAGCTGCCCCAGGGCCATCTAAATAAATCCATCATCATTATATTTACAACAAAGATGCTAATTAATATCTGTGGCTCTACTGCTACATATGGCATATTTGTTGGCCTAAAGACAATAATAAACCTCATCAAAACAGCCAGTTTGTATGAAAACAGAGAAAACGTGTTTGGTAAATCTTAAATATACTTTAACTGTAATGCTGACTGGATTTCACTGAAACATGTAATCTGTCCAACACACTTTCATGCTTAGACCTAACTTATACTGATTTTGACTTCTACTTTTGTTGTGGTTAAGCTCCTGTTTAGTCCTGGCTGTGTCCTTGAGCGACAGTGTTTTAGCTCAGCTTTTGTCCCCTGTTTTGATTTGATAAACATTCACTCAGAGACAGACCTTGACCAGGTAAATTTGCAAATCACCGGACTGTAGTTTGTGAAGCTAAATGATTGAAAACTCGTCCAACCGATGCAGCCAATGCAAATAGAGTCGGGCGAAAACATGGCGGACGTCGCACTCTCTGCTGCCAGCCTGATTAGCATTTAAAACAAACGTGACACGATCCCAACGCACCTGCCGGCATTGTCAAGAGCGGAGAAAAGCTGGGAAATTAATAAAATATGCAAATGACTACACTAAAATGTCACTGACTTTGTATTCTCTCTAGGCTTTGAAAACAAGTGTCATCTAAGCTTACTTCTGTTGGTAAAAAACACTTGATTCAAATGCACGGTAGCACAATGCGTTTGTGCAGTAATCCCCTTGAATGCAAATGTTCTTAGTGCAAACAGAATTAACTGTAAGCGAGCTATGCTGTTTTTACTGAGCTGTAATTACAAATGCCAAAGAGGCTCAATGTAAAAAAGAAAAGAAAGTATTTTTGTAAGAAACTGATTGGAACATCTGTATCTCAAAAAAAGAATATGACACCGAGACAAGGCAAGACAAATGCCCAAGAATATGATTTGATTTTTGCTTTGCTTTATGCCTATGGGTCATTCTACAAAAACACTGCCTTTTGTGGCCTTTGACTTTAGCGGAAAACAAAAGTATACAAAAATTAGAGATGGATTGAAATCTCGGTCAGGTGATATATTTGTTTGTTGTTTTTTGCATATTGGCTACATTGGCCATCGTCCTTATTTTGGTTGATATTTGAGCAGGCAGTTTTGAACAGTTTCTGCACTCACAGTGATCAGCTGAGCTCCAAGTTAGTTTTGGAAAGAAATAATACAGATTGTTTCATCTATCTCCATTTTGCTGCATTTTGAATAGGAATAATTTCTTTAATTACTCTCTAAAATGTTCTGTAATGCTATATTTAATAAACAATGAGACAAAATAAAAGCTTAAATTTAACTTTTTCTTTTTTTGGATAAAAAAAAATATTTTTTATAAGGTAAAAAAAAACCTTGAAAGTTGGCCCCTTGACTTTGCATTGGCTGACAACATTTTTAAAACTCTGCATCAGTAATGGTCCAAGAAAAACAAAACGATAGATCTCAAACACAAACAAAAATCATCAATCTGTGTGTTTTTATTTTAAATGTTTTAGTGTGTGTTCAATGTCAATTATAAGAGTGTTCAATGTCAATTATAAACTTAATTATGTAATTTTTTCATTAAAAATACATATTTTTTACACATTTTAGTTTGTATTTGACCATTTTTGTCAGGTCCGCAGTGCAATGGAGCCATTTCTATTTCTATATTAAGGAAAAACATTTTTATATACTTTTATACTTCAAATAAAAAAATGTAATCTTAGAAAGTCTTAAATTTGTCTGGTCAGGTCTTGATCCGCCTACACAGTGTGGTCCAACTCTTGTCCGTCAGGCTGTTACTGCTGGTGGTTTGTAGAGCTCTATTGTCCGGGACAGTGGCTGGTAAAGGGTTTAGGATTAGAGGGATCGGTCTCAAAGCTCCCACCAAAACAACAATTACTGAAATCTGCTCCTCACCTGCTGCAGCGAGAGAGAGAGGGATGAGAGAGAGGTGTGTTATCCTGGGACAACCACACACACATTCTCTCTCGTTGCTCTATCACTTTTCTTTTTGTCTTTCTTCTCTGTTCTGTCTCACTACCACTCTCAACTCTCTCCTACCTCTTCATCTCTATTTCTCTCTCTTCTATTATGTTTTTGTTTCCCCTTTGTCAATATCTCTCCTCTCTCTTCCTCCAGTCACTTTCTCTCTCCCTCTTTTTTCCCTCTCTCTCTCCCTCTGTCACTTCTTCTCTCTCTTTCTCTGTCCCTTTCTTCCCCTCTGTCCTTCTCTCTCCCTCTGTCACTCTTTTTCCCTCTGTCCCTCTCCCGCTGTCTTCTTTACCTCCCTCTCTCTCTTCTCTCCCCCCGTCTTCTTCTTTCCTTCTTGTTCTCCCTCTCTCTCTCTCCCTCCTTCCCTCCTTCCCCCTCTATCTTACTTCTCTCTCTCCCTCCCTCTCTGCCCCCTCTCCTCTTTCTCCCTCTGTCCCTCCCTCTCTTTCTTTCTTTCTCCCTCCCTTCCTCTCTATCTCTCTCTCTCACTTTCTTCTTTCCCTCACTCTCTCTCGCTCCTCTCCCTTACTCTCTCTCTTCTTTCCATCTCTTCCCCTCCCTCCCCTCTCTCCCCTCTCTTTCACTTATCCCCCTTCCTCTCTGCCTCCTTTTTCCCTCCCCCTCTATCCTCCCTCTCTTTCCCTACCTCCCTCCCCCTCTCTCTCACTTCTCCCCTTCCTCTCTGCCTCTTCTTTCCCTCCCCTTCTCTTCCCCTCTCTCTCCCTCTTCCCTCCCTCCCTCCCTCCCTCTTTCCCTCTCGCTATCTCCCTCTTACCACCCTCTCTCTCCCCCACTCCCTCTTTCCCTCTCTCTCTCTCCCTCTTCCCTCCCTCTCTCTCCCACTCCCTCTCTCCCTCTCTCTCTCTGTCGTTCAGGGCCCATTGTGCGATTACAGTGCTTACTCCAGCGTTTCATAGAACTGTTCCAGCAGGCCTCGCAGTGAAAAGCCTGCTGATCTGGCCCTGGCACACACACCATCTCAGTCCCTCTCAACAACCTCGGGCCAATAAAACTTTACTTTTGTTCAGAGGCAAACACGGCCACATTTAGTGGGAGAAAATATTGCAGCAACAGGCAATAAATGGGAAATTATGTGGTGGAGGTTTTGAATCAGATGCCTTCCCTGGCTTTGGGCAGGTCATCAGAATAGGTGTTTTATAATTCCTGTACTTACTGCTTTCTCTTATATCAGACTACGGGATCCTCAAGTGAAATTAAACACTTTTAGAGAACTTTTGAACAAGAAGATTTGAACAACTGCAGAATGAAAAAGAGTCTTGACAAGTGCAACATAAATCTAATGCTTTATTAATCTTATGAAGAATGTACCAAAATATTGTTTTCTAGCTGCATGCAATGAGTAGTTGACCATAGATCTTTATAAAACTGTACAATATAATTACACTTACTGGTTAAAGAGGACTCTGGAGCGAACAATGAACTTAAAGATGTATTCCAGAGCTTTCATTGCCTTTAGCAGCTGCTCCGTCAGTTTGTCTGCATTGTCAACGTAGTTCTTCAAAACCTTGGTCAGCTTCCTACAGAAAAAAAAGTAAATATATTGTTGTACGTACATACTTAGGCAAGGCAAGGCAAATGTATTGGTATAGCACAATTCATACTCCGAGCAACTCAAAGTGCTTTGACTTGGACTTAGACTTTCCCATCAACGGCTAGAGCTAGAGCCCTCTTGTCCAAAAGCATAATAGCAACTTTTTCTTTTAATACAAACTTAAGAATGATAAAGCGTAAATCAGACTGTTACATATTTTAATTCGCCGTGAGCCTGGTTATCTTTTCAGAAGCAATATTTTTAAGAAACTGTCATTTGGAAATGATAATAATAATTAAAAAAATACTTCAGTTAAAAAAGTGTTTTGTTCAGTTAAAAAAGTGTTTTGTTCAAATAGACAAATCTGAAGCTAGACTTAAGTGACATTTTAAACATTATACACTCTACTATAGGCCTAATATAGTCAAAGTTATCATCTGGTGGTACTTAGAGAGTCAAATATTATTTTAAGTGGTACTTGGTGTGAAACGTTTAAGAACAACTGTGAGGCGAGTTCGGTTCGAGACATGTGTGAGTTTGTCTTGAAGTGCCTTGTACACCAGCTATAATCCCCTGCGGTCCAGATTTGCCTAAAGCCACGTGGATTCACGTGGATTTCTGTGAATTTCTGTGAATTCTCGCGAGAATGTTCGTATTATGATTTGAAAGTCGCATTAGACCGCTGCAACCTCCAGGAAAACAGATTCTTTCCTCACACTCGCGCAACTCTCAGACGTGAGCTCACACTGCTTCGAGGTCTATGTACAAGATCACATTGGTTTTAAGCATTTTCTAAGTCTTACGGGATTTGAGCAAGTCCTGATCTGCACCAAACTGGCACTGTACGGCAGGGGTAAGGCACGTGTACCAAACTCAAGACTCGTGGGCCGGATGCAGCTCTCCATATCCTTATAGTTTGTTTGTGCTTGTAATAGCATCGGAAAATATGAGACAAACTTGTCATACTTAACTTAAAGACTGATTCAGTTATGTCAGCTTGTAACTAGGGATGTTAGAGAAATTTCATAAAAGGAGCATATGGCGTCAAGATTATTTAAGGACGGAACATGTTTCTAGAAATGACAGAGTACGCTGCAATACAAATGAGATGTTGTAATGCCCTTTCTATCCAGTTAGACGTCCACATGTTGCGCACCTCTAACTGGAGGTACCTCACTAATTTTGGAAGAGAGGATGGAAAAGGGGGTTGGGGGTATTTGGGGGTCAGAGCCTTTGATTAGAGGGTCTTGAGACTCCCGTAGATCCTCCCTGGCATCATTCATGCCAAAAACACCATCTGTGCAACTTTGGCAAACACCTTTAATAGACGTCACATATCCTTAATGTCCATAACATACATGTGTGTTCTGATTTGACTCACGTGTAAGCCAGTGTCGCGCTGAAGTGCTTCCGAATGTAGGTCTCCAGAACTGGGTTGAAATGCTGAAATTTTCTGTCCGCGATGAGCCCAATTATGAACACCTGCCGAAGGGAAGAGAAAAACCACAAACCTCATTTTTCACGATACAGAAGTCTGTCTTTCCCAATATGCCCAACTAGATAGGGAGCTTAAATAAAATTATATTCAATTTGAACTGCATTTTCTCTCAATCCTCCAGCTGGTAGATAATCTAAGACATCCAACAACACAATTTAGCTCATTTTACTTCAACAAAAACGCTTCCTTTTTCAATTGTCCCCAGGGTGTGAGGTGACGGAACAAAGAAACTACTCGCGAAAGTTGTGTAATGAAATCTTAAACAAACCAATTTCTTTGTTTTGTTCCATTTAGAGAAGAAAATAGCACGTTTAATATTAGACAAACAACATTAATAGGAAAACGCTACCCTTGTGTGAGAGGTTATTAAGGGAAAACAGAATTAGGCTTCTGCGAAATAGAAAATGATCTAAAAACGATAGGCCGTGTTTGTATTTGTGAACAGCAGGGAGCATTTTGGGTCTAATGTAATTTTCTAGCAGCAATCTCGGAAAATTATAGCAATAAGAAAAGACAGAGCAAACGCGACAATGATTTTCTTCTAGCTTATGGCTCTGTGGGAATGATCTATGTAATCCAGACACCAGCAGACACTAATGAGAACTGCTTCTGCAAAGTTTGACAACAGCTGATGACAATATGTAGCTCAATGCTGTAGGAATTCCAATCAGAAAAGAAAACCGTATTATTGTTATATCGTGATGGTAAATGATTATAAATTGTCATGATGATGATGCAGGACTGTTTTAGTCGACTTTATTTGATATAATTTACCCAAAGATGTAGTGACAGTGCTACAGTTATGTTGTTTTTACCTAAAGGAAAATGCATGCAAAACAAATTATATATTTAGTGTTTTGATGATTACAAATATACTGTATATATATATTTTTTCCTTCTTCTCTCAGGGTAGTTGATGATACCATTACCAGTCTGATTCTACATCACAGCATGCCCAAGGTGAAAGGTAAAAGTGATTAAGTAAATACGTTTTTGCAAACAATCAAATAAAAGTAATAAAACTGTGGGAAAAAATGCTGATCCTACCCGCAGGATAAAAGAAAATGTTTTTTTTTTTTTTTTTTATTGTAACTTTTTTATGGTTTAAGGGGCACTTTTTACATAATGCCAAAAGGTGCAGGGGGGTCAAGCCTCTTTAAGACCTCTGGCCTGCAAGCTTTACATCTATGAAACTAATAAATATTTCCGGTGCTAAATAGACGGGTAAGGTTCTGGTTAGGATATATTTAGGTAAGTTTATGGCTTTATGAAAAGTCGAAAATTGCCAAATATGGGCGTCCGGTCTGTACAATGAGCTTTCCCCTGCCAGCAGCGAGAGATTTTGCTGAGAACTTGCCAATTAAACTGGTTGTGTTTCTTATTATGCATGTTGAAGTAATGCTTTGATTAAGTTATATTGTTGAAACTTTAGTTTAAGCTAATTTTTACATAGAGTGTAAAATACCTATTATTGTGCTGTGTTTATTGCAAAACTGTGACAGTAGTTGGTAGTAGTAGTTTATGATAAGATACTGTATAAAGTGTATACTATAGCGCTGATATAACAGAAGTCTTAGAATCTGCTCAGTTCAAGTCAAATTTCTGTATACATCTATATTATTTTTCCTAAAACTAGATCTGTCAGACCATTTCACACTTTTAACACAAATAAGTCACTCCGGCGCCTCAGAAATATTCAGGACAAATCAAATCCAAAAGGCCAATTTCAACAAGCCAGACAGCAGTTTCCAGATCTGACAACTCATTCCATTTTATCTGAGCTGTAAATGTTTTGACGGGAGCAGAAGGACGTAACCTCGCGTCTTACCAAAGCGTCAAAGACCAGGGTATCAAAGGTGTCGCTGTCTGAGTTCTCCATCATGATGTTGAAGAGGGCATCCAGGGTGTCCTGCAAAAACTGAGACATAAAGATGATGTGTTATTCCTGGTTGTGAGATATCAACTTCAAACTGTGGTAAAGGTGATGCATTGAACTGGGTCATATGTAAGAAGAATCACTAAATACAGTAAGGTAAGGTAAGGTAATGTTTATTAAGGACAATGTACAATTACATGAAGCACAATGGCAGAGATGCTTGTACCAGATTGTAGCTTACAGCTAATTTCCACCTGCAGTAAATGTGTCTCAGACTGAGAAGCAGAATTATGGCAGACGCTTCGCATCGTGATGTTCTTGACTCCGCGTTGTGCATTATGTCTGTAGAATGCAAGGCTCCTCGTTGTTTAATCCTTACTTAAAACTTAAAAAATGTATTTAGCTTGCACTAAAATTCTCTAAAAAAATATATTTGTTATTTATTTAAAGGAACATTGCACAATCAATGTAACGCACAGACAAGATATAGCTACAAACTAATAATCAATTTAACCCTTTAGCCTAGAGATGCACCGATCCGATACTGGGATTGGATATCAGTGCTGATTCAGAGAATTTAGCTGGATCAGGTATCAGCGTCATGTATTAGTTCGGCCAATTTCATTGTTTTTTTAATAATGAGACTCATTTACAGGCTGGTGTTATCCAGAACATCTCAAAATGTTTGACACTTTATTCAAAATAAATTTCCTATGTTTTTAGACCCTTTTAAAATACATTTAAAATATAACAACTGCCAATAATTAATAATAATCTCCACGAAGGGAGCACCAACTCGTCACATCAAATACAAATACAAATATTAACTTTAAATATTTAGATTTTAAGACATTTCCTGCACCAATGACTACACACCTGGTTCTCTTGTATGTGAAGGCAATGAGTTCCAGGATCCTACTGCTTTTACTGAGACATGGTTCTGTCATGCAAACATCCATGGCCACAAAATGGACTGTTATCTGGCCTGGAGGAGGGCCTGCTCATGTTTGTTTCTATAGAAAAGCTGTTCCTTTAGCTGACTTTTTTCATACTATGGCATACAATGTATTGATCCCCATTCATGTTTTAAACTTCCTAAGTCTACTGAATTGTGTAGATGACTTTTCACCTCCAAATAATTACACAATGCACCTTTAATGTCAGACGTTTGCTTTTTTACTGACCGACATTTGTCTTTCAAGCTCACAAACATCCAAAACGCTGACAATTTGACATGACCCAGCTCCGATCTCTCAATAATACAGATACAGCTTCAGAGCCTTTTTTCTTCAATTGTGCCATTTTGAAACAAAGGCTTTCCAGTGCTCGCTTTATCCTCTCTAAATAAATAAACAGGTGTGGTTTCTGTGATAGGCCTACAACATCACATGTCTCTGGGAGCAACATAAAAAGGTGATTGCAAAAACACCGAGCCGACAACCTGTCCCAAAGACGGGCAGGTGTGAAATCATTTGTGAAATTGCTGCCAAGGATCTGTGGCTTTTAGAGGAAAATTATGGTTTTGTTTGACTGCATTGTTTATGTCGCCAGCTGCTGAGACCAGAACGCAGCTGAAAATAGGTGTTCGTGATGATAGACAAAATATGTGGAGCATCTGGAGGGGAATGCTAATGCTAAAATGGTCTAAAAATACGTCGAGGTCAATGTGGTTGTAAAACATTTTTATGCTGTCTACACTGCAAATGGGATAAATATGAATGTCATGCAATTTTTGTGCTCAGCTTTATCAAAAAGCAGGAACAGATGCTTGAAAAACATTGAATATAAAAAGATAAAAAAAGAGAAAAGAACCTTTATATGTCCTACAATGGGGAAAGTCCTGTTTAACAAGACACAGTTCAAGAACAGCGAGAAAATAGGAACTCTTAAGTTCAACTAAACAAAATGTTGGTTATTGTATATTTGTGACTATAACAAGCTATTTAAAACTTCAACTTTATTAAAATACAAGGTGAAACATAGCATTTAGATTTTTGGGGTTGTAAATATAGGACTACCCAAATATCCTACATTTTAGTTTAGTTTAGTTGAGACTATTCTAAACTCCAGAAATGTTTTCTTTATTCAAATCAAATTTTCAATTGAAAACACTTCATTTATTATTTAGGGCAATTTAAAAAGGTACACAGATTGGTTACCCAATCACATTAGACTAGCACAAATGCTGCTCTATAGGGGATTATCAGTCGACGTCACTTTCCGCTCTACTGCCCATGCTCCATGCAGAAAGAGACGCTGCCCATCAGGTTAGCTGCTGAAACTTCCTTGATTAAAACAACAAAACGGGACAAGAGCAGCTGTTTCAATCAGGTATGAAGACATCTGGCCATTTTTTCACTCACTTGAATTTAACATGTTTGGGTCGTAGGGTCGAATGTCATTCACAAATGTTGGTTTAGCAGCAAAACTTTTGTTTTTGCACAGTGATAAACTCTTGTAGTTAGCTGACAACAGCCCTGGGTTGACTTGTTTCCATGGCTTGTGTCAATGAGCGGCGGCTCTTTCTGTAAACCAGGTGCATGTGCATCTCCTGTGTTGATAAACAAATAATTTCTCTATACAAAGACATATATGCAGAGAGATAGTGTTGAATTGAAAAAAATAGGGAGTTATCTTTGTACATTGAAATAAAGCCCATGAGTTGTGCAAAATGTTTTTTTAATATAGTGCACATGCATTTTAATAAGGTACAAAATACGATTATTCTACTAATTGAATAGAAAGGTTAAAAGCAACTAGTTAAAGAGACAGTCTATTTGTCAAAGGATAAACAAATCAAATATCTTAACAAAAAAAGTTTTGTAATCTAGTGTCTCTACAACAGTAATTGTCAGTAACATGGCCGATACTGTTCTACATCTTTCTCTGCACTGTTCTGCCTGAGGTGGTGCATTGTCAAGCCACCTCAGCACACTGTATCAGGCCCAGGGCTCACTGCACCCCCGCCTCAAAGTGCACAGACAACTCGAACCTGTCCACTCGTGAGCACACTTTAAGCTGGCTCACACTCCCTTCACTGTTTGTCCTTGAGCGCAATTTACCCCGGCTTGCACCTCACAGACTGTCCACCCATTAGCACACAGTTTTACAGTGCGGTTTGTGGACAGAGACGAGGAAAAAAGACTGGTCAGCTCTCGGCTAGACGACTACTAAAATTCATCATCCAACCCCTATTTGTAGCTGCGATCTCTATCTCTAATTTAACAACTTAATGTGGCTAAAAGCTCACAGGAGTCAACTTTAAAGGATCTTTAATAGGCCTATGTCATTTTTCAAAAACATAAAAAATAGTTACCTTGACGACCTCTCCGCCCTCCACCTTCATGAGCTGTCGCAGGTTTTGTTGTAAAAGGCTGGTGTTGGATCGCCATTTCAGCAAGCCGAGCAGATCCACTGAAAATACAGAAAATAAGAACTGTTTTACCACAAATTACATCTGTGAAAGTTGACTCAGTCATAGAAAGTACTGAGACTCTGCAAAGTACATCAATTTGTTTTAATTTTCAAAGCTAAAAAAAATCCAAGCACTCAAATGTATGTGAATGTAAAAATGATGAGTCTGGATGTATTTTATTGGGCAGGAGATTGTTTGGCAGGTTGTTAAAATGAAGAGTAGTGTCATTGACCTCTTGCTTTGACATCTTTGAATTACTGGGACTAATTTGTATCACATAAATCAACTATCAGATCAAAACATTTAATCATGAACATGCATGTGATATAAATCAGTTTCTAGTTGGCTATGTTAGAACTGGGCAATAAAAATCCCTGTGAGAAGATATACAGTAAGACACAAGAATATACCTATAACAGTAATAGTATTAGCATTTGTTGAGAGTGAGACTGTAAATCTGTACTCATGCCCCTTCAATATACCAACATTCACACATGCTACATTAACACTCGGACTTAGACAAGCTTTGTTAATCCACAAGAGGAATTCTAATAGAGGTGGTGAATAAGTTCAATTTAATTTAAGCAGAACAGTTTTGTCCTTCACTCTGACAAATGTGACTAGCTTTACAAATTAGTTTGGTAGCGTTTTATAATAAGGAGACATTCATTTATTGATTATCATCGTGAATTCATGATATGTTCATACATTAGTTTACCATGAGTGATCAAGAACTATCATGAATTCACAATGAATTATCCTTAATTCAAGTACTTTCGTGAATTCCTCCATTAATTCATCTAATGAACCAACATGAAAATCATGATAACCCAAATAGGTAGCACAGCAATACTGTGATATTTGCACTCAAATGGACCAGGTTGACTCAAAAATTGTGCCACTATTGAATGACTTTGTTCTGTGACTGGAAACATTTTCAGTGCAAATGTCACAGTATTGGTGTGCCAACCTAATTAGGCTATAATTGTGTTGTTTTCAATCCTAATCAGTGGCGCTATAAAGGAAGCCTTAAATTTTTATTTAAAAAACAAAACCAGAAGCTCAAATGCAGCAGAAATTACAAAATGAAGATGAATTGATCATGAGTTCATCATATGTTTTTCACAACTAAAAGGCTAGATAATGTTTTGTTTGGTGAAGGAACTTCAACAGTCATGATAAATGTTGTTCCCACTTGTTCCCGTTAGGGGTCGCGGGTGACTGGAGCCTATCCCAGTGACTTTGGGCCTTAAGCGGGGAAACACCCTGGACAGTGGTCAACTTGTCACAGGGTTAGACAGAAAACTATTCACATTCTCATTCATTCACTTGGAGAAATTTAGAGTGAAGCTCAATTAACCTAAACTTACATGGAGGTGGGAGGAAACCGGAGTACCCGTAAAAACCCTATGATAACACAGAACATGCAAACTCCACCCAGACAGATGGTGAGATGTTGATATGGACCGACCCGGGAGTCGAACCCACAACCTCCTTACTGGAAAGCCAGAGCTCTAACCACTCTGCTACCGTAAACCCCATCTTTAGAACATGTGAATTCCTTTCATTCTTAGTTGTATAAAAGTGATGGTTAATTAACATGAATACATTCATTGAAATTTATGAATGAATTCATTCATGAAACTCCCAGAATTCAGTATAATTCATAGTGAACTCATCTTAATGACTCATGGTGAAATAAACATATAAACATATCATGAATTAATTATGATAATCGATGAATTCTTGTCCCCTTATTACACAACACTACCATTTGTTTTTCTACTTCGACTAAATTGGTAAAGTGTCTTTGGATAGAACAAATGGCCTTAGTTAAAACAATCATAAAATTAAACTAAAACACAACATTCCTCAGGCAGAAAACATTATAATTTGTTTGACATGATAGTTCAGTCTGTACATTATATCTGACCATGAGCTGATTTAATCGTAATGAAAAATCCCAGTCAAAGTGAGGCAGACTCCTGACAGCTTTAACCCGGAGTATCTTGGAGAGTTTGGTCGTCTCTTTGGCTCAGTGCACAGCTCCGCTCGAGTGCTTCTGGAGCAGTCAGTGAAGCGCGGTGACAAAGTGATGGATGCAGATCATCTATAAACCCGACAGCCAATCAGAGTGCAGTCACGTGGTTAAAGATCTAGAGCCCCAGGGATTCTCTCCTTTAAGAATACACGGACTTATACTAGAAAAAACAGATTTGGTCAAAGCAAAGACTATGTAGATTCCAAGGACAGGATGAAGTTTAATCTGCCTGGGATTGATTTTGAGGTAATGAATCCACATTGTTAATTCGAACTGTAAACCTTACAACTAACTTTCCAATCTATTCTAAAGATTGAATTGGAGGTAGGATGAGGCAGTGAATGACAGAATGTATTAGAGATAATCAGTGTGGGCTGATGGTGCAGTGGAGTTTGACATCGCCCCCTGCAGAGGCGAGTGGGAGGCCACACAACCATGTTTCTTAAATGACAAGACTAAGCTAATAAGCCTCAAAGGGAAAATTACAGTAACAGAAGACGGCTCCCCTGAATGTCTCGGCACAGTCCAGAGGAGTCGTTTGAATAAAACACAAAACAAGTCCATAGTGACCTCATTAAAAAGCCATTGTGTAAACACGACAGGATCATTTGCACCTAAGTATGTCACATTATGCAATTTCACACTGTAATAACTTAAAATCTGTTTTGCTCCAGCACAGATATAATGTATGGGCAACTATTTGGAAGAAAATGTTTTCACATTGGTTTGTTCGTAGCAATACAGAGGGATTATCGTCGACGTCACGTTCAACTGTTCATGTCGCCTGCAGAAAGAGACACTGTCCATCTAATTGGGTGGGTAAACTTCTTTGATTTTAGACAACAAAACGGGATGAGAGCTAGCTGTTTTGATCAGGTCTGAACCGGTCTGACAGACGTCTGATTCCTGAAGCTTGAGACACTGCTTTGCTCGGTATTTTTCACATACCTGAATGTAAAGTATGAGTCATAAAGACAATTTTCAATCACAAATGTTGATTTAACAGGATACCTTTTTTTTTTCCACAGAGATAAACTCTTGTAGTCAGACAACAGTGCTGGTTAGTGTTGCTGCTACAGTTTGTGTCAATCAGCCACGGCTCTTTCTGCATTCCGGGTGCTTGTGCAACTCCTGTGTTGATAAATAAATAATCCCACTATATAGACAGTCAGTAGCCATTTTGTTAAGTATTCCTGCTACTCCCTTTAGGCGCCAAAGTAACAATTCATTTTAGGTTCCACTTGTGTAGACTCTAGATTCTCAGTTTCTGAATTTTCAATGGAAAATTCACAATTAAAATCTGTACCAGAGGTTGTGTAAAAGTACACTTGTCAGTGTTAGCAGTTTGGATTCTCCAGGTGAAAGTTCATAGTCTCTTTACTGGATTGGATTTAAAATTGAAATTAAAAAAAAACTGTGGCGCTTTAAAGTGTTAAACTACACTTGTGAATGTGTTTGAGTATAATTTACTTTCTGCCACAAAAGTCTTTTATTCTCTGGAACCATGAAATGTACTGTAACTTCTAAAAATAGTGAAAAGCGATTGTAAGCTTATTGAGATGGATAATTATAAGGCTCATAATGGTTAAGTAAGTGAGCAAAACAGTCGGAATATTAATATTTACACAAATAATTAAAAAAAACATCTGATCCTGGACCACAGTTTGCACACCACCGCTATAAAGCTTGAAATGACGAGGTAAAAAAGCCAAATGGTTGAACAGTTCAGTGCGCACGTGTCCAGCAGCACTGCCCCGTCTCGGTAATTTCCATTGACTTAATCTGAATAAAAAACATTAGCGAATAATGCACTCTTTATTCAAGCCGACTGGTGCTTTGGGCGAGTAAAACAATTAATTTCAATTCCAGTCAAGGTTAGCCCGCAGCCGTGTCACTTCTCAGCTTTCCTCCCAACTGTGGCCAGAAAAGAGAAAATAACTAAGGACTGGTTTAATTAAAAGTAGTGGACCGGTCTTGCATACAGATTCTACAGCTTTTTCACTTCAGTGTGACCACAGAAAATGAGACAAATTCAAGTCTGCAGTAGGTAAGGATATTATGTTAGATCCTCTCCTTGACTGAATTTGTGAAGCTCTTTGTGTTTGAAGAAATGTGACAACAGTATATGCAATAAAATCAAGATGATGCAATACCTTAAAAAACAGTTGTGCCCAGACATACTTCTTCCCTAACAACTCAATCAATACTTAGTTTTCCTCTGATGAATGGGCTTTATAGTGCACTCATTCATTTGGTAATTCGGACAAACACCACTCACAACAGGCCACGTGACTCTGCTGCTTTAATGGGGGAAAAAAGGCCACAAAAGTCCAATAAAAATTTATTCATAATACACTTTTATGGCCTAACAATCATCAGACAAGTTTTATTTAACTTGGATCTAACATTAAAAGGTGTATAGCAAGTTAAATACATATGGAACATGAATGTATTCAACATTTCACTAAACATTTTTCTTGTTTTCACTCAGTTTGGCTGTTATGAGGAGGATTAAACTTGTCTTTAGTCCAGTAAATATGACAAATGTAGAGGTAATTCCACAAAATGGGATAATCTGGAATGCGCTTTAAGCTGTTGTCTAATTTGTTTGAAATGTGTTTGTGGAGTTTAGGGGGTTCGCTTCACTTTTACGTAAACTTACCATCTTTAAACTGCTAATGTGTTAAGAAAAGAACATCTACATGTTGCTCAAGATTCCCTAAGTCATAAATACATTTCTTTAATTTATTGTTTTATTTCAATTGCTGTTAGTGTAGGAAAGCCCAAACAAGGACAGGAGTTGAACATTTGCATTTGCTATGCACCTTATTCTGCTCCACCCACTTTTTTTGGAAGCACAAAATCAAACATCAAACGTTGTAGCAATCACATACAGTACATAAACACTAGGGATGGGACGAGACAGAATTTTCACGAGACGAGACGAGCCACGAGATTGGGTCCACGAGATCAAGACGAGACAAGATTTTTAAATAATTTGCATTAATTGTTTCAATTTAGAATTTAAACAAGGCAAATTACAAAATCTGATTTGTATTATTTATTATTGTTAGTTTATATTATTTTAGTTTAGCTTTACCTTTCATTATATGTATCACCTTGGATTTTTATTATTTGAACGATATGAGATCCGCTTCCCCGTGTGTAGCTCAGGCTCCGCCCCCTTTACCCTGCTTCACAGGCACAGCACTGCCGCTGCTGACAGGCACCGGACACACACAGATGAGGAGACTTTCGTACTTTTTACCGGTATTGATGACAGAGGCCAAAATATCTCTTTGTGGATCTATTTTAAACTATGTTTAAGTGTGAAAAACACCGCGCTGTTCCCGCGATGTCCGCGCGTATATTTGACGATTATATATTTTTCTTTTACAATGTTTAGGACTAATTCTATGTCGTATGTGCTACGCCCTCTACGGGCTTCGCTATTGGCTAACACTCGAGGCAGCGCCTCGCACCTGAAGATCAAACAATGTACCGCTCCAATCATGGGGACGTGGTTCCCCACTGGCCGTATATAAGGCCCTGTCCACTATCGCTCGCCCTTCTTTTCACTCAGCACTTGAAGATCTCTTAACTTGTTCTTTAAGAAAGATTTACTCTCTACAATCAAGATTTGGGATTCGCCGTACTCACCAGCTCGAAGATTGTCACCCTCCGGTGTCGAGCACCGTGGGTACGGCAGATGTGAGACCCTCTTCTCCCCGAGGACCGTCTGTTTCCCTCTGCCTCTGTTGGCAGCACAACACAGGGATAAGACCGCCCCGTCTGCTGCTCGCTTCCCAGGGAGAAGCGAGAGTGGCGCCGTGGCTTCATGAGCCCCGAATCCCCGGAGCATCTCGGTCCGGACCCGGAGATGTCCGAGGGGAAGACCGTGCCTCCGGTCCGTGCTGCAGCCTTGCCGAGCAAGGCTCCAGCGCCTCCTTCCCTCCGGATTGTCCCCCTATGAAGAAGACATGGCGTTCCTCTTCTCCCGCGGCTGCTGCTTGGCGCCAACACCGTGTGCCAGCATACCGGCCGTATCGCTGTGTGCACTGGTGCAGCGAGTCGGGGGCTCCATCCATCGAGGACGGGATCAGTTTGGCTCTGCTTCCCTCTTCCTCGCTCTGATCTGGCGGTAAGCCTCTATTCCAGCCCGAGACAGGCTGACGGCGGTGTCGTGTATCGCTGCTATGCTAATGCTACACGGTCATAGCACTAGCTAGCTACTAGCGCAGGACGGGATCAGTTTGGCTCTGCTTCCCTTTTCCTCGCTCTGATCTGGCGGCAAGCCTCTATTCCAGCCCGAGACAGGCTGACGGCGGTGTCGTGTATCGCTGCTATGCTAATGCTACACGGTCATAGCACTAGCTAGCTACTAGCGCAGGACGGGATCAGTCTGGCTCTGCTTCCCTCTTCCTCGCTCTGATCTGGCGGTAAGCCTCTATTCCAGCCCGAGACAGGCTGACGACTGTATTGTGTACAGCTGTTATGCTAATGCTGCACAGGCCGTAGCATTAGCTAGCAACTAGCGCAGGGCCTAGTTAGCTGCGGACCACGGTGGCTGTTTTCCTCTGCATGTCACAAGCTTTCGCCATGGGCGTAGGTATATGTGCGCGGCACAGGTGGGCGGCAGACATCTCTGGCTGGGTCTGTCTTCCCTCTACGACCATGAGAAAAGCAGCTCGCCCGCTGCTTCGCTCTTCTGCTCGGGTCAGAAGGAGGAGGAGCCGCTCTTCCCCGAGACACGCTCTTACAGCTGCGGCGTTCTGTTCCTCGGGCTCCGGCCCCCACAGATCAGGAGCGCGAGTCCGGAGCGGCGCGCTCCTTTATCTGGAGCTTGTAAGAGAGAGGAGAGGCTCTTTATGTTATGATTTAGAGTTACTTCTCACCATGCAACAGACACGCACTGGTAGCGTTTCTGTGCTGTTCAGGCTGGTGCTATAGCTCCGATGCTGGCTCCAGCTGTCCTGTCACTCTCATCCCCGCTGAGTGTCGCGGTGCGGATGAGTGCGTCAGGAAAGGGCAGAGGTTGACTGTGACCCGTGCACTCTCGCCCAGGGAAGAAGACGTAGGTGAGAACCACGTACTTCACCACAGCCGCTGTCGTGAGGGCGGAGTTTCCAGCAGCTCAGATAGCTGTCCAGGGTAAGGACAGTTCTTTACCCACCGCTGCTGCTCTGGTAGCAGGGCACCGTGTTCTGCTCCTATCTGCGCTTGGAAAGCATGTGGGAAGAAGACAGGCTTCTGTGCATCATCTCCATTTACTCATCTTTTTATGTAGATGTTTTTTTTCCCGCTCCTCGCTCTGCTTTGAGGATGCGGATTTGTGTAGTGCAGGACCGTTTAGGGCGCGCTCTGATGCGCTCCCTCTCACAGGGTCACACATGCACGAGCAGCGGAGCTCCCATCACGTCTCCGCTACCTCCCTGGTCAGTGCTGCGCAGCGACAGGGGACGCGCGCTCCACCTGTCCTGGCTGCGGACGGTCCCCAGCTGGCATTGCTGTTGGAGTTACACCAAACGCCTTCTTGCGCTGTCCCGCAGCACGCAGGGGGCAAGTGCAGGCTCGTAGGGGTCGCGCATCGACGCGCTTCCCCTCGTGCTTTGGAGGAGAGTCTACAGTCCATAGATCCTCTCCTCTTACGGTTAGTGTAGCGCCGCGGCATCAGACGCCTGCTCGTCCCTTCCAGCATTAGGAGCAGGGGCAAGTCTGTGAGCGCTCGGCCTCTGCCCGGAGCTTGACAGCATCTCGGCGGAATGCTTGTCTATCTCCTCATTCCCTAGGGGAGGCGCAGACTGCGCGGGTGCGACGTTATGACCGGTTCTCGTTCGTACAACCCTTCTTGGTTGCCAAGAAGTGCGGCGGCATACGGCCCTTTTTGGATCTGCGTGTCTCCTCCTTCCTGTTACGTGGCGCAGGATTGGAGGTGCTAGCAGAGAAAGGAGAGAAAATGTAGTTACTTACGTAACTGTAGTTCTATGAGTTTGTGCGTAGTCCTCTACGGGCTTCGCTATTGGCCTCTATCTACATGGAAGGCCGACATAGAACGGTTTCTACTCCCCGTACTTCTTGGTTGCCAAGAAGTGCGGCGGCATACGACCCTTTTTGGATCTGCGCGTCTCCTCCTTCCTGTTACGTGGCGCAGGAATGGAGGTGCTGGCAGAGAGAGCAGAGAAATTTTAGTTACTTGCGTAACTGTGGTTCTATGAGTGTGTGCGTTGCCCTCTGCGGGCTTCGCTACTGGCCTTTATCTACACGGAAGGCCGACATAGAACGGTTTCTGTCTGAAAGCCTATTCACCAGACACTGTAGTCTACGAAGTTCCCGTGAACGCACCCTCATGTGAACACCGCATGATCAGCAGGCTACAGACAGCGCCATGCTAGTTGACTCGGCTCCGAAGCTACAGACCTTTTTTCATCTTGTTCTGTTCATTGTTGTGCGTTTGTGAATAATAAGTAAGTTCCTAAATTGTTGCTTAAATGTCTCACTTTTGCTTATGTTCCCATGTGTACTGTATACGTTTTTTGCTAAGCTAAGTTTGCTGCTATAGCTAGCTGCCACGTCTTAGGCCTGCACTATTTATGTTCGTAAATGCTTAGTCACGTCAGTTGTGTTGTAATTATTTGAGTGTTTAGAGCCATATATTCACCGCAGTGTTGTTTGTTTATACGCGTTTCTTTATCTCCGCTCTCCGCGGCCGCTTCGGCAGAAGCTAAAAATAGGACATGGCGGCGGTAGCGCACGCTAGTTACTTTGAGTAACCCTGGTTCTCTGAAACCATTGTATTTATGTCTTTCGGTTTATTTATGTTATTTATTGTTTACTAAGTCAAGATTGTTATGTTTTTTCTGTTACAGACCACACACACATACATGGACAAGAAGTCAAATAAATATGCTGATTTAAAGCTGATTAAGGATTCTCTGGCCGGAATCTGTCTGTAGTGCTCCTACTCTAAAAGAACCACTATCCCATTCTTCACACTGGTCCTTCGAGCCGGATAGAGTTCTACCATCATAAACACTATGGAGTTAGCTTCTGAAGATCAGCAGCAGCCCTCTGCTCGACCCAAGAGAGACTCCTGTCTACCCAAGCATTTGGCCCAATACGATGTCACTCTCCTTCCCTCTCAACAGCCTGCTGTCCAAGACTCCCCACTTCCGGAGGGACAACGCGATGAGTCCAGGCCCTACAGAGCTGGGAGTGCGTCAGGTTATCCATCAACTACAAGATCACAGCGGTCCTCTCGACATTCATCACAAAGGCTTAAGCTTCTTGAAACTATGCCTGATGCCAAAGCAGCTGCGTTGGAGGAGCAGATTAAAGGTTTGGAGCTCGCCGACTTACAACAAGAGATAGAAGAGGAAAGACAAGCAGATTTAGAAACTACGAAGCTGGATGAACAAGCTAGAGAAGGGCAGAGACTACAAGAGGAAGCACACCGTGCTAAGGAAAGGATGGCTAGAGAGATGGGGCGGCGCAGACGCCTTAAGAAGTTGGAGAAAGAGGTGAAGATTGCCGGTGCTGTCAAGTCCTTCTTGTCCGAGTCAGAGGATGATACCAGACCAACTGTGTTAGCTCCGCCAGATTCAGACAAACGAGTGTCACAGTCCCTCACCAATCGAGTGCCTACTCTTCAACCATCAGTCCATACTCAGCATCCACCACAGCAACAGCAGAGCCCAGTTCAGGTACCTTCTACTGTTACTGTTTCTGTTGCACAGCCATTAGCACCCAATGTTAATCCAGTCATGCGTGTCCAGACCGGTGCACCTATGCCTGCCACATTGCCTGTTACTCGTGCTTCTGTCGCTGCACCCCGTCCAGCATCTGTTGCACCCATTAGTCAATATATGCCAGGTCTTCCCACATTTGCCTCTACACCGGCACCTGCAGCTACAGTGCCCCAAGTGACGCAGCCTCCTGCTACAACTGCTTTCCAGTCCCAATATCCAGGGCTTCCGGTAATAGGCTCAGATAGTACAATACCACCAGCAGTTACAGTTGCTAATCTACCTTCTGTAGTGCAGTATGCAGCACCTGTGATTCCAGATGTTGCACCAGCTCCATCAATGCCACTTTGGTCGTACCCTGGCCTAGAGACACTGATTGCCTCGTCCTACGGCATTCCCAAACCAGCACTTCCCATATTTGAAAGTGGTAGAGAAAGTGATTTCGCTTTGCTCAAGATGGCGCTAGACAACTTGATGAATAGTCATCCTCACCTCAGTGAGCATTATAAATATCAAGTTCTCCTAAGTCAGCTCAAACTGCCAAGTGCTCTGCAGCTAGCCAAGTCATACATGTACGACTCCAGACCTTACACTGCTGCACTAGGTGCTCTGCAGGACAAATATGGTCAACCTAGACAGCTAGTACAAAGTGAACTAGGAGCGATACTCAACTCACCAGCCATAAAGTCAGGGGACGCAGAAGCTTTCGACACCTTCGCCCTTTCAGTACAGTCTCTAGTTGGCATGCTTCGTACACTGGAGGGACCCATTGGTTACGAGCTCAGATGTGGCTCCACGTTGACCGTCTGTTAAGTAAGATGCCTCCAGCTCACAGAGATGGATTTGTAGAATATTGTCTTTGTCGTGGTATCCTACAACCTGGCACTGATCTGACCTACACTTTGCCTGATCTCGCCGCCTGGCTTCAGATGAAAGCTCAAGCTAAGCGTTTAGCTAGTCGAGCCACTTACCTCTACAATCCTGCACCCTCTCCAGCCAAGAGAGAACAACATGGTCCTCGGCATAAAGATAAGAGCGCTTCAGTCCTCCTGTGTTCGGGGGAACCAGCCAACAAGCCGACTACTCCACAGAAGTCACCGTATTCCAAGCCTACTCCCTTCTGCCCATTTTGCAACAATAAGGAGCATTATCTCAACTTCTGTCCAGACTTCAAGAAATTGAGTACTGGTGAGATCAAGAAGTGGATCCAGGAAGGTGACCGATGTTGCAAGTGCGGTCGCAACCACAAAGCTACAGCATGTACGCTTAAACGCCCATGCAAGACATGCAAGGAGATTCATCTTACAGTCCTGCATGACACAATTCAAGAGTTGTCACAGAAGGTCCTGATGGTGAGTAACCAGAAGTCTACAGTTTACATTGAGAAACCTCGAAGCCCACAAAGAGTTCTGCTAAAGATTGTGAAAGTGCTCTTACAACATGGAGGTCGGACTTTGGAGACATTTGCAGTGCTTGACGATGGCTCTGAAAGGTCGATCATCCTTCCCCAAGCAGTAGAGCAGCTTCAACTCCCCAAGCATCCTGAGACGCTTCATCTGCGGACTGTCCAACAAGAAGTGAAGGAACTAAAAGGTTCTTCTGTCAGCCTTCATGTTTCTCCCATTTTCAAGCCAAGCAAGCAGTTTTGTATTGAGAACGCCTTTACTTCCACCAGTCTGAGCTTATCTGAGCACACATACCCAGTAGCTGCTCTCCAAAGGCGCTATGAACATCTCAAAGGTCTGCCTTTGTCGCCAATCCATCGAGCTCAACCGCTTCTGCTCATCGGCTCAGATATGCCTCATCTCCTCACTTCGACTCAGCCGTGCGAGCAGGCCCATCTGGTGGTCCCATTGCCATATGCACACGATTAGGCTGGTCCCTGCAAGGTCCTTCAGAGATAATGCCTGTCTCTTCAAATCAGTCTTGTCTGCACATCGCCACTGAGTCTTCCTACACTGAGCTCTTCAAGAATGTTGAGCGCCTGTGGCATATTGACACGCTTCCTTATGTCAGTGAGAAAGTGTGACTCGTTCCAAGCAAGACCAGCAAGCGCTCACTCTGTTGCAGACTACCTCTGAACGAGTTTCTGTTGACAACGTCCCACGCTATGCTACTCCTCTCCTTCGCCGCCAACCCGTCACTGCCCTCTGTGCACCTCCAGATGCTGTCATGCCTAGTTTACGCAGCATTGAACGCAGATTGACCAAAGACCCTGCACGTGCAGCCTCTTACTGCAAGGAGATGGATAAACTTGTTCAAGCAGGTTACGTCGCTGAGGTTCCTGCAGAGGAAGCTTCCAAATCCACAGAGTCGTGGTATGTGCCACATCATATGGTGCACCATAATGGAAAGGACAGAGTGGTCTTCAACTGTTCCTTTTCCTACAATGGCCAGTCCCTGAATGACTACCTCCTTCCTGGACCTACGTTGGGTCCTACCATGATCGGAGTCCTGCTCAGATTTCGACGCCATGCAGTTGCCATTAGTGGAGACATTAAGTCGATGTTCCACCAGATCCGCTTACTGCCTGCTGATAAACCACTTCTCAGATTCCTGTGGCGGAACATGGAGAAGACGTCCGAACCACGCATCTTTGAGTGGCAAGTGTTACCTTTCGGCACCACTTGTAGCCCTTGTTGCGCTGTTTATGCCCTACAGCAGCATGTCAGAGATCATGAGCCACCCGACTCGCTTCTGATGAAAGTGGTCGAGCACTCCTTTTACGTGGACAACTGCCTTCACAGTGTGAGCAAAGTTGAAGATGCCAAGGCCCTGATTGATGATCTGCGTGCACTCCTGAGCAAAGGAGGGTTTGAGATCAGACAGTGGGCGAGCAACGTGCCTGCTGTTGTTGCACATCTCCCTTCTGAAGCCCAGTCCACTAGTAGCGAGCTGTGGTTAGCAGAAGCCAGTGATGACCTCAACGAGCCCACTCTTGGACTTACTGTACCTGGGATTGTCTGAACGACACACTGGGTTACAAGCACCAGCCAAATGGGTCCTCAGGTGCTACTCTTCGACATGTCTACAGTGTTCTTGCCAGGCTCTACGATCCTCTTGGCTACATTGTACCATTCACCACCAGATGCAAGGTGCTTATCCAAGACATGTGGAAGGCCAACGTTGGTTGGGACGATCAAATTCAACCCGCAGATCTCCGAGACAAATGGCTGACCTGGGTAGAGGAAATTCCTGCTCTTCAGCATCTGAAGTTGCCACGTCCTTATGCCCCATCTACTGCAGATACCGCCACCAAACACATTCACATCTTCTGTGACGCATCGGAGCGCGCCTACGGATCAGTCGCCTTCATGCAGACGGTAGATGACAGTCAGCACATCTTTGTGTCTTTCGTGTTTGCCAGATCAAGAGTTGCACCCAGAAAGCAGCTGTCCATCCCACGACTCGAGCTCAGCGCTGCTCTCACAGGCGCACAGCTTGCCAGATTGCTTGAGACAGAGCTTTCAATAACATCTGAGCACATCACTCTCTGGTCAGACTCCACAACCGTGCTGTACTGGATCAAATCAGAATCCTGTTGCTACAAAGTGTTCGTGGGGACACGAGTCACAGAAATCCAGAACCTGACAGACCCCTCGCAGTGGCGCTATGTTGATTCTCGGAGTAATCCAGCAGACGATATTACCCGCGGCCTCACTCTGCAAGAGATGACAGTGGATCATCGCTGGAACCAAGGTCCACCCTTTCTGTACCTTCCAGAATCAGAATGGCCAACCATGCTTCAACTGAACCCGATCCAGATCCCGCGGAGCTAAGAAAATCTGCCTTTGTGGGAACAGTCTCTAACACTCCACAGTTGCAGCTTCCCGACCCCAGTCAGTGCTCCACTGGAAACAGCTCCTTCACGAGACAGCCAGCTCTCTTCACGGGGCGGCCGATGCCGATGCCACTCCCACCTGTTCAGCAGCTGACTTCCTGCAGGCAGAGAAGCTCATGTTGCAAAGAGCTCAAGCAGACTGTTTTCCAGAAGAGATAAGAGCCCTCAAAGCAGGACGTTCGCTCTCATCAGACAGCCGACTCACATCTCTTTCGCCAGAGTATGAAGAAGCCACTGGGCTACTCAGAGTTGGAGGAAGATTGCGACATGCCAAGGAGCTTGAGTTGGACACTATCCACCCTGTTATCTTGGACCCTAGGCACCCAGTGACAAAGCTTCTTATCAAAGACACTGACGAGTTGCTGCTACACCCTGGGCCAGAGAGAGTTCTAGCTGAACTTCGCCGCAGGTTTTGGATTATACGGGGCAGAGAGGCCATACGTAAACATCAGCATTCTTGTCTGGAATGTCAACGTTGGAGAGCCAAGCCTGATGTACCAAAGATGGCTGATTACCCACCAGCTCGACTTCGACTTCATAAACCGCCTTTCTACTCGACCGGAGTTGATTGCTTTGGACCGTTCCAAGTGAAGATTGGTCGCCGCACCGAGAAAAGATGGGGGATCGTTTACAAGTGCATGACAACTCGGTCAGTGCACCTTGATCTTCTGGAGAGCCTTGACACAGATGCTTTCTTGTTGTCACTGCGAAGATTCATCTCACGGCGCGGCAAGCCCTTTGAACTCCTCATGGACAATGGTACCAACTTTGTCGGTGGAGAGCGCGAGTTGCGTGAAGCGGTCGCTTCCATGGCACCACAGCTGAGACAGCAACTTACAGAACATCAGATATCTTTCAAGTTCAACCCCCAAGTGCGCCACACTTTGGTGGTACTTGGGAGAGGGAAGTGAAGTCTATCAAGACAGCCCTCAGAGTTGTCCTCAAAGATCAGACTGTCCCTGAGCCCGTCCTTCTGACAACACTGGTCGAAGTCGAAGGTATTATGAACGCCAAACCTTGGTTACCTGTCTTCAGACGCTTCGGACCCAGATCCAGTCACGCCTAATCTCCTCCTCATGGGCCGTCACGACTCATCTCTGCCTCAAGCGGTCTATGATCCCGGTGACTTAGGAAGGAGGCGCTGGAGGCACAGCCAAGTCCTCGCTGATCGCTTCTGGTCGTCTTTTATCCGACACTACCTGCCAGGACTTCAGGAGCGCAGTAAATGGAGGAGAGATGGTAAAGCGCTTTCTGTCGGTCAAGTAGTCTTGATAGTGGATCCACAACTTCCTCGAGCTTCATGGCCTGTCGGACGGGTTACACAGACACATCCAGGAGCGGACGGTCGTGTCCGCACAGCCAGCGTTCAAGTGAAGGACCGCACCTACCTTCGTCCAGTTGCCCGACTCATCCTGCTTCCGTCTCTTGAAGATACGAACGATGAGGACATCACCACATAGGCTTTCTTCGAGTCTATCAACTGCCTCACGGACAGTTGGGGCGGCTGTGTCTGAAAGCCTATTCACCAGACACTGTAGTCTACGAAGTTCCCGTGAACGCACCCTCATGTGAACACCGCATGATCAGCAGGCTACAGACAGCGCCATGCTAGTTGACTCGGCTCCGAAGCTACAGACCTTTTTTCATCTTGTTCTGTTCATTGTTGTGCGTTTGTGAATAATAAGTAAGTTCCTAAATTGTTGCTTAAATGTCTCACTTTTGCTTATGTTCCATGTGTACTGTATACGTTTTTTGCTAAGCTAAGTTTGCTGCTATAGCTAGCTGCCACGTCTTAGGCCTGCACTATTTATGTTCGTAAATGCTTAGTCACGTCAGTTGTGTTGTAATTATTTGAGTGTTTAGAGCCATATATTCACCGCAGTGTTGTTTGTTTTATACGCGTTTCTTTATCTCCGCTCTCCGCGGCCGCTTCGGCAGAAGCTAAAAATAGGACATGGCGGCGGTAGCGCACGCTAGTTACTTTGAGTAACCCTGGTTCTCTGAAACCATTGTATTTATGTCTTTCGGTTTATTTATGTTATTTATTGTTTACTAAGTCAAGATTGTTATGTTTTTTCTGTTACAGACCACACACACATACATGGACAAGAAGTCAAATAATATGCTGATTTAAAGCTGATTAAGGATTCTCTGGCCGGAATCTGTCTGTAGTGCTCCTACTCTAAAAGAACCACTATCCCATTCTTCACAGTTTCTACTCCCCGTACTTCTTGGTTGCCAAGAAGTGCGGCGGCATACGGCCCTTTTTGGATCTGTGCGTCTCCTCCTTCCTGTTACGTGGCGCAGGAGTGGAGGTGCTGGCAGATAGAGCAGAGAAATCTTAGTTACTTACGTAACTGTAGTTCTATGAGTGTGGCATAGCCCTTTACGGGCTTCGCTATTGGCCTTTATCTACATGGAAGGCCGACGACATAGAACGGTTTCTGCTCCCCGTACTTCTTGGTTTCCACGGATGCGTTTCGCATGCTGACCACACGACACCTGTTAAGTGTGTCAGTCTGGGCGATTGTCTGACTCTGTTAACCTCATGGATGCTTGCTTCCAGGTTTCCATTGTTTCGGAGCTCTGAAGGTTCCACCGCTTCTCCATGGCTAGGAGATGCCAGGAATATTGCTGACTCCCGTTTGGCTGTTCGCTGGCACTTGGAGAAAGTGCGTGGAGGCGGCGCTGGACCTGCTGCGTTGTATTGGAACCAGCCATTGGCTCATCCTGGCCTCCTCCCATCAGGAGGCTCAGGCTCACACAGAGGTGGTGCTGGATTACATCTTCAGGCTGGGCTTTGTGGTCAACAGACTGTGTTTGAAGGACGCAAGTCCGGTCCATCAGATTCAATCGCTTCTCGGATTGATGGCAGTGGCCCAACCAGTGGTACAGCTGGCCTACTGCCCATGAGACGCCTCGGTGGTACTCCCGTCTCAGGTTACACCCGGCGCACGACAGGAGGACATGGCTGAGGCCCCCAATGCCCGCACGGAAGGATATCCAGTTCTGGACCGTCCCGGTTCTTCTGAGCCAGGGTGTGCTGCTGGGTTGTGTCCCCCATTACACGGAGTTGTTCACAGATGCCTCCCTGTTAGGTTGGGGGGGGGTCTTGGACCAGTGCTCGACGGGCGGCACCTGGTCTCCGACGCCCAGCCACATCAATGTCCTGTAGATGGAGGCAGTGAGGAACGTTCCTGCACGTCCTGCACTTCAGAGCGGAACTGGAGTGACACCACGTCTTAGTCCGATCAGACAACACGACTGTGGTGGCTTATCTGAACAGACAAGGGGGAACCAGATCTCCCTCGCTCCACAGGAGGGCGGCCTGAGATCTTTCTATGGGCCATCACTCACCTCCTTTCCTTGAGGGCCCGGCACATCCCCGGCATTCTCAACGTAGGCGCCGCACAGAATGTCCAGGAGCGGAGCAGCCCGCGGCGAATAGAGCCTAGCCCCTTGGGTGGCGGCGCAGGTTTGGCAACAGCTCGGCCACCCGGTGGCCGACCTGAAAGCACTCTATGCCCCCCTGTAGTTCTCACTCAGACCAGGGGACGAGCCTCCTCTGGGCGTCAACGCGTTGGCGCACCGACTTTGGCCGAGGGGTCTTCTTTATGCATTTTCCCCTCCGGCTCCTCCCTCCACTGCTCCACAGAGTCAGGAGAGACAGGCTACAAATGGCCCCGAACAGTCCAAGTGCCGGGTGGTACCCGGACTTGGTGTCCATGGCACAGGGGGGACCTTGGCCCCTCCCGGACTCGCCAGACACGCTGACTCAGGCCCAATGATCCCTTTACTCACGTCCAATCCTAGGCCACAGGCTCTTGGTTTGGAAGCCGAGAAGGAAGGTGGTTAGGCTTAGGCCTCCCTTCTGCTGCAGTCTCGACTATTCAAGGAGGCCGTGCGCCTTCGACGTTTAGGGCCTACAGGCTATGATGGCAGTTGTTTGCCACATGGTGCACGGAGAGGTCAGTGGATCCCCTCTCCTGCACTATCAGGAGGTTTGGGTTTTTGTCAGGGTCTCCTGGCCAAAGGTCGATCGGCTTCGACCTTGGGCGTCTTTGCTGCGGCCATCGCTTTCGGCCGCATTGGTTTTTGGTGGTTTCCTGGCCCATAACCATCCTCTCGTTAAGCGCTTCTTACGGGGTGCGCTCAGTCCGAACCCACCCCCAGAAGCTCTGCCGCCCCTTGGAACTGCAGGTCTGTTAGAGGGCCTCTCGGGTCCACCTTTTGAGCCCCTGGATCGCGCTGAGCTCAGCTGCTTATCGTTTAAGACGTTTTTGGTGATCGCCTCTGCCAAGAGGGCAAGGGAATTATGCGTCCACTCCATCCACCCTTCTTGCATGTTCTTCAGCGGTGATGGAGGCTTGGTGGAATTATGGCCGAACCAGGCTTTCCAGCCTAGGATGTCCAGGGTCATCCGCTTGGGACAGCGTTGTCACCCCCACATGCGTCAGCGGAGGGTGAAGGGTGTCACCTGTCATGTCCGGTCAGGGCATTTCGCCGCTTCCTGCACTGCACGGCTGGGTTCAGGTATTCTGACCAGTTATTTGTGGGTTTTGATGCGAAGGATCGAGGCACTGCTCTCTCTTCGCAGCGCTTAGCCCACTGGGTGTGCCAGGCGGGTCACATGACTGACGAGGCAGAGGGGCGTTCCCCTCCTGCACTCATCAGAGCTCGTTTTACCTGGTGTGTGGCCACCTTTTCAGCTACTCTTAGAGGGGTGCCCCTAGAGGAGATCTGTCTGGCAAACTCCTGGTCCTCCTTGTTGACGTTTGTGCAGTCATATCTGTTGGATGTGACAGTGCGGTCAGTGACTCATTTGGTCCTTTATCGCGGGCCGGATGAGTCGACATGAGGTGACGGCCTAAGGACTTTCCTCTTTGTTGGCGATGTGCCTCAGGCGCTTTTTGGAGAGGCGACCTGCGCATTGCTTCCAGTTTCAGCGTCTTCTTTTGGAGGCTTTTGCCTGGGTGTTCTTGGCGCTCTTGGGAGAGGCGGCCTGTTCACCTTCGTTCGTACTCCTTCTGGATACTTTTGTGGTGGTGTCCTGGTGCTCTTGGGAGAGGCGACCAGTTCATCAATGCATTAGCACTCCTTCTGGATGCTTTTCTTGTGGTGACTTGGCGCTCTTGGGAGAGGCGGCCTTTCATCACCTTTGTTTCTTTTTCATGCGGTGGTTGTGGCAGGTCCGGGCAGGACTATGTGCCTTCTCTCCATCCGGTTTCAACCTCGCCCGCTGCCTCTCTGTGCTTGGTACGAAGTAGGTTTGCGGGTGCGCTCCAATCATGTATGCCTGCTGGGAGTACATTGATCCTACGGCCTTCGCGTAGGGTATGCCAATAGCGAAGCCCGTAGAGGGCGTAGCACATACGACATAGAAATCTTAGTTACCTAATGTAACTGTAGTTCTATGAGTATGTGCGTAGCCCTCTACCTGCAGGCCCAGCAGGCATGTCTTCCACTGTGCTAGAGTTCAAGAAGGGCGAGCGATAGTGGACAGGGCCTTATATACGGCCAGTGGGGAACCACGTCCCATGATTGGAGCGGTACATTGTTTGATCTTCAGGTGCGAGGCGCTGCCTCGAGTGTTAGCCAATAGCGAAGCCCGTAGAGGGCTACGCACATACTCATAGAACTACAGTTACATTAGGTAACTAAGATTTATCTCTGTCAATATTGGTCCTATCTTTACGAAATAAAAACTGAGACAGAGTTTAGACAGTTTCTGTCAGAATAAGTCTGCTACAAGTCTGTGTGTGGAGGAGAATATTTACTACAGCTGCTCAAAGATACAAAACTTAATTTCATGACCCATGGAAAAATCTCACGAGACAGTTCAGTAGGCTACGTGTGCGCACAGTATCGTGACAGTTTGATCTCGCGAGATCTCGCGGCACGAGATCTCGTCCCATCCCTAATAAACACATTTAAAAGCTTATTTACTGTAGAATTTTGTTTCCTATATTTTATTTTAAATATCTATTTGAGATCTTCTTGCAAGACAGACAAGCTTGTTAACTACCTTACCAGATTTTAAATGCCTGCCAAGGCAAGTGGGTGAGGCGGAAAAAGGTGAATAAACTCTTCATGCTTCACATCACTTACAATATTTGCACTGTAACTATTTCTGGACTGAGCTCTCCCTGCTAAATAAATAAACATTCTTTGCTCTGTTGTCACACATTCACAAAAAGGTTTGAAGGCAACATTTAGCCTGACTTACGACGTTGTGCAAACGGAGGATTTCGGTGGACAAAAGTCCCTAAGCTTTTACGCATAAGACAACAATGATGCAATGCTTATGTGGTATTGAGGACAAGTTTAAGAGGGTTTAGTGCCATGATAGGATTTGTAAACATGTGTCAATGTCGAGCAAGAGGCTGGATCTGCTTAATCCGCGGGCCAGAGGGCACAGACGGGGCTTTCTCCGTTTAATAAGTGTTGCTCTTCTCGGCACCCAAGGGAGAGAAAAAAAAAAAAAAAACGTGTAGCAGATTGACAGTTGTAAACAGCCGGCATGTCAGACAAGATGGAGTGAATGAGGGTTGAGTGGACAGAGAAGAGACACACACAGAGAGAGAAAGAGAGAAAGAAAGAGAGAGGAGAAAAAGAAGAAGTAGGTTAAGACGCCAGTGTATGAATGGAGGCCCTGAGCGTGCAGCGACAAAGACGTTTAGAGTAAAGAGACAAATCAAACCTAAATGTCAACAAGTTCAAATTTAGAAAAAAAAATGTGTATTTACACGATCTGTTCTAAGCTTGTAAGAAAGGAGAAGTATTCTATATTAGAAAAGAACTTTACATTTGTATATAAAGCACGTGTAATTTTGTGGATGAATAACAGACCCATTTACAGTTAATAAAGTTAAAGAGCAAGCGGCTCCCAGATCACGTCCAGTTACTGAATGTGAGCATGACGTTTGTAAATGTCCTGATACGTACCTGTATTGGTGGAAAAACCTCATGTACACAAGAGAAAAGCTACAAGTTTGCAAATTTCTTGTATGACTACGTAATTTGCAGAAAAGTACAGGAGATGATTACCACGACACTGAATAAGATATTTGTGTTAATTCATAATCAACAAAGTGGAGAACTACAGATTCACAGCAAACTGCACCTGTGGCATTATTTTGTGCTGATTTCTACAGAAGGTTTGTTTGGGCTTATGATATACTTCCATGACTCTAGGGCAATGCAGTGTAATTTTATTTTATGTATTTATTTTTTTTTGCTAGTCGTTAGCAGTGTTCCCTTATTGTTGCAAGTTTTGTAGGGCCCCGCATCTGTAGAGGGCCCCGCCTAGTTTTGAATGCTGATATTTTTTCTAGTTTATGTCAGTCCATCAAATCGTGTCTGTTGGCTTCACCGATCTGGTCTGTGCTATACCTGTTCGACCAATCCTATAAGCTTTAAGCTACGCAACGTGCGTAGTCTGCTAATAGGAAGGTCCGGTTCTGCTTAAAAGTGATCAGCCCTCCTCTTCTGTTCTTGTGATACAGATGCTTCCCCTGTGCAGCTCTTAAGACAAAAGTAGAAACATGAGTCTGATATAAAAAGAAAAAAAAAAGTTTTGATTTGGTAGTGTATTTACTTCATTTAAAATATATTTCTTANAACTAGATCGTGTCAGAGGCGCAATTGGTCACACTTTCTAACACAAAATTAGTCCACTGCTATGGCGCCTTCAGAAATATTCAGGACAAATCAAATCCAAAAGGCCAATTTCAACAAGCCAGACAGCAGTTTCCAGATCTGACAACTCATTCCATTTTATCTGAGCTGTAAATGTTTTGACGGGAGCAGAAGGACGTAACCTCGCGTCTACCAAAGCGTCAAAGACCAGGGTATCAAAGGTGTCGCTGTCTGAGTTCTCCATCATGATGTTGAAGAGGGCATCCAGGGTGTCCTGCAAAAACTGAGACATAAAGATGATGTGTTATTCCTGGGTTGTGAGATATCAACTTCAAACTGTGGTAAAGGTGATGCATTGAACTGGGTCATATGTAAGAAGAATCACTAAATACAGTAAGGTAAGGTAAGGTAATGTTTATTAAGGACAATGTACAATTACATGAAGCACAATGGCAGAGATGCTTGTACCAGATTGTAGCTTACAGCTAATTTCCACCTGCAGTAAATGTGTCTCAGACTGAGAAGCAGAATTATGGCAGACGCTTCGCATCGTGATGTTCTTGACTCCGCGTTGTGCATTATGTCTGTAGAATGCAAGGCTCCTCGTTGTTTAATCCTTACTTAAAACTTAAAAATGTATTTAGCTTGCACTAAAATTCTCTAAAAAAATATATTTGTTATTTATTTAAAGGAACATTGCACAATCAATGTAACGCACAGACAAGATATAGCTACAAACTAATAATCAATTTAACCCTTTAGCCTAGAGATGCACCGATCCGATACTGGGATTGGATATCAGTGCTGATTCAGAGAATTTAGCTGGATCAGGTATCAGCGTCATGTATTAGTTCGGCCAATTTCATTGTTTTTTAATAATGAGACTCATTTACAGGCTGGTGTTGATCCAGAACATCTCAAAATGTTTGACACTTTATTCAAAATAAATTTCCTATGTTTTTAGACCCTTTTAAAATACATTTAAAATATAACAACTGCCAATAATTAATAATAATCTCCACGAAGGGAGCACCAACTCGTCACATCAAATACAAATACAAATATTAACTTTAAATATTTAGATTTTAAGACATTTCCTGCACCAATGACTACACACCTGGTTCTCTTGTATGTGAAGGCAATGAGTTCCAGGATCCTACTGCTTTTACTGAGACATGGTTCTGTCATGCAAACATCCATGGCCACAAAATGGACTGTTATCTGGCCTGGAGGAGGGCCTGCTCATGTTTGTTTCTATAGAAAAGCTGTTCCTTTAGCTGACTTTTTTCATACTATGGCATACAATGTATTGATCCCCATTCATGTTTTAAACTTCCTAAGTCTACTGAATTGTGTAGATGACTTTTCACCTCCAAATAATTACACAATGCACCTTTAATGTCAGACGTTTGCTTTTTTACTGACCGACATTTGTCTTTCAAGCTCACAAACATCCAAAACGCTGACAATTTGACATGACCCAGCTCCGATCTCTCAATAATACAGATACAGCTTCAGAGCCTTTTTTCTTCAATTGTGCCATTTTGAAACAAAGGCTTTCCAGTGCTCGCTTTATCCTCTCTAAATAAATAAACAGGTGTGTGGCAGTTTTCTGTGATAGGCCTACAACATCACATGTCTCTGGGAGCAACATAAAAAGGTGATTGCAAAAACACCGAGCCGACAACCTGTCCCAAAGACGGGCAGGTGTGAAATCATTTGTGAAATTGCTGCCAAGGATCTGTGGCTTTTAGAGGAAAATTATGGTTTTGTTTGACTGCATTGTTTATGTCGCCAGCTGCTGAGACCAGAACGCAGCTGAAAATAGGTGTTCGTGATGATAGACAAAATATGTGGAGCATCTGGAGGGGAATGCTAATGCTAAAATGGTCTAAAAATACGTCGAGGTCAATGTGGTTGTAAAACATTTTTATGCTGTCTACACTGCAAATGGGATAAAATATGAATGTCATGCAATTTTTGTGCTCAGCTTTATCAAAAAGCAGGAACAGATGCTTGAAAAACATTGAATATAAAAAGATAAAAAAAGAGAAAAGAACCTTTATATGTCCTACAATGGGGAAAGTCCTGTTTAACAAGACACAGTTCAAGAACAGCGAGAAAATAGGAACTCTTAAGTTCAACTAAACAAAATGTTGGTTATTGTATATTTGTGACTATAACAAGCTATTTAAAACTTCAACTTTATTAAAATACAAGGTGAAACATAGCATTTAGATTTTTGGGGTTGTAAATATAGGACTACCCAAATATCCTACATTTTAGTTTAGTTTAGTTGAGACTATTCTAAACTCCAGAAATGTTTTCTTTATTCAAATCAAATTTTCAATTGAAAACACTTCATTTATTATTTAGGGCAATTTAAAAAGGTACACAGATTGGTTACCCAATCACATTAGACTAGCACAAATGCTGCTCTATAGGGGGATTATCAGTCGACGTCACTTTCCGCTCTACTGCCCATGCTCCATGCAGAAAGAGACGCTGCCCATCAGGTTAGCTGCTGAAACTTCCTTGATTAAAACAACAAAACGGGACAAGAGCAGCTGTTTCAATCAGGTATGAAGACATCTGGCCATTTTTTCACTCACTTGAATTTAACATGTTTGGGTCGTAGGGTCGAATGTCATTCACAAATGTTGGTTTAGCAGCAAAACTTTTGTTTTTGCACAGTGATAAACTCTTGTAGTTAGCTGACAACAGCCCTGGGTTGACTTGTTTCCATGGCTTGTGTCAATGAGCGGCGGCTCTTTCTGTAAACCAGGTGCATGTGCATCTCCTGTGTTGATAAACAAATAATTTCTCTATACAAAGACATATATGCAGAGAGATAGTGTTGAATTGAAAAAAATAGGGAGTTATCTTTGTACATTGAAATAAAGCCCATGAGTTGTGCAAAATGTTTTTTTAATATAGTGCACATGCATTTTAATAAGGTACAAAATACGATTATTCTACTAATTGAATAGAAAGGTTAAAAGCAACTAGTTAAAGAGACAGTCTATTTGTCAAAGGATAAACAAATCAAATATCTTAACAAAAAAAGTTTTGTAATCTAGTGTCTCTACAACAGTAATTGTCAGTAACATGGCCGATACTGTTCTACATCTTTCTCTGCACTGTTCTGCCTGAGGTGGTGCATTGTCAAGCCACCTCAGCACACTGTATCAGGCCCAGGGCTCACTGCACCCCCGCCTCAAAGTGCACAGACAACTCGAACCTGTCCACTCGTGAGCACACTTTAAGCTGGCTCACACTCCCTTCACTGTTTGTCCTTGAGCGCAATTTACCCCGGCTTGCACCTCACAGACTGTCCACCCATTAGCACACAGTTTTACAGTGCGGTTTGTGGACAGAGACGAGGAAAAAAGACTGGTCAGCTCTCGGCTAGACGACTACTAAAATTCATCATCCAACCCCTATTTGTAGCTGCGATCTCTATCTCTAATTTAACAACTTAATGTGGCTAAAAGCTCACAGGAGTCAACTTTAAAGGATCTTTAATAGGCCTATGTCATTTTTCAAAAACATAAAAAATAGTTACCTTGACGACCTCTCCGCCCTCCACCTTCATGAGCTGTCGCAGGTTTTGTTGTAAAAGGCTGGTGTTGGATCGCCATTTCAGCAAGCCGAGCAGATCCACTGAAAATACAGAAAATAAGAACTGTTTTACCACAAATTACATCTGTGAAAGTTGACTCAGTCATAGAAAGTACTGAGACTCTGCAAAGTACATCAATTTGTTTTAATTTTCAAAGCTAAAAAAAATCCAAGCACTCAAATGTATGTGAATGTAAAAATGATGAGTCTGGATGTATTTTATTGGGCAGGAGATTGTTTGGCAGGTTGTTAAAATGAAGAGTAGTGTCATTGACCTCTTGCTTTGACATCTTTGAATTACTGGGACTAATTTGTATCACATAAATCAACTATCAGATCAAAACATTTAATCATGAACATGCATGTGATATAAATCAGTTTCTAGTTGGCTATGTTAGAACTGGGCAATAAAAATCCCTGTGAGAAGATATACAGTAAGACACAAGAATATACCTATAACAGTAATAGTATTAGCATTTGTTGAGAGTGAGACTGTAAATCTGTACTCATGCCCCTTCAATATACCAACATTCACACATGCTACATTAACACTCGGACTTAGACAAGCTTTGTTAATCCACAAGAGGAATTCTAATAGAGGTGGTGAATAAGTTCAATTTAATTTAAGCAGAACAGTTTTGTCCTTCACTCTGACAAATGTGACTAGCTTTACAAATTAGTTTGGTAGCGTTTTATAATAAGGAGACATTCATTTATTGATTATCATCGTGAATTCATGATATGTTCATACATTAGTTTACCATGAGTGATCAAGAACTATCATGAATTCACAATGAATTATCCTTAATTCAAGTACTTTCGTGAATTCCTCCATTAATTCATCTAATGAACCAACATGAAAATCATGATAACCCAAATAGGTAGCACAGCAATACTGTGATATTTGCACTCAAATGGACCAGGTTGACTCAAAAATTGTGCCACTATTGAATGACTTTGTTCTGTGACTGGAAACATTTTCAGTGCAAATGTCACAGTATTGGTGTGCCAACCTAATTAGGCTATAATTGTGTTGTTTTCAATCCTAATCAGTGGCGCTATAAAGGAAGCCTTAAATTTTTATTTAAAAAACAAAACCAGAAGCTCAAATGCAGCAGAAATTACAAAATGAAGATGAATTGATCATGAGTTCATCATATGTTTTTCACAACTAAAAGGCTAGATAATGTTTTGTTTGGTGAAGGAACTTCAACAGTCATGATAAATGTTGTTCCCACTTGTTCCCGTTAGGGGTCGCGGGTGATGGAGCCTATCCAGTGACTTGGGCCTAAGCGGGGAAACACCCTGGACAGTGGTCAACTTGTCACAGGGTTAGACAGAAAACTATTCACTTTCTCATTCATTCACTTGGAGAAATTTAGAGTGATGCTCAATTAACCAAACTACATGGAGGGGAGGAACCAGGAGTACCCGTAAAAACCCTATGATAACACAGAACATGCAAACTCCACCCAGACAGAGGTGAGATGTTGATAGGACCGACCCGGGAGTCGAACCCACAACCTCCTTACTGGAAAGCCAGAGCTCTAACCACTCTGCTACCGTAAACCCCATCTTTAGAACATGTGAATTCCTTTCATTCTTAGTTGTATAAAAGTGATGGTTAATTAACATGAATACATTCATTGAAATTTATGAATGAATTAATTCATGGAAACTCCCAGAATTCAGTATATTCATAGTGAACTCATCTTAATAACTCATGGTGAATTCATTAATAAATACATCATGAATTCACCATGACTTTATGCATTAATCCTCATAAACATATCATGAATTAATGATGATAATCCGATGAATTCATGTCCCTTATTACACAACACTACCATTTGTTTTTCTACTTCGACTAAATTTGGTAAGTGTCTTGGATAGAACAATGGCCTTAGTTAAAACAATCATAAAATTAAACTAAAACACAAGATTCCTCAAGCAGAACACATTATAATTTGTTTGACATGATAGTTCAGTCTGTACATTATATTGACCATGAGATCTTGTGATAAACAACAGTAGCTGATTTAATCGTAATGAAAAATCCCAGTCAAAGTGAGGCAGACTCCTGACAGCTTTAACCCGGAGTATCTTGGAGAGTTTGGTCGTCTCTTTGGCTCAGTGCACAGCTCCGCTCGAGTGCTTCTGGAGCAGTCAGTGAAGCGCAGGGTGACAAAGTGATGATGGATGCAATCATCTATAAACCCGACAGCCAATCAGAGTGCAGTCACGTGGTTAAAGATCCGGAGCCCCAGGGATTCTCTCCTTTAAGAATACACGGACTTAATACTAGAAAAAAACAGATTTGGTCAAAGCAAAGACTATGTAGATTCCAAGGACAGGATGAAGTTTAATCTGCCTGGGATTGATTTTGAGGTAATGAATCCACATTGTTAATTCGAACTGTAAACCTTACTACTAACTTCCAATCTATTCTAAAGATTGAATTGGAGGTAGGATGAGGCAGTGAATGACAGAATGTATTAGAGATAATCAGTGTGGGCTGATGGTGCAGTGGAGTTTGACATCGCCCCTGCAGAGGCGAGTGGGAGGCCACACAACCATTGTTTCTTAAATGACAAGACTAAGCTAATAAGCCTCAAAGGGAAAATTACAGTAACAGAAGACGGCTCCCCTGAATGTCTCGGCACAGTCCAGAGGAGTCGTTTGAATAAAACACAAAACAAGTCCATAGTGACCTCATTAAAAAGCCATTGTGTAAACACGACAGGATCATTTGCACCTAAGTATGTCACATTATGCAATTTCACACTGTAATAACTTAAAATCTGTTTTGCTCCAGCACAGATATAATGTATGGGCAACTATTTGGAAGAAAATGATTTCACATTGGTTTGTTCGTAGCAATATAGAAGGATTATCGTCCGACGTCATTCAGCTGTTCATGTCGCCTGCAGAAAGAGACGCTGTCCATCTAGTTGGGTGGGTAAACTCTTTGATTAAGACAACAAAACAGGATGAGAGCTAGCTGTTTTGATCATGTCTGAACCGGTCTGACAGACGTCTGATTCCTGAAGCTTGAGACACTGTTTTGCTTGCTGTTTTTCCAATCACTTGAATGTAAAGTGTGCGTCGTAAGGACAAATTTCAATCACAAATGTTGATTTAAAAGGATAACTTTTTTTTTGCACAGAGATAAACTCTTATAGTCAGACAACAGTGCTGGTTAGTGTTGCTGCTACAGTTTGTGTCAATCAGCCACGGCTCTTTCTGCATTCCGGGTGCTTGTGCAACTCCTGTGTTGATAAACAAATAATCTCTCCATATAGACAGTCAGTAGCCATTTGTTAAGCTTTCCTGCTACTCCCTTTAGGCGCCAAAGTAACAATTCATTTTAGGTTCCACTTGTGTAGACTCTAGATCCCAGTTTTTGAATTTCAGTGGAAAATTCAGAATTAAACTCTGTACCAGAGATTGTGTAAAATAACACTTATCAGTGTTAGCAGTTTGGATTCTCCAGGTGAAAGTTTATAGTCTCTTTACAGGAGTGGATTAAAAAAAAAAAAACGGTGGCGTTTTAAAGTGTTAATTAAACTACAATTGTGCTGTGTTTGAGTATAATTTACTTTCTGCCACAAAAGTATTTTATTCTTTGGAAGCATGAAATGTACTGTAACTTCTAAAAATAGTGAAAAGCGATTGTAAGCTTATTGAGATGGATAATTATAAGGCTCATAATTGTTAAGTAAGTGAGCAAAACAGTCGGAATATTAATATTTACACAAATAATAAAAAATAAAAAAGACACATCTGATCCTGGACCACAGTTTGCACACCACCGCTATAGAGCTTGAAATGACGTGGTAAAAAAGCCAAATGGTTGAACAGTTCAGTGCGCACGTGTCCAGCAGCACTGCCCCGTCCCGGTAATTTCCATTGACTTAATCTGAATAAAAAACATTAGCGAATAATGCACTCTTTATCAAGCCGACTGGTGCTTTGGGCAAGTAAAACAATTAATTTCAATTCCAGTCAAGGTTAGCCCGCAGCCGTGTCACTTCTCAGCTTTCCTCCCAACTGTGGCCAGAAAAGAGAAAATAACTAAGGACTGGTTTAATTAAAAGTAGTGGACCGGTCTTGCATACAGATTCTACAGCTTTTTCACTTCAGTGTGACCACAGAAAATGAGACAAATTCAAGTCTGCAGTAGGTAAGGATATTATGTTAGATCCTCTCCTTGACTGAATTTGTGAAGCTCTATTTGGGTTTGAAGAAATGTGATAATGTGACAACAGTATATGCAATAAAATCAAGATGATGCAATACCTTAAAAAACAGTTGTGTCCAGACATACTTGTTTCCTAACAACTCAATCAATACTTAGTTCTGCCTCTGATGAATGGGCTTTATAGTGCATTTGGTCATTCGGAAAAACACCACTCACAACAGGCCTCGTGACTCTGCTGCTTTAACGGGAAAAAAAGGCCACAAAAGTCCAATAAAAATTTACTTATAATACACTTTTATGGACTAACAATTCATAAGACAAGTTTTATGTAACTTGGATCCAACGTTAAAAGGTGTATAGCAGTTAAATACATTTAACATGAATGTATTCAACATTTCACTAAACATTTTTCTTGTTTTCACTCAGTTTGGCTGTTTTGATGAGGATTAAACTTGTCTTTAGTCCAGTAAATATGACAAATGTAGAGGTAATTCCACAAAATGGGATCATCTGGAATGCGCTTTAAGCTGTTGTCTAATTTGTTTAGGGGGTTCGCTTCACTTTTTAAGTAAACTTACCATCTTTAAACTGCTAATGTGTTAAGAAAAGAACATCTACATGTTGCTCAAGACTCCCCAAGTCTCAAATACATTTCTTTAATTTATTATTTAATGCAATTGCTGTTAGTGTAGGAAAGCCCAAACAAGGACAGGAGTTGAACCTTTGCATTTGCTATTCACCTTATTCTGCTCCACCCACTTTTTTTTGGAAGCACAAAATCAAACATCAAACGTTGTAGCAATCACATACAGAACATATACACATTTAAAAGCTTATTTACTGTAGAATTGTGTTTCCTATATTTTATTTTAAATATCTATTTGAGATCTTCTTGCAAGACTGACAAGCTTGTTAACTACCTTACCAGATTTTAAATGCCCTGCCAAGGCAAGTGGGCGAGGCGGAAAAAGGTGAATAAACTCTTCATGCTTCACATCACTTACAATATTTGCACTGTAACTATTTCTGACTGAGCTCTCCCTGCTAAATAAATAAACTAAAAACATTCTTTGCTCTGTTGTCACACATTCACAAAAAGGTTTGAAGGCAACATTTAGCCTGACTTACGACGTTGTGCAAGCGGAGGATTTCGGTGCACAAAAGTCCCTAAGCTTTTACGCATAAGACAACAATGATGCAATGCTTATGTGGTATTGAGGACAAGTTTAAGAGGGTTTAGTGCCATGATAGGATTTGTCAACATGTGTCAATGTCGAGCAAGAGGCTGGATCTGCTTAATCCGCGGGCCAGAGGGCACAGACGGGGCTTTCTCCGTTTAATAAGTGTTGCTCTTCTCGGCACCCAAGGGAGAGAAAAAAAAAAAAAAAAAACGTGTAGCAGATTGACAGTTGTAAACAGCCGGCATGTCAGACAAGATGGAGTGAATGAGGGTTGAGTGACAGAGAAGAGACACACACGGAGAGAGAAAGAGAAAGAGAGAAAGAAAGAGAGAGAGAGAAAAAGAAGAAGTAGGTTAAGACGCCAGTGTATGAATGGAGGGCCCTTGAGCGTGCAGCGACAAAGACGTTTAGAGTACAAGAGACAAATCAAACCTAAATGTCAACAAGTTCAAATTTAGAAAAAAAATGTGTATTTACACGATCTGTTTCTAAGCTTGTAAGAAAGGAGAAGTATTCTATATTAAGAAAAGAACTTTAGCATTTGTATATAAAGCACGTGTAATTTTGTGGATGAATAATACTGTAGACCCATTTACAGTTAATAAAGTTAAAGAGCAAGCGACTCCCAGATCTACGTTCAGTTTCTGAATGTGAGCATGACGTTTGTAAATGTCCTGATACGTACCTGTATTTGGGGGAAAAACCTCATGTACACAAGAGAAAAGCTACAAGTTTGCAAATTTCTTGTATGACTACGTAATTTGCAGAAAAGTACAGGAGATGAGTTACCACGACACTGAAGGAGATATTTGTGTTAATTCATAATCAACAAAGTGGAGAACTACAGACTCACAGCAAACTGCACCTGTGGAATTATTTTGTGCTTATTTCTACAGAAGGTTTGTTTGGGGTTATGATATACAGTACTTCCATGACTCTAGGGCGATGCAGTGTAATTTTATTTTATGTATTTATTTTTTTTGCTAGTCGTTAGCAGTGTTCCCTTATTGTTGCAAGTTTTGTAGGGCCCCGCATCTGTAGAGGGCCCCGCCTAGTTTTGAGTGCTGATATTTTTTCTGGTTTATGTCAGTCCATCAAATCATGTCTGTTGGCTTCACCGATCTGGTCTGTGCTATACCTGTTTGACCAATTGATAAGCTTTAAAGGGTATTTCACACCAACACAACCCCCAGTCGCTGTCGGTAAGGAGAGCAACTCAGCGTCTATTCACGTCTTATGGGGAGCACCGATGTGAAAGAACATTCAGACAAACACGATCAAACAGCCAACAGTCGCCAAACAAATGCCAAGTGAGCATGCGCGTGATGTAACGCTTGACGAAAATGACGAAACATAAGTTGCACGCGAGTAGTAGTGTCAAACTTTGACGGCAAACAGATGTTCTAGTCTTACCTCACGGATTAAGCTCAACTCGTATTCCCTCCACAGTCCAGCCTTCGTACTGCGGTCCCGAACTCCCCCGTGTTTTCCTCGATCCAAATAGTAGACATTCTCCTTCGTCGTTACGTCCCGTTTGACGCCGTGTAAATAACAACAATCCATGCTCGGCTAAATACTGTTTTTCCGTAAGCGTCTTTTTCGGTTTTCCGCACTATATTCCTGCGCACTGCTTCACTGGTTCTCCTGTGACCACGGACCAATCAAACAGCTGCATTTGCGGCAACTGGCGACACCGACTTTACTTGCGAGTCTTCAAAACCCGCCTCCACGACGTGCTCCGCGCTCCTCTGACCCCCGACAAACCCATTTACACCAAACACAACTGAGCCGCCTGTCGGCAAAAGTTGCCAACTGGTTCAGACGGGCGACCCTCGCTTGGTGTGAAAGACCCTTAAGCAACGCAACGTGCGTAGTCTGTTAATAGGAAGGTTCGGCTCTGCTTAGAAGTGATCAGCCCTTCTCTTCTGTTCTTGTGATACAGATGCTTCCCCTGTGCAGCGCTTAAGATAAAAGTAGAAACATGAGTCTGACATAAAAAGAAAAAAAAATGTTTTGATTTGGTAGTGTATTTACCTCATTTAAAATATATTTCTTATAGTTGCCCTCCATCTTAATTAAATATTGTGGAATGTTTTTTTCTTCTTACAATTATTCATATTAATTATTTTATTTGTCTATTTATGTATTTTTGCAATTAGGGTAATTTTCTGTGAAGCGCTTTGTGAGTCTTCCTCTGTGAAAAGCGCCTTATAAATAAATGTACTTAGTTACTATGTAATGTGAATACGAAAGATTAAGTAATCAATGCGATGATTTGTACTATTGTAAAATTTCATTAAAGTGAACAAATTCTACATTCTTGCCGCTACGATCAATTTAGAATAAGAATTTCACATTTTGTAACTTAAAATATGGTCTATATTTTTAAAAGTATTAAAGTCACATTTCGATTTCCAATGATATGTAAAGGGATTTGAGCGATGTCTCCTCTGCAGTCAGTAGTGAGTACAACGGTGAAATAAACAAATAAAACCCATAGGCAAGGTGAAGGCTATGCAAATACAGCCATGTGTTAACACAGTGTGGCAGTAGACAAGAATGATGCTGGCTTAAGGACTTCAAAACTCTGTCCAAACTTTTACCTGATACACAACCATTTATAATTAGTAAGGCTCAGAGTAGACAAGTTTGTACACAAAACTAATCAAACCAAGCAAGAACTGAACAAAAAGTATGTTTTTAGTGAGAGGATAATATAACGTGGTTGAAAACTCAAAAATAAAATTAATTAAGTTGTAACACAAAATATATTAGCACAGCAGATAGTAACTTAAGCTAACAAATGTTATTTTGACCTTACAAATTATTAAACACAACTACTGGGAAAATTACTTGTGACAAATTACAGCCATGTTTCCATTAGCCTGGGTCCCTCAGACCGGTTCACTTTAGACTGGTTTGGGCCACTTACATTAATGATGGTGAGCAGGTCCAGGCTCATGAGAAAGTTTCACTCTTTATATATCTTTTTTTTTATTATTATTGACTTAGCCACGGATTGTGTGCCTGCACCTGTGTTCTTAATAAATATCACAATAACTGGAGTAATAGAGTATTAGATTAAATACTTTATAAAAATTTGCTTATATTATACTACTTTCTGTACCATCAACCATACAGAGCAGAGCTTCAGCAAATTGTGAAGAGTGGTCTGATCACAGGCTCCCCGGTTGTGTTTCAGATCAATTACACAACGTGCCGGGCAATCACATTAGTTTATTCCATTATTTTATATCAGATGAAACAAAGTAGCTGATTTGTCGTCTCTCATTTAGACCAAAATCTAACTTCTTTCACTTCATATTAAAATCATTACAGTTTTGTTTGTTTCGCTCATTGATTCTGCAGAAATCTGCAATATTTTTCAGTTCCACATGATTTTTTATTTTTTTTGCATTTTTTTTGTCATAAGCAGCCATATTGTTTTCACAAGGCAGACCATCCGTGTCGCTGACTAATCTGTCACGGCCACTGAAATTCAAAAGAGGGACACATTGCCAGAGAATATCTTTTTTATATATTGCCTGGATTTAACAAATAAAGTTTTCATTACTGGAGGTGCGGCGGTTTGTCACTGGATCAAGTCAGCTTTGGATGTCCGACAGAGCTGTCCCAGTCCATTATGTGATTTTAATCATTTCAGTTTTTCTTGTCACCAAGAATGGTGACAGTTTAGACGTTTTTTCGCAAATATGCCAAGGTAAATACATTTCACAAAGTTGTCTAACTACTCAAATATAGAAATAAGACTTCTTAAAGTGACTTCATGTAACATTCTTCATGGGGATGCATACGTTTTAAGTTATAACGCGAAAAAATATAGGTAAAGAAACAGCTTTTCTATGGAAACAAACAGCAAGAGACCAAATATTGGTCCATATTGTAACACTGCAAGTCCACTCATAGTAAAGTACTTACAATTATGTAAGTATTATGATCTAAATTACAAAAACATGCTTTGTTTGACTCTATTTTTTGGATTCAAAGTCATGTAGTGGGCCTATAACTGAAGACCAGATGAAAGTTCTTAAATTAGCAGCCCAATCAGCAGTAAGTTAAGCCCTTGAACACTAGAGCAGAAAAAAGTGCATTACCGTTCTGTGTGAGCTTGGTGGAGCAGACCAGTGTAGAGATCTGGAAGGAGTCCTTGCTGATGCTGCAGTTGCCCAGACTCTGTGTGGTCTTTCCGGCCGTGGCGTAGCCTTTCTCTTCTAGCTCCACCTTTGTGGCCGGTAGATTCAGGTAGAAAGACGAGTCCTCGAACTTCTTGGCCTCAGCCTAAATGTGAAGAATTATAGGTAAAAGAAAGTGAACAAGGTCAATCATGAATAAAATAATCATGTCACTATACACATTTAAATTGCTGCTTATTATGGACTTTTTAACAGGCAAAGAAATGTGGTTTCATCGTAAATGCTTAAGTTTATGTCAACAATGAATGTAAATATTTATTGCTTTAAAAATATTCATGCTACATCTCAACCTTTACTTACAGTATGTACATCGAGACTCTTTAAATATACTATCAACCAAAGTAAGCATTTGATGTAATGAGTAAAGGCTTCTATAAAGAAAAGGCATCATCTTTTTTGTACATTTTTTACATTTTGATTAAAAATGGGACTTTCGTTGTTATCAAATGTATTTCTGTTTGCTTAGAAAATCAAGTGTGAAAATCTATATTTAAGACAGCTCTATATGGGTCTGGTCACTGTATTTATCGCTCTAGTTCAGGGGGATTGACAGATGAATTAGCCAATCAGAGTTGATCATAATTGGTCCATGTCAAAACAGATATGGAGGCGAAAAGAAAATACTAAAATGACAAAATATAAGAACAAGATTGAAAAGGATTGCAATTTGTGTTGAATCAATTAATAAAGTTTATAAAGGTTTAATTTTACGTGCAGAAGTCTATTATGTTCTAAATGAGCCATGGAAACAAACAGGAAGGAGCCATGAAGTAGCCTATTCCCCAGTTCTTTGATAAATGGCCTTTGTAGCTGGAAAGAATACAATGTGAGTTCGGATTGCAGGCAATGACAGTCCAAGTTATTATCAAAATATGATTACTTTTTTCAAACTGGACTAGTCACAAAATTAATTAGTTGAGAAACAATCAATAAGTCTACTATTACAGTATATACCAACAGAAATACTGTGTCTATGCTTGTTTGAATTCATCTGTTATAATTAAAATATCAACTACCTCTTTTGTGTTCAACTGTTACCACTGCAAATCCAAAGAAATAATTTGCAACACATTTAAGATATCATATTTGTACAATTTTCCCTCTAGCGTCCAGTGCTTAAAGTAATTAAATGAGGTTTTCCTGTTTTAATGATGATAAGAGAAAAACAAAACCTAAAATTACAAAATATCTAACTCACATCAATCCCCAACAGGAGTTTAATATCTATAATGAGGTCAATGAGGGTAGACATGTTCATAATCACGCTTTAATTAACATAAATGTGCTGGAGAACACACAGGTAATACACAGGCAGTTTTAATTGAAAATAAATGAATTTCCTGTGTGGGGGCCGAAGCTCCGAGCTCCAGCCTCATCACAAAGCTCTGATTACAGCACCTACACCAGTCATTTCTCACTTGTGTTAACATGAAAAGTAAGTGTGGGTTTGAGGCCACATACAGTAATATACCACACAGGTGCATGATGGGAGATTTCACATTAGCCAACATTTTCAGAGTCCGTTAAACACAGAACTTTTTAAATCAGGTCTAAAATAAGAGATGGCACAAAGACTAGAACTGTAGTTGCATTCATGTGTCATCACAAACTGGAGGTCAAGGGTTCACAAACATTTCAAATTATTCCAAAATAATCATCTAATTGACTCGCGACCCCCACTGGAAACTGCATAATGTTTTGTTCATTCACATCAAGGTGAAAAAACATTAAAACATTTTAAATACACATACACAAAGGTTAAAGATTACACCTGTGTCACTTTCTGGCCAAAAACAGACTTGTTGTTTTTTGCCATTTTGATTTCTTTATTCTACTAAATTAATAAAAAATCTGCGTCTTTTGTTTTGAACAGACTTGCATGACCAAAAAATTGACTGTTTTGTGCCCTAGAATGTGGTTACTGTGGCCGTAACAACAGATGTCAAAATGTCCAAAAGCATGGCTTTTAACTTTCTAATTCTAGAGAATTGTGCAGTTTACTATTCAACTCCAGAAAGTTACAAAGTGCACCTTTAAATATGGAGTAATACTTCATTAAAAAATCTTAAAATGTATTTATTTTGGAAAGTATGTACCAAGTAATTCTACAGAAATGCCCCAAATGTTGAATTATGAAAATTTAGGCACTGACGGACATGCAGCTGCCATAAAGAAAGAATGAACTTTTTTTTGTGCAAATAATCTATGAACGACACAGCAACTGATAAATCATTCTGTGTCTAAAATGTGTGTTTTGAGTGTCTTTGAAATTTAAATGTAAAAGACTGAGGTCTTAAAAAGTCCTAAATTTGACTTAAATATACGTACAGAAATCATGCAAGTGGTTTATAATCTTGTTTATTTATAGCTCATAATACTAAAATAGAAAATATTGATGATTTCCTTTTTAGATCAGAACATGATTGCCTTGAATACTCCAAAATGGAAACTTATTTTATCCAATCCATGTATCAATTTCTTTGCTTACATTTTACAATATTTTAAGCCACATCAAGCTAAAATCAATGATCTGGTCCACTTCTAAAATAATATTCAGTGACGTTCTTACTTGACAGCTCTACATGTGTTTATCATATTTGCATGAAGTTACCTTGTACACAATCAGGTCATGTTCTCCGTCCCTCAGAGTCGTGCCGTCGTATCGCATCAGCTTCACAAACGACAAGGCAAAAATCTTCTCCGACTTGTCTTTAGCTGCAGGAAAAAGAGACAGAAAAGCATGTTAGATGTTTGATACGGTTTAGTAAATACTGGTTTGTAAATAACACTTTTCGTCTCTGCTAAAACTGTATGATTAAGTCAGAAAACCCATTTCTACTACAATCAAAACAAATCAAATATGCAAATGCTTCACTGTCAAACAACATTCAGCCTAAACCAAGTGCATTTGCCATTATGACTCAATTCATCCATTTCACAGCCGGCTGAACGTAGATAAAAGCTAGAAAAATGCAGGAGTCATTTGGTTCTTTGTGTCGTCTAATGGTGTTGTTTAACATAAGGTGCACTGAAAAGAGCTTTTGTGCCAGGCCAATGAGCGAAAGGAGACACCATTTTGTACAATTTAAGGCAATCAAAGAGTCATTCAGACACAGAAGTTTGGTAACTTTCAACCTTGGTCAGAAACACAGAGGACACGTTCTTCAATCATTTAAAGTTAAGTTTCTTCAGTAGAGAAGTAGAAGGAAAAGTATTGAGCAAATGGTCAGACTATGTGTAGGAACAACTTTATTTGTTTTTTTGTTTTGTTTTTAAATAGTACAAATGAAATAGGTGAGGTACATACTCACAAATATGTAGTTTTTGGTTAGTTGGCTCAGTGCAAAAACAACTACCGTAATTTCTGGATTATAAGCCGCTACTTTTTTCATGAACTTTGAAATATGCGGCTTATAAGGCAATGCAGCAAAATTATAGATTCTCAAAGACTTACTTTTAACAAGTGCGGCCTATATATGTACTTTTTTACATTTTTCTTACTTAAATCTAGTGGGTGCGACTTATATTCAGGTGCACTCAATAGGGCAGAAATTACAGTATATTGATTAATCAATATATATATATATATCAGCAATGGCAAATGGTCTCTATTTATAAAACGCTTTTCCACCTTTCAAGGCCCTCAAAGCGCTTGACAATCAAACATCCACTCACCCAGTGCATCAGGCACTAAGACCTTTTCCAAAACCAGTCCCTCCTTCTTACTTCTCCTAACTCCTCACTGAAGGCTCCTTCACAGCTGAGCTGAGGTCACTTCATTCAAGGCTCAGAGCTGTGGCCTTCGGACATGTGATCCTCACTCAGACTGAAGAGACATGCCCACTATTTAGCAAATTTTGATTAAAATTAAGATATAACTGGCTTAATTTATAATTTAGCAAAGCATAATTTATATTATAGGGTTCCTGCACAACTTCTTCAAGGAAATTTACGACTATTAAAGAGCTTTTTAAGACCTTGGCTGTTGAAATTTATGACCACTTGCATGTTTAAAAACATTATCTTTGTGAGAAGAGAAAAAACAAATATCTAGTGTATTATTAGTAATATATACCAGGGGTTCTTAACCTTTTTTACCTCAAGGCCCAAATATTGATGTGCAAAGTAATCTGGGGAGCAATTTCATGTTAAGTGTACTGTATTTTATTTTTTGTGTGGCCCAACTTTGAGCCCAGTCGTATGGTTCAGAGTCACGGTAGTATATCATGCAGTATATACTGTACTAATAATCATGTCTGAGCTCAAAACACACTCTTCACCTTTAGTGTCGCCTACAGATGTGAAGCTGATAAGACACTTTTCTTTAGTCCTTGCTCTTTTTCTAACAGCACTTATGCGCCAGCTCTTTCAAAGTGAGAATAGTGCATAGGAAAAGGAAGGTGGTTTTGGAGAGGCACTGAAGCAATGTGGGTTAAGTGCTCACAGATACAAAGACAGTCCGCTCTAGCATCAGTACCATCCAAGTACTGACCACGCACAACTTGCTTAGCTTCTGAGATTGGACAGGATCAGGTTTTGTCAAGCAGATATGGCCAGGGACGCATCATAACACATCCGCAGAATTTTTTTGCGATTAAATAATATTTTTGCTATAGTGAAAAGTCAATTTGTGATATTGTGAGACTTGTTATAGAAACAAAAATCTAAGTATTGATATCTGCAACTATGGGTTTGCGGCAACATGAGGACAAATATCAATAAAACAGACCCAATTCTAATTGAGGTCATTTAAAAGCAGTCTTTGTAAAATACAAATCTTGGAAGCCAAACTTGGTCTTTTAATAGTATTTATATTTTATCGAATGCATCAAAATATTTGTGTCAAGATTTTGTTTTAGTTTGATTTTATAAACTGGCCACGAACATGAAGAAAAGTGATGTGATAGACAATGAGAATGAAAGAAATTTAAAGATTTCACGGTCTTTTGATTGTGTTAATTGCAATTCTGTCCCACAATAATCACATTCACAACATGAAAATTGGATATTATGACATCCCGAGTCCAAGGTCAGATCTAGTCCTTCCTGTGTCCCATCCTAAGTTCGCTTCACAGTGCAACAACAGCAATTCCTCACCAGAAAGGCCTTGTCCAGGAGGAATCTGTGATCTAATACCACACACATCTACGCTGAGTGTCCTTGTGTGTAATCAAAGCTAATCTGTGTATAAACTATAGGGAGCCCCATGATGCGCGTTCACAGTGTTTGAACAGGACATAAATCATCCCAGTGAATCAACAAGCTCAGATTTGCATGCCGCTGGTCATGATTCATTGTCACATTTTGAGTGTTGGCTGTGTATAAATCCCCTCATTGGTTTGAAGGCCACAGCTTCACAACTGAATAATCACAAGGACTAAAGCGAAACAGCGCCACCCATGTGAGGAGACGAGACATACCAGTTTCAGAAAAGTTAAACAGACACTTTATGGATTTAATATTAGACACTGTGTTGGAAAGAATAATAAAAAATGGCATTAGCAGAATATAAAATGGATTCTCAAGACCACATTGTTCAATAGTGTTCATAGGGTTGAGCGATATTGACATATCTCAGATCTCGGAAATTAGGCTGTAGTTGACCATTTTTGGTCAATTTAAGACAAGGCTATCAATTATTAGTTGGTAAAAAGGTCCCTCTTTCTCAAAACTAGTGAGTGTCTCAATGTGCCCCCTCTCACATGCCCCTACTATTCATGAAACAAAATGCAGCTAAACAAGATTTTCATGTAAAAAAAATTCTCAATAAATTTGCTATGTGCTTCTAACAAATACACTTTTGGCAACTAAGAGACCAATGAGTAATATTTTGACTAAAATATCACCTTCTACACTTATTTAAACATTTACAGTGTTGTAACTTTCTTCATTTGTATCTTAAAACTATTTTTTTACCATAAACTATATAATATATTCCAATACTATCTAAAATTCGATATACTGCCCAACTCTTAACGCGCACTATTATTTTGTGATGAATTTCGGCATTGTCTAAAATTTTGACCTGTAGAAGGACTTTTTTAATCTATTGTGGTATAGAAATTGATAAAATATGTATTTTTATTGGGATCAAAATCAAGTTAATATTTTAATATTGTGTCAACAGTTCATATGTTTATTTGGTGTTTTTATTTGTAATGTGTGAATTGTGTCCAGTGAATTTATCTTGGGAACTATGCCCATTTTATATTTTTTTTCAATAATCAGTTTCTTCCCAGCACAGATGTCTTATTGAAATATCTATTCAGGTGAAAATCAGCCCACTATGACCCTTCATGTAATGCTGCCTTCATTTGGTGTGGGGATTATGGTAAATACCGCGAACAAGAACACCCCCTCATGTCGTGATTACTACTGGAAAATTGGGAAATAATTTTGAGTCAGGAAAGAAGGACAAAATTGTAGAATTGGACATAGTGTGCGGGCTTGTCCTACCTTTCCTACATTTACTGCAACAGCCAAGCACCTTTGAGTGCTGTTTTGTGTTTCCAATTGAAAATAACCTTTGACTTTGTGACAGGACAGAAAGCAGCAAACGCATCATAAAGAATCTTAACTGCTTTTCAGTTGTTAACAAGTTAGTAAGTAAACAAAAGTCAAAATGATTTTATTTTTTTAATAGCAATCTAATACTTGTCTACACTGTAGTTATGCATTTGTCAAGATAAAGTGCTTTTCACAAGTTTCATTTTGCTACAACCACAACCATTTGAACACAACACACTGATATTTACCACTCCACAAGTAGAATTTACCATCTTTTCTATTGACCCTATTTTGTCCCGCTCACTTTTCTAGGATTTGCACTTCCTGTTTAGCTCTGTTACGGTAGTTTACATGTTTGTCTATCTGTCTTGTGGGGCAATTCCAAACATTTGTAATGACAGTTAAAATAAAACCATCATCTGAAGTCTGCTGGCTAAATGCAGCTAAACAGGAAGTACAAATCCTAGAAAAGTGGGCGGGACAAAATAGGGTCAATAGCAAATAAAAGCAGCATAATACTGTCTCGTTTGTTTACAAAACAAGCTGAAGAGTTTGGAGGCTCAGAATGCATTAGGTAAGTGAGCAAAACATGCAGAGCTTTTTAGGGAAGCAATAATTTGGTAAGTACCTTTAAAGTAATTCAAGTTTAAATGTAATCTGATCTAGAAACACCACATTTAAGCTGCACTCCTCTAAATGATCCATCTTAGCAGAAGTGCAGGTCATTCTCCGGACAACAGTCAATCAAAATGAGACCTTTCCAAAACTTCTGGTCTGTGCGGTTTGAGCTGTCACTTCAGATAAATGTCCCAAACCTATCTCCTCCTCAGGTACTGTCCCTCACATAATGACCCAGGAGAGCCAAAATGGCGGCTGTGCCTGTTCCAGCTGCAGTGGTTTGTGTGATAGGAGCCATCAGTGACAGTGGTGAAGAGGAGTGAGTCCAAGGCCTATTGTTGGAGGCTGATTCTGAAGCAGCTATTGAAAATCTGAGTAAAAGAGAGAGAGAGACAGAGAAGAAGAGGAGAGAGGAGAGAGAGAGAGAGAGAGAGAGAGAAGAGGAAGAGAGAGAGAGAGAGAGAGAGAGAGAGAGAGAGAGAGAGAGAGAGAAAGAGCACAGCAGTGATATCTGTTCAGGAAAAATTACAAATTCATGGGAGGGTAAAGGATATTTTGTCGGGTTTGGGGGTTTGACATTTCACTCTGCATGCCTTAAAAATCATGGCTTGTACAGGTATATTTACGCAATAATCTCATTGTCCTGTATATAGTCAGAAATACTGGACAGAAATGATAAAATTAACTGTACATATGTCTAAGCTGTGTGTTACTGTATAAGCAGATTAAACAAAGTGATGTGCGCTACACCGTTTTAAAAATACCACAACGTACAGCTAACACCAGACTGATAGTGCATGAGTCACTCTCCTAGTTGAGTTCTACCTTTAAATTCAGATAGAAGGTCTTTCTGAAAAGTTGGGAAGACATAAGGACATGAACAACATTTGAGGACGATTTGTGTCACATTGGAACAATAAATTGTGGTTAAATCAACCTGAGAGAAATCATTCCTGTCCACAAATGTGCACATTTTGAACAAATGTATTGTAAACAACAGATGGTTGTGTTTCTGGTCAAATTACGCCAAAGTCGGCTATGTCAGTCGGCAAAGCCTTCTTGATTTGACTAAACCACAATGCTGCACTGTGACTGGTCTGAACCACTAGTGGTTCCAGGTGCAAATAATACGATGGGAGTTTGTTGGCTCAAAAGTTTTTTTTAACTCATTTATATTGCAAAAACCATACAATATTGCATTATTTACATCTCTCAGCATGGAAATGAACGAGCTGCAGGTCAGATTTCAGCAGAGGTGATATTGCTCACAGTAGGAATGAATGCTTTACATTGTGTTTGACAAATAAAACTCATGATATATAACACATTGTAATAATTAAATGCATTCTGTATTTACTATGTTACGTATATACAGTATATTCAATATAATAAGTTGAAAACAAAAAAAATAACTGAAACTGAGTCTAGATGTTTTTTTTTTTTTCTGGAGAGCTACTTAAAATAAATAATAAAGGTAAATAATCGGTTGATAGGATTGTGATTGCAAGCCACAGATCAAGATCTTTTATGAGTACATAAAAGATACACTGTGTCAAACCATAGACTTGTGATGTCAACTCTTAGTCCTAGAGGAGCCTTCTCTTGCTTGTTTCTATGGAAAAGTTTTTCTTTAGCAAGGAAGTATGACATGGGATTCCATAGTATGGCATGAAACTGAAGTATATTGATAAAGAATGCCCCAAACTAATGTTTTTCCTTTCTATTTAAATAGGATCATGCATTTGTTTTTGCACCACCACAAAGCTGCACAGTATCACTTTAACAATAGATGTGAATAATTACAATGAAAATATCTTATCTCAGTGTAAAATACAATCCTAAATCCTTTGGTGCTGTCCTAAATAGATAGATTGCTTTAGCTACAGTATGTGGCATTAGATTTTAGCAGCAGTGGCTCATATTCTGTAATAGTTTGAACCAATTTGGAGTTTTTTGTTTGTTTTTTCAGCCATTTGAAAAGCAGCAGTCTTTGAAATTCTCCACCACAGAAACAGAGAACAGGTACATCATGTCGCAAGAGCTTTTAAACTGCACTTTTCCAGCGTTCACACACCTTTAAAAAAAACACTCCATCACAATTAAGAAAAGTGCTGATTTTGGTCTGCACTGGAGCTTTTGAGAGAGCATAAAAAACGTGTGGGATAAGTATTGCCCCTGAGTGTGATTGTGGACAAAACTGTCTCATTCACAGACAAAGCAGTAATCAAACCAAAGCAACAACATCCCTCTGACGCAAATAATGTTCACGAATACAATTATTACAGATAATTTGTCCTTTTACTGCAAAGGAGAGGAAAGTTTCAACAGTATTGCTGACAGGACACTGACTTCTGATGAACTTATTCTAATAAATCAAACATCTAGCCTGTTCTTTTAAGTTTTAAGTAACTGTTTAAGCATTGTCTTGCACTTGGATTACCTCCATTTGTGGCCCTCATCCTCGTTCTTTCAAGCCCCTGGCACATAAAAAAAAAAAAAACAAGTCAACTGACTTGTGAGTGAATTACCATTGCAGTATATTAAGCTGTCATAATATAGTCACAGCTGTCATTTATTCCACAAGGCAATCCACTCGTTTACATGACGGCTTTAATTCCACATAAAGATAATTCCGCTTTAAAAAGGCAATGTAAACACTTAATTCCTTTGAAAATGTTTATTTGGATTTAAACTTAATTACAAATTAAGTGGTTTAGTCCGCTTTTGAATCTGATTGTTGCATTTGTTTTTCATGTAACCGTTTATTCGGCTTAAAAATAATTCTGTTCATACTGTGCATGCTCGGCTCGTCTTTCTGACGGCGTGACTCATTGCAAGATGGCGGCATCGACCGAAATTTTTTGTTTTATATCTGAGTACGCTACAGGAGCTACAAATAATGAATAAAAGAGTGGATGGCAAAAAATACGACACACTAACCTTTTCAAGTAGGCAGTGGAAAGTTTTGAACGAGTACGCTATGTACGCGGAGAGAGGCGCTGCGTAGATCCAAAACAAGTGGAAACTGGACTACAACTTCTCCACAGCTCACAGAACATTACGTGGAGCTGGTGATGTGATCCTCCAGCTGCTGCATAAAGACAATCATCGAAACAACTTCTAAAATAGTTAGTATCATGTTGGGTCCATGGCGTCACAGGTGGAAAAAAAGACATGTGGATGTGTGTTTTTCCGGTAGACGTAATTACGTAATGACGTAGGTGCACTCCCTGTCCAATCAGATTGCTTCATAAGCCCCAAAGTTATGCGGAACAAAAAGCTATTTCACACATGTGGATCTATTATATTATCGGTTTTACATGTAAACCTTTTTTGAAATTATTATTTACATTTGAACTTGAAGGAAAAGATTTAATGCCGAACTAATTAATTTGGAACTAAGAAACATCAAGTAAACATGCGGGAAGTGACAGGGCAAACCCTTCAATTTAGAAGCTAAAAATAGACTTTTGCTGACATGTATAAATCATGTCTCACACAGAAATACCTTGAACACTGCCCTACCTTTAACTTGAAAGCATAAAACCACAGCAATAACTTCAGCGACTGCAGCTTCTAAACCTCCTGGGCATTTTTATTAGGAGTCAGTGACAAGCCAAAGTTTAGCATCCATCAGCATGCCTCCGCAGTCCCAGAGTCAGTTAAGGTGAGCCAGTTTCTAAAGCAACCGTTACAGGCAGATAACAGGCAGTCAGTGGGTTTCAAAGGCACGCTTCATAACAGCATAGAGACTGCAGAAGTGTGCGAGGAGGGCTCTCAGAGTGGATTATCTCCCAGCCGTGAGCCCCCAGACCAGGCCAAAACATGTGGATGGACCAACAGAGAGACAGAGAAGGGGATTTAGAGCCAGGAATGGTCAAAATATACAAAAATAGAAATGAAGAATATGTTTGGATGAAAAGCGTGATACTCAGATATGATTTGATTAACAGGCATCAAAACTAGATTAAATTCAAGATCTCCTACACATTTTTAAAATAAAATTACAGGTGTACAGGAAGTTAGAGCTCAGGCTTCCAATAAGAAAATTGTGGTTCAGTTCCACCTTCCAAAAACATGCAGGTCAATTGTCAACACAGTAAAGTTTCCCTTTATGAAAAATGAGGAAATTAATGATTGTCTGTGTTAGTCTAAACCTTGCAATAAATTGGCCACTGTCCAGGGTGTCTTCCTCCTAAAGCCCAAAGTCACTTGGATAGGCTCCAGTCAAGTGTGACCCCAAAAAGGAACAGGAAAGAAACTAAATGAATGAACTTAACCTTTTAGGACCCAATTTTTTTTTTTTTTTTTTTTTTCTCGTGAAATCTAATCCTGTAAACTTGATCTCGAGGACTTTAAAAAACTCATCTCTGTATTTGTTGAAACTTGAATTTTCCAAACCTCTGACACTTATAAGAAACAGAATCTAGAGTCAGGACACAGAGAGTCTGAAATGACTTGGGCAGAATAAGTTGGTTTCACGTGACATTACAACATTAGACTGGCCAATGTTATTTCAATGAGGTGGAGGGCAGGTAAAATGAATATTGTTTAAATGCAGTTTATTTTTGCAATGCAAACCAGTAATGTGTCTAGTCATCCTAGAAAACGACACTTATAAATTAGCTAAATAATTTTTGAATTATTCCATGGCAAAGTCCCAATGTTATTATAAGGAAAAAGTGCTCTTGCCCTCCATCTGGCTTGTAACTGCCAAGAATTCTAGAATGTGAACCCACCTATTGCTACTTTGGCACCTAAAGGGTAGAAATATTTTTGTTTTGTCTGTATGGAGCTCAGCCGTGACTGTCCACTTGCTGGTTCAACAAGCACAGACTCCCATGTTAAATCTCCATAAGGGTTTCTAATAAAAATTATATTACAAGTTTGACAACGTCATCGGGGCTAATTTATGTGTTGAGTCAGTGCCATAAGACCTACATTTTTGTTTAAAATCTATTTCTACAGCTTTATAAACTACAAAGTTATTAAGACATTTTGCTGTATTTTAAGATATAAATGGGCTTTTTAGACTGACAACAACCATGCTATGGATCTGAGTTAGCACATAGCTAGCTGGCACTTTACAATGGTGCAATTTACTTCCGGAACCAGGGAGATCTTTCACTGTTGAGCTCCATTGTCTGTATTGTCAAATGATGAAAATTTGTTTAATTGTCTCATGTACATCTAATATGAGAGCATTTGGTTCCTAAAACTCAGGAAGTGTTTTTAGCATGAGTTAGCTACTGTTGGCATTCTGACTTGGCTCATTTCACTCAGGCTTTTGAAAGTTTTTAATCTTTGTCTCAAGTGAGGAATTTCAGTATTTTGGGGTCTTGTTCACAAGTGAGAGGGATGTGGTTGCTGCATTGAACTGTTGTGGTGAAGAAGGAGCTGAGTCAAAAGACAAAGTCTCTCGATTGATCTGCGTTTCAATCTTCACCTATGTCATAGACTTTGGGAAATGACCGAAAGGACAAGATCATGAATATAAGCAGTCAAAATGAGTTTCCTGTGCAGGGTGGCTGGGCGCCTCCTTGGAGATAGGATGAGGAGTTCATTCACGTCAGGAGGAGCTAGTTTAGGTGGTATTGTGAATCTGTTCTGGCATTTGTTCCTTCCTGTAGAAATGTTCCAGAGAAGAAGGCACAGGAGACGCTGGAGGGACCAGGTCTCAGGGCCCTGACTGAAGTGCTGGTGGAGGAGTGAGTAGAAAAGTATGAAGGGAATCTCTTGAAATGAATTCTCAAGGTTTTGTGAAAGGCACAATATTGTGAGAATCCATCTGATAGCATGGTTAGCTTTCACAATACAGTGCTTAATACAAAGGGTGATTTTTATAACAAGGAACATTTTAAAAAGTACAGATTCTTTTAGCAAAGCGTTTATATTTGCAAGAATTAAATGAATGTAATAGACGAGCTGGAACATTCTTCCTCTTTCTTACTATTCAAAGACTTTGGAGACTTGAAATTGAGATAGATTTTCCGATGGCTGAGACAAAATGATATAAATTACTTCTAAATGCAGTTGGGCAGACAGAGACCTACAGGCAGCGCTTGAACAAAAGCAGTTAAAAAGTTTACTAACCACAAGAACTCAAAAGACGTTAAAGTGTTCATTGTAGAGACAAACTCCTTGGATTATCGACAAAACAAAGTTATAACACTGGAGTGAAAGTGCCTAACTGGACCTTTAAAGAAATGTTCGAAGGACAAACTTTTTTTTCTTTGTTAAAATAACGACTTAATTAAAATCACAACCAGGAATGCAAAACCAAACAGTCTTGACATTCCTACTTACAACATGCAAACTGGTAAAACAGTAATACACTGGCTACCACCTACAGTAAGGCAAGCATGTGCCATTTTGCTAATGAAACAAAAGGCAGGTCTTACGCACACCAGAAGTTACATTTAGTGCACTTATAGATGCCATTTTGTCAGCGATTATTCAGATCCAATACAGTGTTTCCCTTTAATAGAGACTACGGTGCCCCCCAGTCTAATATTTGCTCCCACACTCCTACAACAACAATCTGACAAATTAATTGGTGGTGAAACAATATAATTTAGCATTGTGTGACTTACAGAAGTAATTATATAAAAAAAGACTGTACTTTCTTTTTTTAACAATAAATGCCTTAAATTTCATTTCCCCCTAGTACAGATCTCTTCTTAAAATATGTATTTACGTGGGAAATCAATCTGCAAAGTCCTATGTCCAATAAAGTCACATTTGTTCATCAAACTCCACTAAGTTTGTTTGTTGTTAGCATTGTGGCTACATTCCATTAGCATTCCGACACATCCCGCTCCTAACAACTGTGAAGAAAGTTTAAAACTTGTCGTGGTGATCAATTTGGAGGCTTAGAATGCATTAGGTAAATGAGCAAAAAGTGGATTTTTCAAGGAAGATAGCACCTTTAATTTATAATCTTCAGTGTTCAGTAGAGGCCAGAAAATGACATTTACACATCAAAAATTATATGAAATAACTATAACTCAGTTCTGGATCACTTGTACCAGCACAATCTCTGTGTAAACACTGATTTTGCAGTTTATGAATTTTCCAACTAATATTTCTGTATGGTGCTTATCCAAATTTATCATGAGAAAGAAAATCTTGCAAACAACTCAGTGCTTTTCTGTGGCGGGCTCTTAAATATTATGACAACAAGGTGGTCAGCAGATGGAGCAGACGAGGAGGAGCAGCCAGGACGGGAAAGCCATCTCCAGAAGCCAAAATGATACATAAAACATATTAGAAAACAGAAGGCAATCACAGGGCTGGCCGGTCCGAGCCAGGCAGTAGGTCCTAATTAAGCAGCACATCTCTCCAGAAAACAGTCAGGGCCCAGCTGTAGCCACTGACAGGCCTGACTCTGTTCTGCCAAGAGAGAGAAATGTGTCTGATACCTGGGACCGTTCTGACCTTCACAATCCAGAACAAGCAAAAAAAAAAAAAAAAAGAGTAATTTCAGGGCTGCTAAGTAAGCCGGTCTGAAATATTGTGATAACTTCATTGTCGTCTGTTCTTCCTGCCACATGATGCAACTGTGAGACAAATAATCGTTGTAAATGTTGTAAACTAGAGTAATTTTTTTTTTTGCCTCGTCTGATTCCCTGCTCATGTAAACGCACTGTCTTTCCGTATGATTAAAGGTGCGAGCTCCAACAGCACATTGTCTAATAAAATGAACTTTCACCCAAACCACCACAGCCATGTTCTCTTCACAAATTACAATTACCGCCTTCGCGAGATCACCACAAGAGCAAATGGTCTCACAAGTGCCACGATCAATGGCAGTGACCCCGGCAGCAGCAACAGCAGCAGCAGGCTAATGTGAGCTATATTGGCAGAACTGCTCCAACACAGGATTTTGCATTGAGAGCTGTCTGTGCCCAGCTTTTATACCTAGCAGCACCTGATATCAATTTTGGCCCCTTTTTTTAATATGGAAATGGGTGCCGGCGCTAACGTCCAAAGCACCACTCAATATGCCTACACTACATGACTGAAACTGTAGATTTGTACTCACAGTCCTGAGACGAACGATGCCGAAAGGTGAAGCGCAAATGGCTCCGGTTTACATCTTCAATAGGAATGGCCACCTATAAAAGAAACACAGAACTGATTTAATTTAAACAAGCATATACACATTTTGATTACAGCAGGATTTCTCAATCATTTTGTGAAATAAAACATTGTGTATGTTTTTGATGAGTAATAATATTCTAACCTTGCTAAAAACTCACAGGAGTCAACTTTGAGTAATATAGAATTTTAATTTACAATGACCAACATCAGCATAATCATACTTTTATTCTCTCTTTAAGAAGTATTATTAAATAGGTCTTGTGGACAGACATTTCTATGAGTTTTATCTGCAAAGTCACAGTGAGTTTAAAGCTAAAACTTAACTAAACCAGGAGAATACTTCGACAAAGAGAAATGGTTGTGTCTCAAAGCTAATGCTAATTTAACTGTTGAGGCAATTATGAAACAACGTAAAAACAATTTGTCAGGCTGTGCAGTCAATTTTAACTGCCGTTTTCATCATTTCATATTTCAGACATTAATAAAAGTTAGCATTAGCTTTGAGATGCAATGAAGCAGCACTGAACCCAGGGGCATACTTGTGTCTCAGTGTTGTTGTGTTATGTAATCGACCAAAAAACATCTTTACCTTGATTGTTTCAAACCAGCGTGGCTGCTTCACTTGGTAATAAATCACTGACTTGTACTCATTTATGCCATCGTCTCCGGCACCAGCAAAAATTACATTCTAAAGGAAAAAAAACAGAAGAAAATGACAACATTAGAACAAGAATAACATAATAAAACACTACAATCCAGCCTCTGATGATTTGAAAACTGCTGATTCAAAGTGTCTATAAAGCTAATCTAACACAAGAGCCTGAAGCTGATTCCACTTTATGCACGCACAGACGCACAGTGCGGCTCGTGACACTGTTGTGGCAATAAGAAATAAATGACAGATTAATAATTTAAAGGTGGGGCTGGTGGTGAAAGAGCACAAGGCCACAGAGAGAAAGAGAGACGGAGCAGACCCAGGAGCAGCTGCTGTGGTCAGAGTTTGTAACAGGTCAGACAAGACACTGCTCAAACCACGACTGAAAATGTGGAACAGTTGTTTAAGTGGTGAGGACATAAAAGCCACTAGGTCTAGGCAGTATCATATTGTAGATTGCATATTGTGATAAAGCAAGTTTGAGGTCAAAATATTTAAATGAATGTTTGTGTTGATTTAACTTGACAATATGCGAGTCAAAAAGTTCAAGTTAGACTTTTAAGTTACATATACAAGAAAGACAGAGAGAGAAAATAACAGACAACTCACAATAAAACTTTAAATTGTACTTCGATTTTATCTATTNAAAAACACACAGAAGTGATCTGACACAGCCAAGTCGACAACAGAGGACACACTCGCAGACAGGCATGCGTGATGACCAGGTCCAACGTGTGTCCTCTGTTGTGAGTCGGCTGTGTCACGTGTTGGGTAAAATCCATATAGTTAAGAACATTTAAAAACTCAGTAGCATGGGGTCTAAAACATCTATGTGCAAATTAAAATCACCTGTTAAAATAATTTTATCGTAAGAATTGTATAAAATTGATAAAAAGTCTGAAAATTCATTTATAAAAAGAGTGCACTTTTTTGGTGGTCTATAAATTATTACGCATAAAATTTGTGGATTGGTTAAAAATATCGCATGATGTTCAAAACTACTAAAATTATTAAATAAAACAGGTTTGGTGGCCAGAGTGTTTGTGCAAATTGAGGCAGTGCCACCTCCCCTTTTGTTATCCCGAGTTGAAAAGCAAATTTAAAATCATGCGGTGAGGCCTCTGCGAGAACAACTGGTGCATCTGCGCCCAGCCAGGTTTCTGTTAAAAACAAACAATCAATATTATTATCTAAAATCAGGTCATTAACAACAAAAGACTTATTCAGCAGAGAGCGGATATTTAAAAGAGCCATATGGATAGTGGGTGGAGATGATGCAATAGTTTGTGAGGTATGAGTTTTGGTGAGTGGTATGAGGTTATGTAAGTTAACTGTAGGTTTATTGAAAGTTTTATGTGATGGCCGCTCTCTGCTGATGATTACCGGTATGAATTGTGGTGGTGGGTGAAACTGTCAGACAGATTGTAGGGTGAGTTCTATGTTGTTGGAGAGGAGGCGAGATCCGGTGAGGTTTGGGTGAAGGCGGTCCTTTTTAAAAAGTTCAGGTCTGTTAAAAAATGCAATAAAATTGTCCACGTAGGGGATTTGATTCTGTCTGCAAAGGTTCATGAGTCTGATGTGTAGTTGTCTGATGCGGCTGAATTTTACATCTCCAAATCGAGGTGGTGGAAGGGGTCCAGAAACAATGCACTGTTTATTTAAGCTTTGAATTGTGGAGATGAGGGTTTTGTAATGGTCCAAGAGTGTTTCTGACTGCTGCAGCTTTATGTCGTTTGTACCGATGTGGAGAACAACTGTTGTGACGGTGGGATGGTGACGTAATATGGTGGGCGCGGAATCGGTGATGTCCTTTACCAGCGCACCTGGGTGACAGGAGGTGTGGCCTTTGTTGATCCTCACGTGTCGAACCATGGAGGATCCCAGGACGAGCACGGACGGTCCTGGCTTGGAGGCAGCGGGCATCGTGGAGATATGCGGCTGGCTTTGGCGTCGCTGGGTGGCCGGAGACATGTCCCTGCTCACACAGGGAAGGAGCGGAGGACGCCCCAAGTCCACGCGGAGCCGGCGAGCCCCGCGCGCACGAGGAGGACCCTCCGGGCGGCGTAGGAGCCGCGCTCGGCGATGATTGACCCAGCGACTCACGCGCACTCTCATGCAGATTGCCCAGGACTGGCGGTGTTATGCTGTCCAAGCCTCGCGCTCCAGGGTGGCCCGACCGTGGAGCTGGAGTAAAATGCAGATTTCCGGCACGGGTTTTTTTAGATGGTGGTGGAAACTCATCGTGGTCCAGGATGCTAAATTTATTTCCCAGCGTAATGTCCACCGTGGAATAGGAACGAGACGCACGCTTACCTCGCCCCTTACGTGGCCCGACCTGGATCCACGGATTTGACTGGACAGGAGTACTGCTGATGGGAGCTTTGGGTCTTGCCCCTTGTCGGAGCCAGTTACGTTCTTCCGTGACTGGCTTGGTAACGCCGGGAACGCTGGGATCAGATGAAGTGGAGTCGGTGGCGTCGCGTGTGGAATACCGGGCCGTGTCAGCGAGTTGGGCGCTGTTTGCACTGGTACGAGTTTTGCCCAGAATAATGTCATCCCGCTCCTCCTGGATTTTTACAAACAGTGTGGATATTTGATGTTCCAGTTCAGTTACTCTCTGGCTAAGGCCGACACAGCTCTCGCAACTGGATGCACAGGTGAGTGAATTCATGCTAGCATGCTTCTAGCACCGCACCGGTGCACTTTTTTAGCTTTAAAATCCGGTCATCCAGAGGTAAAAACGTATATCCAGTAAAACAAAGTTAAAAGCTGCATCAATCTGTGCTCGTATTCCCAAGATAAACGTTAAAATCCAATAAAACGAATTTGTTTTGGACTCGGTCTGTCAACAAAACAAAACGCCGGCGCATGCGCAGATTCAAAGTGTGCTCTAACCCCGATGACGTCATTTTAATTCCGAACTAATTAATTTGGAACTAAGAAACATCAAGTAAACATGCGGAATGACAGGGCAAACCCTTCAATTTAGAAGCTAAAAATAGACTTTTGTTGACATGTATAAATCATGTCAAAACTTGGCACCGATCTCACCACAGAAATACCTTGAACACTGCCCCACCTTTAACTTGAAAGCATAAAACCACAGCAATAACTTCAGCGACTGCAGCTTCTAAACCTCCTGGGCATTTTTATTAGGAGTCAGTGACAAGCCAAAGTTTAGCATCATCAGCATGCCTCCGCAGTCCCAGAGTCAGTTAAGGTGAGCCAGTTTCTAAAGCAACCGTTACAGGCAGATAACAGGCAGTCAGTGGGTTTCAAAGGCACGCTTCATAACAGCATTAGAGACTGCAGAAGTGTGTGAGGAGGGCTCTCAGAGTGGATTATCTCCCAGCCGTGAGCCCCCAGACCAGGCCAAAACATGTGGATGGACCAACAGAGAGACAGAGAAGGGGATTTAGAGCCAGGAATGGTCAAAATATACAAAATAGAAATGAAGAATATGTTTGGATGAAAAGCGTGATACTCAGATATGATTTGATTAACAGGCATCAAAACTAGATTAAATTCAAGATCTCCTACACATTTTTAAAATAAAATAACAGGTGTACAGGAGGTTAGAGCTCAGGCTTTCCAATAAGAAAATTGTGGGTTCAGCTTCCACCTTCCAAAAACATGTAGGTCAATTGTCAACACAGTAAAGTTTCCCTTATGAAAAATTAGAAAATTAATGATTGTCTGTGTAAACCTTGCAATAAATTGGCCACTGTCCAGGGTGTTCTCCTCCTAAAGCCAAAGTCACTTGGATAGGCTCCAGTCAAGTGTGACCCCAAAAAGCAACAGGGAAGAAACTAAATGAATGAACTTAACCTTTTAGGCCTCAATTTTTTTTTTTTTTCTCGTGAAATTTAATCCTGTAAACTTGATCTCGAGGACTTTAAAAAACTCATCTCTGTATTTGTTGAAACTTGAATTTTCCAAACCTCTGACACTTATAAGAAACAGAATCTAGAGTCAGGACACAGAGAGTCTGAAATGACTTGGTGCAGAATAAGTTGGTTTCACGTGACATTACAATATTAGACTGGCCAATGTTATTTCAATGAGGTGGAGGGCAGGTAAAATGAATATTGTTTAAATGCAGTTTATTTTTGCAATGCAAACCAGTAATGTGTCTAGTCATCCTAGAAAACGACACTTATTAAATTAGCTAAATAATTTTTGAATTATTCCATGGCAAAGTCCAATGTTATTATAAGGAAAAAGTGCCTCTTGCCCTCCATCTGGCTTGTAACTGCCAAGAATTCTAGAATGTGAACCCACCTATTGCTACTTTGGCACCTAAAGGGTAGAAATATTTTTGTTTTGTCTGTATGGAGCTCAGCCGTGACTGTCCACTTGCTGGTTCAACAAGCACAGACTCCCATGTTAAATCTCCATATGGGTTTCTAATAAAAATTATATTACAAGTTTGACAACGTAATCGGGGCTAATTTATGTGTTGAGTCAGTGCCATAAGACCTACATTTTTGTTTAAAATCCATTTCTACAGCTTTATAAACTACAAAGTTATTAAGACATTTTGCTGTATTTTAAGATATAAATGGGCGTTTTAGACTGACAACAACCATGCTATGGATCTGAGTTAGCACATAGCTAGCTGGCACTTTACAATGGTGCAATTTACTTCCGGAACCAGGGAGATCTTTCACAGTTGAGCTCCATTGTCTGTATTGTCAAATGATGAAAATTTGTTTAATTGTCTCATGTACATCTAATATGAGAGCATATGGTTTCTAAAACCCAGGAAGTGTTTTTAGCATGAGTTAGCCACTGTTGGCATTCTGACTTGGCTCATTTCACTCAGGCTTTTGAAAGTTTTTAATCTTTGTCTCAAGTGAGGAATTTAAGTATTTTGGGATCTTGTTCACAAGTGAGAGGGATGTGGTTGCTGCATTGAACTGTTGTGGTGAAGAAGGAGCTGAGTCAAAAGACAAAGTTCTGCGTTTCAATCTTCACCTATAGTCATAGACTTGGGAAATGACCGAAAGGACAAGATCATGAATATAAGCAGTCAAAATGAGTTTCCTCTGCAGGGTGGCTGGGCGCCTCCTTGGAGATGGGATGAGGAGTTCATTCACGTCAGGAGGAGCTAGTTTAGGTGGTATTGTGAATCTGTTCTGGCATTTGTTCCTTCCTGTAGAAATGTTCCAGAGGAGGAGGCCACAGGAGACGCTGGAGGGACCAGGTCTCAGGGCCCTGACTGAAGTGCTGGTGGAGGAGTGAGTAGAAAAGTATGGAGGGAATCTCTTGAAATGAATTCTCAAGGTTTTGTGAAAGGCACAAATATTGTGAGAATCCATCTGATAGCATGGTTAGCTTTCACAATACAGTGCTTAATACAAAGGGTGATTTTTATAACAAGGACACATTTTAAAAAGTACAGATTCTTTAGCAAAGCGTTTATATTTGCAAGAATTAAATGAATGTAATAGACGAAGCTGGAACATTCTTCCTCTTTCTTACTATTCAAAGACTGGAGACTTGAAATTGAGATAGATTTTCCGATGGCTGAGACAAAATGATATAAATTACTTCTAAATGCAGTTGGGCAGACAGAGACCTACAGGGCAGCGCTTGAACAAAAGCAGTTAAAAAGTTTACTAACCACAAGAACTCAAAAAGATGTTAAAGTGTTCATTGTAGAGAGAAACTCCTTGGATTATCGACAAAACAAAGTTATAACACTGGAGTGAAAGTGCCTAACTGGACCATTAAAGAAATGTTCGAAGGGCAAACCTTTTTTTCTCCCTTAAAATAACAACTTAAATAAAATCACAACCAGTCTTGACATTCCTACTTACAACATGCAAACTGATAATCTACAGTAATACACTGGCTACCACCTACAGTAAGGCAAGCATGTGCCATTTTGCTAATGAAACAAAAGGCAGGTCTTATGCACCACCAGAAGTTACATTTAGTGCACTTACAACATGACATTTTGTCAGTGATTATTCAGATCCCAAATTAATTAGTGGTGAAACAAATATAATTTTAGCATTGTGTGACTTACCGAAGTAATTATATTTAAAAAAGACTAAACTTTCCTTTTTTAAACAATAAAATGCCTTAAATTTAATTTCTCCCCAGTACAGATCTCTTGTTAATCTATGTATTCATGTGGGAAATCAATCTGCAAAGTCCTATGTCCAATAAAGTCACATTTGTTCATCAAACTCCACTAAGTTTGTTTGTTGTTAGCATTGTGGCTACTTTCCATTAGCATTCCGACACATCCCACTCCTAACAACTGTGAAGAAGTTTAAAACTTGTCGTGGTGATCAATTTGGAGGCATTAGGTAAGTGAGCAAAAAGTGGATTTTTCAAGGAAGATAGCACCTTTAATTTATAATCTTTGTTTTGGTTCAGTAGAGGCAGAAAATGACATTTACACATCAAAAACTATATGAAATAACTAATAACTCAGTTTTGGATCACTTGTACCAGCACAATCTCTGTGTAAACATTGATTTTGCAGTTTATGAATTTTTCCAACTAATATTTCTGTATGGTGCTTGTCCAAAATTTATTATGAGAAAGAAAATCTGCAAACAACTCAGTGCTTTTCTGTGGCGGGCTCTTAAATATTATGACAACAAGGTGGTCAGCAGATGGAGCAGACGAGGAGGAGCAGCCAGGACGGGAAAGCCATCTCCAGAAGCCAAAATGATACATAAAACATATTAAAAAACAGAAGGCAATCACAGGGCTGGCCGGTCCGAGCCAGGCAGTAGGTCCTAATTAAGCAGCACATCTCTCCAGAAAACAGTCAGGGCCCAGCTGTAGCCACTGACAGGCCTGACTCTGTTCTGCCAAGAGAGAGAAATGTGTCTGATACCTGGGACCGTTCTGACCTTCACAATCCAGAACAAAGCAAAAAAAAAAAAAAAAAGAGTAATTTCAGGGCTGCTAAGTAAGCCGGTCTGAAATATTGTGATAACTTCATTGTCGTCTGTTCTTCCTGCCACATGATGCAACTGTGAGACAAATAATCGTTGTAAATGTTGTAAACTAGAGTAATTTTTTTTTTTTGCCTAGTCTGATTTCCCTGCTCATGTAAACGCACTGTCTTTCCGTATGATTAAAGGTGCGAGCTCCAACAGCACATTGTCTAATAAAATGAACTTTCACCAAACCACCACAGCCATGTTCTCTTCACAAATTACAATTACCGCGAGATCACCACAAGAGCAAATGGTCTCACAAGTGCCACGATCAATGGCAGTGACCCCAGCAGCAGCAGCAGCAGGCTAATGTGAGCTATATTGGCAAGAACTGCTCCAACACAGGATTTTGCATTGAGAGCTGTCTGTGCCCAGCTTTTATACCTAGCAGCACCTGATATCAATTTTGGCCCCTTTTTTTAATATGGAAATGGGTGCCGGCGCTAACGTCCAAAGCACCACTCAATATGCCTACACTACATGACTGAAACTGTAGATTTGTACTCACAGTCCTGAGACGAACGATGCCGAAAGGTGAAGCGCAAATGGCTCCGGTTTACATCTTCAATAGGAATGGCCACCTATAAAGGACACACAGAACTGATTTAATTTAAACAAGCATATACACATTTTGATTACAGCAGGATTTCTCAATCATTTGTGAATGAAATAAAACATTGTGTATGTTTTTGATGAGGTAATAATATTCTAACCTTGCTAAAAACTCACAGGAGTCAACTTTGAGTAATATAGAATTTTAATTTACAATGACCAACATCAGCATAATCATACTTTTATTCTCTCTTTAAGAAGTATTATTAAATAGGTCTTGTGGACAGACATTTCTATGAGTTTTATCTGCAAAGTCACAGTGAGTTTAAAGCTAAAACTTAACTAAACCAGGAGAATACTTCGACAAAGAGAAATGGTTGTGTCTCAAAGCTAATGCTAATTTAACTGTTGAGGCAATTATGAAACAACGTAAAAACAATTTGTCAGGCTGTGCAGTCAATTTTAACTGCCGTTTTCATCATTTCATATTTCAGACATTAATAAAAGTTAGCATTAGCTTTGAGATGCAATGAAGCAGCACTGAACCCAGGGGCATACTTGTGTCTCAGTGTTGTTGTGTTATGTAATCGACCAAAAAACATCTTTACCTTGATTGTTTCAAACCAGCGTGGCTGCTTCACTTGGTAATAAATCACTGACTTGTACTCATTTATGCCATCGTCTCCGGCACCAGCAAAAATTACATTCTAAAGGAAAAAAAACAGAAGAAAATGACAACATTAGAACAAGAATAACATAATAAAACACTACAATCCAGCCTCTGATGATTTGAAAACTGCTGATTCAAAGTGTCTATAAAGCTAATCTAACACAAGAGCCTGAAGCTGATTCCACTTTATGCACGCACAGACGCACAGTGCGGCTCGTGACACTGTTGTGGCAATAAGAAATAAATGACAGATTAATAATTTAAAGGTGGGGCTGGTGGTGAAAGAGCACAAGGCCACAGAGAGAAAGAGAGACGGAGCAGACCCAGGAGCAGCTGCTGTGGTCAGAGTTTGTAACAGGTCAGACAAGACACTGCTCAAACCACGACTGAAAATGTGGAACAGTTGTTTAAGTGGTGAGGACATAAAAGCCACTAGGTCTAGGCAGTATCATATTGTAGATTGCATATTGTGATAAAGCAAGTTTGAGGTCAAAATATTTAAATGAATGTTTGTGTTGATTTAACTTGACAATATGCGAGTCAAAAAGTTCAAGTTAGACTTTTAAGTTACATATACAAGAAAGACAGAGAGAGAAAATAACAGACAACTCACAATAAAACTTTAAATTGTACTTCGATTTTATCTATTTATTTTTACAGTCGGTGTGCTCACTGTAAAAGCAGCCAATGACATCACTACTATAGTTGTGGACTGCCCTAATTGTTTCTAATTTTCATCTCCTTCCTTTTCCTTTTACTGTCCAATGTATGTAAGGGGAGTTTAGGGGTTACATTTATTGTCAAAACATTCTTCTGTGAATGAGGCCTAAGCCAATCAGAGCACTCCTCTTGTGGCGACTGGAAACACAGATTCAGATAGAGCTTGGGGTGAAAGAGCCTTGAAGCACCTCAAATTACTTTTTGCAGAAACAATTAAATTAATTGTTTACAGTATTTATATAGTACATTTACACAGACAGATTCACTTTTAGCTTTTGAGCCAATGTGAATGTCCGAATGTCTGTTTATGTGTCTGTTATGTAGCTGTCCTGAATTTGCTGCACATCAAATTTACCTATGGGTACAAAGTCAACTAAACTGAACTGAACTGAGATGTCTTCCAAGGTGCTTCACACAGCAACCCTTCCTCCCCAATCTATGATAGCAGCAGCCCTGGCGCAGCTCAGCAGAAGCAATTTGCTTAAACACCTGGCGCCTCAACCTCCGACCAACACCAAGCATTCCCTAACATGCAAGTTATTGGTTTTTGTTCATTTATTGTATGCAATGAACTTATCCAACTTATTCCATTGACTGTAGAACTGAATTAACTGAATAGAAAAGCGAGTCTCCAAAAATGCACATGTGATGAAGTTCATTTGTGAGTCCAGTTCATTGCTGCAGTGAGCTTAGAGTATGTAGCTCAAACTAACACAAACCTGCCCCTCCATTAGCTGTGCTACTGCACCGACTCATCAATATGAGCAAACATATTGGATAAAGCAACACAAACAGTCATGGCGGACTTTCCTTTAGACATATTCATACAGTCAAGCCAGTCAGTTCAGGTTCAAGACAGACTTCAGAGGGAGGAGATATGAAAGAAGGATAATGAGTGTTGAGTGACTTGAACACACATTTCAGAGGAAATTTGAAAACAGCACCTTGTATTGATGTAGAAAACTGCATAAAATTACATGAAGAGGATTAAAGTTGTTACTGCTTTGATATGTTTTTACGCAGTCATTTTTTAAAGACACGTGTTGACAATTCTGTTACAGGTCTGGCTTAATTTTGTCTGAAATCTGTTATCAAGTTATGCAAGTTATGTGTCGTGCCCAAGTAAATTCAGGCAAAAAAAAAACACTTCTACGTCTAATAACACCAGCATAATATAAACAAGTAGAGGCAATTCTTTACTAAATAAAACATTTTCCGAGATTTATAAATAGTGAATCTTGTCTTCAGCATACAGTGGCCCATTTTACATCAGCATTTTAAAACCAAAACTTTTCCTCTAGGGACAAAGTGACAGGGGTAAACACACATCCGGCATTACCTGTCAATCACTACACACAAATCTCCCCGTTTTCCATCTCTCTGCGTCTTCCAGCTAGCTCCTGAAACACTGCAGCGCTAATAGATTCTGACAACCTCCAATTATGAGGAATAACAGGCGGCAGTTCCCCCGTAAAGCGCCTCTGAACCCCGGGGCAGGTGGAAGAAAGCCCCCCCTGACCATTATACAAGGTTTGAACCGGAATCCAATGGGACCAAATGAAAGGAGTCGGGCTAGAACTGGCCGCAGGTGAAGATGGAAGCGGAGTTATGACAAAGGAGCGAGAAGGCAAGGTTTAACTGAAGAACTGAAAATGGTTTAGTAGTGCCTTCCGGTTTGAAGTTGCGTAAACTTCACCGGGAAAAAAATAAACTGTAGAAGAAAGAAAAGGCAAAAGAAAATACAGTCACTGAATTTTTGATCAGGTTGTGCAGTTGTAATTGTAAAGTGTAATTTTCGCACTACTGAGGGTATGGTGATGGGAGAGCTTCTGTACATGTGCTTTACCGTTTACGTCTTGTTCTTTTTTTGTACTGTGTGGCAGCCTGTATGTTCAAGTCATCTTCGTGACAAAATAAAGAAATATTGAATCTCAAAACTCGAGCTGTGTATTTGATGAGGAAGCATATGTGTTCGTGAAAAATGCACATTTAAGTCGCTGACAAATGGAAAAAAGTCTCACTTAAGATGTAAAATGGCTAACTTTGATAATACAATGCATTCCACTGCCATTAGATTATTCAGATGATTATTCGAGATCAAATCGAAACAAACGACAATTATTTGGTGGTGGGTTTTGAATTGAAAGATGAAAAACCAATCTTTTGTCAGTAAAAATGTGTAGTTTGGAGCAAAACTCAAACTTTGAGGCAGAAAATTGATATACAGTTAAAAAAAAACTAATAAATGGGACATAATAAAGTTTTTGTTTCATTTATGTTCACAACGGCAATTTTTATTTGTTTTTGAAAAAGCTAAACAAAATAAATCAAAAATTGAGATCGATCAATACAAGAAAAAAAAATGTGATTATATTTTTCCCAGATCACTCAGCCCTATTTGGAAGTCCTCTCTCTCAGATCAGGTAAGTTACACAGTTCCCCTAAAGAACTGAGACTCTCCAAATAAAGGAACATTTATAGTTCAGTTTGTACACAGACAGTAAGTGCCTTTCTGAAAAAGAAAAGATGACTTACGTAATCAATTCTATCTACTCTGCATGAGAAAAATACAGAGGAAAACCTTTCAGCCATGTGCCTTCAGTGTTCAAGAGCTTTCTCAAGTACTTCACTGTAACACATTACCATACAGAACGAGGGAAACAGTACACAATGTTTCCACTGTGATAGTACAATGCACAACAGCAAGAACACAATCTAAAGATTGAACTTTAAGTCAAAACATCCTTTGTGCTTCTGCAAAGGCACACTCCATTTCAAGTAAAAATGTCTTTAAAATATAAAAGGCTATCAGTCACTGGAAGAGCAGCCTTCTATTGTGTTCTCAATACATAGCTTAATAAATAGACAGAAAATATTATTAAATAGCCTATACAGAAATATGCTGGTAATAATGAGAATTTAGGGTACCAATGAATGCCCTTCAGCAATAGTCTGAATTTAAGTACAGCCCTCTGTGAAAAGTAAATACACAGCCCTGCCCCGCCCTATAGGAACAATAAAGAACATCTTAAACAAAACATGAATTGACAAATAAATTATAGATGACACAGAGGTTACAATAATACCTTTAACATTTTAATTGTGTAACCTGTGACTTTGCATTAAAAGTGGGATTATGTTTAAAAACTCAAATTACTTTGTTAAAGGTATAGAGGATTTTTCAAATCCAACAACTGCTTGCTGTTTTTCAAGCGATGCACTTGACAGGTTCACAGGCCAATAGATAATGAGGTACCTCGTTATCTATTGGTCAATGTTTTACTGGCCTCATCATGTCCACAGTTTATATATTTTTATAATTATTTTTTGTTTAGCATAAGTACAAGGCTGTTACAAATCTATGCAACTGTTTTTCACCAAGACTGACAACAAACATTTTTTGAAAATCCTCCATACAACCTTTAATTTTCAACTTTTATTTGTCACCAAACTAAGTGAGATGAAAAAAAGGCAATCATCTGTCAATGTGCTTGAAGCTGTGTTTTTTTATTTCCCGACGCAGCCTAATGTCTCGACTTTGTTGTGCCTATAGACCTACATTATCCATATTGTAATCACAGACCCACTCATCCACCGCCTGCTGGGCCAAATCGCTCTGAATCCAGCTCTAATGTATGTAATTTGTCGACTGGGGAGGGAACAATGTTTATTTCTGATTGGTTGTTTGTGAGTGTCCGCCCCGAGAGCAGCGCTTTATCATCAGCCCAATCAGACCCTATTATGGACCTGCTTTCCCACACACAGTACACGTAAGAGCACAGAGACAGACTTTCTACTGTCTGAAAGTGCATTTCAACAAATAATGTCTTTATCAAACAAACTCCATAACATTCTATTTAACCCTTTACAGTGCCAAAGTAGAAATTCTGCATCAAGTCATTTCATCCTCTCTCTGTTCGCACGTCAGATTCTCTGTTTTTGATGCTTCAGAAGCTTGAAAAATACCTAATGCAACTCTGTACCAGTGGTTTTGTAAACTAATACAGAGAAATATTAGCTTTGATTCATCAGTTGTAGATTTTAAGGCTTTATATTTCAGGCGTCTAAAGGATTAATAACATAAAAGATGAGTTCAACTGTGTGTGATCTCGAAATCTAACATAGCTTTTTCGCATGCATCCTATCTAGAAAATCTAGAGAATCCATCTGGATAGCATTGCTGCAGTCTTGATTTATCGGTCGATGAAGTCCTAGTCGACCAAAAATTGAGACAAATTATTTTATTCAAAGGTGCACTGTGTAACTTTCTGGAGGCAAAAAGAAATCTACACAATTCAGTAGAATTAAAAAGTTAAAACAATACTTTGGGATCTTTCTGAAGCGAGATGAATACATTGTATGCCATAAAATGAAAAAATCAGCTAAAGAAACAATTTTTTTGCAGCAACAGACATGTTGGGGCCCTCCTCCAAGCCAAATATTAGAATATTATATATTACATGCAAGCCCACTCAAAGTAAAAACGCAGATTTTTATTAATTATTTAAGTGTAACAAAGGTATCTAAATGACAAAAAATGCATTTATTCAAGTTTATTTTTGGTCAAAAAGTTGCCTGATGCACTTTAAAGTTAAAGGATTTATTGGAAAGCAACAAAATGAAGACAATTAGCAGAAAAATTAGGTTTCATGATTTTTTTTAATTATTTGTCTTATTTGTCTTTTTAGATATGTTCCTTGTTCGCTAAATTGATACTTTTGAATAAATTTTGCACTTTGTCTTGGCCTTTTTAAGCGCAGTTTGGGTCACATACTGTAAGTGGTCAAAAAGATATGTTTTAGCTTCAAACCTTAGTCACCCCCCCCCCCTTCAGTCGACGAGAATTCTTCGGCGACTGCATCCCTACAGGATAGATGCTCGCCATGCAGCTAAAGACTGTGAGCTTGACTAATCACAATGCAGCAGTGGGGTTTGGATGGAACTGTACTTTTAAACCAAAACAAACATGGCAGGACCTTTGAGCACCAGTCGACCTATTTTAGCAGAATTACGGATTGTTTTGACTTGGAGATTTGTCCATTTTGGCTGAGAAACATGTCATTCAACAAAACTTTACTTCTTGACTACTTCCTGGTTCAGACGTTTCGACCAATGAGATTCAAATATTGACATGATGTTCCATTCTTTTGCAATGGTTTTTAGCAGCAGTCAATCCAGATTGATAATGTGAGAATCTGGTGTGAGCCAGGTTAGACACAATGTTCCAGAAATTCACCATGTGGAATTGAAAATATGAATGCCTTCTAATGATTCTTAGTGAACTGGCTGAGCACATTCTCGTTTCTGCTTTTATTTTTTTATTTTAAAATTACATGGAAATTCTAATCTTTCTTCAACAATCACTCAAAGGCATGAAAGTCAGATAATCAAATTAATGAATGGTTACTCATCTAAATGCTAAAGGTACAACAAGATCTCTTAATATCAAACTGAAATTGAGGCTTTTATTGAGGCTTTCACTATTACAAATCTATTTAGCGCATGGCGGACAAGCTGAAGGAATGAATAACAATGTATTATCTTTTCCCAGTGCATTTTGGGTAGTTTTATTTACTGCAGAGTGACTGACTCCCTCAAACAGCCAGTATAAAACAGAATTATGCATACGCAGAAGTGCCAAGTTTGCAGTTTCTCTGTCCCCGGCTCAGAGTCTGACAGTGACAAAGGCAAGTTATATGACAGTGTTGGGCCGAAATCCAAGACCAGTCAGTCATAAACAAACCCTCTACGGGAAATTATGACATGTTTAACTTTCTGCAATATTTACAAAGCAGATGTTGGTTTATTTTTAAGGATTCTGTGGCGTTTTGGATACAACAAGGTAGAGAGAAAAAGACAAAAGAGAGATTCAATAAAACTATCAGAGCTGACGATTAAAGATCCTTATTGCATTTTTGACTTAGTTTGGTGTGATAGCTCTTGCGGTAAATATTGATTATAGTTTTACAGCATCAAAAAGAGCTAAAATGCAAAAACAATTGATTGGCACAGTTTCCTGGGAGTTTAAACTATTTTAACAGCATTTAAAAATATGATTAAAAAATATTGGACACTGTTGGAGAACTGGAAATGCTATTGGCCACTGCAGTGAGACAGACTGATTTTCGCATTTATATTCTTAAAGTCTATGTGAAATTTGGGTAACATTTTACAATATTACACTTTAACAAAGCTTAATAAACCCTTAATAACTTAATAGACTTAAGTCATCATGAACAAATAATTAACTAATAACTAATAGATTATTAAGGCCTAGTGACTACTTAAATACTACAAACCCTGTCCCCAACCATAAATCCTTACCATATTGTTCTTAATTAAGAAGACTAAACTTTTTGATTCATGAATTAATAATTTGTTAATGAATAATTAAGGCTTTATTCAAGTTTTGTTCATGCTTTAGTAAGACGAATTAGGGTGTAGTTCTTATGAAGTGGTACCAAAATTTGTTGTATAATAAGAAAAACAACTTTTTTTTTTTTTCACAATTTCCCATGTCTGCCTAAACCTCCAGAGCTCAAAAGCTCTGTTCTACCTTGTAATGTCATTAATTTTTAGGCTTACAGCATTTTAGTCTCATTTGAGCAGCTTTACGTCACACTAAATTAACATTTTCTTGTTTTAAATAAAATGAAATACTTAATTTACTTTTAATTCAGTCAAATTGCCAAAGAAATCCAATATTTTATGTTGCATCGAGAACAGTGGTTGTGGCATCAAATTCAAGATGAAACTACATTCAAATGATTGTAGTGAAGCAATGTGAAGCTTAAAACACACTGGAGCATTTAATACATCACCACCTAATGACATCACAAGTTGAAACAGATAATTTCAGTTCAAGAGTATAAGGGGCAGTATACGACACGAGTTTACGAATCGTGACGTTTCCATGTCAAATTGCTTATCTTTTACACACAGCTCCGTGTTCATTGATGGCGTTCACTGATACGATTCAAAGAGTGTTCACCGAGGAGTTGGTGATACACGCGGTGTAAAAGGAAAATACGGTTCAATGAAGACGGTCACGTCAGAGTGCAGTAACCACTATTAAACAGTAGAAGAAACTGCCCATCAAAAATTCTTAAACCAAAGACTTTATTGTCATAAGAAGCAATGCGTCCGCTTTCTTACTGCTATGGAGGAGACAAATAATCCAAGCTCGGGTGTTGTTCAATGAGTCCATTCAATTGTGTGTTCAAATAATAAATAAAGTTTGCGAGCCGTTTTCCCGTGTTTGTGTCCAGCTCTCTGCGATCTGTTTTTACTCACGACTGGTCCTCGAACCTCCGTGTTTGTTTCAGCAAGCAATCTCCCTTTTTGCTCGCGTGGTCTTGTTGCTTCGTTTGTCTTTTATTTTCATGAAGAACTTGTAACCTGTCAATGCTCGTGTTATCGTAGGCTGCGTGGTTCACGGTAAGGTCATCTGGAGTCCTAGACAATACCGCACCTTCTGACCCGGCATAAGAACTACTCATTTTCGGTCTATTTGTGTTTCCATGTAAAGGAATTAGCTGGCCACGACACCATATAACTGTGAGCACAAACGTTACGATGTGAGGTTTTTTGGGAACGTGTCTTGTAACTAGGCCTAAATCTGCCCGAATATGTGATCTCAAAATGTGCAAATGTCACCAAAAAAAAAAAAAAAAAAAAGCAATTTTTGATGAGTAAACAACCTTAACTTAGAAGGCACTTTAAGGAAGGGAATACATTTGAGTTTGTTGTTTTGTCTTTTTTTAATATCGTTCCATCAAACTAAACTAAAAGCCCTTATTTAAACCCACAGAGTCGCAGTACTGTACCTCCAGCCTCTTGCCGTCCTCATCGTAAACCGACATGGTCACTCCACGTTTTTCGGGGTTGTTTTGCTCCCTTTGTCAAAATCTCCCTGGACCAGAGTCACGTAGATGTCGTTTCTCACATCGCCTATAGAAAGAAGAGTTTTCAAGGTTATTCTCCTTCTCATATATTTAACAGAATCACTGCTTTGAACAAACGTTAAACTAAAAGTGCAAAAGTTGCTTGGATAAGTGTATTTGAGGAAACACTTGAACTAATAATACAGCTGCAAGGTTATTCACACGCAAATAATAGTTTCAATTTGAGTGTGTGAATGGATACAATTACCAAAAGACAAAAAGCTAAATATCTTTGTAGGAAAAAAAAACTAAAGCAATAATTGAGGTAATTTAGATGAAAATAGTTTAAATTAGGGCATTGTAGTAAATCAGAATGTACTGAATTAACTCTAAACTGGTTCAAATAAGAAAAAAATCTACCAACCTGTAGTTACAACCATATAGACTTGTTCAAAGGCTACTATCTATTGCTATGAATCAATATTTTGAGCTTACAATTGACAAAATGTATGTGTGTAACAAGTTAATTTAGAATCAAACAAAAAGCTAAATACCTTCTGTATCTTGTCAGCCTCATAATAATTCTCTTAGACAAGCTTTTTACTGAGAATTAGTCAAAATAAAACTTGCAATAATACATAGAAACACACTCTGATTAGTTAAATTCTTTGTTCTTTTGCATTTAGATAATGTATACAGAGTATGTGAAGTATAAAACCTGGCATGATGATCTCTGGAAAGCCCATTTGCGAGCCACAGCGTCGATCTGTCCACAAGGTGAGGGAAGTCTTTCCTGATCTGGTGAATATCTCCAGGAAGAAGCTTCAGAGTCACCCACAGACCTGAAAAGAACAGAATAAACATGTTTTTTTAATGTTAAAAATGAATTCTCAATATGTGTTCTAAAATGTTTTTTATTATTATTTTTTATTCCAAAGTATATTCTTATCTTTATGGGGGCAAGCAGCACTCTGTAAGAATCCCTTTTAGAAGCAGGTGTTTTAGCACCAGTGTAATTAATCTTTAGTGGAAAAATGAACTATAAACAGCTAATGAAAAAATACATATATAGTCATAACAAGCAGGAGACAGACTTCAACCACAAATGTCACTTTTAATTATTTATAAAAAAATAATTAGATATCATTTGCCAATTCCTTTTGTAGAAATGCCCCCATTTTGGTGTCATATATTAGGTGTGGGCAAAAATTCTTAAGTGTGTCCACTTCTAAATAAATATTGGCTAAAATTTCATGTAGGCCTTTTGTTAACTATGCCATAGTTAAGTTCAATTTTTGGTCAAAGCTAAAAATAGTAATTTGCTGTCAGTTTTCTTTTGCAAAGTTGCTCTCCTGGCAAAATAATTGGAGACCCTGATGTAGACACAAGCTCCCGAGCTAATGAAATGAATGAAGGTCATTCAAAAAATGAAACATAAAACCTACACGGCCGCATCTGGCCCCCGAGTCACAGTTGCCCAGGTTTTTTATAGAGTCACTGACACTTTTTCTCCACTTGCCATGCACCTTGCGCCACCTTGACTCTTGTTCAGGACATGTCTTAAATGCATTTTTACAGCTGTCTAGTGTTGAGTGCTTTGTGTTGTTCTATGTAAGTAAGAAATGTGTTTTATTATGTGTACATAGCATGCTAAGGTATTGCTATGGTTTATTGTATTTTATGTGGTATTCGCATCACTAAAAGATAGCTTAGTACCTCAACTAGTCAGCGCTATCACACTGTCATTCACCATTTGGGCATATGATCATTGTTATAAAAGATATTCAAAGTTCTGTGCATTTCTGAAAGTTTTTATGACAGTTACGTACTGCCGGCATCTTAATCTATAGGCCAAAGCCAAAGCGCGCTCTTGTCACATGGCCCTTGAGCCAGGCTCAACAGCGAGATTTATGCAACCTCTATCGTGTATTCAAAGTGTATTTTTAAAATTACTTTTGTCATTCATGTGTTATCTGCGTAACAAGTTTTCACCTGTTTTTTTGAACCTTGCAAAACCCTCAAAATCTCATAAATCCATTCTACAAAATCCTAACCTTCTAACACGTAACCACTTTTTATTTCTTCAGCGTGTTAGAGCAGCACTTGAGATCCCACAGTTAAATAATTGGTGTGAAAAGCAGAAGCGATGGTTGAGCGCACACAATATGGATCTAAAACAAAAGGACTTCCATGGGTTATATTTCTGCACAGTTAAACGTCAGCAGAGCGGCTCCACTGCTTCACATCAGAGGGGAAAAAATCCACTTTTTTCTGTTTTATTGAGCGTGAGCCTCCTGATGTGCCGAGTTCCTGCTCTGCTCTTAAAACCACGGCTGTTTCTCAACCCAAAAAATTCTCACGAGACACAAGTAAAGAGAGACAGAAACACGACACTGTTTTGAACTGGTGCTGGGCGACCAGGGCAAAGTGTAGAGTTTAAAGGGTTTCCTTGTAAGTATGATTAAATAATAATATGGCATCTGTTGTTTTAGACATGTGCAAAACTAGTGTATTGTCTAATATAAAAGCAGTAAGTGAAGTGAATAAATAAATGCAGAAATTTTAGTTCAGTGACCAAGGCTGGATCGCTGAAGCCTTCCTAACCTCAGGCTCAGACAGCATTTAGCTCCGGTCAAGCGCTGGTCCAGTCACAACGAGCTTTCAGTTTCTTTTAAAGTATGAGAGGCTCTCACATGGTACGCATGTCTTTTGCTTTACACGGAGAAGCTTTGAGTTTTGGATTCTTTCTTTTGGAAGGACTTGCATCGAACCACCAGAGCCCTCCTCAGGCCTTTTTTCTTATAATCAAGTCCTGCGAGAGTGTTGGGTCTGGCATGTGCCAGGATCAAAGGAGGTGACAGCAGCAGCACCCAATGACCTGCGGAAAGAACATGGGCTGTCCGAAGACTGGATCAAGACAGAACCAAAGCTCGAGATACAGTCAGAGTCTGGTTAAAAAAAAGTTTGTTCAAATGGAAAAGATCCGAACAATCAGAGTACACATAGCGCCAGACTGGATGGATTGCCATCTACGCGTCTTTTGTTACTTTTCAAGAAACTGAAAGCCTCCAGAGGCTGGACGCAAGCCCGGATTGGATGAATGCATTGTGAGCCGGGGGTAAGTCAATTCTTAAAACAAAATTGTAGATATGTAGAATTGTAGATTTGTTCTTAATGATGACTTCCCCTAAAAAGGATATAGACATTAATTGATATGACTAAAAATTAAACAATTAGTCAAGCTGCAGAAATTTTCAGATACCACCACTTGTGTTTTTAAACAAGTGACAAATGCTGTTGTAAGTGATGAATGTTTTGTGGTGAATATATTAAAAGTTTTTTTTCAGTTGCAGCCAGCACTTTTAGACCTCATATTCTCCAACTTGTGATTTTCTTAAACTTTATTAATTCTCTTTTTGCAGGCTCCATGTTGCTCTGAGTGACAGGGTTTGTTCTGGCAGTCTTTTGATGCGACCCTAAGACTCTATGGGTGTCTGCTGTTCCTCTCAGTGTGGGCTGTGGTTCCTCTGACATTTACACCGGTTCATCTCCATAGGCCCTGTCACACAAAAGTCTCCCCCGCAAACCCCTCCTACGGCTCGCGTCGAAGTCAACATGTCAAATCATTGATAAAATCCACTCAGACCTAAAGACGCCGGTGCTTAATTAACAGCTGCATTACTTTTCTGATCTGTGGCGTTGTCATGGTAATGAGGAGAGTATTTTAGAGGTTGTATAAGATGCACACTTGAAGAAAAACACGCTTTCTATTCGGTTTGGCAATTATAATCACAGAGAGGAAGTAATGATACCAGACTATGATGTAATGTGGAAAGATATTATATAACTTTTTACAATAGGTGGATTCATGAAGCCAATAATATTTCAATTTGATGTTTGGACTGTGTTTAAGTGCAGTTGTTTGTTGTAGCCTATTACAAAAAGTGAATGGGTATAGTTACTGATAGAAACATGACACTGAAAATGTGTGACATTGTTATATTTAGTGGCAGGTACAATAGATTTCATAAATGAGTAAATTTGTTCTGTGGATCTTCTTACGAACATTTTTGTAAATCACAAAATTAGTTTTCAGCCAATAATGCTTTTCTGTAAGAACACCACTCAAAAACACTTGTAAGAACCAAAAAAATCTGCATTTTTTTTAGAACATTACCCTCGATCTCTGTTACTTTCTCCTTTTCTCTCTCTCACTCTCTCTTTTCTGTCCCTTTTCCCTGTCTCTGCCCCCTGTCTTTCTCTGCTTTTCTCTTTCTCCATTTCTTTCTCTCCCTCTGTCTCTTTCTCTGCTTATCTTTCTCTATGTCCCTCTCTCGTTTACTCTCTTTCTCAGTCTTTCTGTCCCTTTCTCTCTCTGTCCTCTTCTTTCTCTGCTTGTCTCTCTTTCTCGGTCTCTCTTCTTTATCTCTCTTTCAGTCCCTCTTTTTTCCACCTTTCTCTCTCACTTTCTCCCTTTCTATATCTCTGTCTCTTTTTCCCCCTCCATTTTTTGTGTCTTTCTCTTTCTCTATCCCTTTCTCTTCTGTCCCTCTCTTTCTCTGCTTTACTTTTTTTCCTCCCCTCGGCCTGTCTCTTTCTCTCTCTCCCCTAGTTTTTCTCCATCTCTTTCTTTGCCTTTCTCGCTCTTTCTCCCCTCAGTTTTCAGTGTGTCTCTTTCTCTGTCTTTCTCTGTCTCTCTCCCTCTCTTTCTCTGTCAATCTCTTTTCTTCTCTGTCGTTTTTTCTTTCTCTCTGTCTTTCTCTCACTCTCAGTCCCTCTCTTTTTCTGCCTTTTTCCCTTTTCGTTCTCTCGACTGTCACTAAAGAAACCCCAAAGAACATAAAAATGCAGCTGTAAGCATAAATGTTGAGACCCACTTGACTGTTTGGCTGACCTCACCTTGACCCTTGGCTGTCTTTTTCTTTCTCCCCCCTTTCTCTGCCTTTTTCCTTCTCCCTTTCTAGCTCTTTTTCTTTTTCTTGTCATAGTCACTTGACAGTTTGCTTCACCTCACCTTGACCTTTGTGGTTGACCTCTTTGGCAGTGATGACCTTGTTGATGACGCTCTGCAGGAAGTCGCTCTCCCCGGCCACCCTGGGTGAAAAACGGGAGATGTTCAGCTGCTTGTGGCGAATGGCGTCATCCAGCGCTAGCCTGCAGTGACCACAACGGGACGGGCAAGGCGGGCGAACGGGTGAGAGGGAGAGGGATAGAGAGAGAGGGAGAGGAGAGGGTGACAGGCAAGGCGAGTGAACATGGTGAAAGAGAGATGGAGGGAGAGAAAAGGTGGAGGGGGAGATGAGAGAGAGAAGAGAGAGAGGAGAGGGGTGAGAGAGGGAATGATAGAGAGAGACATAGATAGGAGGAGAGAGATACAGAGAGAGGGAGGGAGACCAAGAGGGAGAGAAACAGAGTGAGAGAAAGGGAGGGAGAGAGAATGAGAGAAAGAGAGAGGTGGAAGAAGGGAGACCAACAGAGAGGAAGGGAGAAAGAGAGACAGGGAGGAAAAAAGAAAAAGAGAGGGGGGAAGAGGAAGAGACAGAGGAAGAGAGACAGAAAGAGTGGGAGGCAGAAAAGAGGGAGAGAGGAATAGAGGGTGAGAGTGATGGGCAAGGCGAGTGGACATGATGAGAGAGAGAGGGAGAAAGAGAGGAGAGAGAGAGAAGAAAGGGGGGAGTGGGGGAGGTGAGAAAAAGAAGAGAGCAAGTGGAGAGAGGAAGAGTGAGAGAGGAGAGGGGGGGTAAAAATGGAGAGATAGAGAAAAAGGTAGGGAAAGAGAACAAGAGCAAGAGAGAAACAGAAAGAGAAAGAGGGGGAAGAAGGGAAACCAAGAGAGAGAGGAAGAGAGAAAGAGACAGGGGAGAGAAGAAGAGAGGGGGGGATGGGAGAGAGATCAAGAGTGAAAGAAAGAAAGAAAGAAAGAAAGGCGGGGTATAAGGAGAGAAGTGGAAGGAAGAAGAGAGAGAGAAAGGAAAGGAGAGAGAAAGGGGATGAGAAAGAAACAGGGGAGAGACAGAGAGAATGGGGAGAGAGAGAGGAAGAAACAGCAGAGTAAGAGAGAGAGAGACCAAGAGAGAGAGGGGGAGGAGTGGCAAATGTGATGGAGAGAGAGGGTGGAGGGGAGAGAGAGAGAATGACATGGACGAGTGATGCCAATAGGTTGCGTTCACGATCTATAATTTCATAATTTAAGATGGAGGGCAGGCCTAAAAACTACAGACTGATTTTTGCACAAAATGACATTTTTTGTTCAAGATTGATCACAATACAAGAATAATAATGAATAATAATGAAAATAAGATGTTAATAAGACTTTAAATTACTTAAAACATGTAATTACACAACTTACTGTATTGTCGCAAATGTTCTCTTTTATATCGTGATGGTAATTTTAGGCTGCCATAACTCACACAACAAATCAAAGTATCCGTATTTTAACATTACAAAACAGCTACCACAGAATTCTGACCTGCCCTCCATCTCAACTTAGCCCAGTTTTGAATATTCCTGAGGTCACGTGAACACACCCTACCGGACACAAAAGCACTTGTTAGGCAGGATGGGTAGTGACACAAACACACAGAAATCATTGTTTAGTAAAATGATGAGACTTTGGTGATGCAGCAGCAGCAGACGATGAAGCTTGTGCAAACCCAAGCAGAAACTAACAACAACCCAGACTGTGGCACCCAAAACGCATTTAGTCCGCAAGAATCAGTTCCCAACAAGGACCGCAGCAAGGACTGGTTTAGAGCTGGTGCCAAGTTTGAAATGAATTTTTTGGATAAGAAAAAAAAACACATAACTCAACCATTTTTAGGTATTTTAGGGCTGTTACTAGATATAATGAGATGTACAGCTTAGTGTAAAATGATGAAGTGACCATTGGTTAATAATGATTTTGATGCCAGAGAGAGAGAAATGATGCAATGATGAAAGTGGTCTTCAACAGGCAAAAATACTCATCAACTTTGGACAAAATTATATTACAATGTTACAGCTTTCATTCTTGGGTTTATTTGAAATCTAAAGTTGCTAAAGAAAGTGTTGAATTAAATATATTTTTTAAAGACACATATCATGCAAAACAGATTTGTTTGTCCTGTTATAACATTGTTTCCTCATCAAAAACACAGCAGGAGTTCTGTCGGTGAGATATACTGCATTTTTTCCCCTCTGAGCCTCAGAAAACACTACCCTGTTTGTCTCTAAGTTGTTAAGGTTAAAACTGTTTTTATGCAAACTCCACATAGAAAGGCACTGGTAGTCAATCACAGGACATTCTTGCTTTGCACCTGCATTGTGTCACCCATATTGTGATGTTATAGGTACATCTCTAAGATCTTCTGTACTGTCTTAAGTTCATTCAAAAATCAGCTTATTTGAACATTTCTGCAGCATCAGGCATATTAGGCAATACTGATTATTTTATGTAAAGTATTTATTTCCCCTGTGCAATTTCCTTCATATAAAACATGCCCAAAAGAAAAGAAAACCACAAATAATAATACACAATATACAGTATGTCTTTTAACATTATAAATATACAGTTTTAACTAGTGTTCACTAAGCAAAGTAAAGACACAGAACGCGCTGTAGGGACTATGACTCCCACTGTAAGAAATGAGGAAGTGTGTGTGGACTCTGCTCTGACTGCTGTCATAATCCAACTTCAGATACAATCAAAGAAAATGGTATGGTATGTATATCATAAATGTTTTTAAAGTACTGTGAAAAACAACATTTTATTTCTAAGGATATGCAAATCTCAATGTACAATATAATATATATCATGTATATGTATATGTTGCTCACGATACAATATTTACAACAATATTGGGATATTACAGTTTATTTATTGTTATGCTAACAATAAAATAAACTCTCAAGTTATTTTTTATCATTCAGTGATTCCTATTCTTTGGTGCAAATTTGTGGACTAAATTGCTTGCAGAAGAAGAAAATTGATTTTCATGATTTGTTTGCATATATCGTGTTTAATGTTCTAAATTCAGAACTATTTTTGATGCAAAGTCATGCTGGGCAGGTGACGAGGATGATATGATGACAATTTTGGTGTCGCAATATCATCAATATCGTTGCATCTCTAATTATTAAGCATATTTAGCATAATCAGTTTTTAATTGATTAGCAAATCTGTAAACAATTGAACATTAATGACTCTTTGTGACCATTCTTTATCTAATTTCCGTGATTTATACTCGGAGACAGAGCTGTTAAGTGAGGTGATCTGTCGGCTTAAAGCGGCCGATTCTGAGGCGTTTCCAATTATGCAGGAAATCATGTTAAGTAAAAAGGTTAGCCAGCCTCGGAACGCTCCGCTCTACAGAATGGCACCACTTAATGAGATTGTCTTAATTGAGTGGATGGGGAATCGTCCGGGCTCCTACTGTCTTTAAACCACTGCTAATCAGGTGTCAAGGACTCAGGAACTTTAGGCAAAAAGAGGGAAGCTAAAACTTTAAAATATATATAGAGGAAAAGTAATGCAACAACTCAAAACAGTCTTACTTGTTTTTGTAAAAATGTATTAGGTTTAGGAACTGATATAACAATTATTACATATTTACATACAAGTAGCATATGAGTAAATAAAACAGAAAATAATGGTGTAAAAAATTGGAAATCAATAAGGCAGTGGTTCTGAGCGATCCTCAAAATAACAAACATAGACATTTGAGAAATACAGACTACTTGCAAAGTGATAACGTGGTCTTTAGTCTTTTGATTGATATTATTTTGACAATGTGGGTCAGATGACATAGACTCATTTTGTAAACCAGCAAATACGAATCTACATCATTTCAAGTCCAATTTTATATATCCTCAGGCAACCATCAGAAATCATCTTGCGGCCCCCGAGTTGAGAACCACTGAATTAAAGAACCAATGTGATGTATTTTTGCATTGCTCTAAGTATTAAAATTTTTGTTTGCTTTACATTTCATTTTCGGAAGAGTGAGTGGCGGCGCACGAAAGGTGCAGCGGCCCAGGGGCTCACTCCAAACGTAATTTCGTTGAACTCTGTGACAATGACAATAAATCTTTCTTTTCTGTCCTGCAATAAAGCAGATAAAGCGACATCAGGAATTAAGTTAGAGCTTTGTCTACTGGCTGCAAAAAAAATTACATCAAAACCGATCTTCCTGATCTGCTAATGCTGCAGAAATACTCAAAACTAGTTTGGATGATTTATGGACTTAAAAACAGTGCAGAAGACCTCAGAGATCTACCTATGACATCACAGATCAGGAACATTCACAGCAGTGTTTTCTGAGGCTTAGAGGAGAACGAAGTGTATCTCACAGACAGAACTTCATCCGTGTTAGAACAAAATTAAAAACTCACAAAGTAAATCTTGCATATCTGTTCTTTAAAAATCCTAACCAGCATATTCCTTAATATAGATGGAAAGTTTTAAATAATATTTCATGCAATAAGTACAGTGTTGTTGGCGTGTCTTTGAGCAATGCACTTACGGTTGGAATGGAATAAAGTGCTGCTTGTCTTCATCGTCCATTTTTCCAGTTATTATGTCAGTCACGTCCATCACTAAGAAAACAAACAGGAAAAAAAGAAGTTTACAGTCTGCATTGTTTTATTCTAAAAAATCAATGTAATGTAATGCAATAATAAATGTAAATGATGATTAAGTAACGTATGTGTGTATGTTAGCTGTGTAAAAGTCCTCTGTATGATTTCATAGACATACAAAGGTAAAATTACACTTTAAAGAAAGACATGTAATAAAGGGAACAATATTTCCTTAAAAAAGCAGGATAAAACTTTCTTGTAGGGTCATAAAAAGTAAACTTTGTGGAGATTTGGAGATTTTGTGGGGGGGATTTGTGGATATGTAAATTATCTATAGGTTAAAAAAAATCTATTTGATTTTATGCTCAGACAATTGTTCTTGTGTTTACTTGAGTAGATGATAAATCTGCTAAAGATAAAGTAAATCTGTAACCGTGTCACATAATTTAGTCATTCATTTTTATCTAAGCTACATCTTAAAACATCTCAAATGCCTCCAACGTTTTACAAATGCCTTGATCTTTCTGCCTTGTCACTGTGACTGCTGCTCCAAATAACCAGCTCAAATCATTTGCTTTAGGGCTCCACACACCTCATGAACTGATTCAAGACAAACTATATATCAGACAAAAACATGACCCTTTTTAAAATATGTGACGAGAAATGAGCAAAACTAAGCAGATTTTGTGATAACTGTATCACAACACAGCTAGAATAATTTAGCTTGTCATTTAGCTAAATTAGTGGAAGAAAGAAGTGGAACTGCAGTGTCTGTCTGGGGCAGAACGCCAAAGTAATTACACGAAATGCCTGGGAAATGGCCAGAAATAGATAAAACCAGGTAATTTCTTTTCGAGGGTTTAGTTTAGAATCTCTTTGTCCCTGCCAAACGTATTTATTCATCCAGACACTTGGCCCAAACTTACTTTGAACTGTAAAAGGAGAACACTGGTGATTTCTCAAGTCTGGGCCAAAAGGATTTGCTTTAAACTTTTCTATAACTTTTGGTGAGAAATAGGACTGGAATAAAATGTTTTTTTTCTGAGATATTTTGGATTTAAAGTGGAACTAAACAGTAAATCATCTTTTGTTTGTTATTAACAGTTGGAATCTATGCCCATACAAACTATGACGTATTAAATTAGATGAAAGGGAGAGTGTTTTAAATGTGTGCAGGCATAAAGGAGTGATTTACCTGCCACTCCAAACGGCCGTCTCAGCCCTGACGTCAGCTTCTTTGTGTTGTTGTCCCGCAGCTCCATTCGTCCCACTCTCACAATCTGACACACAAACTGATTTTCTCTCTCTTCAGATCTTCGCTGCCCAAATCCTGCAAAAATAAATCAATAAATAGTCTTATTAAATCATTAAAGTGGATTCATGACAATGTTTTTGCTTGATAAAGTCATGTTAGTTTAGAACTAATCCTACGTACATATAATGCATTTTGATGCAGGGTTTGCTCTAGGGCTCTAGTCGACCAAGAAATGTCCCATCTCTGATTAATTGACTAAAAAGGGCAACTACGCCATTGGATGTAGCGACCTATGTCAATCTGTGACCGGAAGATGTTAGTGCATAACCCCTATTATTTTTTTTCTTTGTTTTAGCAGAATACAAGCAAGACTGTAATCAAAGTATTCTCTATTTTTCCAAAACTTTTCCAAAACCAGGCTAATTCTAAAACTTTTTCTGAGCCTAGAAATTAGTTTTCCCCCAACTTTTCCAGGTTTTCTGTGACTGCACAAATCCTGATTGCAACTTGTTAAGTCTTTAAAAGCCCTCCTTTAAAGGGCAGATTGAAAAAAAGAAAGAGACATTTCCTGTCACATTCATTCGCTACAAGAATTTTAAACTTTAACCAAAACATATTGAATCATCACGAATACACTACTTATCTGATCTTTTCCCACGTTACAGAAAATACACTTCATATTGAGCCCACACCTCACAGTAAAATCTTTGCATCTTTTAAGAAAAAAAAATGTTATTAAGGACAAACTAGCTTGAATAAAAAGCTTCAGCACTATTTGCATCTACAAATCTATTTCCTGTGAGCTTTCCCGGTGAAGTGAACCCTTTGGCGAGTGAGCGATGACCCCTCTGCCCTTGGGTTTTCATTAGACTGAGGTGAGTGGATCAGTAAATACATACAGCTGAGACAGAGCCAGACAAATAGTGCTGCAGCCAACACAAGCCCACGTGAATGCTAACATGCCTGAGTAAACAATAGGCCAGAGGTGTGGTGAATGGGATGTTTAGCAGTTTGATTTGGGTTTAGTTTAGGATTAGACAAGGTTTGATCAAAATATGTTCTCATTGCATCTCAATATGTAAGTTAAAAATAGGGCAGGGTGATGTGTCCTAAAAAATGTTCACGATATACAGTCGACAACACGTCATATTTGGGGCGTGGCCTGCCGTGGGGAATTTTATGCTTTAAAGAACCATAAGAATTTATTGGGAACAGCAGACATTTCCTGGTGATTTAAATGTATTTTGAGCACAACTACTGTATTTCAAGTCGAGTCACAAGTGTCTTAATGGAGGTTGTTGAAGAGGTGTTATTTCAGAAACGTCAATAGATTCTTCTGTAGATGTTAAAAACACCAGGCAGCGCTAGCATTGTGTTAGCATTATGCTAGCATTTAGGCTGCAGCTACTGTTAGCATTGTTGGATATGTTTACAAACTTGTGCTGTTGGGTCTCTTTACTCTTCTCCATGTCTTTGTATTTATAATTGGCACACTATATTTGTGTTTAGGTTCACATTTGCAGTTGTAGTTGTTGAGCAGTGAGTGATAAAGCTGTTCATCTGATTCACTCTCAAAGTTAACTGTCCCCACGAGTCTTTTAGTGGGGCCTCTGACGCCGACTGTATCCATAAGACAGCAGTTCTGAAAACAATGCAACAAAGGATCTACCGATTGTGTTTAATCATGGCTTCTGATAAAACTGTTGAGAAAGATTGCCCTAGACCATGAACATAACCTTCTATCAGTCAGTGCTTTATATGCAGTTAATAAACTTAAACAGTTATAATCGAAATATTAGCAATAACCAGAATGTGTACAGCATGTAAACAAAAATAAAAACCCATTTATCAAAAACTCAAATATGACCAATGGCTTCTTTTTCCAATCCAAATATCTGTATGTAAAAGCCAATTCATATTTTTTTTATATTCCAATGTGAAAAAAATGATCTAAAACAACTTAGAAAAAGAAGCAAGTCCATTGACTTTCTGTTTAAAACAGCAGAACTGATGAGCCCCGCCTCTTCATTGTAAAATTTAACTTTAATAAGCCACAGACCTTAAATTACCAATTATTGTTGTTGGATAGTGGCTACTTAACAGAACTCTACATGTTTTACTCGGCATCTGAAATTTAGATTTTCTGAGCACTCAAGCATCAGCTCCAGCAAGATTACTCAAACATGAATGAATCAATCCAAATACAACTTTGGGTAAACTAATAATGACAGAACACTGTTGTAACAAGGTTAAAAACTTTTAGGTCTCCATAAAGAGACAACAAGGGCTGCTCATGAGGGTTTGCTTCACGATCTTTGATTTCTTAAAAGGATATGCAAATGTTGATTCGACATTTCGACAATGCACTGTTCGAGAAACAGTGCATCGTTTACTCTGACTCCTCTGGTGGTACAAATCTGTTCATGTTTTGGTCCTCTTTTGGATGAGAATTTCTTTATATATGCTTACCATTGATTTAGACTTGATTTAAAACATTATGGGCGTCATTTATCAAGCAATTGCTTATGTCACAAATAGATTAGAGGGAATGAAAAGTTGACAAACCTGACGTTTTTGTCTCACACAGACACAATAAATATGTCACACGTAATACATATATGCATCTTCTTAATGGTAAATTTAGAACTAATATTGCCCAAGTTTTCATCTCAGGGGAACTTGGAGAGCCAAAAAATATATTAAGGTTTTTTGTTTTGTTTAGGCAAGTCTTACTCAATTTTATCAAATCAAGTGTCAAATCATCAAAATAATGACTCAAATCTGACCAATTGGCTCCAAGTCACAATTTACAAATCAACACCTCACATTTTGAATCGCCTGGACTCACCGTAAAAACAGAGCGAAGGTTGTGGAGTTGATCGATGTCCTTCACCAAACCACAGCTGGACCATTTCACCAGATAGTTTTCGCTGAAAGAAGAGAAACCACAATATAAAAGACAGCATAGTTTTAAAGCTTTACACTGAGACTTTTCCTGTTTGTGGAGATCTTCTGTATACCTGATAAACTTGGACTCCACAGGGTCGTACAGGGACATGAGCACCTCTGCGTCTTCTCCGATCTTACACACAACATTCTTCAGAGTCACAAAAAGAGCAAACGCAGGTGTGGACGCAAACTTGGCCTGTCTGCTCAAGTCGATATTCTGCTTCTGGACTGTGGGCAGAGGAAAATACAGCTGTTATAAGGGCAAAAGGAGACATTTTCACATTAGCACTGCGACAAAACTATTCTTTTTAAACAAAAAAGCTAAAAAATTAAATATACTGTATGTAACTAATACAGCCTCGAAGAACATTTAGACATCACAGTATTAGGCAGAACTAAACAAGTACAAAACTAAATTTTCTAACCTAAAAAGCACCTTTCATTCCCACCTGTACATACACATTTAAGATATATGTATCTGAGTGTCTGTAAAACTTTCTTTTGTAGTTTGAATTTTCTCAGCTTGACACCAGAAGACTCCGGGCGAACAGAAACTGCATCAGCATAAAAGGCAAAGACTTGTTAATATCCTTCCTTGTGACATATTACTCCCACAATGTGATATTTAACAATCCCTATAAAATCTCTTCTTTCTACCTTCCTGTATTAAAATAAAACACCATCGTTACATCTGCGGTCTCCTTGGAAACGCGTTCGCCTGACTTGGCAATTCCCCCGGACGCCCTTTGGAAATGCGGCGGGCCAAAAGCATTAATATTTATCAAAGTGACCGAGAGCCTTCTTATTGGTCATGCATATGCAGTAAAGTCCTGAGGAAGGGAAAGGTCAGTGACGATGAGACCACATAACTGCAGGTCACTTTACCTCCTGCTCCTCCGCGACACTGGGCCGACGGACCTCTCACGTCCAATACAACAACAGGCATAAATCATTGAATAGAAGTGCTAAGATGGTTTCTCATAGGGTGGTAAGTAGAAGTTAAGATTGATAAAGATTAGGGTTTTGTCATTTCTAAATGTCAACAATCGTGTGGTTTGAAGCAGAAGTCGTAAAGTTCAGTGTAAAATCAGAAAAAAAATCTGACAAATTGTTAATTTAAACCGATATGCCTGTGTCGTTTTTCTTCGGTAAATTAACAACTAGAAGTAAATAAAAAAATAAAATAAAATCAGGATGCCTTAACAGCTCACTAAGGTCAACTAAATTAATATTAAAATTAATGAATTAATATGAAATGCACTTAATGTATTAGTATAGTTTTAAATAATTCTAGTCAAACAGCAAGTGAATGTAAAAAATGTAAACTAAAGCAGCGGCTCTCATCCTGGGGGTTTGTGGGAAATTATTTTTGGGAGTTTCTTGATGAAGCAGTTGCCGCCCTTTTTATAGGCTCATGTCTTCAAAATAAAATCAAACATAGCACTACATTATCACTTTGCTAGTAGCCTATATTTTTCCTTTAAGAGTCGCGAATGTCTGCAATTGTTATTTTGGAGTTTGCAACAAAAGGTGTGCAATATATCGGATTTTAGATAATATCGTTATTGTTGTCTTGAAAATATGCAAACATGAAATGCCGAGTATATTGTTTGCAGTAAAAAAGCAACAGAAAAGGCTGTTTAAGAAAGAACAAATTCAGAAAATTACATTGTTAAGTAGTTAGACTGTGATATTTTAGTAAATTGATCACTCATTGTTTTGTTTTTTTAATTTAACCGACTTTTTTGTACTAGTTAGAAAGCACATTGCAAACTCACTCTAAAATTTTTACAAGAAAATCTCTTTTAGCCAGTTTTATATTTATATTTTATATTCTTTTTTAATGAGTGGTTAATTAGCGTACAAACATCTGAGCTTACGGTCTTGTGAATGTAGTTTGGGTCAGATATTTGGTCAGATCACTGAGACACTTGTTAGTTTTGCTTTTAGTCGACTAATCTATTCATAGCCCATGTCTTTAAGTCGACCAACAATGTCTATTGTCAACCCTGTCAAGCTAAATTGTTCTGATCATTAAAATTCATGTAGCCTAATACACTTGGTTTGAAATCATATCATCTGAATATCGTAATATTAATTTTGTCACCCAGACCTAGTTGCAACTGAAAAGGCTAACATCTACTGGTTTAAAGAAGTAACATTTCAAAAAGTAACAAGTAGGCCTGGCCTTAGCAGTCCAGTAAATGAACTGAAGATATTTGAATTTTGACTCTATCCTATTGAATAGAGTTTTCCATTTGTAATAAGATTACCTTCTCTTCCTGGATGCGATCTTCTATTTGTTTGGAGGCAGCTTCGTGAGCTCTGAACAGACTGATGGTGCTGGTGAGATCTGGGTCTAAAATGTTTCCATCTTTGTCTCGAACCACCAAGTCCAGACCCAGATATCTGCAAAGAGATGATTAACAGAAAAAAAGAGTCAAAAAACAGAAGACATATTGAACAGATCCATATACTGTATTTAGACAATACATGTATACAGACAAAATCTAATCCTCATTGTAAGCTTGTTAAGAATACTTTTTAGAAACACTGGACTTGCCCTAGAATAGAAGTGGTCTTACAAAAATTACTTTTCCACAGTGGATGAAATAATTCGCATTGTAGGGTTCCGAGGGCCCAGTGTAATTTTGTATTCTATTTACAAAGAATAATTACAAAAATATAATGATTGAATTGTCTTTTATTAGCATGTTTTAGGAGGATGCACTTGATGTGTTCGTCTTTGATCGTCTTTTCAGCCCAAAACTAATCTAATAGATACTCCTTACAAACCTCAGCCAAGTTAGCTTGGCCCATGAGCCTATTTCTATTAACATAATAAGGTTGTACTTTGTCATGAAAGATCTAAAAGGCAATTTCACATATTGATTTCTATTCACTTCATTCACTGCTTGATTTACATAAAATTACATTTAAGCAATATTCATTTCAGTTGCCCTCCATCTGATAAACAGTATTTGATCATTGAATGCTGAAATGTAAGTAAGTGAAGCTCTTTCACACAGGAAACAAATAAAAATATTGATTATAAAAGACTGAATCGTAAAAAACAGCCAGACGAAGCTTATTTAATAAGCTTAGTTTTTAAGCCTCTTTTAAAAGTATCAATGGAAGAACGCAAACTACAGCAGAAGTCAATTCAACTCAAATTATTATATCTTGCCTGAAACATAAGAAAATGATCATCATATGCTTTCTGAATCTAATTACAAGATGCTTCATTGCTCTATAATCTTTAAAGAGGTGTACTATTAGCATGTTAGTTACTATTAGCTTTACTCTGATGACAAAACTCACTATGGTTTCAAAGTACTTCAGTTTCATTCACATTTTTAAACAGAAAAAAAATCAGGTCATTTATTTTGTGCAGCTTTAATCTTCAAAGGTACAAAGAATTCCTCCATTTCTTTGAGCCAATATCGAAGAACATGGGAGGGAAGGTCCTTGGATACAAAGTCTGAAAATCACTTCTGTGCTCGCCCGGCTTTGGAGTTGAAACTTTCATCACACCAGAAAGATCCCTATTTTTTTTTTTTTCCCATTTTCACCTGATTTCAAGCTCTGTTACAGACACAGCGCGACCTGCCATTTTGTGATGGACTGTGACGAGCCTGCGCCAGTGATGAATCCTTCCACCATTTTGTCCGAGCTAAATGATTACCTGTCATTTTGCATCGGCTCACAGCACTGACCTGTCCCAAACACAGACAGGAAAATACGTGTTTGAGCAACTTTTTGACTCAGGAGCAATATTGTATTTTACGCAGCCGAACCATAACAAGTTTGGATATATTACTGCGTAAATAAGCCGAGGGTTCGCTGATGAGATGCAAAATTTAGCACTGATCTCTTTTTAGTATCTTTTAAATTAAGTGTTAGATGTAGATTTCTTTTTGTTTTGCTCCCAGATGAATTTACTTTTTGTGCTCAAAGTCAAATTTAACCTCCAAGGGGTTCAATTTGGGCCACAAACAGGGGCTGAGATTTGTTAAGAATGTCTGTCTGAGTGCATTTTAACCCTTTAGGCACCAAAGAAGGAATTCTGCACCAAGACATTGCAGGCTCTACTTCTATTCAGTAGTAGTAGTAGTAGTAAATGCATAAAATGACATTGATAAATATAAGAATGGATATTCCAAGATAAAGTTTATAGTCCTCTACATTGACTGGACTGGATTTCAAAATAAACTCTGGTGCCTAAAAGGTACACAAACGTACCTGCTTTTCTCTACTAAACCATGTTAATGAAATTCAATTTAATCCTTCACTTATTGCAAAAATAAACTATTAAATGCAACATAATTTAGGTTTGACCCTTGGCTTGCTGCACAATATTGGTCCTTCAAGAAAAATAACTAGAGAGAAAAATTTGGGGCACTCCTGATCTTTACTCTATGTCAAACATTTTGTTATTTTGAAGGTAGGAATTGAAAAAGGTTGGAACCACTAGTCTAAACAACATGAAAATGAAAACAACAGAACATCAGAAAATACAGCTTGATATTCCTTTAAGCCAAAAATAAACTTATTAGTAAAGTAGTAAATGCTTTGCAAGCCAGATTATAATGTTTAAAGTAAGACACTTTGCTAACTATGACTTAGTTTGATCTGATAGTACAGTGGTAAATATGTATCATAGTTTTACTGCAGTAAAATGGAAAATTAGAAACATCAAAATTACAGGAAGCAATCTGAGTTCTATTGCTGCATACGCTAACCATCTAATGTCAACCACAGTATGTTATTAAACTTAAATCTTGCAACTGGTTTTATTGCTTGGAAAAATATCTAACCTCCAAAGAATGGACAAGGTCACTTTAAACTATTTACTTATTTAAAATTTGTATTTTATTGGTCGTATTGTGGTAACTGGCAGAGGAAATAATTCTTCAGGTCCAAGTCAAGTACCAAATCAGGACCCCAGAATTCAGAGTCGATTCAGAAACCTCTGATTTTTAAGTCTTATCGAGTCTTTGTACCAATTACTGTATAAAACTAAATAATCCCATTTAAAATACTTTTCTGGTCAGTAAAAAACAAGTGAAGAAAGACAAGTTGCAGCTTGGTGACATAAAATTAGACCATATACTGTGTCTTTTGAGGAGAAGCATCAAGTCATCTCAACAAAGTCCCAAGTCCAAGTCAAGTCCCAAGTCTTAGTTCAGTATACGCATATCGAGTCAAGACTCAAGTCATCGCCTTTGGTAACTAGCTAACACAATTTGAACTCATTTGCACATTTCCACAGCGACAAGTTACATATTGTTAAACTGATTTAACGGTTTTGTTTTGACTTTTGTCTGCTGCTCCATATCCACAGCTCAGCACTGTTTAGTTGTGACAGAGATGACAGGAGTCTCACTTGTTGCCGTAGTCGATCTTGGAGGTGACTTTCTGCTTGAGTTCGGAGAGTTCGTCCTGCGGCAGCGTTCCGGACAGGATCTGGGAACGCCACTCGATCAGGTCGTAAATCATGGCCCGGACAGTGTTGAACATCTCACGCTTGTCGCCCTGTCACAGAGAAGAGACACCGGACATGAGGAAAATCAAACAAGATGAGTAAGAAATATAGTGATTCCCACTTTATATTATAGCACTGCAAATGGCAGGCTGGACTACATTTTTCAGTAAAACATTAGTGAGCATGACTATAGTTAAGATTTTGCCTATTTTCATCCAATTTGGCTATTTTGATGTAGCTTAGACTTGTCTTTTGTAAAGCAAACATGACATATGTAGCTACAGCAATGTGAAAATGTGCCAAAATAATTATAAATGACACATAAATTATGATTTGACTAATGATACTGCATTTGAAACGCTTTTACAAATAATTACCTAAACACCCATGAATCCGTGTCAGTTGTGTGTAAATTGTCTTGAATCTTGGCGCTTTTTGACGAGACACCTGGAGGGATTCTGTTTTAAAACTCAAATGACTAAATTGTAAATTTTCAGCATTTATATGTCTTTTTTTTTCTTAAAGGAGACCTATTATGTCAAAATCACTTTTCTAAGTTTTTAACCTTGTTATGATGGCCTTCCTTCATCATTAGTTTACTCAAAGTTATATTTGATTTGATTCATGCATGTTGGAGTAATCTTGTATTGGTCTTCAGCTGCAGCTCAAGTGCTCAGAAATCCCTATTCTCACCTACCACCTCCCCTCCCACTTGTCTGCGTTTACTTGTTAGAATTCAAAAAGATTAATACTCAAAGTGAAGCATTTATGGTTCAATACTGTCCCATATCACTTTCCAACAATAAAATATAGTTTTTAAAAATCTGTTGCTTTTTACAGTCACATTTTAAAATGAAGAGGCGGGGCTTATCAGTTCTGTGGTTTTGAACAGGAAGTCAATAGAGCTGTTCTATTTTTAGGTTGTTTTAGATCAACTTTGTGTTTTACAATGAACAAAGGTAAATTACTGATCTACATATATTCTAGTTTCTTACAAAATATATTAAAAAAACACAATAGGACCCCTTTAAAGAACAAGTAAGATGCATTATTTGTGTTGTTCTTATCCTTCAGACCTGCTTCTGAGCGCAAACACTTTGGAATCTCATGTCCCAGAACCAATGAAAAGTGTAAGTAAAGCACAGTCATGAGTTTCCCACGTCAGGAATAGAATACTGACTGTAAATGAAATGACATACATAGGCCTACAGGAAATGATCAGAGTGAGCTGCAGAAATGTCCGAGTCAGAACAATGTTTTCTGAGGCTCAGAGAGGAAAGAAGTATCTCTCAGACACAAATCCAGCTGCGTTTGTGATCTTTAAACAGGAATAAACACTTTTAACAGTGATATTATTCATTTTTGATATTTAAAGATTAGTTCATTGTAATCTCGCTTTGGTCAAAGGTATCATAGCCTCTTTTTGTGTCGTCATTGTAGACACAGTGTCCAATTTAACCGATGAGTTAATATCCAAACCCCAATGTTGACTTTTTCTTAGAAGTACCAGACAGTTTGTTTGTTTGTTTACTGCTCCTTTGTTTGATGTGTCATTTTCACCACTGTGTCTACAATAAAAACATAATCACAAACAGTCTTTGTCAAACATTTACAACAAACACTGAAGTGGAAGAACCGGTTGTGCGAGTTATTTACACAGTGAAGCTCTGCCCTCATGTGGACAAAGGAAAAAACTGCATTTGAAAGAAAGTTACTGACCTCTCTGACTTTCATTTTTTGTTAAATGTTTGGTTTAATGAATTAGCTGTTTTCTAAGAACAAAAAACGTAAGANGGCAGGGTGATGTGTCCTAAAAAATGTTCACGATATACAGTCGACAACACGTCATATTTGGGGGCGTGGCCTGCCGTGGGGAATTTTATGCTTTAAAGAACCATAAGAATTTATTGGGAACAGCAGACATTTCCTGGTGATTTAAATGTATTTTGAGCACAACTACTGTATTTCAAGTCGAGTCACAAGTGTCTTAATGGAGGTTGTTGAAGAGGTGTTATTTCAGAAACGTCAATAGATTCTTCTGTAGATGTTAAAAACACCAGGCAGCGCTAGCATTGTGTTAGCATTATGCTAGCATTTAGGCTGCAGCTACTGTTAGCATTGTTGGATATGTTACAAACTTGTGCTGTTGGGTCTCTTTACTCTTCTCCATGTCTTTGTATTTATAATTGGCACACTATATTTTGTTTAGGTTCACATTTGCAGTTGTAGTTGTTGAGCAGTGAGTGATAAAGCTGTTCATCTGATTCACTCTCAAAGTTAACTGTCCCCACGAGTCTTTTAGTGGGCCTCTGACGCCGACTGTATCCATAAGACAGCAGTTCTGAAAACAATGCAACAAAGGATCTACCGATTGTGTTTAATCATGGCTTCTGATAAAACTGTTGAGAAAGATTGCCCTAGACCATGAACATAACCTTCTATCAGTCAGTGCTTTATATGCAGTTAATAAACTTAAACAGTTATAATCGAAATATTAGCAATAACCAGAATGTGTACAGCATGTAAACAAAAATAAAAACCCATTTATCAAAAACTCAAATATGACCAATGGCTTCTTTTTCCAATCCAAATATCTGTATGTAAAAGCCAATTCATATTTTTTTATATTCCAATGTGAAAAAAATGATCTAAAACAACTTAGAAAAAGAAGCAAGTCCATTGACTTTCTGTTTAAAACAGCAGAACTGATGAGCCCCGCCTCTTCATTGTAAAATTTAACTTTAATAAGCCACAGACCTTAAATTACCAATTATTGTTGTTGGATAGTGGCTACTTAACAGAACTCTACATGTTTTACTCGGCATCTGAAATTTAGATTTTCTGAGCACTCAAGCATCAGCTCCAGCAAGATTACTCAAACATGAATGAATCAATCCAAATACAACTTTGGGTAAACTAATAATGACAGAACACTGTTGTAACAAGGTTAAAAACTTTTAGGTCTCCATAAAGAGACAACAAGGGCTGCTCATGAGGGTTTGCTTCACGATCTTTGATTTCTTAAAAGGATATGCAAATGTTGATTCGACATTTCGACAATGCACTGTTCGAGAAACAGTGCATCGTTTACTCTGACTCCTCTGGTGGTACAAATCTGTTCATGTTTTGGTCCTCTTTTGGATGAGAATTCTTTATATATGCTTACCATTGATTTAGACTTGATTTAAAACATTATGGGCGTCATTTATCAAGCAATTGCTTATGTCACAAATAGATTAGAGGGAATGAAAAGTTGACAAACCTGACGTTTTTGTCTCACACAGACACAATAAATATGTCACACGTAATACATATATGCATCTTCTTAATGGTAAATTTAGAACTAATATTGCCCAAGTTTTCATCTCAGGGGAACTTGGAGAGCCAAAAAATATATTAAGGTTTTTTGTTTTGTTTAGGCAAGTCTTACTCAATTTTATCAAATCAAGTGTCAAATCATCAAAATAATGACTCAAATCTGACCAATTGGCTCCAAGTCACAATTTACAAATCAACACCTCACATTTTGAATCGCCTGGACTCACCGTAAAAACAGAGCGAAGGTTGTGGAGTTGATCGATGTCCTTCACCAAACCACAGCTGGACCATTTCACCAGATAGTTTTCGCTGAAAGAAAGAGAAACCACAATATAAAGACAGCATAGTTTTAAAGCTTTACACTGAGACTTTTCCTGTTTGTGGAGATCTTCTGTATACCTGATAAACTTGGACTCCACAGGGTCGTACAGGGACATGAGCACCTCTGCGTCTTCTCCGATCTTACACACAACATTCTTCAGAGTCACAAAAAGAGCAAACGCAGGTGTGGACGCAAACTTGGCCTGTCTGCTCAAGTCGATATTCTGCTTCTGGACTGTGGGCAGAGGAAAATACAGCTGTTATAAGGGCAAAAGGAGACATTTTCACATTAGCACTGCGACAAAACTATTCTTTTTAAACAAAAAAAGCTAAAAAATTAAATATACTGTATGTAACTAATACAGCCTCGAAGAACATTTAGACATCACAGTATTAGGCAGAACTAAACAAGTACAAAACTAAATTTTCTAACCTAAAAAGCACCTTTCATTCCCACCTGTACATACACATTTAAGATATATGTATCTGAGTGTCTGTAAAACTTTCTTTTGTAGTTTGAATTTTCTCAGCTTGACACCAGAAGACTCCGGGCGAACAGAAACTGCATCAGCATAAAAGGCAAAGACTTGTTAATATCCTTCCTTGTGACATATTACTCCCACAATGTGATATTTAACAATCCCTATAAAATCTCTTCTTTCTACCTTCCTGTATTAAAATAAAACACCATCGTTACATCTGCGGTCTCCTTGGAAACGCGTTCGCCTGACTTGGCAATTCCCCCGGACGCCCTTTTGGAAATGCGGCGGGCCAAAAGCATTAATATTTATCAAAGTGACCGAGAGCCTTCTTATTGGTCATGCATATGCAGTAAAGTCCTGAGGAAGGAAAGGTCAGTGACGATGAGACCACATAACTGCAGGTCACTTTACCTCCTGCTCCTCCGCGACACTGGGCCGACGGACCTCTCACGTCCAATACAACAACAGGCATAAATCATTGAATAGAAGTGCTAAGATGGTTTCTCATAGGGTGGTAAGTAGAAGTTAAGATTGATAAAGATTAGGGTTTTGTCATTTCTAAATGTCAACAATCGTGTGGTTTGAAGCAGAAGTCGTAAAGTTCAGTGTAAAATCAGAAAAAAAATCTGACAAATTGTTAATTTAAACCGATATGCCTGTGTCGTTTTTCTTCGGTAAATTAACAACTAGAAGTAAATAAAAAAAATAAAATAAAAATCAGGATGCCTTAACAGCTCACTAAGGTCAACTAAATTAATATTAAAATTAATGAATTAATATGAAATGCACTTAATGTATTAGTATAGTTTTAAATAATTCTAGTCAAACAGCAAGTTGAATGTAAAAAATGTAAACTAAAGCAGCGGCTCTCATCCTGGGGGTTTGTGGGAAATTATTTTTGGGAGTTTCTTGATGAAGCAGTTGCCGCCCTTTTTATAGGCTCATGTCTTCAAAATAAAATCAAACATAGCACTACATTATCACTTTGCTAGTAGCCTATATTTTTCCTTTAAGAGTCGCGAATGTCTGCAATTGTTATTTTGGAGTTTGCAACAAAAGGTGTGCAATATATCGGATTTTAGATAATATCGTTATTGTTGTCTTGAAAATATGCAAACATGAAATGCCGAGTATATTGTTTGCAGTAAAAAAGCAACAGAAAAGGCTGTTTAAGAAAGAACAAATTCAGAAAATTACATTGTTAAGTAGTTAGACTGTGATATTTTAGTAAATTGATCACTCATTGTTTTGTTTTTTTAATTTAACCGACTTTTTTGTACTAGTTAGAAAGCACATTGCAAACTCACTCTAAAATTTTTACAAGAAAATCTCTTTTAGCCAGTTTTATATTTATATTTTATATTCTTTTTTAATGAGTGGTTAATTAGCGTACAAACATCTGAGCTTACGGTCTTGTGAATGTAGTTTGGGTCAGATATTTGGTCAGATCACTGAGACACTTGTTAGTTTTGCTTTTAGTCGACTAATCTATTCATAGCCCATGTCTTTAAGTCGACCAACAATGTCTATTGTCAACCCTGTCAAGCTAAATTGTTCTGATCATTAAAATTCATGTAGCCTAATACACTTGGTTTGAAATCATATCATCTGAATATCGTAATATTAATTTTTGTCACCCAGACCTAGTTGCAACTGAAAAGGCTAACATCTACTGGTTTAAAGAAGTAACATTTCAAAAAAGTAACAAGTAGGCCTGGCCTTAGCAGTCCAGTAAATGAACTGAAGATATTTGAATTTTGACTCTATCCTATTGAATAGAGTTTTCCATTTGTAATAAGATTACCTTCTCTTCCTGGATGCGATCTTCTATTTGTTTGGAGGCAGCTTCGTGAGCTCTGAACAGACTGATGGTGCTGGTGAGATCTGGGTCTAAAATGTTTCCATCTTTGTCTCGAACCACCAAGTCCAGACCCAGATATCTGCAAAGAGATGATTAACAGAAAAAAAGAGTCAAAAAACAGAAGACATATTGAACAGATCCATATACTGTATTTAGACAAATACATGTATACAGACAAAAATCTAATCCTCATTGTAAGCTTGTTAAGAATACTTTTTAGAAACACTGGACTTGCCCTAGAATAGAAGTGGTCTTACAAAAATTACTTTTCCACAGTGGATGAAATAATTCGCATTGTAGGGTTCCGAGGGCCCAGTGTAATTTTGTATTCTATTTACAAAGAATAATTACAAAAATATAATGATTGAATTGTCTTTTATTAGCATGTTTTAGGAGGATGCACTTGATGTGTTCGTCTTTGATCGTCTTTTCAGCCCAAAACTAATCTAATAGATACTCCTTACAAACCTCAGCCAAGTTAGCTTGGCCCATGAGCCTATTTCTATTAACATAATAAGGTTGTACTTTGTCATGAAAGATCTAAAAGGCAATTTCACATATTGATTTCTATTCACTTCATTCACTGCTTGATTTACATAAAAATTACATTTAAGCAATATTCATTTCAGTTGCCCTCCATCTGATAAACAGTATTTGATCATTGAATGCTGAAATGTAAGTAAGTGAAGCTCTTTCACACAGGAAACAAATAAAAATATTGATTATAAAAGACTGAATCGTAAAAAACAGCCAGACGAAGCTTATTTAATAAGCTTAGTTTTTAAGCCTCTTTTAAAAGTATCAATGGAAGAACGCAAACTACAGCAGAAGTCAATTCAACTCAAATTATTATATCTTGCCTGAAACATAAGAAAATGATCATCATATGCTTTCTGAATCTAATTACAAGATGCTTCATTTGCTCTATAATCTTTAAAGAGGTGTACTATTAGCATGTTAGTTACTATTAGCTTTACTCTGATGACAAAACTCACTATGGTTTCAAAGTACTTCAGTTTCATTCACATTTTTAAACAGAAAAAAAAATCAGGTCATTTATTTTGTGCAGCTTTAATCTTCAAAGGTACAAAGAATTCCTCCATTTCTTTGAGCCAATATCGAAGAACATGGGAGGGAAGGTCCTTGGATACAAAGTCTGAAAATCACTTCTGTGCTCGCCCGGCTTTGAGTTGAAACTTTCATCACACCAGAAAAGATCCCTATTTTTTTTTTTTTTCCCATTTTCACCTGATTTCAAGCTCTGTTACAGACACAGCGCGACCTGCCATTTTGTGATGGACTGTGACGAGCCTGCGCCAGTGATGAATCCTTCCACCATTTTGTCCGAGCTAAATGATTACCTGTCATTTTGCATCGGCTCACAGCACTGACCTGTCCCAAACACAGACAGGAAAATACGTGTTTGAGCAAACTTTTTGACTCAGGAGCAATATTGTATTTTTACGCAGCCGAACCATAACAAGTTTGGATATATTACTGCGTAAATAAGCCGAGGTTCGCTGATGAGATGCAAAATTTAGCACTGATCTCTTTTTAGTATCTTTTAAATTAAGTGTTAGATGTAGATTTCTTTTTGTTTTGCTCCCAGATGAATTTACTTTTTGTGCTCAAAGTCAAATTTAACCTCCAAGGGGTTCAATTTGGGCCACAAACAGGGGCTGAGATTTGTTAAGAATGTCTGTCTGAGTGCATTTTAACCCTTTAGGCACCAAAGAAGGAATTCTGCACCAAGACATTGCAGGCTCTACTTCTATTCAGTAGTAGTAGTAGTAAATGCATAAAATGACATTGATAAATATAAGAATGGATATTCCAAGATAAAGTTTATAGTCTCTACATTGACTGGACTGGATTTCAAAATAAAACTCTGGTGCCTAAAAGGTACACAAACGTACCTGCTTTTCTCTACTAAACCATGTTAATGCAAATACAATTTAATCCTTCTTTTGCAAAACTAAACTATTAATTCTGCAACAAGTAATTTAGTTTGACCCAGGAAGCTCTGATTCACAAATTGGTCCTTCAAGCTTGAGAGTCTTTTGTACCTGATTTTACTCATGTCAAACATTTTGTTACTTTTGAAGGTCAGTAAAAAACAAGTGAAGAAAGACAAGTTGCAGCTTGGTGAAATAAAATTAGACAATTTCCTGTGTTTTGAGGAGAAGCATCAAGTCAGTCTCAACAAAGTCCTCAAGACCAAGTCAAGTCCCAAGTCTTAGTTCAGTATACGCATTAGTCGTAGTCAATGTCGACTATAAAAAATCGTCGACGCAGATTTGCTATCGATTTGGTCAAGCTCAAGTAACTACAATTTTGCTTAACTTGCTGCACATTTCCACAGCATCACAGACACAGAGACGAGTTGAGCTCCGTGTGACGTTCACGGAGATAAAGACTTCATAACAGCTCATTAAATATGCGCACGGTTTTGTGTTTGTGATGTTTACTTTTGTTGTTGCTGAGCTGGTTTTAACCATATCCAGAACTGGAGCTCAGCTGACCAATGTAACTATAGTTCTATGAGTGAAACAGTTCAGCCTATGACATTCTGGATGAACACTCTACAAATTAGATTGGTGTGCAGCGACAGACAGTAGTCGATCATTGGATGGTGAGAAGCACTGGTTCTGCTTGAGCAGATTCGTTGACTAGTCGAGTAATCGCTCCTGCAGGAGTCAAGACTCAAGTCATCACCTTGGTAACTAGCTAACACTATTTGCACTCGTTTGCACATTTCCACAGCAACAAGTTTACATATTGTTAAACTGATTCAACTGTATGTTTTGACTTTTGTCTGCTGCTCAGCTCAGTTTAGTTGTGACAGAGATGACAGGAGTCTCACTTGTTGCCGTAGTCGATCTTGGAGGTGACTTTCTGCTTGAGTTCGGAGAGTTCGTCCTGCGGCAGCGTTCCGGACAGGATCTGGGAACGCCACTCGATCAGGTCGTAAATCATGGCCCGGACAGTGTTGAACATCTCACGCTTGTCGCCCTGTCACAGAGAAGAGACACCAACGTGAGGAAAATCAAACAAGATGAGCAAGAACTATAGTGATTACCACCTTGCATTATATCACTAAAATGACAATTGTACTACATTTTTCAGTAAAACATTAGTGAACATGACTATAGTTAAGATTTCACTAAACATTTTGCCTATTTTCATTCAATTTGGCTATTTTGATGTTGCTTAGACTTGTCTTTTGTCCAGATATGACATATGTAACTACAAACTTTGTGGAAAATTTAAAATTTTAGCTGCACAGTTTGCAATTACAGACTATTATGTTTTCATATCAACTCTCTCAAATGTGAAATGTGTATTGAATCAATCACAAAATATTATGTAGGATAGGTAAGTTGTTTAAGTATACGTGGCTTTGGGAAAAAGTAGAGTTGGCCAGCCCCAGGAGGTGGACAGGAGGAGAAAGGGCTGCAACCAGACGTCTTTATTTTATAGATACTGTATGTGACGACTTCTGAGATCTTCTGCATGGTTCTCGATAAATTCCATACACTTCATAAATTATCCAGACTTGTTTTGAAGATAACAGCAGCATTGGTATATCAGGCAAGATCACTTTGATTTTTTTTCGACTATGCTATTTCTTTTGCAGTCAGCAGATGGAGTAGAGCTCAATTCCTTCCATGAATAACACATTACGTGGATATCACAGGAGATGCCAAAGAAAAGGCTCTTGTGAGCATGTTTACAAAACAAGGCAGATAATTCATCATATTTCTCTTTTGATAATGTACTCAACATACTTTTTTTGTATTTAGGATCAAATTAGACATACTTTCCACTTAATGTATCTATATTTTGCCCTATTTGTTTCATTTAAGGATGACAAATTCCACCAATTACACATAGACACAATGTTTTCATACAAGATACAAACTATATATTGTGAGGCTGTTCAATGATATGTCTGCAAAGAGCTTAATTTAGCTTCTGAAATGGTCACAATACATATATTCTAGTTCTTACAATTTTTATTATGATCTGAGTTTGTGTGGCCTTCATGGCAGGGCGTTTTCAAACCTAACTCCATAAAATGCATTGAAAAACGGTAGCTGACGACAAGTATAAGCATACAAATCTTGAACAACTCTCTCTACAACTGTGTTTTGTCAGAAATTGTAAGGCACTTTCTATTACAAACAATGGCTGGCAGAAAAATAGTGAACACACAGTGACAGTTTTGCCAGTCTTGCACCGATATGTTTTGCAAGGCTGAGAAACAAAAACGTTCTTGTCGTTTTCTAGTAAAAGCGTGCATTTGCCTCGACTTCTCTGTCACTTCACATTTAGCTTTTGTTGCAGACTCAAATCAATACTAGCTATACAATGTCCAAAGAGAAAGTACATTTGAGATGATGAAATAAGGACATGAACACAACCTTGTGCAGTTACTTTCCTGTAAAATCACGTAGACTAAATAAAGTAGATTTATTTAGTCTGTAGGCCAATTTCCTTGTATATCTGCCAATGGTTTTGGTGGGTTTAAACAAATGTAGCATATTTATTTATAATACATACACAAATAATACTTTATGGTGCTAGTGTAATAGTCAAGACTGCATTAATCGCGCCACATGCACGCGCTTTACTGCCGGCGTTTATTCTCTCTCCTTTCCTGTGTGCGCCAAAACGCACAAAATCCACACACAGTTGGCTTGTTTACATTTAAAAAAGCTGACTTCTGTATTCATTAGCATTTCCTGTTCATTTCATTTCTACAGGGTTTTCACTACATCAGTCTAAAATGACTAAATATTCAGAAAATCAGACAGTGAACAGTGAGTTGTGGCAGATGTCTTAGAAAACATGTTAAAGACTCATAAGTACAGAAGTTAGCAATTCTGAATTTAAACCAGCCAACTGTTGTTCCATGCACAGATTCTACAGGTGCAGGTCGTAGGTTTTGCCGAAGCTAAAATCTGTGCTTGTAGTGAAACAGAAAGTCAAAGTTCATGTGGTATTTAAAGGTAGAACGATAAGAAGAATTCAAGGGAGGAGATGTATGATTTTGATGGATTGCTAAAAGTTGGTGTTGGTTCTCCATTCCCATCCCTAGTTTCAGTGTTAAACCTCAAGTTCATGACCATGAAATCGAGTCCAAGACCAAGTCCAAACACGCTTTACCTTTGCTGTTACTGACAAAATTTCAGTTCATAAAGCTGGATACACACTTGAAAAGTATTGTGTTAGAAACAGACAAAAATTAGTTTTTAGGTTGTGTTCTCAATCATCAACATAATTATTGTAATTCTAACACTCATTCAACATTGCTATTTAGTAGGGATGGGACGAGATCTCGTGCCGCGAGATCTGGCGAGATCAAACTGTCACGATACTGTGCGCACACGTACTGATCTGTCTCGTGAGATTTTTCCATGGTCCTGAAATTAAGTTTCGTATCTTTGAGCAGCTGTAGTAAATATTCTCCTCCACACACAGACTTGTAGCAGACTTATTCTGACAGAAAACAGTCTAAACTCTGTCTCAGTTTTTATTTCGTAAAGATAGGACCAATATTGACAGAGATAATTAGTCCTAAACATTGTAAAAATATATAATCGTCAAATATACGCGCAGACATCGCGGGAACAGCGCGGTGTTTTTCACACTTAAACATAGTTTAAAATAGATCCACAAAGAGATACTTTGGCCTCTGTCATCAATAAAGTAGGAAAGTCTCCTCATCTGTGTGCGTCTGATCCCTGCAGCAGCAGCGGCAGCGCTGTGAAGGAAGGGGAAGGGGGCGGAGTCTGAGCTACACACGGAGGAGTGGATCAATTTCAGTCAAAACTCATATCGTTGAAATAATAAAAATACAAGGTGATACAGATAATGAAAGGTAAAGCTAAACTAAAAGAATATAAACTAACAATAATAAATAATACAAATCAAATTTTGTAATTTGCCTTGTTTAAATTCTAAATTGAAACAATTAATGCAAATTATTTAAAAATCTTGTCTCGTCTCGATCTCGTGGACCCAATATCGTGGCTCGTCTCGTCTCGTGAAAATTCTGTCTCGTCCCATCCCTACTATTTAGTAACTTAAATGTAAATGAATTAATGACAATCGACATCATCTTAACAGTCTGTGCCAATAGAAAAGATTGAAGGATATAATTCAGAAGTTAGTTATTTGATCCTGGTTTGGTTCAGTCCGATGTTGTTTAATGCAGGGTTGTCAAAATACTGAAAATTAAATGTATTTAGTTTAATACTTATGTTTTAATAACCCTCCAAGCACTAAAGTAGCATGTCATTTCAGACTCTTTGACTCAGTTTTCAGTAGTTGTCAATACGATGATGATACAGACTTTCCACATGGAGACACATAGAAGACAGATTTATTATTCATTTACTAGATTTACAGTTAATGCCAATTGTCCCATGCATGTATATTTTTGAAGGTGAAAGGAAGTACCGAGAGAGAAGCAACAGTAACACGGGGAGAACACAAATTCACACAGAGAGATCATGAGATGCTGATTTGGCTGACCCAGGAATCAATCCCATGATCTTCGTTTTGAGAAACCAGAGCTCTAAACACTCTGCTGCTGTGCTCCATTAAAAGGTTAATATAATGTATATATTTTGGCAAAACAACCTGACATAGTCACTAGAAGTCCTGTCTGTTTTTACAGTGTTGATTTGAGGTCATGTTATATTTTTCTGAGAACAGCTTAAGTCTTAATCCGGACTCACCACGTAAAGGTCTCTCCATATAGAAGCCCATTCCCGCAGTGTGGTGGTCACCTCCTGGACCAAAGGTAACTCTGTCGGGATGATCGTCTCCTTCTGCCTGCAAGGACATGGATTTAACAAGATTTAGCAAAGTCACAAAGTTACATGATACAGGACAGATGGAAGTTCACAAAGTGTTATAAGCATGGAGGTGAGTAATGTCAAACAGAAAACTAATATGAAAGTTGAAACTGTACAGTGTAGCAGCTCCAAACATAGTCTTTCTAATATAAGTGTCGACTATTGCTACAGATTGGGTCAGCTTTGTGAGTCTAAGTTTTGTAAATTGGTGTGTTGGAAGTGTGATAAAAATGATAAATTTATGTTGAACAATGTCTGAATTTGGATTGTTTGCTAATCTAAAACAGGAAAACCCCGACCAATAAGAGAAGTTATGTTCTAAATACATATATTTCAAATCACAGTCACATCATTTTCCAATAGTTTTGTTCAACGCTGTATTTGTCAAATGATAGAGTTACTTATTTTTCTTTTTCGAACCCTAACTTATTTATTTTTAAGGCACATTGTGTAACTTTTTAGCCAAAAGCTAGTCCTAAATAAAAGAAAAAACGTTGACTATACTGTATCCCATTTAATAGAAGATACTCTGACTCACAGTTTGGCTTCTGCTCCAAACCAGATGTTTTTACTGACAAAGGATTGGTTACTGACCTTTCATTCACCAATAACTGACGATTCAACACTGAATCTCAATTTCTTGATTTTTTTTTATTATTCCCCAGTCTACATTCTCATAAACATGTTCAGGTGCCTTTCTACCCCCAGAAAGTTACATGATGTTACTTTAAATTAGCATACCTGTCAGAACACGCACTTTCGGTTTTACAACTAATCTTTTTCGATCTCTCAAGATGGCCAAACTTCAGCAGCAATCTATCGCCTTTTAAGAGTTTCCCCACAAAATATAAAGTCCTTCAACTCTGAATTAATGCAGATAAGAGTTCCCAAGAAGTAAATGAATTATTGGCAATCGATATCATCTTAACTGTCTGTGCCAATAGAAAGATTAAAGGATTACATTCAGAAATTAGTTATGCTTTGATCCTGGTATGGTTAAGTTTGATGTTGTTTAATGCAGGGTTGTCAAAACATTGAAAATTAAATTCAAACTGATACTAAAACTAGTGACAAAACTACATTAAATAAACAAGCATCCATTAAAGAAAAACAAAAACATGAGAAAATATGAATGATTTTAAAATGAACTACGGTAAAAACATGAAGGTTTAAAGAAGGAGGTTGGTTGCTGTAGGAAAAAACACTAAGACATATTCGAAGCAGGAAGTAGATCTCTCACCCACTGCTTCGACCGTGGCCTCCTTTAGGTGGATGTAACAGGCAGGAAATATGCCCTGGACAAAAGACGAGATAAGACACAAACGCAAACTGTCAGAACAAGAAGAAATACACCAAAGTTCAGCCATGTCAGAGCCGTGAGGAAGGCTTACCTTTTGGATTTCCTTCTTAACCGATGCCCTCTGTACCAGTCTGAAATATAACAAAAAGGAACATTAGATAAACAGACAAACTCACTCAGCATTACAATACAAAGTCAAGTGAGTAAAGATATTTACTTGGAACTTTATTAATTTCCTTCGGGATTAATAAAGTTTATATCTATCTATATTTAGAACTCTGAACAATGTAAGACTTTTTTTTTCTCTTGTTACATGAAAAGTTGAATTTGGGATTAATTATTTTTTTCGAATCATAGTTGTAAACTGTAAGCTCCATTTCATTTTAAAATGTTTACATCAGTCACATGTTTTGCTTTTCACAACTTTGAACCACGCCATGCTGATGCTCGTGCTAGGTGAAAAACATAGGCAAGGTCACATGGTAAGGAACAAAATACACCTAGGTCAGACTGCCCCTGGTCAAGCTCTGCTGCAGTCACCGCAGCATTTCTTGAAAAGCACAAGACTCTATGAGAAGTGCTCTTTGCAAGGAATGTTGACCAGAACACTGGAACCCACTGCAACCTATTTTCTTTCACAAATGATCAAGTCCTGTTGAGAGCATACAGTCATGTGTGTGACTGAATGAGCTGTTCACTGCATGAAGACTGAATCAAGACAGATCGGAGCTCGAATGGATCAGTTGAGTTCAGTGTTAGACAAAGACGAAACTTGTTCGTGTACTTTCGCCTGAATAAATATGCAAAAAATATAACTGCTCTTTTCTGTGCAAAAATCACAATAGGTCTCCTTCAAAGGAATATAGAAAAAAACTAACAAAATGCAAATGCAAATTTGAATAGTTAGTCCCAACAAAATTATGTAACAAACAATTCTGAAACTTTTTTTTTTTGGAGAATAAAAATACTTAAAAATATTAACAATATATTATATCATTATCGATTATTATCTATAATGTTATATAGAGCAGTGTTTCTCAAACTGTACCAGTTGGTGTACTTGAACCTATTCACCATTTGGATATTTATTTTATTTTGAGATACATTTAGTTAAGTTTTGGTCCTCTTTGGGACTAAGCACTTTTAGCTGCCTTTTTGTGGCTTACAAATGTTTTAGACTTGATTTAATCTCATTCTATACTTTTTAAATTCTATTTTAAGCATAATATACAGTATAACAGAGTTTAGGTCTGATGGTACTCTCTGAGCCAAATATTAAGGTTTTAGAACCACTGATTTAAAGAAATACAGTATTTTAAGTAAATCACCATGTCTAATTATGAACTATTTATCCTAATAACCAGAAAGTTAGAGACTTAGCATACTTGTTGCAAGAAATGAAAAACTTGACTTTGGTCGTAATGAGAAAAGGGCATGTAAAATCACAGTGTTAAAATCTTTGGATGCTTTCGGAAAGTTAGGAAAAATCAAGTACAGTGCATTTATGTCATACTTTCAGCCAAATTTTTCAATGAAGAGGACCAGCTTTGACAAAACGCAGAAGCTAACAGCTCTGACAGCCATAATACATCACCTGAGATTGGATCAAAACGTTTGTTAAGGCTCGTCTCACCTTCATATGTCTCAAGTATGTGCACTGTATCTCCGATCTGCAGAGACAGCTCTCCTCTCCCCGCGCGTCATAGTTATAGATCGCTGAAAACAGATGAGAAGACAAAATAAGAACAGGATATTACCAAGCAAAAGGAAAGAAAACAGCTGATGTAGACACTGAGCTCACTTGTGTCACTAATTGTGTGTCAGTGCGATGTGTAACAGAGGAGTCAAACGGGACGTCCAGCCACTACACAAGATACACCGAGAATTAAAGCAGAAAACTAAAACAAAGATGGTGTTTGCACAACTTTAAAGAAAAAAGAAATTACGTGAAGCTTTCTAACATTTTCAGGAACCCTTACTCATTGTGGTACTATTTTTGATTTTATCACAATTCTTGTAGACAGTTTCTTTTCTTTTTGCCTTTGAAGTAAATACAATCATCTGCTTTTTCAGAAAGTTCCTTCTTGATTGTCAAGAGTTGAAGGTGGGCTATAGCTGATTTTCACATTGCAAACACAATTATTGTTTTAAATCTGACAAGTTTCTCCCATAAATCCTTTTATTTTGGTTGCAATTTCAGCCTAAAACCCTCTTTTTACAAACAACAACATGGAACGGCGAGGGCCACCCAAACAAAGTCAATCAGGACGCATCCTGAATAGAACTAATGAATAATGACTTAATGAAATATAATGCTAGGTGTATCAAATATAATATATGAAACATGGGAGTAAATAAAGGTACATCCAACAGTAAATGTAAAAACTATCCAAAAATTCAAAAGTAAGCTGCTGGCTGTACAATGCTAAACGAGGCTGCTCCTCAGACAGATGAAGTGCAAGACGACTGAGAGGAAATATCACAGACTTTCACTGTCGCACAAATAGATTTAACAGTCTGTACTGCCAACAGCAGTTAGACTGCATAATTTTATGAAATGAACTGTAAGTGTTTATTCCTTTTATGTAAATTATGCTGAAATTCAGTTTTTAAACTGCAAGCATGAATGAAATGAATCAAATCAAAATTAAATGCTAAAGTTAGCATTGTATTCATAGTCACTTTCCCCCACAGCAGGCCATGTCCCCAAATATGACACGCTGCTGACTATTATTGCATGTGTTGATTCTGGCATATTTCAATAGTGTTTCTAAAATAAAATAAAATAAAAAACGATAAGACATAAATATAATCCATGTTTCATCATAAATGTATATATTTTTGTAAATCAAACATGGAAAAATTACTAAAATTCACTTCTTTTATGACTTGAAAGTGCAGCTAAAAAAAAAAAACACAACCTTGAAAATTCATTAGAGATTTAAAAGAAGAAGCCCAAAGTCGCATTATAAGAAAGTGTTTAAGTTTAATTAAAATTGCAAGTGTGATCATTATCACCACATACAAGCTTTTAAACTTTATATATAAAAAATTTTTTTCTGAATACTGTTATATGGAAATCATACTTTAGAACCACAGTTTAAAAATGCAGGTACATAAACACACCATTTTAAAAAAACGCTCTTATTTCCACTCTTTTCAGTTTAAAGCAGTATATACATTTTACGTTCTATTTGCGTTCATTAACTTGCTCAAAAATTAGAAATAAAGGAATAGATATTAAATGAATGGACACGTTCGAAAAGTTTTATTTGCTCTCATAAAAGCGCTGGTCTTCATCCTTCCTCCATCATCTCTGGAATATTTTAAACCTTTATGAAGTCCATTCTGTTAATTAAATAAAACGTCTTCTTGTGGTGAGCTCGCTGAGTGGCTCGGACTCTGACTGTGAGGGTCACTTTTAATTAGCTTGTCTGTCACCTTTGTAAAAACCTGTGCAGCTCTTGTCTACTCTCTTTCTTTTCACTTTTTATGTCTGTCTCTCTCTTTCTCTATACACTTTTCTTCTTCTCTCCTTCTCTGCACCCTATGCCTTTCCGCTCTCTCTTTCTCTCTGCTCCTGTCTGCACTGGTCTGCTTTCTCTTTCTCTTGGCCTAACTCTCTCTGCTGGTCTCCCCTACCCTTTTCTCCCACTCTCCCTCTCTTCAGCTGTCTCTCTCAGTCTCTATGCACCTGTTTAGTCTCTTCTCTCTCTTGCTCTCTCTTTCTCTCTACTTTCTCATTCTCCCTCTCCCCACCTGTCTTGTCTCCCCTCTCTGTTCTCGACCCCCTCTCTTCCTCAATTACATCTGTCTCTTCACTCTCTGCACCCTTCTCCTCTCTCTCTTTATTTCTTCTTTCTCACTTTCCCCTTCTCCCTCTCTGCACCTGTCTTCTAGCCCATTTCTCTTCTCTTAGTCATTTTTTTCCTTTTCTCTTTTGTCCCTCTTTTTCTCCCTCTCAGCACCTGTCACTTCACTCTCTGCACCCTTCTCCTCCTCTCTTCTTTCTCCTTTTCACTCTCACCCTCTTGTCTGTTTCTTTTTTTTCTCTCTCTTTCTCCCCCTCAGCCATATCTCTCCTCGCTCTCTCTCTGCACCTGTCTCCTCTCTTCCTTTTCCTCTTTTGTCCCTCTTTCTCTCCCTCTGCACTTGTCACTTCACTCTCTGCATCATTCTCCTCTCTCGTTGTTCCTTTCTCTCTCTTCCACTGCACTTGTGTCACCCATCTCTTTCTCTCTCTTATCATTTCCTCGTCCCTCTCTCGAAATCTCCATCTCTCTCAAGTATCTCCTCTTCCTCTTTTCCCCCAGTCCCTTTCCCTCTCTCTCGCTCTCTCTGTACCTGTTACTTCACTCTTCACATCATTCTCCTCTCTCTTCTTTCTCCACCTCTACACCTGTCATCCTCCTTTCTCTCGATCACTCTCTCTTCTCACTTTATACACGTGTTGTCCTCTCTCCTTGTCGTCCTCTCTATTTCTCTTTGTCTCTCTGTCTTCATTCTACACATTTTGTTCTCTCTGTTGGTCTGTCTTTGTCAGTCTCTGACTGAGTTCTCTCTCTGCCTTACTTTCTGTCTCTTTCTCTCTGTCTGTCCACTCTCTCTCTCTCTCTCTCTCTCCTAAAATGTACATGTTTTGTCCTCTGTCTCTCTCCTTTTCTCTCTGTGTGTCTGTCTCTCTCTTTCTCCCTTTGTGTGTGTCTGTCTCTGTCTCTCTCTCTCTCTCTCCTTTTGTCTCTCTCTGCCTGCCTGTCTCTCTCTCTCTCTCTCTCTGTCTGTCTTTCTCTATTGTTCTCTCTGTCTCTCTGTTTATCTCTCTCTCTCTCTCCTCTCTCTCTCTCTCGCTCTCTCTGAACTTTAGACAACAATAAAGAAATATAATTAGAATATCAACATTACTCAATACAAGAAAAGAGCTTGCATATGAAATGAATTACCTGAATCAATACAAAATCAAGAAGCAATTTAAAGCTTAGTGTTCATGCAGGACCTGGAGCTAACTTCTAAATAAGTCTCTTGTCATGTTTGGAGTTTACTGCGCCTCTGATTTCTCATCAAGGTGAATTTGCATTTTCAGATAGTAAAACCGACTCAATTAGGACGCAGTGAAGTTCATCAGCAACAGAACAGAAGAGGCAGAGGAAGTGGACCATATTTCCCCACGAGACAAAAACACAAATGCATTTTTAGAAGCGGACTAAACAGTACACTAATTTGGCCAAGCAGGGCTCATTACACATAACCTCTTACATAAGACCGCGCACCACATTATCACCAAAGGAAAAGGGTCATAGTCTGATCATACAGCTACAACCAGCAAGAAAATGAATGTTGTTAAATGAGTAAAGCCAGCTGAGCACTAGAAGAGCTTTAAAGTCTTCAGTGATTTTTAGATGTGTCAAAAATATATTTTACACACACAAAGGATTTATTTGTTCTACAGACAGAGACTCCAAAGACTTGTTAATAGTGTATCATAACCATGTTTCTACCCCTTTTTTTGGTGTCTTTTTACACAGCGTCTCCATTTCAGTCTGAAAAGCGTCAAATAGACACACTATTATCGTAGCGTCATAGTAGATTATCAGTCGACATCACTATCCACTCATGTCACATAAACGTGCAGAAAGACATGCTGTCTAGTTCAAACTCATATTCAAACTCGAACAAGTGGTAGAGGGCTGGACCGCGGCCACGGTGTAACAGTTATCATTGTTGCAGCACTTTATTGTAAACATAAGCTTTAAAATCTACAATTTTGACCATTTATTGTGATAAATACTGTAGTAGTACAGCAAGCAACATGCTCCAGAGTCAAAGTCAATCAAATAAAAGAGCAACTTGTGCTGAGGAGCCACATTGAAACAGTTCGAGGGCCGCATCTGGCCCCCGGGTCGCAGTTTGCCTGAACTGGTGTGACAGATGTTAGGCTCCTGAAGCTTGAGACAGTGGTTTTCTCAGCACATTTTTTACTCACCTCAATGTAAATTGTGAGTTGAATTAAAATTTCAATCAAAACAGTGATAAACTCTTGCAGTTAACTGACAACAGCGCTGGCTTGTGTTGCGGCTACAGCTTGTGTCAATCAGCTCCAACTCTTTCTGCTATCCGGTTGCAACCGCCTCCCCTGTGAAACTAAGAATCCCTACAACGCGTGTTTTGGTTGAAGCAATGTGGGGACATTTCTTTGTGTTTAATGGGCAAGTTTAGATCTAAAGTTACAAAAATGGGTAAGATTAGGTCTGTGGCTTGGAGTTGGTTAAGATAAGTTAAGGATTTTGTAATATTTCTGAATAATATTACATACTTTAATTCACCACAGAAATAAACTGGGGCAGCAACATGTACGTATCAAAGACATGCAAAAAAGGAAAAATATTCCTGGTATACGCACACATTTCAGAGTTCAAAATTGCCGAGAAGAATTCATTTCAAAACAAAAACCTAGACTATCATGAGTTACCACCACACGAGCTCTTATATATGCATAGAAAAAACTATATAATGCAAAGAGTGGACATTCATTGAATGTAAAGAGCTGGTTTCACTGACTCACTGTGCATTTGATGAAATAAGTTTGCACAAACTACGTTGACCATTTCAAATTTCAGGATTCATCAGAGGGGCAGTGGGCTGTTGCAAAGCTCTTTGTGCAAAAGAAAGCTTTAAATATATTAATTTCAAAATATGTTTCTAGCAGATTTTATAGACCCACAGACATAATGGAAGAACAGGGATAATTGAGTACTTTCTTTGCATAAGACTGTCAATGATTTACTAATTGCTATTTAAATCTTGTTGCTAGATTGCTCCAACACTCCAACACAGATTTCCACTCAAGAAACTCTTAAATGTCATGCCATATTACGGAGGAGCTTTACAAATAAACACATTTTAGTGTATCCCATGATTCCTCCGCTAAATGCACTACTTAAAATTTAGCTCAAGTTGCACAATATAATCCAATCAGAGGAGAAAACGTCCTAAAACAGAGTGACTGCAGCGTGCGGAGGAGTGAGAGGGAAAGTCTGTCTCTTCGTGTGGAGTTTGCAGAGGTTTCAGTGGGACCAGAGCCAAAGAGGGAAGCCCACACGGAGGATCCTCCAGCGCTGAGAGAGATCTGAGTGAAAACAGACACACGAGGAGAAAGTACAGTGGGAAACACCACTCTGGATCAACGGAGAAGAGCTAGGGGAAAGTCAGATGTACTAAAGTCTGCATGAGCCTCTGCTGGTTTGAAAATGTTACTGCACAAGCAAATACTAAAATGTAAAGGAGTAGTAAGAATAGAAACTATGCACAGACAAAAAGGATCATTTTTCAGTTGTCGTGGCAACAGCGCAGAGATTTACTAAAGCTAGCTGAATAGTTAAGGCATTTTATCTGCAGCACTACAGATAAGGTCCTCAGCAAACAGACTTAAAGACATGTTTTTAGGGTAATGAGTGATAGTAATGTGCAATCCCAGTGTCTTTGAGAAATCTCAGAAGCTAAAGTCTTCCTGTTCTGTATCTGCTTTTCTAGCAAAGTTTTATTTATTTTTGTGTCACATACAAACAAATATAGGAGTGCATGCACGGTAGCAGAGTGGTTAGAGCTCTGGCTTCCCAAAAAGGAGGTTGTGGGTTCAACTCCCGGGTATCAACATCTCACAATCTCTCTGGGTGGAGTTTTGCATGTTCTCCCCGTGTCACCGAAGGTTTTCTTCGGGTACTCCAGTTTTCTCCCAAAACATGCATGTTTAGGTTAATTGGGCATCACTGTTAATTTCCCTTAGTGTGTGAATGTGATTGAATGGTTGTCTGTCTGGCTCGATGCGACGAGTTGACCACCATCCCGGGTGTTCCCCCGCCTAAGGCCCAAAATGAATACAACTCCATACACAGTAGAGGTTTTTGAGGTGTGGCAGGTTTATTTGTTCTCTGTAGCTGATTTTTCCTGTGTTGACTCTATTTTGGGTCTTATCTTTGACTCTCATTAATTTATGCCACTTAGTGGCAACATATCAAGGTTGTGATGTCACCTGCATAACCTCTATAGAGCAATAGAATGAAATAACTGTATGCTTACCAAAAATATAATTTTACGTTTGAGTTAGAAGGGAAAAAATGGGATGAAAAGGTTTATAGTTAGTGTAACTTTCTTAATGAATATAAAGGGAAAATCAACTTACATATCATATTACTCATAAAAGTTATCAAAATGAAACATTTTTGGTGAAAAAATTCCAGAGTTATACACTTACTAAGTTCATTTGGGTTCAAGCAGACATACAGTAACAACAAAGGTTAATATATGTTAACACATTAGTTTCAGACACAAAACACAAGTGCTAATAAGTATAAAAACTTAACAGACAAGACAAAAGTCAAAGCATGATATCAATTTTATGCTAGCCGATATTTATGTAAAATATTGTGCAGCTGTAATAATAATTTTTTGTTGCCAATATTCCATTTTGGTTATGTCTGTGATCCATGCAAATGAACACAGAAAAAAAAAGCTAATTATTTATAAGTCCTTCCTTAATTGGGTTTAATAAGTGGTCAGACAGAGATTACAACATAAGATTACAAAAGTAACACACAAAAACATTGTCTGCTAAAACCAATTAGTATATTCCACAGTGTAATCCAAGTTTATCTGCATTAGGGAAAGCTAAGGAGTGATAATGCCATTGTAATTAACCTAAGATTAGCACAGGAGCAGGACTTGGCTAACAAAGACCTGTGTCCTCCTTGTGCATTGTGGGAAATGAAAGGGAAATGCCATGTGAAAGTCTATCCAATCACAACAGAGGAACAAGGAGAAAGGAGGAAGTACTGCTCTTGGATGACTGGAAATGTCTCATGAAGTGAAGTGGAAAAAAATCTATGAAATGACAAACATTCTTGCTATTTACAAGGCACAGTGTGACTTTTCTGGTGCAGGATAGATAGCTGTGTGTTTTAATGTGATCAAATCTATCAAATAGCTCTCATTATGAACTACTTGAGTGATGTGTTTTGATCACCTGCAGCACATGAGAATATCCTGTTTTGTCAGTTGTAGACAGCACAGATGTACATGACTGTTGCCATAGAGAGAACTAGCAGTACTAGTGTATATAATGGTCACTTTACACAGGTAAAACAAGGTTCGTGCTTGGTGGAGCAAAATTCCATTTCCTAACAGATTGGCTCTAAGCAGGCAATATGGGGGTCCCAGATGGGTTGTCAAAAAAAAAAAAGATACCCGACACTAATCGATACTAAAACTGGTATCAATACTCAATTCTTGTTTGAAGAAGCACCGATACTTCTTTAAACTTCAGCGGTGCAGCACCGTCAATAAAAGTAAAACAACCGCTATGTAACTTTTCAAAGATAATAATCTGGCATTATGAAGAGCTAGTAACAGATTACACACATTTATTAGATATTTGATGTAATTTCTTGTAATTTCTTCGAAATAGCTTGGAAAAATGCAATCTTTTGTGGGCAAGATTTTATCCCCATGGATCTGACCTGTATTGGTTTTATTGTGTCACATGCTGAATATAGTAAGTTCAAAGGAACATTACAAGCACAACTATACAAAAAAGAAGGCACAAGCCCTCCAACAGAAAGGTGACATAGTTTCTCTTTAAACTGTTTTCCAAAATAGTTTGATTTGGCATTATTTGAGTAGGAGGTGTGCCGCGGGAAAAATGTCAACCAAACAAAGTGCAACGGCTCAAAAAAGGAAAACAGGACTAAATGACTTCAGACAAAATCTGTATACAACAATTAATACAAATATGGGCTGTACTTTAAAGTATTTTAAACAAAGTTTTTTTTGTTTGTTTGTTTGTTTTTTTCCATAAACATTATACTACTCGATATTCATTTTTTTAATATCTTCATAACAACGTTCATGACATTATCCCAAATTTGATATATTGCCCAGCTCTATCTCCAACAATTTTTGCAATTGTTTTATGAACTTTAAATAAACCTCAATATATGCTCTGAATTGAGAAGACTCAGCTTGAGCACAGGGATACATAATTTTAGTTTTTTTAATGTAAAAATGTTTGCCTGTACATCATCTACATCTTCAGTAAATAGTCTTAATAAAAGCAATTAAATGTGCAACCAGGAATTAGCTGAACCAATATCATGGAAAAAACACTTGATCCAGACACATATCATGGATCTCCACTATCAAATCAATGGAACATTCAAGAAAAATGTAAGTTTAAGACAGCAGCAGGAGGAGAAAACCAGTTTGTCGCCACATTTGATGCCAAACGGTAATTAAGTCTTTTGGCATGCACTGCTCCTGTTGCTGGCCTGAGGCTGCGGTGGAATCCTGTGACAGCATTAGGTTTAATTGAAAATCATCTTTCCGTTTCAGGAGGAAGAAGAGATTATTAAAGATGAAAAAGAGAGTTTTTATTTTCGCTCGGCGGTCTCTGAGGTGTTGCTTGGTTGAAAGTTTCAGAAGCTGCACTTTGTTCACGCTGCACAATGGAAGGAAAGCTCCACACAGGGTTTCTCTCTGACTCATCACTCAAATATAGCATGTCCTCATTACAATATGACTGAGTGGAGAGCCGGCTGTAACAGTGACATCACGGCATTGTACATGTTAGCAGTGAGTGGCAAAAATACATGAGTCAAAAGTCAAGGGACCTTTTTTTTGGTCAAAACACAACTTTGATGAAAAAAGCTGAGTCTAAACATAAACTACAATGCTGTGGTAAAGTTTTTTATATACTACCTTTCACAAACAGTTACAAAGTGCGTCACAGGTTAAATACACATACAATTACAAAGAACAACTACACAACATCAAGTGTGATGTGAGCTCTTTTTTGTGCAGGCCAAGATCTTCGCTGCAGAGTTTTCGATCAGAGACCGGACCGCCAATTCTTATTCAGACAAGAAAATAAACTGTTACAATAGTCTAGGCGCGTAGACACAAAAGAATGAATTATTGTCAAGATTGTTTGTTTAGTGACACAATTTCCTGAGTTTAGAAATACTGTATTCTTCCACTCACAACTGCTGCTGAATATTGAGTGTGTGATTGTCTCTCATTTTATCCCATTCAGATTAATGTGAGGGATCGCCACAGTTGAATAAACGGTCCTAAATGTCCATTGTTGTTAGTAAACAAGCTAGCTAAGCTCTGCAAAGTCGCAGTGGCAGCAGGAAAGCTATTTTTCTGCAAAAGTCATTTCTGGGAAAAAAAAAAACTCCTATTGTATTTCAAGAAAGTTTCCTCAAGACAGTACAATAAAAAATAAAGGGTGCTAGAAAGTACCAAATGGGGCTTTTTGCCAGTTTAGCTCTTCAATCTGGCAACATTAGTCTTGTAGTGTATTAAAATATGACCATTTGATCAAAATGAGAATGAACCAATTCCAGAAAACTATTGTGTTACACGCTACTGGTCTGAACATAAGAAATAACACAGGGACTATACACAATTTTTTTACAGCAAAATAACTTAAAATTATTTTGTTCCACCACAGATATTATGTTAATGTATCTATTCAGATACATTAACATGATACTACATCTAATAATGTCTTTGTTCATCCTGTCGTTCCCCAATCGGAGTCACTTGCCGTTGCCACTTTTGTTAGCTAGACTATATTTTCATTACTTAAGTTGTCAGTGGTAACTTTATGAGATCAGAAAAGTCCTTTAAGAAAGTTTAATAACGTTTATTTTTGATAAAGTCCTGTGAAATCAGTCAGTCCCTTTAATTAGAGATGGAACGAGACAGAATTTTCACGAGACGAGCCACGAGATTGGGTCCACGAGATCGAGACGAGACAAGATTTTTAGATACTTTGCATTATTGTTTCAATTTAGAATTTAAACAAGGCAAATTACAAAATTTGATTTGTATTATTTATTATTGTTAGTTATATTCTTTTAGTTTAGCTTTACCTTTCTTATGTGTATCACCCTTGGATTTTTATTATTTCAACGATATGAGTTTTGACTGAAATTAATCCCCTCCCCCGTGTGTAGCTCAGACTCCGCCCCCTTCCCCTTTCCGTTCTTCACAGCGCTGTGAAGAAGGAAAGGGGAAGGGGATACTTCCATGCTGCTGACAGGCACCAGACACACACAGATAAGGAGACTTTCATACTTTTTACAGTTATTGATGATATAGGCCAAAATATCTCTTTGTGGATCTATTTTAAACTATGTTTAAGTGCGAAAAACACTGCGCTGTTCCCGCGATGTCCGTGCGTATATTTGACGATTATATATTTTTCGTGCTAACTTTTATAATGTTTAGGACTAATTATCTCTGTCAATATTGGTCCTATCTTTACGAAATAAAAACTGAGACAGAGTTTAGACTGTTTTCTGTCAGAATAAGTCCGCTACAATATACAATACAATACAAGTCCGCTACGACTTAATTTCATGACCATGGAAAAATCTCACGAGACAGTTTAGTATGTGTGAGCACAGTATCGTGACAGTTTGATCTCACGAGATCTCGTCCCATACCTACCTTTAATACATAACACATAACTTAAATCAGTGCCTCTAAAGGGCCGTGTCAGATTTTTAAACACAGACACAGAGGTGGGTAACACTTACACTAGACAAATAAATAAATACAAATATCTCAATTGTTTAATCAGACAGATAATAAGACACAAATGGGAGCACTGATATATTGTCACTTATCTAGTGCCACAACATCTAATTGGAATAATTGTCTCTAATGGACTATTAAAATAATTGTTGACTTTAATAACGTCAATCATTGTATCTGTGCTATTAAACTCAAGAGCACATCTACAAACGTTCAATCAAGGAGACACTGGTAAAATTATAACCTAAGAGCAAAAAGACATTTCACATTATTTGGGGAAATTCATCCACAAACAGAATTAAAACACACATTACAATAAGGGTTGAAGCTTTGACAAAAAATGTACATAACGATTTCTTTAAAACTCAGGGGCGTTTTTGATTTATCGCGATTCAAATCTAATTTGAGGTAAATAAAATCATCTGCTTCTTTAAAAATTCACTTCATTGCAAACTGTTGAATTCAACAATATGTGCTTTTGCACATGAAAGTGCCAGAACCAGGCATAAGGAACACTTGACACCCCTTCTTTCACCGGGCTAGTTCCACCCTAGGAACAAGTAGCTGCATTTGCATGCTGAAAAGAGGATCCAGGGAACATTCAGTGGTGTCAGCAGCTGGACAGTGAAAAAATACTGTCGAGGACGGGAAATCTTTTAGATCCCTCAAAGCCGTTAGCGTACAGATTTAGGTCTTCCTGTACCTCTGCGTCCGTCCATCTCTCACCGCCATCCGTAAACTTTAATGCCAATATTATTAAAAAATAAATAAAAAATCCAAGGTGCCTGGCATTGATGATCAGCATAACATGCATACAACATCGTCAAAATTACGTTGCAGCATCATTGAAAGGTTCTCGAGCTAAGGAAAAAAGTACTTGCCCCAGAGCAGAAGCTAAGTTGGTCCCCACACTGGCCTCCCTGGTTAGTGGTCCTTCATAGGAACACGCCAGAAAAGGGGCCAGGGGCCTAATCGGTTACAGGAACAACAAAAACATTGCAAAAACGCCAAATCACTCAAAACATAACAATGACTGACCATTTGGAGAACTATTGGCAGCTGAATTGATTTAAAAAAAAAGGGAATTATGATATGACGATTTAACTCATTCTCACTGAGCACTAACCAGTAGCTTTGTTTTACAGGTAATTTATCGAGGTATATTTTGTATTTTAAGTAGGGTTGTGCAATTAATCAGATTTCAATTTCAATTATGATTATTGCTGTAACCGTTTACAAAAATTGTGAAATTGTGTAATCGTGATCATTAGCCGTGACTCATAAGTGAGTTTGTGAGCACTCAGATATTTCCTTGAGTTGTCAAAGTAGGTTTAGAGTGTTCAATTGTAGTGACTTTTACAACAGACCATTTTCATAAGATATCTCACCCATTTTATTTGATCTCTTCATTCTGCATTTAAGGAGCACTCGCTCACTCTTTGTAAGCAAAAAAGAATTTAAATAATGGTGATTTTAATTATTCTTTAAATAATTGGGATTATTATTTTCATCATAATCGCTGAAATTGTAAAGAAATTGTGAGGTAAGGAAAAAAGTTAATATAGACAAACTAAAACCTAAAATTGTTGCTGCAAAATCAAAAAACGAATCGTGACTTAATTGAATCGTCCCACCTATGTCGTAACATAAACAACTAAAATAATCATTCACTGCACCTATGTCCATCTCATAAACAACATTCCCCTTGAGTCCTCTGTCTCTTTATCAAACCCTTATCAAATCACATATAGACCAGTCCACAGGTCGCCTACTTTACTTTGATCAACTCACCGATACATTATTGGGAGGGATTAAACCTGAACCCTGCACTGTGCGACAAGCTAATCACCAACTGCTCCGCGCTGCTTCTGCTGTGACCAGAATATCAACCGGGTCGTAATTAGCTGCAAATATTTGAGCTACGTCTCCATTTGACTCAGCAGGTTTACTTTGAAGTGAAGAAGCTGCAATAAGCCAGAGAAGTGTGTCTTTGGTCTGCCTCCACCACATCTGTTGCGGCTGCTTCTTCACAGCAACGACTTCACAACAGGAAATCCCTAAAATATGGCTCTTTGCGGTCTGCTTTTTTATATATTCAAAAAAGATACCGCTTCTGCTAAGAAAGGTTTTCGGGGGTAAAGATAAGTCGTGCTGTCAGAGATGAGAGGAAAGGAAAATAGATCAGCATGTTCAAATGTCCAACAGAATACAGAGAATATTGTGAGAGATATTGTGAGAATAAAAAGAGATTGGCAGAAGTTAAAATGTGGCTTTGTAGTAAAACAACAAACAAGTGTTAAAGGAGCCAACCACGAAATCTAATTCTCAGTAGGTCTGTAATAAAATGAAATATTGTCAACAAAGTAACAAAAATACATGAGTCAGTAACACAGAGCTTCATCAGAAAAGAATTCTATGATCCACTTTATGTATTAAGCAGTAGAATCTCTACAAATAAATATGCAATGAAATATAAATAGTCCTCTAAGCAAGTAAAAAAAAATAAATCACATTTCAGTCTTTAAATTTAACTGTTTCATATAATTTAGCTAAGCACACTTGCTTTGCTGCATAGTGTTTTGTAAAAAAACAAAAAACCTGTTAGGGTCAGAATGACAAACCATTTGGTGCATGCAATACAACTAACCAGGATTTCCTGCCTCCCACTGGAACGCCACTTGAACTGGTAAAATCTATTCTACTTCACATTCAAGTAGGAATCTGTGAGGTTAACTACTAAAAAAGATTACGCAAACGATGGATTCAGGTTAAATCCAACAACGTTTTATGCACTGTTACAAACATTTGTTTAATGTTTGCGTTTATTTACTTCAGCTTATTGGATCAGTTCATTCAGTTAGAGGAAGGAGCGCATATCAACCTGCTCACGCCAGATGCATCACTCTGAATTAAGTTCTGCAAATAATGAATCTGGATGGCTCTCATCAAAAGCAGTTGGGAATGGGAGGAACTTCTAGCGGAATACTTCGATCTGCTTGGAAGAAGTGCCCACCCACCTTTGCGGTGTTTCAGGCAATCACAGTACATCGTCATAAATAAGGCTCTTGCCAAATCTAGTTGGGAGAAATGCACAACCTTTTTCCTATTCACAAATGCAGAAGCCATCTTCTTACACGAGAAATTGTCGGCATTTTGTTCAAACTGATTCTATAGCTTTAGCTGAACCTGTGTCTGCCTGCATCACCATGTTTGTTGTTTTCTGTGAGCAAGCCTGCGTCCCCACTGTAGAGATGCTTTCTGAGTGGTACAAGCATTCAATACCCAGCTAGCGGTAAACAGATATTGCCAGGAACACAATAATTGTACACTGTCTCCATTGAAACATAGTGGAATGGACGACATGGAGTTCAATGTAGAGTTCGCGCCAGGTGCTCTGGTTTCCCCTACTGCTAAAAACATATTCAGTCACACCTCCCGTCCCCCAGAGCTCCCCTGAAAAAGACATTCCAAACTTGTCAGGCTTTTCCTGGTTTCATAAAAGATCAATTCCATTTTATTTTTTGGAAACTCAGAAGTCTGCTGTAGCATGCTAGTATTTGTTAGCTTCACTACAAAATAGACTCAGGGTCTGGGAAACTTAGGAGGGTAGAATATTCTACTGTATATTAGAAAGTGTTGGACTGCTCCAAAAAGCATAAAAACTGTATTTTGACCCTTAGTGCGCTTAAAATGTGCAAAGAACAGTTCAATACCATGCAGCCCATCTGAACAAACTACATATTTTGCAACATGTTTTAGAAGCAAGACTGAGGTGAGGAGACCTAAAGCTTCTTCTCTGGACCGATTCTGAGACTGGCAACCCATGCAACAGTTTCACTTTGCACTGATAATTTCAGCTTGGGTCTCCCTGCAAGAGCATATTTAATTCTATCTGGCACAAATACTATGCAACCTGCAGTGCTACGTCTCTGCAGAGCCACAACTTGATCCAGTGTTTAACCACCTCACACTCACAGAGAAGCCAAAGACAAAGAGCTCTTCATCAGATGCCAAAAGAGCAGACAGACCCCCCTCTCTGCACGTGGCTGTCCCTCTGTGGCCCCCGACCACAATCACACCAGCTCACAGCTCCAAACGGCACAAGCCACAGTTTTCATGGTCACAAAAATGACAAGAGCTGCAATTAGGTAACATTTTGTCCACTGCTAATAACAAAATATCCAGTTTCCAAACATGAAATTATAAAGAAATTGTTCCCTTTTGAATACTTTCTTACTATTGCTGTACTTGTCTTGTTTTCTAAAGCGTGTAGACACAGCTAGAAAAGCATTTGTTTATGTTAATCTGAAAGGTTAGAACATTTAGTAGAAATGGATTTGCAAGTAAGCCATTTCACTCAATCAGTATGATGGCAGCCAGACTAAGATAGGTTAAGCTCATTAAAGCATTTTGGGCATTTTAAATAGAGAGGAATCCCCTTTGTGAAAGCTTCTGAAGTCTCACAAAGCTTGTGGGAAAAACTTTCAGTCCTCCATTGTTGGTCTTGTGTAGTGGCTTTCTCTGCATAGAATTATAGTATTTGCTCTTGTGACTCTCAGCAACTTAGGAAAAGCTTAACTTTGTTCTATTATATTCTCATGGATTTAACAAAATTACAATACGAATCAAAAAACGACAACAGTATAATGGTGTCTCACTGTCACAACACTAAACAAAAGCAACTTAAAGCCACAATATGTAACTTTTAACCCCCAAAAATAAACTTGCATAAAATATATATTTTTTTTTGTTTAAATGTTTTTCTTCTAAAAATGTTTAATTTTATTTATTTATTTAATATAGATCAGGGATGGAAAATCAGTCAAAAACTTCAAAAATAGTTTGCAGCGATCAAAACAAAAGGCCAAAATGGATCGGTTTTGCTCATGCAGCCACTGACCTATGCACACACTCTCTATAGTTGTATAAAACACATAATAATACAATAAAAGTCACAATGTTTGACGAAGCAATGCCAGAATTTGTGCAAGACCTGATTGAATGGGCATTCTAACTGAACTCTTGAAACTGAATATATGTTATAAAAAAAAATGAGGATTAACAACATTGACTTTATTTTAAATGTAATTTATTAAGGTCTTAAGGTAAAAAAAAAAAAGTTACTATACATAAACTAACAAAATCGAACAAAATTGAAAATTGTGGCTGCAAAATCAAAAACTGAATCGAATCGTGACTTAAGTAAATTGTTCAGCTCCAAATGTTCTTCCCTGTGAGCTTGCATCACACCAAAATTGCATTCCTCTTGCTTGTATCCATAGAAAACACTTATTATTCCACTTCATGGCATAAAACTGCTGCATCTGCAAGGAGAATTTTCCAGAATGGCTTTAACTTTCTATTTCAAGTGGATTATGCACTAGATTTTTAAAAGTAACTATCAAACAAACATACAAGCGATAGACTGTGATCCATTTCAATACAGACAATATAAAATAAGTATATTGCTTAGCAGTTTTTTTAAGTTAAAAATATTATTTATTCCAAAGCTTGCAAAAGGCACGTTCTAATAAAAAGGCAATATACTGAAATCTGCTCAATAAAACCGTAAATATCATTGGACGAAAATTGCCTAATTGAACCTTCTCAAAGTAGTTTTAATTACTTCAATCAATTAGCACGGGTTTATTGACGAGCCTACAAGAATGTTGAAGTTAAAAGTGCCTAAAGAACCAAAGAGAATATTTACGGCTGTAATAAAACAGGACACCCAAAGAACTCAATGGTTTGTGAACAATGAATGAACGTAGGGTGTCCTTGTCTTGCGCCGCGACGTGAATTCTGAATCTGTAACTCGGACACACATTAAACCCATCGTAATAAGAGCGGCCAGTTGAAGCATGTTGCTAATATCATTTGACAGTGGAGGGGTCCTGATGTATTCATTTAATCCAGCCGTGTCTAATCGATGTAATAACGAGAGTTTGTCCGGCGAGTAACCTTTGTTTCACATTGAAGTGTGGGGCACCATTAGCCATCTGTCAGAGCTCAGCGTGAAGCGACCCAACAAAGACTGAAGCTGCTGCGAAGGCCGAATAATCAATAGTGAGGAGTCTGTGTGAGCGGAGACAAACAGGCAGTCAAATCAGAGGTTGTAAACATTTTAATTTAAGGTTTCTCAGGGCTTTTCTATGACTTCTACAAAGGTATTCCAAACTTTTTCATGACTTTGTATAACTTATGCACACATGCGCTTTAATTATCAATTATCAACTTTTCTAAACAGATTTTAAATTAACAGGGCTGTACAATTTGTAGAAATTATCTAAATGTGAATTTGCTGACAAGTGTGATTACAATTTGATTTGCATTGTAATGTAATAATAAAATTCTATTCAAATTTCACATTTTAAATGTATCCAGGACAAAACTTCTAAAATATGTAAATGAACTGACAAAAAACTTCACATACACTGTGTTGCCCTATGAAAAGGAATGGGACAAAATCTTGTGCCATGAGATCTTGCTAGATCAAACTGTCACATTACTATGCGCACACAGGGTGTGTCCTATATTGACAAAAATTAATATCTCAATATTTTTATGAGATTTTTCCTTAGACACTGTACATATTGGGAATGGATCTTGATATTATTATTAGTTTTGTATATTTGAACAGCTGTAGTAAAAAGTCTGCTTCACCTAGAGATTTGTAGCATAATCTGACAGAGAACAGTTTTTATTTGATAGTAATAGGACATTACTGACAGAGATGATTAGTCCAAAACATTGTAAAAGCGCGCAAAAAATATAGTCGAATAAACGAGCAACAATTGCAGGAACAGCAGTGTTTTTCACACCTTGAAATATATTATAAAAAGATATATGTAATTAAAAACTGGGTAAAAACTAAGAAAGACTTGCTCCCTCTTTTCTGTGAAAGCAGCAGGGAGTTAGGAGGCGGAGCCTGCGCGACACATGGGAGAGCGGATCAGTTCAGTCGAATGATTTTTGATCTTGTGGACTTATAAATATGGGAAAAAATGGGTATATGAATTAAATATAAAACACGTTTGGATACTTAATTACAACAAGAACAAGACTAAATACTAAGGCTAACACAGAACTACAGTGCGCTTTAAAATAAGACAGAACATGCTTATTAAAACACAGGCTTGTCTCTTGTTTGATGCTACACGCAAAGACTCTGAAATAAGGAAGCTACGTGTGACTTGTGGTAAAACAGATACATGTTTTCTGTCAATCAACAGGTTTCTCTGGAGATTTCTGTAAACATCTGAAGCCTCAGTGACGGCACACAGCTGACTCACTCACTCACAAATGACTCACAGCACATATTTTTAGAAACTTGTCCCAGTTTTGGAAGATGAAAGGAAAAAAAAGGGAGAATCGTTTTCACAAATTCTGACATTTGTGTGTCAGACACTTCTCAAGATAATATCACTGAAAATAACTGGAGGAATTATAATAATATTGTGATTGCAGTAAAACAGACTTGAAACACTGCAAAAGACTTGGTTAGAATTACTTTTCAGACTTTTGATCTGGATTCATGTAGTTTTAACTGGATAAGATTCGCTTTGCTTATGTAATGTTGAATATTTCACTGTTTCAAGGGTTTGGCTTAAAAAATTCAAGAAATTGGCTTAAAATAAGAACACTAATTTGCCAAAGTATGCAAAATGTTCTTAACTCAGTGGCAAATAATTTAGCTTGAAGCAAGAAGTAATGTCTGAAAATCAGTTCAAAATGGTTTCAAACAAGGAAATATTCAGGGTCTCCAAAATAAGAACTTAAACCTGTCAGATTTTTTTCAATGTGCTGTTGAAATCCTTAAATCAAGCTATTTTAACTTGCCTTAATTTTATAAAGATACACCATATAGCGTATTAGACCAAAAGCTAGATTTGAACAAGAGCATTGTTTCTTTACGTGGATATAAGACTAAAAACATGATTAAAAATAGCAGCAAATAAACAACATATACAATTTTACCACCTTAAAGTTACATGGCGTCACTTTAAAAGGTTTGTTGTTTAACTTAAGCTTGAAAAAAAGCGTGTTTTGGTCATTTGGACCATAGACATTAATCAGTAGACGCTAAATCAGCAGCTCTGCTCTGTTGCTACAAAACGAACAGTGCGACGCCATATTGCTCTGGTTTGTGATGACGCAAATCAATTGAACTCAATGTCAGAAGTTCCACTTTTATGGAAAAAACAACCTAAACAGGCAATTTCAGCAAAACCATAACAAAATGGACTGATTTGTGAACATTGGCAATGTTATAATATGTTTCCCAAACTGATTCATTCATAGGCAGGAAATGCTATACAAACTCCATCACTCACTGATGTGACACAGAAGTGAAGCTGATGTGCAACTTTATTGTGATGTTTCATTTTTGCTGTTCTCACTGTAACATGTAAAGGACGTTTAGTGTCATAAGAGTCTTAAATGATGCACTGATCAGAAATCTTGTATTGAAGTTAGCAATTATACACAAACTAGCCTATGATAAAACACTAAGAAGTTTGTAAATTCAGCAGTAAGTTGTAGCAAGGCTCTGACCTCTCCACATCTTTCATTTTGTGGGCTAATGCTAATGACTATAGGAAAACAAACAGGAGAACTCGCTGGAGTTCTTCAAAACATACCGGACTAGCTCAGATGCTAAGTGTTCGATAGCATCAGAGGCGAACTGTGCGTCTACTAATTATATGTTTATGATTTAGAAATCTTTGTTACACTAAATCACAAAAATCTGTGTTTTTACTTTGAACAGGTTTGCTGACCACAAAATGGACAATTATTTGGGCTGGAGGAGGGTCCCGCTAATGTTTGCTTCCACAGAAATGCTTTAGCTTTAGCTCTTTAGGTGATTTTTTATATTATGGCATAAAATGTATGTGTAGATGACTTTTCACCAACAACTTACTTACATAGTGCATTTAATAAACTAAGACTTTTGCAATAACAGTTTTCTCAACCATATTTCTAGTAATGGTCCTATTTTAATTAACTAAGAGGTAAGCCACACCACAAAATCTACTTTAACCATTTAGTTCCTCAACTTTATTAAACACTATAAATGGTTTATTTTATTTTAAACCAAGCCATAAAATGTAATTAAGAAAACATCTAATCTCTCTTCACTTTCATCCTTTTCCACCACGTCCAAATTAAAACGGGCTGCAGACGTTTGCGTTACTCATCTCCACGTCTGAGGGGAAACAGTGGAACATTTTAGCTGTTGTGGGATCAGGAAACAAGCTGCACATGTCAAACCGCTGGGAGCTGAGCTGTTAGCAGAGCCTTGTCAAACAGCAGCAGTACACTCTGGCTCCAGTGTAAGTCCCATCCAGAATGACTAATGGAAAAGTCGCACTAACTTCCAGAGACTAAAGACAAAAAGATGGAGGAGAAGGGAGTGAAATCAATTCTGAAATGGATTAATTGTAACATGTATGGCACACAGATTACATTGTCTGATTTAGAACTTTGTGTAGTGGCAAAACTTTTACATTTAAAAAGTAATTCTCAAGAAAATATTCAGGATTTCTGCATATGTAAACTTAAAAAAAAAAAAAACGTGGAGTGTATGACATACTAGGGATGTTTTTTTTGCTTTATCATTAGATTCTCTAAATACCTTTGTCACCGTGAGCAACACTTTCACTTCTGTTGTTTGTCTATTTTAACTTCAGCACAACATTCAACTACAGCCACGGACCACAAAGAGGAAGCCTGCAGCACTAACTTAACCTTTCTAATAAATGTATGAGAGTGTGGAAAAGGTAATCCATATTTACAAGACAAAACCTATTTTTTCCTGATCTCATAGCATTTTTTATTTATTTAGTTAAACCCCATAAAAATTAACTGAACAGGAAGTGAACAGTCGTAAAATATTATCAAATATAAACAAGACAACTGACATTATTTGAGCTACAACAAATAATCACGACTGATCAGTTATTTGAATAATCCCATTTACTGTTTAGTAATCAAAAACACTAATTAAAAAAACTGTTAAGTGCTAAGACAACATTTTAGAAATCAGACAAAAGTTATTACTTCAAAAGGTAAAAACGTTTTTTTTGAAAAGACAAAATAGTTTTACTGGAAAAATAATATCTTGGTAAGTTGACATTTTAGACTAATTTAATATGAAAACATTTTGTTTTCCATGTATATAGAAAATTGTATCTCACCTAAATCAAGATAATATTTTAATTAATGAATGCCTTGGATTTATCCAGCGCTTTTCATGACATCCAAAATGCTTCACATTTTGCATTATTCATTCATTTCACACTGGGCAGTGGTAAATAGGGCTGAGCCATAATAAAATGAGAGATCAAATTAAATGAATTGTCAGTTATTTGGTGGTGGGTTTTGAATTGAAAGATCGAATACCAATCTTTTGTGAGTAAAAATGTGTTTTTAATCTAATAAATATGGGACATATTTAATTTGTTTTTGAATTTTATTTTTTTTAAACAAAATTGAATCAAAAATCGAGATCTATCAATATGAGAAACAAAATCGTGATAATATTGTTTCCCAGATTGACTAGCCCTAGTGGTTAAGCTACTACTGTAGCCACAGCTGACCTGGGGCAGACTGACAAAAACAAGGCTGCCATTTTGCGCCATTGGTCCCTCGAACCACCACCAACCATTCATACACACACCAGATCCATACTAGGCAATGTGGAGGAAGTGTCTTGCCTAAGGACACAACGAGTTTCTCCTCTGTTCGCCCGACTGAGGTTCCTCCATAAGTCTCCCATCCAATCTGACGGGATCAGGCTTTGGCAAGCTGGTACGGCCACAATATAGTGCAAATTATCTTGATTTAGGTGACTTACAATTTCATTCAAGAATTTTTACTTCCACTAACATGCAAGTTTAGGCTTCAAGTGACCCACATGGTTCAGTTTAGTATTGGGGTAGGTTACAATTTACCAGTTAAACCCAAAGAAAACGTCGTCACATGGCTTCAACCAAAGTTCGAGACTATTTGACATTTTGGCTTTTCGTAACATATTGACATAAAAAATGCGTGGAAAAAATGCTTATTGTACATTTTTGACATTTTGCTCTATATCTACGTTTTCTTCAGAGACTGGGCTGCCTCATGGCCATCGTCGTCATCACCATCACCACTTTAAATACACCTTGTCTGTTTTCTTGCACCTCTCAGAAGACGTTCTAATAACAGAGGAGATATCGGTCATCATTGCACATGAAAGGAAGTCCCAGAATAAACACTGGTTGTAGAAAATACTCGGTGGGCCTGAGCGCATCGATTCACTCTGACTTCCTGCTGACGCCAAAGGAAACCAATTTCTACTGCTTTTATTTACAGAGAAGGCCTGCTGATAACTAACAAGAGAGAAGGGCCTATTATATGCAGCAAAGACTGAGCACAGCAGCAACATGAAGCTAAAATGTTATATAAACTGTAGTGTTGTCACATTACAATACAATACACTCAATTTACAATATCACAATGATAAATTAAAGTGAAGCTAAATACTTCTAAAACTCTCCAGACAAATTGCCAAAAAGATTTTCTCAAGAGCAATGTTATTTTAACATCATAGACACAGTTTAACAGCCCCCAAATGTAAATATTGTTTAGCTTTAAATTTAAAAATGTCCCTCAAAATGATCCGACCCCCACTTTGGGTTAAGTTAATCACTACAACTAATTGTTAACTGGTCTTTCTACAGGTTCCATGAGCTGTGGAGAAGCATCAGATTTAACAGAAACTACATGAAAATTGTATAAATTGAATGTTTTTTTAAACAAGTTTGCCTGTTTTTATGATACTAAATTTCAAACTCAATTTTAATATCAAGCCTAAATATGATACTAGAGATAGACTGTATCAGCTGGCCGATATATCGGTCTATGGTCTAATCGACTATCAGCCTCAATTTTGGCCGATATCTGATCAGGCAGTTGTTAGGGCTTTTCCTTTGTGGGAAAGCCGCGCTCACAGTGATCATCAGCCGGGTCTGAGTTAGTTTGGAAAGAAACAATCAGACTTCTTTTATCTTTCTTCATTTCTATGTCTACAGTTTTGGTTTTATCATTAACATGAATTTAAGTTTTCTTCTTGTTCTTGTCCAAAGTCTTCAGGATGACAGACCACCCTCTCTGCTTTAATAAGTGCTTATTTGTTTGTCAATGTGAACAATAAAAACGCTATAAAATGATTGTTTCTTTGGCCAAAAAACAATCGCGTATCATTACAATGTGTGAAAGAAAAGTACCATGGTGAATAATAGTTTAAGTTTTTTTTTTTATTTACTCTTTCACCTCAGCTATGCTTTTAAAACAAAAAAAAAAATAAATAAAAATAAAAATTTGCCTCAGAATCGGTATTGGCTAACAAAATTTTTAAATATCAACATTGGCCAAAAAACAACAACAACAAAACCCATCGACTGATCTTTATATGATACCACAATGATCATTATCAAATGCTGTTTTCAGGTCAGTAAATTTCAACTGAAATTTTCAACAGAAATTTATTAGATTGAAATTTATTTATAATTCCTGCTAACAGACAGCATTTTTTTTAATCAATACTTGTACAAAGGAGTATCTAGATTTGTTAATAGTTTTAGTGTTGATTAGTATTAGACTTTTGGATACTTTTGACAAACCTAAAATCCACATCTCCAGAACGTCCTCATGTGACGCTAACTCAAAAATCTCGTATCCAAGTCACTTTTGGGTTATAAACAACTAATCGATTACTAAAATAATCATTACTAACAACCCTAGGACCAGTTAGTTATTGTCCCAGGGCTTAATCTGTATCAAAACTTAAATGTGAGTAATGCTTTGGCACTAAAATCTTCACAACTATTCTATTAGAAAAACCAGGAGCGTTTCACTTCCCAACATCGCTAAAATATATTAACTATAGATAGTAAAAAAGTCTCTCACTTCCCCTCTGTAAAATGGACTTTCCAAATGATAGACCATCCTCGCTGCTTAGAACACCAACACTGATAATAAAATGTCATAATTCATGCCTTTTTAGAGACGAGCTGAAACGCTGAGCTGAAAATTCATATCAGGGACCAGATTTATGTAGTTCTGCGCCACACTGTTTTAATTGAGTCCATATTTATGAGTTGCCTGTGTGTGGGACCGGGGATTCTCTCAGTCTGTGCACAGCAATGGGAAACACTTCTCTGTATCTTGGCCTGGCCTGGCTTATTGTCATAGAAAAAAACAAAAAACAAAATTGTTATACTGTGATGGATATTCACTTTATTCTGTCTCACCTATAGTTTACCGGGCAGCACATTTCCTGTTTAGCTCTGTTAAGTTTGCAATCAAGTTATCTTGTCTGTTTTGTGGAGGAATTTCAAATGGATTTAAGAACAGCAAAAATGAATTCTACAGGAACTAAACGGCTAGATATAAATCCATTTGAGGCCGCCTTGCAGGACAGACAAGCTAACATGTTAACTACTAAAACAGGCCTAAACAGGAAGTGTGCTGCTAAGAGAACTGGGCCTGGTGGAATAAGGTGAACAGGCAAATCAGGGACATCTCTATGAAGACAAGCTTGTGACAAGTCATTTTAAAAGAACATATTTAAGATTCAGATATTGAACTAGGAAAATGACTATAAAGCCATACGGTAATTTTATATATTTTTTGTCCGACTTTGAGGTATTTTTCATAGTTTAAAAAAGTATAGTAATCGTAATTTGCAGTCTCTAATAAAACAAGGTTCTGTTCACAATCAAAACTCTTGGTGATAGAGTGGCTAACACTCACAGCAAGAAGGTTCCAAGTTTGACTCCCGGGTGACCCAAGCCTTTCTGTGTGGATTTTGCATGCTTCTCCCTGCGTCTGGGCAGGCTTCCTCTGAGTACTTTGGTCTCCCCATCAAACAAAACTTGCATATTAGCATAATATCCTCTAGTTCTGGTAGTCCTGATGAAGCCTAGCAAGAAGATCTGGGGATGGGTCCCCGAGAGAACTACTGTTGAGAAGATGCTCCAGAGCAGAGGCGCCCAAAGTGGGACCCAGGGGCCATTTTAGGCCCGCCAGGGGTGTTACTTTGAGAATTATGAGAATTTATTGTGGAAAATGTTAATTATACAAAATTAAGTTTATTCTGCTAAACATGCTCATATAGTACAATTTTATTGCAAATAACTTTTAAATGCAACACAAATCATGTTTGGCTTTGGCGCTGCAATTGTTAATTTGGCTCACTGAGGAAAAAGCTTGATCCCAGCTTGGTTTAAAGGATGGCCAAATGCAGAAGACAAACTTGGGCAATAAAGTGTGTATCTTGACCATAAGAATGTGATGATGTCATAAATCCAGATGGTGGGCATTTTTTTTCTATTAAAGCTGGATTACTTAACTTTTTGGTTGTAATAATTTATTTCTCACAGATAGCTAAAAGCAGCATTCTGATGGCTGTGCTTGGTGGTCCACCTCAGTTTCACATTGCTGTTTGTAAAAAGTTATAGTGAAGCCAAAACTTAATGTATATAAATAAACTAATGCTAAAAGTTAGCAAGAACTGGGAGCTATTTGGAGATTTAACTACTTGTTTTTGATTTCACGGTCTTGTAATCAAGTACCGTAGCTTTAAAATTGATGTGCTTTGATATAATAGTAAAAAAGCTAATTGGACATTGATTACACATCATCAGGACAAAAAGCTAACATCTTCAGGGTCAATGGAGGAGATGGGAGGCCGAAAATGTGAGCTTCGACCGGGTAGAAACACTGCTGGATTGATATTTGACTAATTTTAATACTGAAAATGTAACTCATCATTTGTTCTAACTAGATAGGTACAATAAACAGAACAATCTGGATAGCCCTTCAAAGAACACAGACTTTTGCATAGACTGACTGAATGGGACATTAAAATATCACACTGTCACAAAATATTACATCCTGATCCATCACGGCACAATCACAGACCCTGGATGTAAAAAACCAGCTTCTAAAGTTCTGATTTATACCAGATTGGGACATTTGGCATTTCAGAATAAAAGAAGAGAGTAATGAAATTAGCTAAGGTCAAGAGAGGTGAGATTTGAAAATGTCTCTGCACAATTTGTCTTTTTGATGATATTAGCGTGGAGAGAGAGAGAGAAAACTGGGACCTCAGCCCAAAACACTTGAACGGCCATTTGAAGTGGTTCAATAGTTCGCGGTGAATGGGGAGGAACGCCAACAGACTTAATCAATGGGACGCATCAGCAAAGTTAGGTTTGAGAGACAACATTCTGCACATGCCTTTGGGAACATATGTTATAGCGACTGGTCTGATTACATAGGACTTTGGTTAGCTCTTCATGATGAATAAGAAAAGATTTTGACTTTGGTAAGTTTTAGATGTTTTCTCTCTAGCTGCATTGCTTAAAGGTGCACTGTGTAACTTAGACTTAAAAATAGAGCTGTGCAATTTATTGAATTTTAGATAATATCATGAATATTGTTTTGGAGAAATGCAAAAACTTAATATCGAGTATATCGTGCAGAGTTTACTATAAAAATTAATGGAGTAATGCTTACTCTCTAGTCTTTCTAATAGACAAGGCAAGTATATGAATTTGTACATGAAGTAATCCAAAGTGCTTCACAAAAAGACAAATTAATTTGACAGATTTGTTCATGTTTTTATTTCAGTTTAGTATTGAAATTAATTGTTCAGTTGGCAAATCTTTAAGAAAGTCAAAGCATGTTCAAATCATGTCAATAATTCAACCAATTTTAAACTAATGCATATTGAAGGTTTTTCCAGTGTAGTAATTTGAAGATGTTTTAACACATTTATGTTGAACTGACAGAATATCATCCAACTTGTTATCGTGATGCGCCAAAAATGTATCGAAATATTCATTTTTGTCAATATCGCCCAGCCCTACTTAAAAGCATAATAAAATAATTCAATCACTTGGTATTGTGGAAGCTACAACAAGAAGCCTTCCTCTAGGACAGTGGTTATTATCAACCTCAGGGGTCAGACCCAATGGGAGATGCAGTATTTTAGTTCAACTTTCTTTTTTGGCTAAAAAGTTACACTGTGTACCTTTACCAATGAATGGTTTGCCGAGATTAGAATCGTTTCAGGAGGATGAGTCAATTGTACATGTTTTTTAGTGGTAGGGGAAATTACGATGGTATGCAGGGCAAAAAAACACAAACGCAAATTCAAAAACATGGACCAAAATTTGAAAACAAAAACACACTAAAACTGAATAAAACACATTATGACAAGAGATCACTCTGAGTCTAAGTTACTTTTGATGTCTAATCCTGTCAGATCTCAGAAGCTAAGCAGGACAGGGTCTGGTCAGTGCTTGGATGGGAGACACTAGAACACTGAGGCGTGATTTTAAATTTGCATTTGTGGTTTCAAATTTTGATGCGTTTTTTGAATTTTGGTGCGTTTTTTAAATTTGCGTTTGTGTTTTGTCCTTCAGTGTCACCGTATAGAAGGTGAACCACACAAAAGAAATCTTCACAAACTTGGGGAAAACTCAGTTCGTCTCAGAGTCGAATAAGGACATTCTTTTAACGTTCTTTTCTTTTAATGAGGCCAGAGTTCTAACCACTGCACCATCGTGTTGCTCAGATATCATAGAATCATAGTCAAAGTAAATCTATGGCCCTACAAGCAGTCATGTGAACTTGACACCTTTTTTATGAATGAACCATCTCTGTCATGTGGGCGGCTCATTCAAGACACAATCAGCCTTTTCAAAGGATGACCTAAAAACGGACTGTGCTGCTTAAAAACAGACGCAACATTAAAAGGGAGCTAACAGACTACATAGTGTTGAGCTTCTATACTGTAAATAAGATGTTTTGTATGAATAAACCATCCAAATTGTTTTAACCCAATTCTAACATAATGAAGTCGTGAGGTCATAATGAAAAATGAGCAGAAATGAGCAATTCAATCGGAAAATTCTGAACTTTGTGACTCTGAGAGAAGATTGTTTTGTTCACAAACACTTTCAGTAAGAATTTCTCGCAATGTTTTAAAAATTAGATCCCTGACTTCTTGTACCACTTGCGGGCTTCCATAATGTTCAATTTCAATTCTGATGATTGCTCTACTTGAATACAAAAACTGTAATTGACAATAACTACAGAGAGGTTACACAGTGGATCGTAAACTGTGGTTAATGATTTTTACGTTGCAAATAAATATTTTGGTTTTGAATCGGACCATTTGCTCTCCTAAAGTCATGCATTATTTTTTGGTTGCAATTATGGCTTAAAAAACACTTCTTCCCAACAACAAAGTGAAGCTGGAGAGGACCACCCAAGCACAGCCAATCAGAGAGCAGCAAAGAGCTTCTTAGTGGTCTCACTTTTTCACCTTTCTCTTTATTTTATTTTGTATTTTCTCTTGTTATTTCAGTGTTGCAGTCTTGTCACTTTCATATTTAGTTTACTTTCTAACCTTGTAAGACGCTAGTTAGACAAAGTTTAATGACATTATTAAAAAAAATAGGTGTAAAGAAACCACTAATAAAGCAGCAGAGGAATTATAAAAGTTCCAGAGCAGACTTGGAGAGAAGAGAGTGGGTGTGTGAGCGCTTGTTATAATGACAACACAGAAATGTATTAGAAGTTTGAATACTTTAGCCTGTAGTCTAATAAAAGCTTTACGTTTGAATAATAAATCACAGACACACAAACGTTCCATACTTTAAGGTTCAGTTCAAAAGGCTAAATAAACTTTTGTCTTTGAACAAACATCCAAGCAGAAGAGACAAGCAAAGAATGGGTTTTGGGTTACATTTTTTTGCACTATTCTAATTTAAGTCCCTTTTGTCAAGTGAACTGTAATAACATTTACACCTTAAGTACCCTTACAAAACATGAACAAAGGCTTAGATAAAGGCATGTGCTACGTATATAAATATAGACTGATTCAAGCTTAGTAACTGCTAATACCTAAAATGAACTCGTACCGACTCTCTTTAAGGAAAGTCAGTGTCGTACAATCCGAGTCAAAGTCTAATATCACAATACTGAATACATCTTATTTTTTTGCAGTTTCAGAGATATTTGTACATTATTCTTTTTCTGGTCACAAATAAAAAAGTGAGAAGTGACATGTTCCAGATTGTTCATGTAAAATTATACTATTTATTCTTCAAGTCTAAGTCCTCTTTATGAAGTCAAAATAGTGACTCATGTCTAGCTTGCAAAATAAGTTTCAGCACAGGAACATACAGTTGCAAAGAATAATAGAGAAATAAGTTTGTATTATCCAGCCTAAAGGTTCATGTCTTTACAGTATATTTAGTGGATTGTATTTCAAATGAACAAGCTCAGTGTCAAATAAATCAGTGTAGTTGCAGATAAAGTGGTACTGAAACTGCTCCGCTAGAATAAAAGGGGAAAAGAAGACATAATCAGTCTTTTTTAATCTTATGTTTAGCTTAGTTCATTCATAGTTGAAAGGAACAGCATGAATGGTCAAAACTATAAATACACCAGTCTTAGCTACAAGTAGGGCTAAGCGATCTGGGAAAAAAAAGCACGCGTTTTTTTCTTATAATGATCGATCTTGATTTTCGATTCCATCTTGTTAAAGTTGAGGTAGCTAATTTTTCAGTTGTAAATTAGTAAACTTTGTGTTTTCCACTAAAAAGGATATAATAAATGCAGCATTTGGTGGAAAAAATGAGACCACTGTGTGTGTGTGTGTGTGGTGAACTGAATAATAAAGACTTTAAGTTCTAATCAGGAGTCAAATGCTCTACTCTGATTGGCTGCGCTTGGGGTGTCACTCCAGTTTTCACTTTATTGTTTGTTAAAAGACATTTATAAACTATAACTGCATCCAAAATGTTTAAATATATATCAATATTCTGTCTCAAAGCTTGACTGTAGCTCCAAACCACACATTTTTACTGACAAAAGATCGGTTTTCGATCTTTAGATTCAAAACCTATGACCAAATAAGTGACGATTCAATTCGATTCGATCTTGTGATCTTTTGATTAATTGCCCAGCCAGAGTTAAAAGCTTATTTCCATAAGACCGGGGTAAAACTGCAATACAGAACAAAATATGGATATAATATAAAATACTTAAACATCGCAACATAAAAACAATTAGCAAATTACATGTAGCCAAAATGAAAAATAATCTGTCACTACATTTTACCACAATACACAATAATAACCAGGGTTGGCACAATGTAAAACCTATGTAAGCTAAATCCGTGCAATATCCAAAGACAGGCCAATGTAACACAGGTGCAAAATCTATTTCCAAAGCACCAATGAAGACGTATAAGTGCAATGAGACCAACAGCTGCTCCTCAGGCCCAGAACAAAACAAGAGACAGTGTCCTGCAGAGAGCATCATCACTCTCAGTCCAACTTTCTCTCACTGAACGGAGAGGCCAATACAAGAGACTGATAGGAAAACCTCACACAGCTACTTTGGATTAACTTTGCCTGCAACATACAGAACACAATATACAGATTAAAATGTACTGATTGACCTTAAAAAGTAAAAAAATATAATAAACTCCAATTCAGCTGATTTGCTAACGTAGCAATGCATTCTGGCTCAGAATGTTCATCATGATAGTTTAATGTTTTTTCACAGCTTTAGCGCGAGGTGAGTCTGTATGCTAACAAAGTAGCACAAGCTAAAAACAACAACAAAAAATTGGCACAAACGAATTTATAGACATAGACAAGATTGCGACTAATTTCCACCTAATAGAACATTAACAAGACACCAATGCTAGGAAATTGTTTTTAAGTTATATTGTTGCAAAAAATCGAGTATAGCCTTAAATCCATATTGACTAGTGGTATAGTCCTTGTGATGAATGTGTCATAGTTTTACAGCAGTTAATTGCAATTATGAAGAAATACAATAAAAGTAAAAATAAAGAAGTAATCATCATTTAACAAAATATAAGATATAATCATTTGTTAATTCATAACATCCGTCTCATCAGTATCAGCATTTGTATCTGCCGATATTTTCTATGCATTATTATCTGGCTGTGTATCCTTTTGCATTAGGATGGCTCTGCTCAGATAGACCTGAAGCCCAGGCTGCTGTAGACAGAGCCCTTTAGCTCATCTGCAGAGTTGGCTTGTTGTCTCTCATCATCTTCTTACATCATCTTCATGAAGTTCAGCTCTATTTTAAATATTTTATTATATTAATATTTTTTATTTTAGATTCTTTATCTTATTTGTGTTTTCTGTTTATTGTCACATAGCACCGTAGCAAGTTCCTAGTCTGTGATTCTGTTTGTTCACTGACAATGGCAATAAAATTCTTTCTGATTCTGATTCTCAGTGAGTTGCAGACCAAGCAAACACAGTAACACTGTGGTCAATGAACCAGGTATTGGTCTTGTTGCTTGTGGAACATGAGCCAAGTTCTGCTGAAACATGAAACAGATCTTCACAAAGCCTGTCAGCAGACAAAGTCCTGGAGATCCTACTTTGACAGTGGTAAACAACTCAGTAGACCAACAGCAGCAGATGATAGGATCTAGAGCTGCAACAAGTTAACTATTAATCGCAACTTCAATAATCATTTATTGAAATAATCGCGACTGTTTTAGTAGTTGAATATTAACTGATCTATGTATTGGTTCCAAACATCCCATGAGCTGTGCAAAAGTTTCAGATTGAACAGAAATTGCATGAAAATTGAGAAAATGTAGTGTTTTTAATGTAAAAACTAGTTTGTCTGAGCCTAGTGTCATCATGATGCAAAATTTCACATTTCTATGCATTAGACTGACATTTTCAGCACAATATAGAAATATTGTCTTAATTTTTGGTTTTAGACTAGCTTTGATTAAGCTCAGGATAATTCTATAATTTCTCAGAAAATATCAAATTTTGTCCATGTTATGTTCATTTTTTAAGTATCGATACTTGTTCAAGTTGTTATTTAGTGTTGATTAGTATCTATTTTCGCTACTTTTGACAACCCTTAATCTACATCTTACCACAGCTCAAATTTGACAAAAAGTGACCGTTGCTTTCTAAACAACAAATCAATTAATCGAAAGAATAATCATCCAACTAATCGATTACCAAATAATCATTAGTTGCAGCCCTGTATGGATCCATAAGCATTTAAACGCTCAGGAAAACAAATGTTTGGACTTCACTGCATCTTCAGTGACACCAGAACTTTACAGTTTTATTCAACTAGTGAAGATGCTGATTTCATGTTGGCAGGAGTTGGCTCCTCCCACACTGTCAAAAGCTGGTTCAGTCACCACGATGTTGCCAGGATTGATTGATCTCGTACAAACTCACCTGAGCTGAACTTTATGAAAATCTGAGTCTTGTCCAGAAGAAGATGAAACCAAACCAAACTGTGCAGATGAGCTGTAGGCCTCTGTCTACAGCAGCCAGTACCACAGACTGAAATCCTCCAGGTCTCATTACACCGATGCAGTAACTCATGCAAAAGAAGACACAACCAAGTATTGGAACATCCACATGAACAGACTTCTCATAAACCTGATATTTCTTTTCAAAATATACTTGTTCTTAAAAATGTTGTGCAATATTGTAATCCTTTGAGACACTGATTAAACCAAAACTATACCAATTTCAAAAATAAAGACATGAATTATTTCACTTCATGTGTCACAAATCTAAATTATATATGATTTGACTTTCAGAACCAATCAAGCCTACAAAATATTGAACATTTACTGATATTCAAATTTTTTGAGACTTACAAGAAGTGTGTTTAGATATGGCGATTACACAAAAAAACAGATTGTTACTGGATTAGGAATAAAATCTTACTACTACTAACTACTACTACTACTACTACTACTACTACACTACTACTACTACTACTACTACTACTGTATATCCATGACACAATACAACCTACTTGACAACTACTTTCCCTGATGCTGTAACTCATAAGTAGCCTCCAAACATGACACAACTTTCTCGCTCTCCGGATGCAAAACTACAACTTATGCAACCGCAGCTGATAAAATCTAAGGATACGTCTAGTCCAAACATATCATCTGACACAACACTGACACTGTCCCACGTTTTACTAATGTTACTTTTGGGTATTTTTGCAGTGGCAGAGGCCCCGTGGACAGACAGGAAACAGCGCTGTGACTAGGCGCGCCTAACACAATTCCCAATCCACACAGCTCTTTCTTACAATAGGCACAGATTCCATTTGCATTTCATGTCAACTTATTTGCAAATTCACCGTTTTACTCAAATCACGCACAGCTCCGAGCGATTTACGCAAAATAAACAATATCCAAACCACAAATTACGCTTTAATTTCTAATCACAAGCTTTTCAAACTTATAAAGACAGCAAAAGAGGCTAAGAGAGAGAGCTAACGATGGAGCATGGGAGAAGTTTTGTTACGTACCGACGCCGTACTTTTCCCTCTTGGTTGGCACCCAGCGCGTCATGGTGAAGTGTGGAGAGTTGGCACGCGCTCGGTTACGTCGCTTTTGCGTGGGGAAATAAAGTCCAAAACGTGAGCTTTCTTGTGTGAGCACGGGCAAAGTTGAGATTAGTTTGGGCTGCGCTTCGGAGTGGCACAGCGAGCAGCCATTTTCCGCCAGTGACAAGACGCGTCGCGAGGGGGAGACAGCGAGGCCAAAGCGAGGGAAAAGCTGCAGCGCGAGGCAACAGGAGTTCATGTAGGCGGGCGACAAGGCCAGTTCAGCGACACTTGTGAAGAAAAAATAAGTTTGAAAGGAGATTATACAATGTAAGTTAATAACAAGCTAAGAAATCCCGCCATTCTTAATAAATTTAAATTGGATTACCTGATATTTCCGTTTCTAAATTAGCAGGCTAGCTCTTTTCTACCCAAATTAATTGTAATGCTGCCTTCATTTGCTCTGGAAAAGATGGTGAATTCCATTTGTGAATTGGTACTTACTTGTTAAACTTGTTAAAAACACATTTCATCTTGACAAAATATGTAAATCCAGTGTAAACAAGTAAATTAGTTTCCAATGCCCGTAAAAACAGAAAAAAAAAACAAAAAAAAACATTTAGACTTTTTACTTAATTGCAGTTAATGGAAAAATCAATGTCGTTCAGTTTTGTCACATAATTTTCCAGATAATAAAATAATCTACTTGCCAGCTACTGAAAAACATTTAATATTCTTCATTTATGATTCTTCTTTTGCCACTGTCTGCTTATCACAACTCGTGCATCAAAAATATTTCCCAGTAGTAATTACGACATGAGGGGGCGTTCATTTGCTCTTTCCCACTTTACCATAATTCCCACACCAAATGAAGGCTGCATAAATTATGAAAAAATCAGACCAATGGAGTTCAACAGTGACCGCCCACTTCCTGGTTCAACAACCTCAGGCATCCATGTTAAATGGTAATGCTAGATAGTCAGGTCCGGAGGATGATGGTTAATTTGGGAGATAAATAGGAAAGGGTTAGGGTGATGGTTAAGGTAGGAAAAGGTTTGGGTAAAGGTTAGATAAAAAATATTACATTTAAGCACGTTTAGCAACAGAAATATACTCATTACCATGCAACCAGCTCACTTCTGTCCTTCGGACTGACTATCTAGCACTACCATGTTAAATCTCCATAGGGTTTCAATACAGTATATATTAAAAGTTTGAAAATCCTCACTGCTATGACTTTGTGGTGAGTCATGAGCATAAGACCTACATTTTTGTTCAAAATCTGTTTCTGCAGCTTTATAAACTACGACGTTATTAAGACGTTTTGCTGAATTTTAAGTTGTAGATGTGCTTTTTAAACTGACCTGTGGGTCTGATTTAGCACATAGCTGGCTAGCGCGCAACATGACTTTAAACTCTTAATATTTGAATTTTTCAAAAAGCCTGTGGCACTTTACAATGGGGTAATTTACCTCCTGAACCAGAGCGATCTTCCACTGTTAAGTACGTAATAAAGTGCTCCGATTGGCTGTGCTCGAGTGGTCCTCTTTAGTTTTACTTTGCCATCTGTAAAAAGCCGTGATTGCAGCCAAAAATAAATAAAAAAGGACATTTACTATGTGGCAAATAACTTTTGCTAGAGACAAATTGAACAAATTACATACCTACTTCCTGTTTTGCAATGTGAAAGTCGGGTAACCCAGCTTTAATTGTACCAAGTTAGTATTTTTGTTGCGATTGTAATGCTCAAAAACCTGTTCTTTGACTAATATGCTGAAATATCATCCTTGAATTGATTTGGATGAACATATTTAATTTAATCACAGCTCCAATTAATAATCATTTTACTAATTGGTTAGCTTAACGGTTATTCTTTTGATTTATTAATAATAATTAGTTGTTTGGAAGTCATTTACAAAACGTCGCTTGAGGACATCCTGGAAGTGTTTAAAGGCATTAGCTAGTTACTTGTGATTGATTGTTACAGACATAAATTGTAATTTTGGAAGCTGCTGAGTAAATAAGTGCTTCAAAAAAGTAAAATATTAAATGCGTAAATAAAATACATAGGCAAATAAATAAAATACAAAGTGTTAAACAAAGGGTGAAATGAGTAATCAAGAGTATTTGCATCATTTTATTCTAAGCTGTGTTATGTGATAATATATAATAACTTCACTCACAAACACATTTCATACAGATGCTAGAAATGCACTGGAGAGGGTGAAAGGAGGGACTGAGCGTGGAGAGGAGCAGTGTGATGATGATGATGATGTCACAACTATGCAAGAGATGCCAGCCTTAGCAGTAAGAAACTTTCAGTTTGTGACTATTTTGGCCTGAAAGTTGCCAATTAGCTCAGTTTGCAGTAAGATGGCCAAAAATGACTCAGACCAACAAGCTGTTCTTTTTCAACACCATGTACAAGGTTTAACAGACAAAAAGGTCATTTCCCTCAGCTCCTTTTTTTCTTTTACACAACCGTCAGTAGGTGGTGCTGTTTTTCTGTTTTACAACAGCATTTTCTGTGTCACAAATGAATCACTGTTTTGAATCTTCACTCTTTAAAATCCACCCTTTTCAAATGTATTTCTCAGTTCATTATTCTTCAACATTGAGGCCATTCAGGCTAATAACTGATATTATCACATGTATCTCGCTGTGAGTATGGCTAAGCTGCATTTAAACAACTGATGTTTAAGATACTGCTCTGTTATCTGTGTGTTTGATTGACGTGCAGAATCGTGTAAAACATGGTGACTGTCAGACTACAGAGAAAAATACATAAACATAAAACACATTTTATGCATTTGTCAGTAAACTGAGCTTAGGCTGTAGTGGTAAAAAATGCTGGTAAAAGTAAAGCACAGAAGTCTTATGTGAAAGTTGAACTTTTGCAGACACCTATGGATCTCTCACCAGGGAAGGGACACTGACTCTACAAGAACCTGAGTGTTTATCTGAACTAGACTGGACTCACACTAAACCTATGCACTCAGTATTTTGTCCGTCAGATAAAACACAAAATGTCTTGCATTTGTGCTGTCTACAGAATAAAGGAAGGACCAGAGCAGACTTCAGTTTCTGACTTTGTCCAGGCTGTCCTGTGAACAAAAAGTGAAAACAGAAGTGTCCTGTGCTGTGTTCAGACTCTGTGCAGGAGTCGAGGCATACTGAACCAAGACGCCCCGTCTGCTCTGCAGAAGAGCTTCAGTGACAGACTGATCCAACCCCACAGCATGAATGGAGACAGTTCACAGGTCGTTCTGCTGCTGCTGTAGGACTTTACTATGAACACTGCTAACACTGCACATGTGTCATTCACCTGCAGTAACACTCATCCATCACTCACAGCAGGCCAAGTGACCAGCCAGGTCACTTTACCTGCTCTATTCTGTCCATAAACAAAGTCATATATAACCTTAGTTTTACATTGTTGATTTAATTGTTCAGTGTACACTATAATATGCAATACAATGCAATGCAGTGCAACATCAGTGTTCTTCACTGTAGAATAACTAAAGGTTTCCTTATCTTATTTTACACATTAAATATGTTGATTTAACTTGCAGTTTAGCCATTTGTTTTGTCATGGACTGAAAATGAAAACAAATAAGTGTATTATTATAAAATAGCTGTGATTAAAATCTGTTTTACTGTGTTCTAAGCGCTCTAATCCTCGTCTGTCTTGTGTATCTTGGTTTCAGATCATGTGATGACACAGTGTTATCTAACACACACTGGAGCGTTTTAAGACCAGTCTTGCTGCAGTCACATGAGGACAGAAGAATCTCAAAAACATGAACGCACTGATCACAAGGAAGATGAGAGACACCAGCAGAGAGCTTTTCTGACAGGAGCGGACATAATCTGCTCATTAGTAATGCTCTAATGTCAGCGGGTCTCAATCTGTGGGGCGGGGCCAAGCTAACTACTACAACTTTAATTCTTTGTGTTGTGGAAGAAGCAGTTCATAAGCCTTTCGTTGCTCTCTTTAATTTACTTGTCCTCTAAGTGGCTCAACACTGAATTTAGTTCTTTTTCCAGGACATAAAAAGGTCAATTTTGGGAAGATATTAAACCTACTCATGGTAATAAATACAATTTTAGAATGTTTTTAGGCCAAGAACAACCTGAAAAATTTTTGCTGCTTGGTTCTGTTCGGGGTGGCGGGTGACTGCAGCCGATCCATTGACTTTGGGCCTTAGGCAGGGGAACAACTTGGACAGTGGTCCATTGCTTTTCAACCAGTGTGCCGGGGAACACTAGTATGCCTTGAGGTATTGCCGGATGTGCCTTGAAATATTTGAGTTAAGAAATTGACATATTGAACAATTTCCCATTTTGAGTGTAAAACAGTAATTTGTGCCAATTTAGTGGCAAAAACTAGGTCTGTGTTTTAGTGATCCTGCACCACAAGTCTAATTTAAGTTCTTTTTAATATCTGTATATTTTAAATTCAAGTATTCAAGGACACTCAACATTAAAGACACATATCTATTTAGTGCTATGTATCATTATGTAAAGTAATTTTTAAATTGTCTAGAGATCAATTACACAAATCGTTTAGATTTTTTTATGTATTGCAGCAAAATGTCCTTCAACGTGTTTCCTAAAACTATTTGATCCAATTCTCAATTTCCTTCTTGTAATTTTATTTTTGGGGCTTTTTATACAATAATATAGATTCCAAAGACATTAAACTATTTGTAACTGACATTTTCCACCTAAAATTTGAAATTGGCATGGCCAAGACAGAAACATTAAACCGTAAAAAGTGTGCCACGACTCAAAAAAGGTTGAAAATTATTGCAGTGACCAACTCATTCTAGGGTACAATCATTCCCTCTCTCATTCATTCAATCATTCATTCATTCATTCATTCATTCATAATGTTGTCACTTAACCAGACATGCATGTTTTTGGAGGTGGTAGGAAACCAGAGTTCCCAAAGAGAATCTGCGTGAACACGGAAAGAACATGCACACTCCACCCTGAGAGACCCTGAGATGTGGATTTACAAAATGTAGTTCTATTCTATTAATTTTTTTACCTAAATTGTTACATGGTCAACTTAGTTTAGTCCTGCTTTATTGTTAGAGTCTAGCTTTTGTTATCTGTTAGTTAGAGTAAGCTGTGACATACTTTAATTGGTCATTACAGAGTTAAACGGTTGTAAAAATAGCAGAAGTAATAGTGTGTGTCTTGCACTGGTCCCTCCTCTGCCTTCTCTCTCTGTCTCACCACCCTTCCCCTGCCTCCTCTGTCCTCTCTGGGTTTGTCTGTCTGTCTGAATAACTCCTCTCTTAGACAAAGCTCCACTCACAACACTACATGCCCCAGTGGAGACAGTAGTACCACCAGCATCTACGATTAAACCCAGACAAAGTGAGTGTTGACCAGAGGAAAAACCAAGCCATGAGCAGACTCTGTAAGTACCCATGTTTGTTGTTTTGTTTTTCAAAATAAAGCTTTGTATTTTTAAAAATGAATAATACTGTATTAAAATGGAAAGTGAAAATGTTGCAAACTATTTTATACACACTAACGTAGAATAAAAACGACAGAAAGATTTTGTTATATTTTTTATACCTTAGGAATATTATATTTTAATCAATCAAATGTTTTTGCTTGTTTCATACATGGCATCAGAAATCTGCATTTATTGATCAGCTATGTTCCAATACAGGTAGAAAATGGGTTTGTTGACAGCAAATTAGTAGAATAGAGATAGTTTAAAAGCAGGGTTCCCCAACCACTGGTCCGGGGCCCAAAACTAGGCCGTGGGTCATCTGCTAACAGGCCTCAAAGAATCTTTTAAAAATGTGTTTTATTTTTTTAATGTGTCTTATTCATTACTTTATTGTGTTTTCCTATGAAAATGTAGAGACACTTAACCCAATTAACCTCTAATCAAGCAATAATAGAGCATTTATTATTGCATTTTACGTTGTTGTTATTAACTTTACACAACCTCGACTGGTCCCTCAAAATAAAAATCGTAACTGTAAAGGTCCTCATATGAAAAAAGGTTGGGGACTGCTGGCTTAAAGAACACAAACAATGAACAATTTACTTTTTAGATTTTTTAATCCTGTTCTAACATTGCTTCCTTAACAAAACACAGCTGAAGTTCAGTCTGGTATACTATTCTTTCTGCTTTGAGCCTCAGAAAACACATTAGCATATCAGGCAAGATCAATTTGATTGTTCCCCTGTGTAATTTGCTTTGCAACCAGTAGATGGATCTCTAACTCAGCTCCTCACATGAGAAACACATGTGAGAAGCACACTTTCAAATATCCAAATAAGTGCCAGCTTATTTGTATAAAGCTATAATTTACAGTTTGCTCATTGTAAAACACAAAATTGATCTAAAACAGCTTGGAAATGTAAATTGGTCCATTGACGTCATGTTCAATACTGCAGAACTAATAAACCTTGTCTTTACATTGTAAGATGTAATTGTAACAAACCATATTTCATCCTTCTTGGAATCTTCAGTTTTTTTGAGTTATCACAAGTAAGTGGGGCGGTACTAGGTGGTAAGTAAAAACAGAACTTTACTGAGCACTCAAACAACAGCTGCAAAAAATAAAATACAATATTACTCAAACATGCATGAATCTAGGCATGCGCCGATCTGATACTAGGATCGAATATCAGTGCCGATCCAGAAAAGTTTGCGCCATATTAGCTAACACAATATGATCCACTTTCTTATGTTTTGGAAAGAAGAATAAAAAGCAATTTCCTTTTACTGGTATTGTTTGATATCGAGTATTGACAGATACTTTATTGCAAAGTATCGGGATCGGCATCAGAACTGAAAAAGCTGGATCGGTATATCCCTACATGAATCAATCTAATTACTGTCAGTAAACTCATGACAAGAGAACAGCCAAACTCTGAAAAGTAGATTTTATGTTATGTCTCCTTCAAAGAAAACAATGTCTTTTTGTTTTTTGTCAGTCAAAAAAAATCATACATTTATCCTAATCTCCTTTACTTTGCTTCTTGCAGTTGCCACAAGAATATTTAATCTGATACGTCCTCATTAATACCTCAATGTAAAGTCCCTTCTCTTCTCCTGTAACCGAATCCCACCTGTTACCTGATCACCATGTCTCTCCGCGGACCAGCTGCCCCTCGTCGCAAGACCTGGAGGAGATCCGGAGACGAGTCCTACTGGGACAGCCTCACACGGGACCCCTCTGCGCCCTGTCCCGTACGAGGATCACGTCCCCAGAGCGCCACAGAAGGAAGCCAGCTCGACGGATGGCTTCAGCATTTGCAAAGGATACAGCAAACTTCAAACCGAGATCAAGAATTTGGATTAGACAAGGACGCTAGTTATTCTACTTTGAGAGCTAAAAGGACTGCTTCGTCAAGTTGGGGGTCATCCTCAGGCGGGACAAGTCTGTGCGGAAGTTCTTTAGGAAGTCGGGAGTCTTTGCAAACTAGTGTGCCGACTCCTCCAGAGAGAGGAGACAGTTTTGAGAAAGCGCGGATAGGTCAAGTGCCGAAGAAAGAGCAAACTAAAGTGAGTTTTCTGACACCGGTTAAAATCGGTTGGCTGCCCATCAGGAGAAAGGTGACGATGGTGGGAGAGCAAGGACGCAACGCTGACTCTACAGGACAGCAGGTATTCTTCTCTCTTTTTAGTTAGCTTGGAGTATTTTGACAGATTATCATATTTTGACTTAGTTTGGGGTGATAGTCCTTCCACATGTCATCAAAAAGCACCAGAATGCAAACACAATTTACACACAAATTACCGTTTTTTCGTAGTTTAAGCAATAATTTAACAAAATGAAAGTGTTACAGGTTTTACCATTTGTCAAATCATAATTATTGTCCTTTTATCTGGATTTTGTCTTATTTACAATGTGGTTGCTTTTGAAACAGTTGTGGAACCAATGTGTTTTTACTGGACAAAAACAGTTCTAAACTTTATCAAAACATCCAAACTGGGTGAAAATAAGCAAAATGTCTGGTGGAATCTTAAAAATAATGATGATCTCTATGTTTAATGAAATTTTAGTCAAAGCCGTCACGCTTGCTTGGTATGTCTGCATCTGGTTGAGTTTTTTTCTAAATTCTTTAATTTAACCACCATATACTAAACTATCAGGCTTAGTTTGTCGTTTACATTTATAAAAACAGAAATGCTCCACAGTTTTTACTTTCTTCACCTGAAAATATTAAAGTATCTTTAGCTTTTGAAGAGAACTGCTATATTGAAGGATTATATGCGGGCGATGCGCCCACACCTGATATGCAGAAAAAGCCGCCGCTCATTGACCAAGCTGGAGAAACAACTCGAGCTAAGGCTGTTGTCAGCTAACTACAAGAGCTGAAGTGAAAACAAAAGCTATGCTGCTAATTAAACATTTGTAAATGAAATCCAACCCTACGACCCTTGAAAGTTACATTCCGGTGAGTGAAAAAACAACGAGAAAAACACTGTCTCAAGCTTCAGGAGACAGACGTCTGTCAGATTGGTTCACACCTGATCCGAACAGCTGTTTTGTTGTTTTATTCAAAGAAGTTTCCCCAGCTAACCAGATGCATGGAGCAGGCGCAGTAGGGCAGAAAGTGACGACGACCAAAAATCCCTCTATTGGGATAAGATCTCAATACTAATCCATGAAATGTTGCTGTATCGGGGATCAATCCCATAATATTTTATTTGTGTCTTTAATTAGATGTAATGAAACTATTTACAGACCCAGGCACCATAAATAAAGGCTACATAGCACAGTGACCCATTTTCTGTAGGGAATAAAACTTTCAGTCTCTTCTCGGACAATCTCGAGTATCGACAGCCAAATGATGAAATAGGGATCAGAAGTGAAGTTACTGAAAACTAGTCATCAGAGGCCAAAATAAAAGCCTCCGCTTCCAGACATTTGCTTGTGCTCAAAAAGTTCAGTTTTGGTATTTTGGGGAAAATAGGCTGGATCCAAAATGTGTTTACAGTCATTGCACAGTGTTATACAGGAGAGCCGGATAAAGTAACAGCCATGGGCACTTTCCCCCATTTTAACTCCATTACTTTGCTGTACGCAGACATTGTTTCAACAGGCTCATTGTTAGGCTAAATCAACTATTTATGAACTTACTGTATATGTCCTGTTATGCTCTTGTTCCTTCTTGAAAAGCATATGTGGCTGAGTTTTGTTTCATCTCAGGATCTTAAGCCCTCATTGCTTACATTTTTAGTCAAAGGATCACTGAAAGCTTACAAAAACATGCAGGCTTGCAGCTTTACAAACACGTACACGGCTTGGATCTTGGTCTTATTCTTTTGCTGTTTTGTAACACTATAATTTTTCCATTGTGGGACAAATAAAGGATACCCTGACCTATCTAATCTTATTAGTTTATCATATTAAGTCAAAACAATGCCGGAGAACTAAAAATGGGAGAGAGATATCTTTAATTTTCTGTGTTTGTGACTAAATCAATGAAATCAAATTCATGAAGATACAACTTTATTTTGCCTATTGTAGTTTTTTAAAGACTGAAGGATAGAATGTTGCCTCTAAAAGGGCTACGTTTAGACTTTTAGACTATATAAGTGCGGTCCTCGACTTATACTGACTTCAATCATTTCAGTCCAAGCTCCAAACGAATTTAAGACCCTTATGTAGGATATGGAGAAGCAGCTTTTTTCCTTACAGTTTCGGCTTTTACCTAAATTGGAAATGATATCAAACAAAGAAACCTCAATTTTACTTCTAAGATTACTACAAATACAGTTCTTTTGTTGTTATTATTATATTATGGCTTGAATAATCAGACTATCAATTAACCTCTAATCATGGCAGACCAGTAGATGTCACATAACTAACATTTATCGATAAAACATATAAAAATAGTGTCTTTAAGCAGCGGAGACAGTCTGGACAGTGTGATGTGGTCGTGTGATGTAAAGGTGATGGTGCGTGTCTCCTGTCTCCAAAAGCACTCAGCACCTCAGAGACCCATTTACACTCAGCGCTGTGTTACTCAGCACAAGAACAAACTGCCACGTCCGCAAGACTCCTATCTCTCTCTCTTTGTCTCTCTCTGTGTGTGCGTCTCTCTGTCTCATTCTCTCTCTCTTTCTCTCTCTCTCTCTCTCTCTGTGTCACTCTCTCTTGTTTCTTTCTGTGTCTCTCTCTCTCTGTGTCTTTCTCTCATCTCTATCTGTCTGTCTCTCATTCTCTCACTCTCTCTCTCTCTGTGTCTCTCTTTATTTCTCTCTCTCTGTTTCATTCAATCTCTGTCTGTCTTTGTTTTTCTCTCGATCTGTCTCTCTCTCTTTTCTCTCTCTGTGTCACTCTTTATCTCTTTCTGTGTCCTGTCTCTCTCTCAAAGTGTATCATTCTACCTTCTCTCCTGTCTATCATGCAATCATCTTCCTTTATTTCTCTTCACTCTTCTTCATTACCGTCTCCTTCTTTTCTTCCTCTCTCCTTTCCTCCTTTCCCATCACTTGATTACTTTTTTTTTTGTCCGGTTACACTTTTTATCAGTTCGCTCCCTCTCCTTGCTTTTTTGTTCTCATCCTCCCTTTCACCTTCTCTCTCTATCCCTGTATCTATTCCTTCTTTCTCACTTAACTTCCTTAACTCTGTATCTCTCTTTTGTTTGTTCACTTTTCTCCTTCTCTCTCTACCCTTCTTTCTTTCTTTCTTTCTTTCTTTCTTTCTGTCTCTATCACTCTGTTCCTTTCTCCTCTTTCATCCTTTTCCTTTATCTCTTTTCCATTGTTCCTATCCCAATCTGCACCCATCTCTCTTTCTCATCATTTCCTCGCTTTCTTTCATTTTTTTATTGTCTACATCATCTGCCATCTCTCATTCTCCCCCTCTTCCATTCTTCATATCTCCCACTCTTTCTCTTCATCTCCTCAACTGTCGATTTCTTCTTCTACCATTCCTCTCCCTCTCTCTCTCTTTTCTACCTCTCTCTCTTCTCTTTCTCTCTCTCTCTCCTCTTTCTCTCTCCCTTCTTCTCTCTCTCTTTCTCTCTCTCTCCCTCTCTTCTCTCTCTCCCTCTCTCTCCTTCTCTCTCTCCCTCTCTCACCTTCTCTCTCTCCCTCTCCTTCTCTCCTCCTCTTTCTCTCCCTTTCTCTTCTCTCCCTCTCTCTCTCTCTTCTGTCTCTCTCTCCTTCTCTTTCTCTCTCTCCCTCTCTTCTCTCTCTCTTCCTCTCTTCTCCCTTTCTCCCTCTCCCCCTCCCCTCTCTTTCTCTTCCTCTCTTCTCCCTCTCTCCTCTCTCTCTTCTCCCTCTCTCCTCTCTCTCTTCTCCCTCTCTCCCTCTCTCTCTTCTCCCTCTCTCCTCTCTCTCTCCCCCCCCCCCCTCTCTCTGTCTCTCCCTCTCTCTCTCTCTCTCTCCCTCTCACCCTCTCTCTCTCTCTCTCTCTCTCCTCTCTCTCTCTCTCTCTCTCTCTCTCTCTCTCTCTAGAGGATACAAGTTAATGTTCACACAGTAAAATTCAATAGAGAGTATTACCGGCCCAAACTGATGCTACAACTTCAGAAATCGTTTTGTTTTGGTGCAGAGCCGGAGACGTGGTAACACTTTTGCAAAATGTGCATTACGAACATTGATCTGACTGTGAGGAACGTAAAGAGAGAATTTAAAGCGAGAAGCGGCAAGTTGTTTGTGGATTTGTCAATACAAGACAAGCTTTGGGATGAAACGGTAAAAAGAAATGTTGTTAGCAAAATTGGCCATGTTTGCTGCAGATTTAGAAAGCAAAACATCCACTACAAAAACTGGCCAATACAGTCAACTGCAGGGTCACTATTGGTGAATATGTTTATAAATGCTATAACCTTTGAGTGAATGCTGAGGAAAAAATAAAAGACTCTGGACACAGTTTGAGGAATAAATCACATTCTACCACTCCCAAGCTTTTAGCCAGTCTCCATTTCATGCCATATTCATTGAGTTACAACCACAAATAAATGATGAACTAATTGTCCTCAGAAAAGTTTCGGGTTTTGTATATCTGTTCACAAAGTCCAGAGCGAGGATGCAGCTTATTGGCACACACTACAGTCTAAATCTTAATGAGGATTTATATACACCAGATTCATTGAATTGTGTCTATTTTCTTCCTAAATTAAAAAAATGTCCTTGGGAAGACTCCCACTCAAGAATAATCAATCAGATAGCTGCTTTCAGCTTTGACTTCCTGGTTGACAAAAGATAAAATACTTTATCGCAGATGGTATAAATTGTGCTGTTTCTACAACAGATTAAAACAAGAATTTACAAGAATAAAAGTCAAGTCTTTAAAGGTACATTGTGTATAAACCTAAATAATTTTTCTGCTTTATTTGTTGCACTAAATAACTAATTAAAATGCATAACTTAGACATATTTTTAGACACTAGCAGAAAACATATCTATCCTCAATGATTTTATTTTATCTTTCTGTTTCTATTAAGTTGTGTAGTTGACGTTTTATCTCCAGAAAGTTACATGGTGCACCGTCAACAAAATGTGGTGGCGACAAAAACATATTTTGTTGACATCAGTAAAGTTTTCTTAAGTCAAGCCATTTAAAATTTTTCCAGTTACTCAACATAATTGCAAGGTTTTATACGCGTGGACCTTGTATCCAGTTTTTGGTTATATGTTTGTTTGTTTTGTTTTTTCCAGGTGAAGTTGAAGCCGCCTATCACGCCCACACTAGTAAAGAGTGCTCTGTCGTCTGTTACCAGCTGCAGTGGTGAGTACATGTGTTTTTTCTAATTCATATTTAAATCTACCTTGAAGCGAGCCTTGAGTGCTGTTTGTTACACATTTCAAACTCGCAAAGCACTTGTTTTATTAATAGTTGAGGAGTTTGTGTGTAGAAATGGCCCCGGGGTGACTGCAGGGTCTGGTGAGCTAAAGGGTAACAACACAGGATAAGAAACATTTGATGTCGATAGCCATTGCAAACTGCCTGAAATATTGCTCTCTTGACACATTGAAATCATAACTCAAGCAATTCAAGTGGTGAGCAGGTTCATTGCAAGAAGGTCCTGGGAATAAGTCAAGGGTAACCTGGGGCCTTTGTATGTGGAGTTTGCATGTTCTTCCTGTGTCTGTGTATCCAGTACATGTCCAGTATGCCTCCCTCCCCAAGACTTTCGACAGTAGATGGAAATTAGTGGCAAAAGCTACAAGCATCTCTGCCATCGTACTTGTAATTAATAATAAATCTAATTGTACAATAATTAATTAATAGTAAATGTAACTGTACATTGTCCTAATAAACCTCAACCAATCACTCAAAGTTCTGCAAGTTCATGTTCCACATCATGGCTCCAAAACCCAAGACAATCCCTGAAGAAGCACAGACAAATGAATTAAATGCTGTTTTATAAGCTTTCATATAAATATCATTGAGCAAGCTCCAACCATTATCTTACATTTGTGGCTGTAAAAGTGTTCATTTTTGAGTGGACAATACATGCTAGAAATGTCATTGGTCATTGCAGTGAGACACAGTCACTTTGTGACTATTTCGACCTGAAACTTGCTAATTTGCTCAGTTTGCACTAAAATTGCCCAAAAAATGACTTGGAACAGTAGGCTCAATATATATATAGGACAGCTTCCCAGCCAAAAATGCTTTAGGATAGATTCACTTTAATATTTTGGAATTCCCGCATGGTATTATCCATAAAAGTTATAATGCTGTTTTTCTCATCATGTTTTGTTATTGTATATACAGTAACACGGTATGTGAGCACCACTTTTTACTTATTCAAAATATACCATCAGAGGCTTGGTTCAAAAAGGTGGTTTTGATGGACTAGCTGGGCGATATTGACAAAATGAATATGTTGCATTTTTGGGCATATCTCGATAATGGTAACATTCAGACGATTATTACATCAGAAGTCTCGATGATGTCTTTAATCTATAGATGATAAACAAGACTAGACACATTCTTACAACAAAAAAACAAGATGTATTTGTGCTGCAAACATCTGCGTGAAGTATTATTGGTCTGGAGAATGCTGTGATGTCAGAAAAATGTGAAATGTTTGCAAATGAATCCCAAAACTAGAAGCATGTACACATTATAGGTATGTTTTTTACTTCTTTTCCGGGCAGTAGGAAGAGAAAGCTCAGCCCTCACAGACAGAGGCTAAGGCGCTGGGATCAGAGGAGAGAGAGAGAGGCGGCAGGAGCAGGACTGAAGTTAATCTTTGAATCTCTAAACACGCTTAACACGCTCTGAGTTTGATCTGAGGCCGGATCTTTGGGGTCGTGTCCTTGTTCGATCACAGAATAAATCAGGAAACGGCAAGAATCAACCTCAGCCACGTCTCAACCTGTCACAGAAAGAGAGAGAGAGAGAGAGAGAGGGAGAGGCAGGGAGAGATAGAAGATAGAAAGAGACACAGAGAGAGAGACAGAGAGTGTGTATGTGTGAGAGAGAGAAAGAAAGACAGAGTGAGAAATAATAAATCTTTAAAAACAATTATGTCAAAAATAGTAAAACATTAAAAAAAGACTTTACTCTGTTTTAATCTCTCTCCTCTCTGTGTCTCTCTCTCTTTGCTCTCTTTCTCACTCTGCCTTTTCCCCTCTCTCTATTACTTTCTTCTCTCTCTCTCTGTTTGCCCACACATATTCTTTCTTTCTTCTCCATCTCTCTTTCTTTGTCTCTATGACGCTACTCTCATTCTTTTCTTTTTCACTCTTTCCCTTCTCTCATCTTAACTCTCTCTTTCTCCCCACTCTCTTCTCACATTTTCATTCTGTCTCTCCTCTTCTTCCTCCTCTCTTTTTTCCACTTTCTGTCTCTACCTTTCCTTACTGTGTCTCCTTGTTCTCTCTGTCTGTCTTTTTCGTTTCTCTCTTTCTGACTTTCTTTGCTCTTTCTCTCTCCATATCTCTGTTCCTTCCTTTACTCTCTCTTCCTTCTCTTTCTCCCTTTCTATACCCTTGCTGTCTCTCTTTCTTTTCTCTCTTTCTTTTCTCTATCTCTCCCTCTCTGCCCATTTCTTTACTCTCTCTTTTTCTCTCTCTCTGCCTTTCTTTACTCTCTCTATCTCTGTCCTTTTCTTTTTTCTCTTTCTTCCTTTTTTACTTCCTCTCTTCCTTTTTTCCTTCTCTTCTTTCTTTACTCTTTCTCTGTGTCCTTTACTTTCTCTCTCTTACTCTCTCCTTTTCTTTTCTCTCCTTTCTCTACACTCTCTCTCGCTTCCTTTTTACTCTGTCTTTCTTCCTCTCTTTTCTCTCTCTCTTCCTTTATTTACTTTCTCACTATTTCTTTTCTCTATCCCTCCTCTTTACACACTCTCTCTCTTCCTTTCTTTACTCTCTCTTTCTCTCTCTTCCTTTCTTTACTTTCTCTTCCTTTCTTTACTCTCTCTCTTTTTCTCTTACTTTTTTACTTTCCCTCTCTCTCTCTCTCTCTCTCTCTCCCAGGCTGGCTCACATATAAAAGTCACATTTAACAAACTCCAAGTGGCCTAATGTTAATGAATGAATGGAAATAGAATTGGCTGGGTGTGTTTGGACAGGCCGGGCCAATTCTCAGTCTGTCCACATTATTTAGATAACACTTAAGAGGACAAAGGACAAATGAGGTGACTGGGGATTTCAAAGTTCCTCTGCATACAGACGAGTGCCTTTAGAGTCCACTGAGAAGCAAGGTCACACTTACAATTTTAGTCACTTACAAAAATAATCTTGTTCTTTACAAATTTATGTTTTGCTATGATAGTCACACATTTCAAAATTTCAAAAATCTAAAATATACCTAAAGGATAATACTTTTCAGAATTGATTTTTTAATCAATTTTAACATGATCAAGAACACATCTGGAGTTGTTGTGAGGCAGACTACACACTGTAAAAGTATAGGCAGTTTAACTAAAATGCAAGTGTGTATGTGAGTTGTCTGTCTTCTATATCACTCCTCTCTTCCTATCCTTACTACTGCCCAATCTCTCTTTTTTCCTCTCTTTGGATTTCTTTCTCTCCTCTTGCTTTTCTTTCTCCTCTCTCTTTTTGTTGTTCTCCTTTCTGTCTTTCTTGTCTTGCTTTCCCCTCTCTTTTAAATATATTATTTATTAAGACATTTTACAATTACAAAAAGCACAATGGCAGATGCTTGTACCAGATTATAACTTTTCTTCAGCAGATGTACGTATGTAGTCCTAGGCGCTACTGGACATGTTTTTAGTGATAGGGGAAACCGGAGCCTAAACATTTGGAGGAAACCTACGCAGACATGGGAAGAACACGCAAATTCCATACAGAAAGGCCCAGGGGCAGGTCGCCCAGGAGTTGAACCAAGGACCTTCTAAGCACTAACCACTGTGCCACCGTGATGCTCTCTCTGACTCTTTTTTTATTTTCTATCTTGCTCTCTCTTCTCTCTCTGTCTGTTTCTCTGTTTTCTCCTCCTCTCTTTCATTCTTCTCTTTCTTTCTCTCTCTTCTTTCTTTCTCTCTCCATCTTACTCTTTTCCTCTCTCTCTTCTCTCTATCTTGGCTTTCTCTCTTTCTCCCATCTCTCTCCATCTTTCTCTTCTCTCCCTCTCTGGTTTCTTAATGGTCTCTCACTCTCCCCCGCTCGCTATCCTCTCTTTCTTTTTTCTCTTTCTCTTGCTCACTCTCTCTCTCTTTCCCTGTCTCTCTCTATCTTTCTCTCTCTCTCTGTCTCCTCTCTCTCTCTATCTCTCTCTCTGTCTCCCTTTTTTCTCTCTCTATCTTACTCTCTCTCTCTGCCCCCTTTCTCTCTGTCTCCTCTCTCTTACTCTCTGTCTCCTCTCTCTTACTCTCTGTCTCCCCTCTCTTTCTCTCTCTCCCTCTCTTCTCTCTCTTCTCTTTCTCTCTGTGTCTATCGCTCTCTATCTATCTTTCCTTTCTCTCTCTCTGTCTCTTTCTCTCTGTCTCTTTCTCTCTGTGTCTATCTCTCTATCTATCTTTCCTTTCTTTCTCTCTGTCTCTCTCTCTCTTTCTCTCTGTCTCTGTCTCTCTCTTTCTCTCTGTCTCTCTTTCTCTCCCCTTTGATTTTCAAGTTATATCAACACAATAATTTAACTCATTGGAATTATTATTTTACAGAGCGATTTCTTTCCTGGTTTGATGATGTCATGGTGATGTTAGACCTTTTTTTCTGTCCAAATTGTTTTTCCCAGCCAGATAAGGTTTTCACTTCTTACACACTTCCTGATGTGGGAAAGACATGACTGGCATTTGTGATTTTATTATTTGGAACAAAAAGTACTGAGACACTTGTTTTAAATACCATCTTTTCATGTCTTACAAGAGTTTTCCAAGTACCTGGCTCGGGGCTGTATAGCTTTACTTCAACTTATCCACGTTTCTTATTTACACTGTCAACATTACAATAGAACAGAGGAAAGAGTCATTGCTTACCTAAGAATGACATAAGTGTTTGACTAAAATAGTTTGTTTTGCGTTTAAACACAGATGAGGAGGTGCAGAAGAGCCAGTCTAAAGTCAGCGCCGGAGCGAGGACAGCGTGGAACAACCAGGACTCTCCCATCGACAAACAGGTACAATTCAACTCTGTTCATTTTATCTGGGTCTTGGGATGAATGAAATTGTGGTGTTGGAGTAAGCTTGTGTTGTTGTGTAACTGCTTAAGTGCTCAAAAAACGACTTCTCTTACCTATTTCACCATCTTATCCCTGCATATGTCTGAACTTATGAGGATGGGATGCATGTAAATCACTTTAAATTGCAATTTGAACAGGAAGTCAATGGGTCTATTTCTATTACAAAGTCGTTCTTGTTAAATATTGTGTATTACATGAACAAAATGTAAAATTATCTGTTATAAATCAAAACTAAGTAGCTCGAAAAGCTACTTCACATCACAGCATTTGGTTCGCTTCAATCGAACTACAGTTTCTTATCACCTGCGAATTCGGTTCATTTGGGCTGGCGTGAAAGTGGAACAGTTTGATTTGGCGCACACCTACGAATCGCACCAAGACGTATGTTTGGAGGTGGTCTCGGTCCACTTATGAACAAACTCCAGCACGGTTTGCTTGTGATGTGACGCTGATTTTCCCAATTCTGCCCAACTTGTACTTCTTGATCTAAAACCTTCCGTAGCACACGAAGCGCAAGTTAAATGACAATTAAAACAGGAGAAACAAGCTGCAAGACAATGTGGTGATGTAGTAATTATTAATCCCCAGTTTTTGCTATTATCAGACACATACATGCTATGGATATTATCATGCTCATCTGTGGACCCAGTCTTGCAGTTTTCATTTAATAGTGTTGTTTCAGCAGTTTGTACAGTCTTTGTTTTACCCTAGTAAATTAAACATCAGTAATAAAGTTGTCTTAAGTTTGTAATTTCACCGCTCATCTCATGCAGCAGTCACTTCTCTCCAAGTAAACTTTCTCCTTCTCCGGGACACTTTCAGCTGCTCTTAACGATCCTGTGTGGAGCACGTGTCCGACATGTTTGTTTAATCCTAGTCCCAAATCCAAAAATATAAAGAAACTCAACTTTTTATAAAGTGATACAAATCTAGTAGGTACTTCTCCTCCGGCCGCTCAGACACTGTTTCTACTCTCATTTTCTGCACTCTTGTAAACCTGTTTGAGGCACAGCACGAAGGGATTTTTGTTTTCTCTTTAATCAGTTTGTTTCAGTAAAAATGTGGTGAGAACATGAACCGTTCCAATGAAACTGAAAAATGTTTCAACTTTTAGCTCCCAAGCGAACCAGTTTAGCAAACTACAGGTGTGAAAGCAGTACCCTATAGTTTCAGCAAGCTAAACTTATGGTAAAGAGTACATTTTGTTGGTTGTTTCAAGCAAGTCGTGTTCATAAAAGTAATGTAAAGTACTTATGAAGATACTGTATGAATGAATGGGATTAAGGTTAAGGTACTTATACTCTCTGAGTGCCTTACTATCTCCTCAGGACCACTGATGCCCTGAGCTCTTGCTGCAAAGCTTGATCAGAATAGTTAAGAGAACAGATGGAGGATTTATATGTTTTGGTTGGGAAAACCCTAGTTCCTAGAGAAACTCACCCAGACACAGAGAGAGCCATAACCTTCTTGCTGTGAGGCGTGCTTGTCACTGTCGCCAAAGGTGCATTTTGTAACTTTGTAGATGTTGCCAGCTTGTTTCCCTGGAGATATTGTTTTGCCTGGAATTCTCCAAACTACTGCATTAAGCTAAAATGTACTTTGGGCACATGCAAGAATCAAGAAACTAGGAAAGAAGTAGGAAGAAAAAAGATGTATGGCTCTGAATCCCAACATTGTCTTACATTGAATCAACAAGTAGAACTGTACATCATTTTCTTTATCTCCATCTCCATCTAATTATGACTTTAAATCTCCCCAAGCATTTCTTCATCCTTTATCATGAGACTCATTCATCAAACATCAAAGTGCTTATGACAGATTGAAATGCTCAGTTCAGTAAAACAAAGTAAAAATTCATTATATTTAAGATTCTACAAACCGTTTTATATATTTCATCCCAATGTTTAAGGATTAAAAAGGGTCTTCCTGTTCATAAATGACGACATCACACAGGAAGTTGCATTGGGACCATGTAATTTGCACCAAAACTCCTCTAATGTAACAGGTTTTTATTACTTGATTCATTGAGTAGACGCTGATTTTGCAAATACATGTTCAGAGGTTCATAAAATATTTCGTGTGAGAAAATGTAAAATATCCTCAGTGTAATGTCACCAGTTATTCATCAATTTTTATCATATTTACAACTTGTTCTTAATTCATATAAAATAATCAATAATATAGGCAATATGTATTAATCTACCAAATTAAGATCAAATTACAAAATCGTAAATACCTGTCATACGCACTTCAACACTTAACAAACCCACGCTTTTGCTTTGCTTTTCTGTGCGTTTGAATTCACATTTCACACCTTTTAACCTCACAACTGAAGCTTATCATTACATCTCCACGTGTTCAATCCAACGTAATCAGAAATGGTAACTCGTGTCACCTCAGGGTCATGTTTTGCCCCTGAGTTTCCATAAAACACAGCAGCGTGTTTGTTATCGGGGCCGGCATAAGTCACGCTGTGGGACGCCTGCAGCGCTTTAGACCCGGGTAGTGGCTGTGTCATTCCCTGGGAGTGTCATCTGACTGAAAACAAACACAGCTACAGCCCCAGAGAAGAGTCACTCAGATGAACCGCTGAAGTTAACATGGCAGCCCCGAGGCAAACTGTTTGGTATTTAAGATCAAGAAGAAGAAATGTGTTGTTTTGCATTGGAAAACTGACACACTTTTTGGTTCATTTCAAACTTGAATATTATGTAAAACAGTATTCGATCATCATTAGGCAATTTCGTGATAAAAATAAAATTGTTACTTAATCTCTGTGACAATCTGCTTTTTTGTTGAAATTGTTGTATTGTGAAGGCCATTTCTCTATAATGCAGCTGTTTGTTCAAATATACACTTTTTTTTTCTCTAATTGGTCAGCCTTAGTAATGCTTTTGAGTTGGATTTAACCAATCGCTGTGAAGTATGGATTCTCTGAAGAAGCAAATCAAATTATTTACCTTAAAGTGGGTTTTGGCCATATTGACAAGCAATATCTCAATCATTATATTATAAAAAATCTTAATTAATTCAAAACATTGTTGTAACATACAAATTATGTTTAGTTTTTAGTTAAGGTTTAATTGTTTGGAAAATTTACCATACAAGTTTGCAACATTATATTTTAATTCAAAGGTGCCTGCACTGTGTAACGTTTTGATCAAAAATACACGTGAAGAAAAACATGCTTTTGTAACTTAGATTTCTTTGTTGCCTAGAGGAGGGCCTTCTTTTGTTTGTTCCCATGGAAACGTAGGTAATTTAGCTGTAAAAAGTACTGCAAGTGATGTAATCATTAAAACATTTTTGAGAGTCTTCAAAACAAGATTGACAATCTGATCTAAAATTCATATGTTGCCCCTCCCTAACACACAGTCTACATCCCATATATCAAACTCAAGGCCCGGGGACCAGATGGGCCCTCCACTTCATTTCAAGTGGCTCTTAAGGTCTTAATAGGTTTACTTTAATTTTAAATTAGGGCCAAGAGTAATATCGGGTTAGGGTTTTAAAAATACTGAAACTTCACTTAGAGACATGAACTTAAACATAGCGATGCTGTTTGCATCTGTTTTGTTTATTATCATAAAACAGTTACAAAAACTGGAAAAGTTAAGCAAAATTGAATCAACTGAATTGATTATACACTTGAATCACCCAAGCCTTGCCTTGGATTGTCCTGCAGCTGATGCTCGAGTGCTGAGAAAATCTCTGTTTTCACCTTCCACTTGTTTCCGCCACTTTTTTGTATTTACTTGCATCTGCTCAACAAAAGTAATTTTCCAAGTGCAAAATGTAAAATTCTCATGTCTATGTCTATGAAGAGGCTTTTCGGAGGGCTTTTCATTTACTATAAACGATATGCTCGATAGTTAGTTTTTGCCTTAATCTTCAAAACAACATTCATCATTATCTAAATTTGGATAAATTACCCAGGTCTAGTTTTAATGGATGAAAAAAACCTCCCTTCACACTGACTCAGATGTGCGTGATCTTTATCAGTTGAAAGCAGCACCTGAGACAAATATATCATTAGCTGACATTTAGACACTCGGTGGAGCATGTCTGTCTCCATAAATGCCATAATACTTGCCCTGGATGCTTAAAATGTCTTCCTCATCAAGCCTAAGTGGTCACAAGAGATTAGCAGTGCAAGTACTGTCTACTCAGGTCATAACAAATGTTTAACGCCATGTAAGTCTGATTGAAAGCTCTTTTAAGGCTGTCAGTCACTTATGGTTATTTGAGGAGTCCATTAGTTAGCAATATACAGTGGGAAGAAAAAGCATTGGCACCTCCTGGAAGTACAGGGTTTCTACATGATTTTAATAAATGTCATCTGAGTCACACAGATTGCTTGAAGATGAAGAAGTAGTAGAAGAAGACTAACAAGTAGAAGAAGAAGACAAAATGGTATTCATGAAAAAACACGCTTGTGCTGCTCAGAATGACGTATAAATAAAAATTATGCATGTGGTAAAACTCAAATAGATTTTTAATTGTCAACTTCTTCATAAATTGCAACTCTACTACTGTAAAGTCTGTGGTTCCCAACTTTAGCTCTTATCGGACTCACCAAACAATTCACTAATGAAGTCATGATCTGCCATGTTAAGGTCAGGCAATAATCTTTGGAAATATTCGACTGGTTTATCTTTGACGAGGCATTGTTTTGTTTTTAAATGGTTTAATTTGGACAGCCTCATACTTTTTAGTGTCTGTACTTTGTGGCAGACTACACATTGAGGTTTTGTCATCTGGGCAAACAAAGCCATACTTTTAAAGGAGACGTATTGTGATTTCTCTGTATACAGTATTTGGGAATAAATTATGAGATATGCAGATCAATGCAGATCTTACTGTTCAAACATGCAAAACTAATAAGCCCTGCGTCTTCATAGTAAAATTTTACTTTAATAAGCCACAAATTAAAAATGTTTGCTTTTTGTTGTTAGAAAGTGGCTACAAGACCATTTAGAACCCTATATGTTTACTTCGAATCTGAATTTTTGAGTAATCACAAGTAAATATGGTCAAGTGGACATGGATAGGTGGTAGGTGAAGACGTATTTTCTGATCACTAGAGCAAGATTACAGAAACATGCATAAATCAATCCAAATACAACTTCGGGTAAACTAATGATGAGAGAACAATACTTTTCTAAAATTTCAGAAAAGTAGATTTTACATATTAATTCATCTTTAAAATGTCCTTTATCTTTTATTTTTGCAATGTCTTTCACGACCCACTTGATACTCTCCCACGGCCTGATGGGACAGAATGTTCCATGAAAACTATTTACTGGGACTATCAAGCCAAACTAATTCATAGTAAGAAAAATGGAATCATCTTTCATTTGGTTTAGTTTAGTTTAAAATGTTTGCAATTAAACATTCGCACCAAAGCTTTACCATACCATTTACTCTACCATTGTAATGCTGTATATATCCAATAACTCTTTCCATTTCTCCACAGGTTCCAGAGAAGCGTTCCCCTGCCGCCCCCATTAGCATCGCACCGGTGAGTTGGCAGGCTTTGAAGCGCGGCTGGAGACTCAACCGAGTTTTAGCTCTTCCAGGATCAAGTCCAAGTGACCAAACCCAATCTCGGACCAACTCAGACATCCCAGCATCCAAAAACTTCACCCAGTCCTCAAATGTGCACCAAGACCAGCGTGAAATAACTCATAGAACAACTATTAATAACCAATCTAGAGAAAGTTTACCATTTAAACTGCCATTGCAAAGAACTTCAAGTGTCCAACCTCTCAAGGCGTCGCACATCCAGACAACTTCCGTGTCGAAAACCTTGATTCCCGAAAACAAAGCCGGATTTTCTTCCATCACAATCTCGTCAAGGAAAGTGTGTAGGTCTTCCAGTTTACCATCGTCGCCTCCTCCATCTCAGACAAATCAAGAATCTATGGACTCGCGTCAAATCATGGTGCAGAGGAAAGCGATGATCGTCAAAGTTACCGAGCAAAGAGTGACCACTGCAAGTCCGATTTGCGATGTTAAAACTAGTCAAAACCAGCAACCCTCGAGTCAAAATGTGGATACAGTAGTTCGTCGAAGAAAAGCTACAATTATCAAAGTCACAGAACATAGAGAAAGCTTTACTCCGAACAACGCAAAAAGGAATAATGAATACAGACACAGTTTTACCGAAGGATTGTACAATGGAAATCGTATTTCTTCTTCACAAAGTCAACATTCAACGCCAATAGATTCCAAACCAATCCATCGATCTACGTTAAATCTTGTAGTGACGCCTCCGCCTGTGATAATGGCTCCACCAGCGAAATCAGAATCAACAAATGAAATGCCAAGGAAGCCACAAAGACCGTCAAGTTGGTACGGAATGTTTTTGGGAATTCTGAAGAAAGTGACATGAGAAAATTTCAACAGAATCCTTTAGTGCCACCTCCGCCTGTGAGAATAACTCCAACAGGGAAAGCAGAAATGACAAATGTAACGCCAATGAGGCCGCAAAATTGCTACGGAATGTTTTGGGGAATTCTGAGGAGACTGAAGAAAGAAATAGTCAACCAAGTCTCATAGTGACTTCTCCTGTGAAATCAAAATCGACAAATGTAACGTCAAAAGACGTAAGTTGTTATGGGAATTTTGGGGGGAATTCTGAGGACTATGAAGAAAGAAAATGTCAAACAAATTTCATAGGGACACCTTCATCTGGTATAATGTCTCCTCCAACAAAATCTGAATTGACAAATGAGACGCCAAAAAGACCATCAAGCTGTAACGGGAACATTTTCAGGAATTCTGAGGAGAACGAAGAGAGAAAATCTCAATCAAACTTGTAGTAACACCACCGCCTGCGATAATGTCTCCTCCGGTAAAATCTGAACTAACAAATGTAACGCCAAAAAGACCTTCAAGTTGTTATGGGAATGTTTTTGGGAATTCTGAAGAAAATGAAGAGAAAAAAAATCTGCAAACCAGGAAATTGAGTTTTGATTCAATGCAGAGAAACGGCTTTGGGAATCGGAGCAGAAGTTGTAATGTCATAAAGGCAAACGGAGTGAAAATACCAGGACAATCGAATAACGGTGAAGAAGAGACGACAGTTCCTACTTTGACACTCATCAAAACTCCTGGTGAGTACTTTTTATTTATGTTTTACAGATTATACATCTTCTATTCTTTCTCGTTTATGCAAAATCTTCTTTTTGCTCAACCCTAATTTACTCAGACTTGTATTTTTGATTGATTTGAGTGATTCAGTAACATCCTTCAACAACAACAAGTGTGCCTAGAATTTCTGCTTTCATTTGTTTCCTAGTCCAGCCTACACTCATCAGTCTGGAATAAATGAAAAAGAAAGACTACAGGTGATGCATAGATGATTCCAATTTAGTGGTCAGGACTTCCAAACTTATAAGACATTAGTCGTGTTCAAGATGGTCAAGGCGGTGCAGTCGGCTCGAGGCTTTAAGGGGGTCGGATCTGACGACAGCACTGTCCGTAGCGCTGATGATCTCTTGCGCTGTCATCTGACCCGACCCCCCTTAACGCCTTGAGCCGACTGCACCGCCTTGACCATGTTGAACACGACTAGTCCCCCAATGAATCTCCCAATGAAGAGGCGGGGCTTATCAGTTTTGCCATTTTCAACAGGAAGTCAATTGACCTGTTTACATTAATTAGAGATTTTAGGTCAATATTGCAGCTTGTAGTGACCAAAATATTACAGAATGATCTATTGTATGTAGTTCATCACTAAGTACTTGAAAAAAAGCGCAATTTTCAGTCAAATCTTCTTTGGCATGCTGGTATGGCCACATACCTTGTTCCTCTTTGTCTGTAAGATTGAATAAAACAGATTAAAAAATATTTTATATAGGAACCGGGTCATGTCCTGCATAGATTTTGTTGTATTGCATTAGTCTACAGTGTAATTGTCACGCTTGTTCTTCTATGATGTTGTCTTCTGTTTTTGTTGATCTTTTACTTTCCTCTGTGTGGACTTATTATGCACATACACGTTCTCTGATCTCTAATAACCCTTATAGTGTCCCTGCTTTGATGTGCTACAGAATCCATCACAAGACTGCCTTGAGAGAATAGTTTTGTCACTGCAAGTGACACCTAAATCCTATTTCCTTGCACCTCATTCACACACAGGCCGTTGTTCTTTTCCCTCTTGACTCGTTGCATGTAGTATAATTTATATATCCAAGGAAAGTCAGATGATCAAAGCTAACAGTAGGTTTTTACATATCAGATCAGTCGATTTTATGCTAATAACTTCAGTGACAACATTTGTCTGTGTCTTACCAAGGCTTAAAAGGTTATGATACTGTTATTGCATTAGAACAGTGATTCCCAAAGTCGGGTCTGTGGGCCTCAGGGGCTCTGCTGGGGGACTGCAAAAGATGTCCACACAACAAGTGTAACAGAAAACTGAGTTTGAAATTAATTTTATATCTTTATTAGTTTAATTTACTAGTTTAAATCCAAAAGTCCACAGATATTATCATTTGCTGTTTTTGCAACTTCATCTGAGAGGAAAAACATTCTACATTATCTGTGAAATAGTTTGAAATATTATTGGGGGGTCTCAGACAATCTTAAGGCAGAACAAGCAGAAGTTTTAATGATAGGCGCCGCGTATGTATATATTTCTGTGGGTGATTTCCATTGTTATTGTATAAATAGAGGTTATATTTTTTACATCCATCAATAAAAAAACAATATTCACATGCATTCATATGGTAAAAACATAAAATAACCACGAGCTTTGATGTAAGCCATGTGGCGACATTTTCTTTGGATTTAACAGGAAAATTTAGGCTTCAAATAAGTAAGTTGAGATAAGTTTAAGACTGGGGCTCGGAGTAGGTTAAGATTTACCCATTAAACCCCAAAATGTCAAAATGTGTGGTTATTTTTTATGTTTTGACTTTTTCTAATCTGTGTGAAATGTGCTCATCATACGTTTTTGATGTTTGTTGTGACGAGCAGGTGTCAGAAAAACTACAATGCAACACATTGGTTTAATTACAAGTTAAAGATTGTACTACATTTATATTTGCTATAAAAGTTTTAGACATTCAAAATCCACTCACTTAGTCGTCTCATCTACATGATTTTTGCTGTGAAAAAAAATGAACCAAACGTGTTAATTAGCTTGAGTGGAGCCTTAACTTTCCAAACAGCTTTCAGTGAGTGAGAATGCGGTGTGTAATTTATATTCAAACAGTGAGAGAAGACCTTTATCAGTCTGTTCCATATTTGATTTCCTCATAAAGTCGTTTCCAGTGTGAAATTATTCATTATTCTTTAATCTCATTCATTAAGAGTTTCATCAATTAATTACTGAGGCCTCGGGCTGCATCATTTATTCAGTTTTGATACGGTCCACATCACTGTAAGAAGTGTTACAGGTCAGAGAGTAAAGCTGCAGGTGTGTGTGTGTGATATTACCGATGGAACTTTTCAGAGAGAAATATTAAAGTTGGAAATTGTACCACATCTTAAAATAAGCTCTATGTCTGTGTCAATGCACAAAATTCAGTATAAAATGCAGGAAATTTATTTTTGTATAGCCCAAAATCACAACAACATCATCTCTGAGGACTTTCCAGATTGTTAATTTAGCAAACATGATAGTAGAAAAAAAAAAACAGTGATTGATCAAGCATGTCAAAGCAGATTATTATTAAACAAGAAAATGATTAATTGTCCATAGCATCCCTGTCCTTAGACCCTCCTTCTCGGCAAAGAAAAACTAAAAAAAAAAAAAAAAAAAAAACAAAAAAAAAACTTGACAGCACAACTGCAAGCTCTATTTTAACTGCTAAATAATGAAGTTAGTAAATAAGTAAGACACAGAGTCACAAAGCACTTCAGAACAGAACAGAAAAGAAAGATTTATTGTCATTGTCACAGAGTTCAACAAAATTACATTTGGAGTGAGCCTCCGGGCCGCTGCACCTTTTGCGCGCCGCCACTCGCTCTTTTGAACATGAAATGCAAAGCAAACATGCACACAATATTTACAGTGAGATAATTTATGGCATTTATATCAGATTTATATTGTTTTCTCTCTGGGCTTAACAGAAAGTTGTGTTTTAGATGCTGATCAAAGTGCAGAAGACATCCTGGCTCTGAACGCTGCAGCCATCATTGCAAACATCAAGCTAAAGACGCAGCTGAGCAAGAAGAAATCCTCAAATGGAACATCTGAAAATGACTGTGCTCCATCATCACAGCATTTAACTGGTATGACTTTTAACTTATAATTTATTCTTTATTATTTATAGACCTAAAGTAAACATTGCCGTTGTTAATTTCATAGAAGATTCCAATGTTATTTATTAATCTTAGTAGTTGAAAGTAACTCAGTATTTTGGGATTTTTTTGCTAATGTGTTATGGCTTCAGTAATGACAGAAAATGTAGCTTGCCTGGAAAATCATATTTCTCTTTTGAGTTTCAGTGGGTGTGATTGACAGATTAATCACCCGTATGAAAACAACATTACTGCTTATTTATGAAAAAAAAACTGTATATAGAAAATATAGAAAAAAAATACACGAGAGACTGAAAACATTGCGGATTCTGCAGAATCATTGAGCGAAGCAAAAAACAATTTAAAGTGAAGTGAAAAAAGTTAAAGTTATATTTTTTCTAAATGGCAGACAGCCAGTCCGTTTTTGTTCATATGTGTCTCCTGCAAATAAACTAATCTCATTCTGGAGTTGATCTGAGACTTGACGGGGAGTGGTGACCACACCACTCTTTGCAAAGTACACCTGAATCATGGCTTGGATCCAGCAAATTGTAGCTACATTTGGCACCAATTTTTTGTCGTGGAGAAGAGCGGTATTAGTGATCAAGTCTTACAATGAAAAAAAAAATACACGAGTTGCTTAAAATGAAGCGAACAATGATTGTGCATGTAAACTAATCATGCGGATCGAACTGCGTGTAAAGCACATGAGAATGATACTCATTAGAGAACATGACTCAATGTGTCTATGAAAAAAAAAAAAAAGTCACAAACTGTGCTGACTTTTATATTGTTAAATCATCTTGCACAATTAAACTGACTCTGTTGATAGCTAATGGTGTTGGAAGTTCTTGAGCAACATGTTGAATTTTACAATCTGACAAAAGTCTAAATATTCACACATATAAACATGACGAGCAATGCAACAAGTAATTTCTTATGGTTAGGTTAGGTTACTGGTAACTTGGTCCGTAAGTCCTGAACTTGTAAAGAGGTGTATCAGACTTATTATCGGGACAAAACTTCTCTAGTTTGCAGAAAGCTTTACTTTGCTCTTTTTCCTGTAATGTTTTATTTTGGGCAGATTCTTGGACTGCTCTACCCACCTGTGCTATATTCTCTGTTCCGAATTCCTCTAACCCTCAAAATACCAGCACAGCAGCTCAGTCAATCAATAATTACCAAAACAATCCAGTTTTATTACCTACTGTTTCCTCTGTATGTCCCGACAAGCCCGACAGGTGAACTGTAAAACTATGTCAATGTGTTCAGGCCTGTCGATCTGAACCAGCTGTAGACTAAGCATAAACACATTTACATGTGTCTTTGTTTCGTAGAACCTGCCCAGGATCTGCAGGATGGAAATACCATGAGCAAATCACACTCTGCTGCTGCTGCCTTTGTGCCTTTGAGCAAAGACATTCACTGGTCATCACAGACTATGTCTCTACAGGTGAGTCACTTAAGCACCACAATGATTGCATAAATACACTTAACTTCATTGACTTTGAGTATATCTAACTAGTAAGTCATAATTGTGCCTTCCAGTCATCTTAGAGGTTGTAATTTGGACCTCAGAGTAGTGTTTATTTGAGCGTTGTGTGTTTCAGTGGTCAAGTCAAATTACTTAGTAAAGAACCAATCAAGTAATAAAAAGCTTGGAAACTGCCCAAAACAGCCAGAATACAGATTCTATATGTCAATTTATAAACTTGGGCATTGCTGTTACATATACAGGTTGTAAAACATCACAAGAGAATGAATTTGGGTTTTTGTTTAGGTTAGTTCTGTTTAGTCGTCAGCAACATTACCATTGCAGCACATAACAGCAAGTTTGTAACGGCAGAAGTGCATAAGCAGAGTGACAGAGGCAAGTGAACTGTAGAGACGAACTAAAGAGAAAAAAAACACAGGTATGATCAGCAGTGAAGGTGTCAGATGTTTATATTTCTCAAAACCCAGGGCTGTGTTTACACTATACATTTATTTGGAAAAAAGTTTTACAAAGATGTGTCTTAATATTGTGTCAGAAGTGGGATGTGATACAATTCCACGAGAACAAGGTTCTGTGCACAGAATGTCAGTTGGCTTATTTATTTTCAAAGATGCTAACTTCCTGTTGGCATGTTTGTTTCCTGTTTAGTTAATTTCTATGTGGTTTCACTACCTCAGTCTAAAACAAAAAAAAACTTTACTTTACACACAAGGAGAATATTTCACCAAAGGACCAAAGTGCGTTTATAAAAAGTCTGTCAATGCTAACGCTAAAGTCTGGAAAAAAAAAACAAAGCTTGCACAGGGTCATTTAAGCAATCCAAAGTTGCTGTACAGTTTTGCAGCATGTAGCACTTCTTTATGGAGAGAATACTTCAATGTTGAATCAGTTTTTAGTTCAAGCCAAACGTAAATATGAAAATTAAAATCTTGCAAGATCTATTTCGACATGTGTACACAATCTCGTAGCAATTTTGTCTCGTGAGATCTTGTCCCATCCACAATCATAATCATACATGCTGTAATTTAATAAATAGCATCACAAATATCATATAAACCTATTCCATCAGTCCTTTGTTCACATTCTCTGGCTTCTGTAAACAGCCAGTGTCTAAAGCGTTGGTGTAGTTGTAAGGTTGGGGTTATGTAAGCGCTCTGATGGGCTGTCCCGCTGTGACAGGAGGCACTGCTGATGTCTCGTCCAGACTTCATCAGCCGGTCCCAGCGCAGGGCTCGGGAGCTGGAGAGAAAGACCCGAGAGAGGAAGAGGGCAAAGATCCACTCAGCACAACCCCAAATCACCAACTGTCCTGGGACTGCAGCGAAAGGTAAGTAAAGAACTGTCCATTCACATCGTTCACACATGCACTGAGAGGATCCTGGAGATTTAGAATGGTAACTAAGCATGCCTGAAACTTTCAATTTATGGGTTTTTAACGTTTCCAACAACTGCTTAAGTGGAATTACCTACGGAAAAAGGTTGCATTCACGTACTGCTGCAAAAATGTATATCTCGATAATTTTTTGGCAAATCTCGATAACAATGTTTGGACGATATTTTGTCAGTTCAACATAAATGTGTTAAAATCTGTTTTCAAATTAGTTACACTGGAGAAACGTCAACCTTAAATATTTTAATAAGTTTGAATATGATCGAACAACGGAATGTTTATCGTCTTAAAAACAGTAGAACAAGTAAATTTTGTTATTACCTCAAGAACACAAGAATTTCTTTCATAATTTCAAATCTGTGTGTATTTTTCTTTAAGTAAAATGAGATATTTTATATTTGTTGTGTTGTCAGTTAGGTTCAAACCAATCAAGATCTACTCAAAACATGTAAAATTATTCTAGGCACACAAAGTATTTTGTTTATTCTTTTACGTCGGTCATTTTTTTTCTAGTTTGTTTAATTATCAGACAAATATTTGTCAAATTGATCACACAAGGGCAGCAACTTCCCATTATAAACTAATTTTCCTGTTTGAATTGCTTAATGTACACATTTATATATATATATTTAAACTTGCCTTGCCTTTAAGAAAGTACAGCATCACTTATTTAATTTTCAACATAATAAAAAATAGTTATTTGTGGTCAAATTAGGATATATTTTTTGAAGATTTTGAACTAAAAAAGCACTAAAACAGAAAAATGCAATGACAATAAGTGACAAACTAGCAAAAAAAACAATGTATTTGGCTGAATCTCTGAGCTAAGGGACACTTGAGACAAAGATTAGGAGTTACTCTGGACAATTTAGGTTAAGAACAACTGTTCTCAAAGAGATGCTCACCACAACAGACAGCTGAAAGGATTCATTAGAACTTCTGAGTCATTTCTGCCATCTAGTGGCTACAACATGCATGCACAAGATTCAGTAATTCCAGTTCTTGTTTTGATTGAAAATAAATGATTTTATTGTAGTTATTTCATGATCAAATAAAAAGGAAATGTTATCAGTATTTTGTGTATTAACATAATTGCATTGGATGTTTTATTTGCATTGTTTTTCTTTTTTATACAGGCTCTTGAGTAACTTTACTTTTATTGGATTGTATGCAGTGGAACTTATAAAGTGCAATGAGGCAATCCTGTTTTATATGCTAATGCTACAGAAAAGCTTAAAGTGAGTCTATACCTACCTATGATATCACACAAGAGGGACATTCAGAACAGTGTTTTCTGAGGCTCAGAGAGGAAAGAATAGTATCTCACAGACAGAACTCCAGCTGTGTTTTTGTTAAGGATGCAATATGAGAATACTCATGAAGTACTTTTTGCATAATATGTGTCTTTTAATGTGTTTTGTTTCAGGTAATCTTTTCAAATCAAGCGACAGATCGGTCACATTGAGACAACAGCACAGCGCTAAACAGTGAGTTCATTACAGATCATTTTGAAATAACTGCAAATTGTGACAATTTATACGATTTTTTTTGTTTTCTTAAGCTCAAGGGTGCATAACTTTATTGCATATTAACAGTACAGGAACAATTAAACTCTTGTATTTCCACACAAGTAGGAATGGTCAGATTATTAGGTTATTCAATAGTTGTGATTATACAAGTCACAATAAAATCGTAAGAACAACAGAATAATAATTGTGTCAGATGTAGAAGCAAAAATAAAAGTATTTTTCATTCTATAAATAGAAACTACTGCTTGGCATGGCAATATTTCTGTGTTGGTTTTTCTTATGAACAGAACTCTGTTTGTATTCAGACCTTGACAGTTTCGGCTGCACCCTGTAGCCTTCTTCAGAAGTGTCACTTGGTGTTCCTGTGACATATCTGGTCAGCTGGTTTATACAGGTTTTGGTGCCATTTTCATACTTGGGACAGTAGGACGATGGCGCCATCTGCAGTCCAACCTCTTCCGAACTGTGTCCCAGGTGTGAGACAGTTGGTACGCCCCCTCGTCCTGATTTATAGTCTGGTGGGCGCGTGTTCAGATTTCGATGGCCTCCCTGAACCAGCGATGGTATTTGTTGCTTTCAGTGCCTATGACTCTGGCGTTGTCCCAGTCCATCAGGTGGTTCTCTGTCTTACAGCGGTCTGAGATTGCGGATTTGGGATTGAGATTGGTCCGCAATCTCAATCCCAAAACCTGTATAAACAAGCTGACCAGACACGTCCCACTTCTGAAGAAAGCTACAGTGTGCAGCCGAAACTGTCAAGGTATGAATACAAACAAAGGTCTGTCCATAAGAAAAACCAACACATAACCATAACAGAAGACCTAATGAATTTAATCGGATTATAGCAAAATGTCACAAGATTTTTTCCATTCAAAAATGTTAGACCATGAGAACAAAAGCAAAATAAAGATTTGACTGTTGCTTGGTCCTGTGCAATTGTGAACATTCACTAAAACGTGATTGAAATACTAATTTTGACATTGTGACATCCCTACTGCCTACTCACATATTCAGAGTTTCTATCGCTTGTTTAGAGAAGTTTTTAAGCCTTTGTTAATGTAGATTAGTAAAGTCAGTGTAAGAGAGAATAAATGCGGTCTTGCCACAGAGTTAAGAGCTTAAAAAATGTGTTTGTTTTTGTGAATGTGGATCCATTGGGGATTACTTTAGATCTAAAAACAGCAGAGGTATTGACTGCGTTGCTTGTCGTCACAGGCCCACAGAGGTGAAGAGGCGACAGGAGGAGGAAGCCAGGAGAGAAGAGTGTTTCAACAACAGACAAAGGTCGATCTGTTTAAAAAGGTTTGTCATTTTAACACAAATATTTCTACAGACTCATGGTTATGGAATGTGCAGTGTATGTAGAGGTATTTTTATTTAGAAAATGTACGTGTTAAACGTAAAAACTACCTTAAATCAAATCAATTCATCTTATAGCCCAAAACTCACAACAACAGTCACCTCCGAGGACTTCACAAGATTGTTTATTTAGCAAACAGAAAAGTAAGAAAATCAATAATAAAACAGTCAAGTTTGTGAAGAAAAGTTTGAAAATATGTATAAAATAACAAGAAAGCAGAGTTCAACTGATGACATGACACTAGGGAGACAAGAACATTTTACATTTTTTCACAATAAACACATTTTAACGATCCTATGAACATCAGTCTGAAAACACGAGTATGTTATAGTGTATTTATGTTGCCTAAAGAAGTAAAAGCCATGAGTTTTGGCCCAATTTATTACATGGTCGCTAGGCAACTCCCTAGTGTGATGTTGTTGTTTTAATGAAGTAATCTAGTGTACTGCTTGTGTATTTATAAAGTACAAGAGCTATGAAATTGTATGTTTTATATTGTGTGCTCACCTGCCCAGATACTGCAGATGGAAAGTAGCAATAGCTAAACCTGGTGCAGTTCATCTCGTCTTTTAATAAGATTAATTACATTTGTACATGGTCCGTGACAAATAAAGACTAAACTAAACTAAACTAAACTAAACTAAACTATGTCATCTATGAACAGGAAGTACATTTTTAATTAAAAAAAACGGCTAACCTTGAATGAACCTTGGGATGAAATCTTAAATATAATGATCTTAACTTCAATCTGATATGTAATGCAAATTCAGACCACTTGATGTCACCAGAACACAAAGCTAAAGTCTAATCATGCAACAGTGGCACTTTTTCCCTCAACTTTGCATCTGTAACATTTTCCAATTATAATATAAATATAAATATAATATAATTCGAAATGCCAACTTGTTCAAACTAGAAAAAAATTACCAAAATAACAATAATCACGCGTCCAATAAATGTCCAATGTGATGCCTGTCAATAGAGTGTGAACTGTGATGTCATTATGTGGTGATTGCACAAGGCCAGTGTTCAGAACGAGACAAAGGCCTGTTTCAGTGACAGAGGGTGAAATCTGCAGCTGCTGATCTTACTGCTGCTGGTGAAAGATGGACAACAGGGGTGAAACGGGATTAACACCATTTAAGATAGATTTCACTGTTTCTATGTGTGTGGTACTTTGGGATTCAACTGTTCAACTGTTGATGAAGTTAGTGGGTAACTGTAGTCCTGAGGGGTAAACACATTAAACTCCTACATTTAGCACATTCATAATCATCACTTCAGAATATAGATGGAATTCATTCACTTCATAAACACAATTCATTCACGTAAAAATGCACAATTTTCTTTAGCATAACTGATCTATTAAATATTACATTTAGTTTTACAGTTATATGTGTTGCGAGTTCATCAAGATTTTTTGTGACATTGGTAATTACCTGAATGACATACAAAAAATATGTTGGTAGGGCTGTTGTCCTTTAGTCGTTAGTCGATTAATCGGTCGATGGAGTCTTGGTCGACTGAAATTATTAGTCGACTAATTATTTTATTTATAGGAATTTGTATTCAACATTAACAGAATCATTGGCCTGATCAACCTTTTTTATATAAACACACTGTTTCCTCTTCATTTTCTGCATAAGCTATTTGCATGAACTACATAATATTATTAGTCTTTTGAGCAAGGTTTCTTGCAGAGTTGTCACACTGCTTAAGTTTCCAACCCGATTTTGATACAAGGAATAAACTGATTCTCGATACCACAATGAGAATTAGAATGCCTTTCAAGAAAGTCAGATTTTTATACAACAGTTTGTGTGAAAGAATGTAACATTTTAGTTTCAAACCAGTTTTGATGAAACTCAAGATTTTAAACCTTTTCAGAAAATGAGATTTTGTTCACATTTTTGACCTGTTAATGTTATCGATATTTCTTCAAATTTCGACACCAGTTTTAGAATTGATTTGCATATTTTTGACGACTCTGCTTTTAGCTTCAGAGCCTTTGCCACGCCCCTTTTTAGTCGATTAATCGGATGATGGACATGTTTTAGTCGACCAAGAATTTCTTTGATCGACTACAGCCTAATGGTTGGTTATGAAAAACACAAAAAAGACCAGAGAATGTTTCATTCAATATAACACGTTTATGCTTTTCAATGCATTGTAAAGACGACATTGTGCTGTTTCCTATACCTTGTTTTGTTGATCTCTATGGCAACTGCCTTAATTTTTCAATACTTACCTGACATTACATCTATTCATTTATCATCAAAACATATCATAATTGCATTCTTTTGTTGTGATGTGGCCCTTGCTAGTGAATTGTAGAATAACATAAGAAGCTGCTTTCTATATATTTTACAAATGTCTTCCAGATGGTGTTGCAGTGAGTTATTGTCATCACAAAGGGAGTACAAGTGTAAATTCAGTGATAGATGAACCACTTGTATCTGCTCATTTAAATGCATTTTCTCTTTTTTTGCAGAAACTTCTGGATCAAGTTCTTCAAAGGAGCAAAGACTGAAACACCAAGACTGAGCTGATTCATTCTGCCTGATTCACAAAGTCCAAAGACAAAGTGATCTTAAGCCCTCCGCAGTGGATTAAACACAAGCAGGACGGGGACAGGGCTGACTTTACAATGTCCTCCAGGTCTCTCATTCATCTTTCCAACCAAAGAGATAAGCTGCTATTATTCTCACAGATAAACCTGACATCAAGAACCAAAATGTTGAGCTAGCATAGTTTATAAAGAGGTCAAAGAATAAGGTAATGAAATAACCAGAGGAGAGTTATTGGTGTAAACTCTGCAAATCAGTTCTGTGGACATGTTTTCAAGGTGCTTCTTTGGGGAGAGAAAAACTGCTGAAAAGATGCAAAAATGAGAGTTAGGATTTATAAAAAGTACTGTAATACTCTATTTGTCCACATACAGTAGATAAACAGATAGACAGCTTTTACAACATTCATGTTTATCTCATGTCTAACATAAATAGATTTTTTATTTCCTTGTTTTATAACCACATTAGTAGAGTGTGTTTGTCAATTGTCACCTTAAATGAAGATCAAATAATCTTTTATGACACATCATGCAGTCTTTCCAGTGTATACAGTATAGTTAATGAATGTATGAAGTACATTTACACAGACAGAGCAGCCCCTCCGCCCCACTCAGTGAGCCCTGGGGCAGCTCAGCAGAAGCGATTTGCCCAAACACCTGGCGCCTCAACCTCCAACCACCAGCAAGCGTTTCCTAGTGCATGTTATTGGTTGGTGAGGAAATCGGAGTGCCCGGAGGAAACCACACAACACGAGTAGGGACATGAAACTCTACACAGAAAGGCCCGATCCGTGCAGGAGTGAACCTGTGACCCTCTTGCTCTGCGCTGGATGGGTGGATGGATAGCAGGGTCAGTGTGGTGTTGTGCTTGCTTGGTCAGACCTTGCTGGAGGGTCTAACTTATGTCTGCTGAACATCACAAGAGACACTTCTTAGTTGAATTTGAAAGTTAAGATTATATTAGATTTATTTATTTATTTCAACAAAAAGACAATTCAATGATACTGGACCACAGATTCTGAACTGAAGTTTGAATACATTACCTTTTTCTTAGCTAAAGACAGAATGAATAGTGGCTGTCTGCCCATCTGTTTGTCTATGTGTGTATCTATGTACAGTGGTATTTTGTGCATATCTTAAAATATTCTATTTTTACTTAAACCATGTAACTTTTCTTCAAATGTCAATTGCACAATTAAAAAAAAACTAAAAAGATAAAACTAGGGATACCATGTTTTATTCTTTAGTGTAAAAAGAAGCTGCTTTTCCAAGGAAACATACAGGAGGAGACGAGGCCCTCCTTTTGGCCAAATACTACATTTTTGACCATACAGCCAGATTAGAGTAAAGTTACACACTTGTATTATTTATTAAGTGTCACAAAACATCTAAACTAGAAAAGCATGCTTTGTTTAAAGATGGTGTGCAAACAAATCTTTCGACACATTATTAATATCGACATGTATTAATTTTGGTTGCACTATACAGCTTATTTACCCTTTTTTTTCAAGCACCAAAGTGAAACTGGAGAAGACCACCCAAGCTCAGTTAATCAGAGAGCTGCATTTGACTTCTAATGAGAACAAAAATTATTTATTATCCAGTTCAGACAGTACTCAGTGGTCTCATCTTTCACAAAGTGCTGCATTTATCATACTTTTTAGTGGCAAAGACAAAACTTTGTAATTTAATACTAAAAAAAGTTATTTTTTTATTTTTTGGTCAAAAAGTTAAGCTGTGTACCTTTAGTGTCTTTCATTGGCACACTGAAGTTAGCTATTTTCTTCATACATTGTCTTTGCAGTCTAATGTGTTATTTTGCAAGCATCACCTCTTAAAACCAATTAAAACATTTTAGAGTAACATTTTGTAAATGTATTTTTTTAATTTCTCTTTTTCTGTCATTTTTGAAGACACGTCTAATAATTTCATGTTACGTTTTAGATTTGAATTAATTTACAGAATAATCTGTCCAATTGGCCCAAATTTTATCTTGAATTTCCAGTATTGTCTGGTGCATTATCATCCTAGGATATCATACTATATTAAATTACTGCAAATTGCTATTACAGTTTTAAGACCTAACTGACTCCTATGATGCAAAATTACCATTACACCACCTCAGCATAACTACAGACCCAGCATTCAAACTGATTAGCTTCTCATCTCCAGAGCTCTTGTGCATTATCTAAATCTTGCCATGTTGCCCAAAGTTGCACAACACACACTCTTTTGTTTGGGACAGTGACTAAGCTCTTCTCTAATTATGCAGATTCAGCGAAACGGACCCGAGCCTGGCATCATTCAGCGAAACTATTAAGGACCAGACTGAAGGAATGTGACCTCTTCTCCTCTCATAACTGTTAACTACTGTTCTACATAAAACAGCCTCTATCTTTGATTCACTGGCAGCGATTCACCGAAACGCTCCTCTTCATTTGACTTAAAAGGCGTTTGGGATTTAATGTTCACTTTATAGGCCATACGGAATCTGATACAACCATAGAATTGAAATGAAAAGTACAATGTCAAAAGTAGAGAAGCTTTTTATCAGTTTGTACCACTAGATGGAGTTGTAAGATGGACTAGTTACTGTAGCTTTTGTGCTTTTTATTTGTGACATTCTATACACTATAAAACACGTGCAGATAGATATACAAAAGTTGAATATCAAGTAAATCGTTCTAAAGTAAAAAGTGCCACAAAAAAGCCAATTAAATATAGAAAACCAAGAAAAATGGTGTTATAACATTTCACATTTGTCTTGACAATTGGTTGTGTTCAATTTCAAGACTAATGATATTCAACATAGGTGTTTGGAACTCAAATTTATCTTTTTATTTGTTTGTTTGGAATGCGGTCATAGGAGGCAGACTCAAACAACAACAAAAAAGTTCAGTTATTCTTGAAGCCCAATGGAAAACATGACAAAAATCATACATATGTACATCAAAAAATATTGTGCTTAACTGAGATTCAAAAGCAACAGAAATAAACAAAATGAAACCCAACTTGGACCTAGCTACACTAAGGTGAATTCTCTAATTGTAACCTTTTTATCGCCTTGGAGAAGTCAAAGACACGCCCCCCTTTGAGTGAGCCACCTCGACAGGTAAGGCCCCTTTTACCATAGGCAAGGTGTGTTTTTCTAACAAAGGCCATGTCTTCAAAATCAACCAACAATGTCTAAATAAAAAACAATCTAAACATACAAAAAAAACAAACAAAAACAAAACAAAATTGCACACAAAAGAAAAAATAAAGAAAAAAACTCCAAACAATAGTCTCCCCTCCAAATGGTCCAGCCCAAAAGCTTTAAAGATGGCCGAATTGAGGCGGCCCCTCTTCAAGCTTGCGGAGGAGCAACAGGTAAGTTTGAAAAATGAGCATATTGAAACCTGCTAATCTGTAATATGATCATTTAACCAATGCAAACAAAACAAACCAAACCGGGATAGTCATGTCTAGCAGTATTTTCGAAGATAGAAAATGAAGATAGGTTTAAACTGAAATGTGAATTTAAGGGACTACGCTCTTTTGTCGCATTGTTGTAATCCAAAAAGTGAAAGTGTATAGTCACAATATTGTTAGAAGTTATCTTTTAGAGATTTCATGACAAAATACTGTATAATGTCATTACAGTGAAGCTAAACTCAAACACTACTTTTTTGGTTGTTAAACTTATTAGCATTGCCTTCTATTCTAGTGATGTGACAGTTGTGAACGATTTGATTCTTTTGACGACTCCTGTGACGATGAGAGCCGTTCACCGCATCGCTTGCTGCCGTTGTCCTTGGACTCACCAGTCGGGATCGCAGATTTTTTTGTAGCAGCAGTTGTGGTGGTGATAATAAATGTCTGAAATGTGTTCTCATATTGCCATGGTAACTTTACATTTAAACACGTCTAAATTTGTGTTCTTATTCAGCTCATTTCTCCATAAATATGAGTTGTAGTGTAATAAAACACACATCATTTTAACCTTAAAAATCAAAGAACACATTTTTGTGATTATTCATGTTCCTTATGTCCCAAGTTTCTCTGGTTTAGTTGTGTCTTTCTTCATTCTGCTCGTGAGCTTTGCTTCCCAGCACTTGTGTGTGTGAAAGAGAGCGTGAGGAGGAGGAGAGAGAGCAATGGGACCGAAGGAAAAATCAAAATCCCACTTAAATTAAATTATTTACAATCTAAATTGTTTGTAAAAATAGTTTTTTGTTTGATGTATTTCAATAAACACTTTTAATAAATACAGGGTGGACTGAGGTGAGTTAAAAAAGACAAAAAACAAAATCAGATTTGTGAAAGAGTTGGATTTTTGAACGACTCTTTGAGATGAACGATTCATAATGATTTGAATCCTTTCAAAGAGTCGAAAGTCCCATCACTATTCTATTCCAAGTCATTTATTAGCTTAGCCCGAGCCTTATCAACTCCTATTAGGCTTCTTCCTTATTGTGTCCATTGGAATAACGCTGTTGTAGCTTTAATATTTTTGCAGTATGGTGTGAAATATATTGTATTTTTGTTCGTGACATAACTATGTTTCCCACCGTTAGAATTGACTCTAAAATCTTTCCCCTAAGAATATATAGGAAAACACCTGGTTTTCAAGAGAAATGCCACTTTTCTGCTCATTGCTTTGCACTAACAGGATTGTTTATAGACCACATTTCTTTACATGTATAGTAGGCCCTAGTCTGAATAAAATCAGTGAGAAACACAGAACTCTCAATTACTTTCTATTTCTTTATTTGCACACACTTTTCATTCAACATTATTTGATCAATTCAAGGTAAATTCTAAAGCTTTTTTAAATCCTCATTCCTGCACTCAAGCATGTGGGCTACTATCTCCCTGGAGGCTGTAATGAGCTCCAGGAACCACTGCCTCTCCTTTAGATTGCACAAATTGAATAGTCACGTGGCCAAGAGCCGTATAAAGGCGACACTGTTTGAATGGGGGGATGTATCAGCGAAAGTCAGAAGTCAATTGCGCCAGTTCATTGTGCGGGTAAAAATAGCAACGAGGGCAGTGACACTGGTAATCACAGAGAGATGAAAAGTCCTTTTACTTACCTCTACCTATAGATTGTTAAAAAGAAATAAGCTTGTTACTGCTGCGTAGTTTTTCATAATGTTGTTGGTTTGTTATTTGGTCATTGTAAATGTATTAATTTCCCTGTGCTCTCGTTGTAAATATAAATAGTTTTAAAAATATGCTTTCTCAAGTGCTGATTTAGAGCGTGAGTCAAGCTACTAACACATCAGCAGAAAACAGGACTTCAGCCTTCATAATAAAACAAAATGAAACTCAACAGTGACCGTCAACCTCAGTGACCAATTCAAAAGAGTTAGTAATGACAAGAAGCATTGATAAGTATCGGTACGGCCAATGAAACCTTTTTTAATCATATTTTAGTCATAAATGTACACTTTTTCTCCAATACTGTTTAGGTTTTGTAAAATACTGATCCCAAATCATTTCAAAATATTCTTAATAATGATTATTATCGGGTGCGGCCAATGAAATCTTATTCACCTTCAATATTAAAATTGTATTAATATTTTAGGAATAAATAATATGCACTTTTTCTTCAATAGCTTCTAGGTTTTGTGAAATAAAGATCCCAAATCAAATTAAAATAAATCTTCATAATGATAAGCATTGAGTACAGCCAATAAAAATCTTTTTCATATCCAATATAAATATTTTTAATTAATATTTTAGTCATACATATACACTTTATTTCAATAAGATTATTTTTTTGTAAAGTATTGATTTCAAATCAATTCAAAATATTTCTTTACAATAAGCATCAGGTGCAGCCAATTAAATCTGATTCATTACCAAGTAATAATATACATGTTTTTTTCAATAGCATGGAGGTTTTGTTAAATATTTATTTCAAATCAATTCAGAATAATTGTTAGTAATGATTGATAAGCATCTGGTACAGCCAATAAAATGTTATTTATATGCAATATTCATTGTTTAATTAAAACGTATGAAGAAATTTACACTTTGTCTTCAAAAGCTTTCAAGGTTTTGTGAAATCAAATTAATTCTAAATAATTCTTATTAATGATAAGCGTCGGTATGACCAATGAAATCTTATTTATATGCGTTATTCATTTTTAGATTAAATTTATAGTCATAAATTCACACATTTTTCAATAGCTTTTAGGTTTGTCAAATATATTGCAAAACTATTTATTTTGCTTGCAACCGGAAGTCGCTGACCATACTTCCGTCGCCTTGACACTTCCCCTCTTTCCTCCTCGCGCTCACTCGCCTGTACTACTCTTTAGGACCCCGCGGAACCGTTTCCCAGAAGCACATGGTCCGCGCTCATAAGACAACACTGCTCCGGTAATTGCCCTGGAATTGATGTCATTCCAACCGGGCTACGGGGCCGTGTCTTTCGCTTCGCCACAGGCTTTCTCCTCATGTTCACTTTTACGCGCGGATTTGTCTCTCTGCGGGATTCCTTCTTTTCTTCTGTGAATGAACTGTACAGCTGTTGTGCCCGGGATTTCCTTCCATAGATCGTATTTCAGGAAACAGACTTTTTTATTTTTTTTTTACAAGGGGGTTTTACGGATCAGCTGTTGTTTTGGGCAGTGATTGTGTGATGGTCATGCTGCTGCAGTAGAAGAAGTGAAGAGAGAGAGAAAGTGGTTTGGAGCTGGTTTTACGCATCAGCCGGGGCATCATGAAGCCCGCGAGACAAGTCTGAAGTTTGCTTTTTTGACAGTTCTTCATGCTTTCTGTTCGTCTGCAGCTAGTGACAGCGTGGGTGCCAAACGTGCTCCAGGTAAGGCTAAAATTATTCAATATATTATTAAGAATTACGTTATAATCTGTGCGTAAAGTCCTTTGCTCATCTTCCATTCTCTGCTTGAATCTTGTGTGTGTTGTGACAAGCAAAAGTTTGTCTGGATTATGACTTTATTTGACATTTTCATAGAGGTTCATCTTTGTAATTTTCTCAGTTATTCGTATGCTGATTTGATTTAATGCAAGATATTAAAGGAGACTATTGTGTTTTACCTCCAAGTATTTAGTAGATCAATATTTACGTTGTTGCAAAACCTAAAGCTGTATGTTTTACTCAAAATCATAATTTTCAGAGTAACCACAAGTCAATATTAATAAGTGGCGGAGATGGGTGGTAGGTGAAAACAGGACTTTTATGAGATTTCACACATCAGCTGCAGGGCAATACAAGATTACTCAAACATGCATGAATCAAACTAAATACAGCTTTGACTAAACTAATGGTGAGATAACAATTTTATAGCCCAACAGAAATGTGGCTGTTACCACATTTAAACAAGATGCCCTTCCATTAACTGACATTTTTATGGCTTTTACTGGCATTTTTAATCGCTTATAGATATTAACAGGTCGTCAGAGTTCCTGTTTAAAACTGAGGAACTGATAAGCCCTGACTCTTCGATGTAAAATTTAACTATAATAACTCACACATTTTAAATGACTATTTTTAGTTGGAAAGTGCTACACAATTTTTAGTGGACAGGGACAGGGGGAAGGTGAAGACAGTGGTTTTCTAACCGCTGAACACCAGCAGCAAGACAATGCAGGTTACTCAAACATGCAGGAATTAATCCAAATACAAATTTGGGTAAATTAATGAGAGAACACGGTTGTAACATGATCAAAGACTCATGTAAAATCTACTTTTCTAGATCCCCTTTAATACAAACAATCAGGTACAACCTACACCAGAAATGTTCCAAAATGTACTTTTAATACCTATATTGCAGTAGAAATACACTCATCTTGAACGACTGAGTTGCCATTTTTGACTAAATTAACATTTTCATTTTAAGCATTAAGAGTCTTACTTGGTTTACGTCCAGGAATCACACAGTGTGAAGTGAGATTATCATAAAAGTGCAGAAAATTTCTCATCTCATCAACTAATACAATTTTTATCATTTAAGGCTCCTTCAACCAATTAATCGACTGAGTGTACCCTCCTAGTTTATCTTAAAGTATTTTTTTAGGTTGTGCCATTGACAATACACTCAAATGCTAACTGTCTATATATTCAAAGCAACAAATGGAATTAATATACATTTTTCAATATGACTCATTTCAATAGAAATATCCACAGCTAAACTCCCCCAATAGTCATTTGAAAACAGTAGTTGAAATTCTATATCTTTATAACATTTGCTCCATTCATGTTTTTTCCTGACTTGTTTGTCGTCTCTGCCCTAAAATGAAAGTTTGCACTGAACCCAGAGCGGTAAAGGTCTTGTATAATTGATGATGTCTCTCTGGTAAACTCAGGCGGCCTGTTTCAGGGTCTTGAAGTGGAGTTTTTAAAGTGCATCAAATACACACATGTTTGAATAACTTATGGGGTCTGGTGAGGTCATCCCAAAGCAAGTGTACGTGGAAAGGTTATTTTTTGTGAGGTTGTAAGTTGTTTTGGGGTGAATGTTTGGGCTGTAAAAAGTCCCCCAAGTGAGTATTCTGATTTAGTTTGCATACTCAAAGAAAGCTTAGCTTTCATGTTTCGTGTATTATTTATATTTTTGAGCATACATATGTTGTTTTAGTTAGGGCTGGGCAAATCGTGATCAAATTCTAATCTGTGATCTTATCTCTGTGACAATTTGCTTTTTTTGACGAAATTGTCATTGTGATTTTTAGGAGTGTGCATTGAGATGAGTCAAGAGAAAAATAAAAATAGACAAAATAGTTGCAATACTGGGCTGGGTATAATTGCCAAGAGCCTTTTGATACAATACATATCCCAATACATGTGAATCTCCATACAATTCCCTCAATACAAAACATAAAGATATTTAATGACCAAAATGACAAAATGTTGAAAAACTATAGGAAAGTACTGCATACCTGTAAAAATGTTTTTGAGTGCAGGACAATCAATGTTAAGAATGTAATGTCGAATGACAAAATGCAGAAAACGTGTATTTTCACATTGTTTTTTGTTTAATATAAGTGTCTTATGGACAAGTCACTTTCAGCTCAATAGTTTCAGCCTTAAAGCAGCAGTCCAGGATCAGAAGTGTAAATTTTTATAATTTTTAGGTATCCCAATATGTATTCCAATACACCTCCCTGTATCGATACGCGTGGTGCCAACAAGTTTGTCATGATATCTCCCGATATCGATACATCGAGTACAGCCCTAGTTGCAATGTATGTTTTCTGTTAATGACGCTCAGTCTCAGTATCTGACTGTATTAATACTCACTGATTCTCTCTGACAGTATTGATACTCAAAGGATCTCTATAACAGTAGTAATACTGGCAACACAAAGACAAACACGTTTCTAAAAATAAAACACTTGTCTCTTTTGTAAATATAAAAAAAAAAGGGATCATTTTATGTTTAACATTATGCAACCATCTTAAAGGCACAGTTTCTGGCTGAATTACTTATGTTTGAACCCTATATGCTTTACTTTGAGTCTTTTTTTTTTTTGGAGTGATCACAAGTAAACAGAGACAAGTGGGGGGAGGTGGTAGGTGAAAACAGAACTTTTATGAGCACTGGAGCTTCAGCTGCAGGACAAAACAAGACTGCTCCAACATGCATGAATCTATCCTATGATGACTAAATTAATACTGAGAGAAAGCATGGTTAAATAATAATAATTTGACATAATAGAAACATCTTTATTCTTGCCTTGCCTAATTGCATACAATGTTTTAATACAACAAACATCCTGCATTCTAAGCTGCCATGTGTTTGCTTATAGCTTTAAATTGCCCTGCCATTTCCATCCACATGCTACATCTGACATTTTACCAATGAGTCCTTGGGAATTAATTAACAAGAAAGCAGGAGCAACACATGTTAAACCTACACCTGAAGCATTAGGAATATCATTTATTTATATCAATGATTTCTGGAAGTCGACCTTGATGTGCTGTGTGTTCCCCTGGGTTCTTGTTAAAACCATCAAAACCATTTCACTGCTTAAACCAGAGAGGAGAAAATAGAGCAGAGTCTGTTCTGATCTGTGGGGAGAGAGAGGGAGACTAGAGAGAGAGGGAAGAGGGGTAGAGAGAGAGGGACAAACGCAGAGAGAGGGGAATAGAAGGAAAGAGAGAGAGAGGAAGGGACAAACATCAAGAGAGGCAGGGTGAGAGAAAGGGATAAAGAAAGGGGGACATATAAGAGATGGAGAGAGAGAAGGAGGTTGGCAAAGAGAGAGGGACAAACAGTGTGAGAAGGGAGAGGGAGAGAGAAAAAAGAAAGACAGAAAGACATCAAGAGATCGACAGAGAGAGCGGGAAATTGAGATACAAAAGAGAAAGAGGGAGATGGAGAGAGGGGGACAAACAGCAAGAGAGAGAGATAATGAGAGAGGGGCAGAGAGAGAGAGAGATGGGTGGGGCCAAAAGAGAGAAAAAGAGAGGGATAAACAGTGAGAGAGAGAAAAGGGAAAGAGAGCGAGAGGAAGGAACAAACATCAAGAGAGGGGGGTGAGAGAAAGAGATAGAAAAAGAGGAGCATATAGCATAGACTTGAGAAGGGGAGAAAGAGGAAGAAAGAGACAGAGGGAAGGAGGAATAGAAGGGACGGGGAGAGAAAAAGAAAAAGACATTAAGAGATCGACAGAGAGAGCAGGAAATTGAGATACAAAAGAAAGAGAAATAGGGAGAGAGAGAGGGGGCAAACAGCAAAAGAGAGAGAATGAGAAAGGGGGAGAGAGGGAAAGAGAGAGAAAAAAGGAGGGAGAAAGTGAAGAGAGAGAGAGACACTTTCCTTCATCCAAAATATTGCTGAAAGTATTTGAAATTCCACATGTTTTATTACAATTGACATCATAAATCTTTCTTATTTAACTCGTATGATTGGTGATCAGAAGCTACAGTCAAAGCTACAACTAGCTAAGAACATGTTTTAGCCTTTTCTGGAAGCTTAAATAATGAAAATAAGCAACTACCGTGATTTGCTCAAATTTGGCAAATGACTCAAACTGGAGAAAGGGTAGGTCCACTGATGAGCTAAGGAAAGAGGAGAGGGCACGAGCCAAAAAACTGATTGTGAAGAAGCGAAGACTGTTTCAATGTAGTCGATTGAAAGCTGATTGGCTGTGTGTTGCAGCTGAAGTGTAGTGGCATATAAACCTAACTTTGATGGCATAGAGTTGCACATTTTAATAAGCATTTTGTTACATCAGAACCATTTAGAAGGCAGCTGCAAGAGACAAACAACTTTAGTCATTCAGAAAAAGTATTGATGAGAACCAAATGAAATGTAAGTGGTTTATCCTGAAACTTGCAGGTAGAGATAAATAAATAAATACATATAATTACAACATAATTGTTCGTGTACTGGGTTCAAAAATCGTTGCCAGTATTTAAAGTTTGTATCTGGATGCAGCTTGAGTTCTATCAGAATCATATGGAGGATTACAATGGATTTGTGTTTGCAGCTCCACTGGGGACATTGGCTGTTGACCAAACATTGTTGGATTAATATTACCAGATGTGATGCTGTCAGACTGCAGAACCACGCCCTTAGCTTTGTGTCGAGTTCAGCAATATTGCAAAATGTTTGTAATCACTGACTAAGGCCTGCATTGTGATGTTTTATTGTCTATTAGCAATAGTTGTGAGCTTAGACCAACTGAAAAGCAAATGATTGTCGTAATAAAAAGAATTGTGAAGTTCAGCAACTTAATGCAGATGGAGAGCAGCTAAAACGAAAGTTGTTATAATGCTGTTTTGTTATAATGCAAATTTTTGAGATCTGACTATACACTGTCAGATTTCAGAAGCTAAGCAGGTGGGCCTGGCAGTATTGGATGTCAGACTCTAAGAACCCCAGGAGCCAGAGGAAAAACTGTTGTTTCCTTAGGCAAGACACAAATGTCATGTTTAGCCTGAATCCCCCTGAATGGTTAACTTTGGAGCAGTTTGGACGACCTATGCTACCAGTGGTGTCCTCTACAGCATCTCTGCTCATGGGTGTCTACTACTATGACCAGCTGACATTACTCACAAAACATTGTACGCATTATTCACAGGATTCACATTTTTTAATGTTTTGACTCAACAAACAGGAAACAGACGATGCTAACGCTTTAGCTTTGCTTTGCTAAGTCTATTGACTCTACAAAGATAAATATCTTCACTGGAAGTGCATTGATTTGTCAATTGGATTAATGAAGCATTGGCGAGGAGCGTTATGCTCTTGCTAGTTTTCACCTGGCATCACTATTTTATATTCTCAATTGTTTTACATCATGCATACACAAGTGACAAAGTTAATAAAAGTGGGCAACCAGGGTCTTATTGTTCTACCCAAGCAAATTTTGGACAAATTGTATGTTATTTGCTGTATTTTAGCATATTTTAGAGGTGTTACAGTCACATCTCAATAATATTTGATTGGTGGGCCACTATCAATGATTATCAGAATCATCTGGAAGGCCGCGCTTGGCCCCCAGGCCGCCAGTTTGAGACCCCTGGTCTAACTTGTTGCATGCACGCAACCTAATACTACAATGTGAACTGCAGAAGTGAAGAAAAAAAAACATTTATGGCCCAAGTTGAAAGTTCTTTGCCTCATTTATAATTTTTTTCTAATTATTTAACTTTTTGTGTCATTTTATTTTTTAATTTTGTTTAAAATTTGATATATTGCCCAGCTCCAACCTAAGGCCAATCATAAAGCTTAAAAGGGGAACCAAAGTGAGCCGTGAGAGGGCCTCCTTCTAGGTCCACTTTGAAACCAGGACCATCCAGCTCACTTCAGACCCATCAAGTGGAACTGTACTGTTTACTTTGTGCCGTGGAAACGGCATAAGATCACACAGTGAGTCTGGAAACATGTCTGTACACCCACAGTGCCTTGCATGAGTCTGTATGATCAAGTGGTTGGCGGTGCGTTTTACCTTTATCTGTGAAGACACAAGACTGAGTTGACAAGTGAGCTAAGCGTGCAAATCTTGAATCAAGATTAGTGAATGGTCTTAGTCTATAATGCCTGTTGTGTAGGTTGGAAACACACCAGACTGCCTCATATTTAATCATATTGAATCATATACAGACCTACACGTGCAGTCTTATAAATCTACACTCATTCTCCTTTTTATTAAATAGCTTGAGCATTCATCATTGGGCTGGGTTGATAAAAACAGTTGACTCATACATTAGCAATGACGAGTTCTCTCCAATCCAAAAAATCATGCAAAAACGAAAATATTCTGTCAGAACCTGTTTTTTATTAGCTTCTTTCAGCCTCATGACTTCTCCCTTTAGATTTTGTGCCTTGACATTTGTGTGTTTATTTTACGTCCTGTCCTAGAGCTTTGCATCATTTGTAAGTGATTTTGAGAAGATGTCACTGGAGCGTTATCTGCCCTGGTCCGTTGCATTTGCCCCGGAGTGTTGCGTGCCACAATGCGACAGATGCGAGGGGATATATTTTTGGACCCTGGTAAAACATTCCTTCAGCAAACAGTGTTCACCCAAGAAAGATCACAATGATGTCAGAATTTTTATGGCTTTCAACAGTTTTGTCACTGTTTATGTTCAAGCTCGGAATAGGGTTGGGCAATGTATCAAATTTTAGATGATTGAATGATTGAAAATGAAGAAAGTTATGTTTTAAGCTCATTGGTGTCTATGAAAGTTTCTATTAGTCTGACCTTTTAACATTAAGTTTGAGCTAGTCTAGGTCACATCAGAATTTACGCTCAGACATTTTATCATAGACAATAAAAACAATCAGAAGGACACTTGAATTAATGCTACTCATGTATTTTCAACGCACTCTTTGTGTGTGACAGACTGACTTAGACAATTAAAGAAAAGTTAAACAATGTTCAAATGCTTAAGACAACAAGCTAAATCTGTAATCTGTATTGAAATCTAAAACTAGCTCAAAGAAAATATATGTTTTTCTGCCGCCCACTCATACCATTCTTGTAAATGTAAATGTGCTTTATTCACACTTTTCTGCTCCATCTCTGGTCTAGGTTCAATAGGTTTCATCGGAGATTTGCACCGTTTTTAGTCCATAAATCATCAGCAGGCTCATTCTAAGCTCAAATCACATTCATCACAACTGTTCTTTTATCAGAGTGTTGGGTCGCAGCAGCTTATTTCCTCTGCTTCCCGTAAAAGACAAAACCAGACACCAGACAAAAACTAATGTGTCATTTCTGTATCAACACTAAAGTGGGAATCAATGCAAGTATGTTTACTTTCACAATAATCTACACATAGTTCTACAAGAGGCAAAGCAAAAGTATTTGAGTATGACTGGACAATATTGACAAAATATCTCAATTACTATATTCTAAACTGGTCTCAATGAAATGTGTACACCACGCAAATTTAAATGTGTACAGAAAAAAGGACCAATTACTGGCACATCATCCAGCTCTGTGCTTTTTAGTAGATATAATGGTACTTTTCTGTCCGTTGCAGTACCTTTGCACTATTTACACACTCCCCAGTACTTCTTCCTGTGCGAGAGTCCATCGGCAGATTTATGTTTCTGTTCGGATTCCCCAGCGTCCTCGGCGTGTCCTAACCTTACATGCCTAACATTAGTCTCTCTCTCTCTCCTCTGCGCTGGACTCATTTGACCCAAAACCAAACCTTTCAAAGCTCTTCATCACCCGCCCCAAACTGTAACCCAAACTGCGCTCTGCTCTTTCTCTTTTGATTTTCACACCCAGAAGGGCCAAAGTTCACCTCAGCACCGCAGTCCCGCGGGTCCTCGTTCTCCTCTGCAACACGTGGGTCGGATATCAGTGTCAAGTGGATCTGCTTATGTTCACTGCACCCTCCTTTTCACCTCCAATGGTGTTGCTCAATAGATCTGCTTGTTTGGATTCATTTCAAGAGTCTGTTTTAAGCATTTTTTAATTCTGTATTGATATTTTTGCTGTTTTGAGCACGTTGTTTTATGTGATAAACAAGTTAGTCTGTTAATCAGAACTAATCAATTATTGAAATAATCGTCAAGAATTTCTGCAGAGGTGGGATCAGGTTATTGTTTTGCATGTCAAGTTAAGTCCCAAGTCAAAGAGAGACAAGTCCAAGTCAAGTTCAAGTCCTCTGATTTGGTCTTTTCAAGTCCCATTAGCTTGTGTTTGTGTATATAATAGTCCTATTAAAAACGAAATTCTGATCACAAATGTCTTGTGATCGTGTGAAGGGGCAAGTTGTTGTTTGTTAATGTAAAATTACACAGTTTTGGGGTGGTAGAATAGTCCCAAGTCTTAGTCCATTTTATCAAGTCAAGTCTCAACTGGTCTTTACAAACGCTTCAAAGTATGTCATGGGCGAGTATTGAAAAGGAAGTTTTGTATTTTAATTGAAAATACTATTTATTTAATGTATGTAAATATGTGTCCTTAACAGATATTATTTAAGCTTTGTTTGGGTCAAATTAGGTAAAAATGTGACATTTGCATTCTAATTTTAAAAACAATTGCCCATCAATTAGCAAAATGAGTTGGGACCTAAAAGCATAAAAACAAATGTGAATTTCTGTCTTGAAGTTTCATGTTAGTTATGCTCTCTGACATCTCTCTCTGCTCTCCCCCACTTTCTCATCTCTCTTTTGTCCTCTTTCTTGGTCTTTCTCCGCTTTGTTTCTCCCTCTCTTGTTCTCTCTTTCTGTGTCTTTCTCCTCATTCTCTCTCTATTGCTCTCTGTCTCTCTCTTGCTCTGTTTTCTCTTTCTCCTCTCTGTCTTTATCTCCCCTTCTATCTCTCTCTCCCTCCTCTCGTTTTCTCTCTCTGTCTCTCCTCCCTCTTCTTCCCACTCCCTTTCTCTATTTCTCTTTCTCTCTCTCTCTCTGCCTCTTACTCCCCTTTTTCTCTCTATCGCCTCTCTCCCCCTCTCTCTGTCTCTCTCCTCACTTTCTATTTCTCCTCTCTCTTTCTCCTCTTTCTTTCTCTCTCTCTCTCTCCCTTTCATTTTTTTTCTTTCTTTGTCTCCATCTCTCCCTCTGTCTCTCTCTCTCCCCTGTTTTTCCCTCTCTGAGTGCCCCCTCTCCCTTTCTTTCTCTCTCTCCATTTCTCTCTCTATCTCTTTCTCTCTTTATAACTTAAAAGTCTAAGTTGAACACACACATTGTCAAGTTATAGCAACATAAACATTTAAAAAACATTTACCTTATTTACTTTACAATGAAGAAGTGTAACCCCCAAGACTTGTCAGTCAATTAAATATAACAGCAAATTCTATACAATCCATTACAGGAACATAGGGCTGGGCGATATGGCCAAAAAATAAAATCTCGATTTTTTGGACCACTTTGGACGATTTCGATTTTAATCGATTTTATTCGACGTCATCGATGACAGCCGCTTTTTATTAGAGCTCATAATATTTTAAAGCATCTTTAAAGAATGAGCCAATGAGATTAACTCGTTTTACAGTTTAGCTTAGTTTAGTTTTATTACTTAGTGTCATACACCATTTTTTAAGGGTGCCCACCCCACATAAGCTTATAAGACACATAAATATAAAGCAGACAGGCTTATCACAATCAGTAAATGTCATACATATTAAAACTAATAATAAGTGTTTGCTGCTGCATCTAATGCATAGGCCTACTTTTGTAGCCATTAGGCCCTGTTTAGTTCATCATTATGATTTAGTTGTTTCATATCTAAAAGTTTTAAGTTTGCGAGTGTTCGTCTCTCACTCCTGTCACTCAAACTGGTTGCCATAGTTACTCACACACGGAGGGGAAAGGGGCGGAGCCTGCTGGCTGCTGCTTTTTGGGAGAGAAGGAGAGAGCGTGGGAGAGAGACGCTGTGGACGGCTTTTAACTTTATCAGAGAAAACCTGACACAAAGCACACGCGGCAGCTCGTGTAACAGCAAAGACAAATCAAAAAGACGCTAGATTTACCGCGGGACTTTTCTAGAAAGTTACCGCGAGTTACCGCGAAGCGCTGAAAGCGGCCGACTCACCCGCGGAGAAATAACAAACTCGTAACCTATAGAGATTAAGCTATAAACCACCTCCAAACGGCTACGCACGGCTGTTATTATGTGATTAAAGGTCCGCTAAACATGCGCAAGGTTTCTGTTCGTCTGTTCTTTGTGAGAGTCGAGGGAGAGCTCTACAAAGCCGCTGAAGGTGTCCACTCAGGGCGCGCGTCTGGATGACAGTGGACTAAGCTCGATTTTACGATTTGGCCATTTTTCACATCGTCGATTTTGAAAGTTCCGAATTAATCGAATTAATTCGATTAATCGCCCAGCCCTACAGGAACATTTAATCCCTCACACCATTTTAATTAAACATGTGAAGAGCATGTATTCTCTTGTCATTCATGTCTCGGTCGTACATTAACATAATTACAAATCTACGCCAAAGTAATCATCATCATTTTCATTTATGTCTTTTAATAGCTACATTAGACTTAAATGAGCCACAGTGTTTGGTTCCATCGGTTTTTTCGGAAAAGCAGGGAGCATTTCAGGGGAATCGTAACCAATCCCTGTCCCACGTCCAAACTAATGCAAATATTTTCCAGTGTGAATGACTTCCATATGAAGAGAGCTCACAGCAGAATAATGTGGAGCTTTGGATAATCCATCTTCTGTGCGGCGTTTTAACATCCGCCAGGGTCAGCGCTGCTCTGTGTCCGTGATGGAGCTGGAATAGACGGTGTAAAGACAGGGCAAGTTCACTATGGGTTTAGGTTAGTTTATTAGAGCTGCTGTTTAAACTCATTCTTGGCTATAGTTTTGCATGCGTTTTATACAAAATGTCTTGTTAATTGGTATTTTGAGATCCCATGGTCTAGTGATTTATTGAGTAACCCTAACTTTAATGATATTTAAAGGCTATTTGTATACTAAAACCGATAAGCTTCACCTGTTACAGTTGTTAGCATTGTGGCTAACTGTCAGTAGCATAGCATTAGGTAAATGAGTAAACATGTAGACCGAAGGAAAATAAAACTTTAAAAATCAATATTTTCAATAATAAAATCGGGTACAGTACCCTTCATGTAACTACTTAATGACACCAAAAGGTGGAGCAAAGCAATAATGCCTACATAACATAATAACCTTTTGCCAGTACACAGTGGTCTAATTTTTTCACAGTGTTACATTTGTCATAGAACATTTAGTTGAAATTACAAAGTTGAGTAATTTACAACAAAACAATTTGTTGCCCCAACTTTAATTATACAGTACGAGTTGAAAAAAAAAAGATCACTCAGACAAAACGCTAATTACATAAAAATAACACAACACTGCAGAAATTGTTTGTAATAGAAAGTATTTTGTCAGTGCTAATCGAAAAAACAACAAAAAATATTTATTGAAGCAGCGAACAAATCAAGCTATTCTCCTCCACAAATGCACAAATCGTCTAGGCTGAAGTATGTTATAGCAGAACTAAGTAACATTTTGACCTTGTTAAATGTCTTTGTAGATCTCCGTGATGATGGTTATACTGTATATGTATTTTGGAGCATTTGTCGGCTCTCTCTGTTGTCTCCGGCAGAAATATGGCAATCGCAACCCTCCTCCCCCGCCCTCTTCACAACACATGCCCAACCCGAATTCTCTTCTGATTTTTTTATTTAGCAGTGTAAAATGTTTAGATGTGTTTTTGTACCCTTATTGCAATAAATAAATATTGCTAAGTTTCAATTTATTTGACTAGTTTAGTAAGAGAGCTGTAGAGGGAGCACTAATGCTAAAGTTGCTTAGTTCTGCTTTAGTCGAATGTGAGCTTCTTCAAACTACAATGGTAAACCCAGAAGTAGCAAGAAATACCTGTGATTGATTCATTGCTGCGCTGTGATTGGTCCGCCTCCTGGCGGCCATCTTGAACCATGCGGTATAAACTCTCTAAACATGTCATTGCGTGTTCCATTTTTACCGCAAGGTAAAATATTTAGTCTACGATCTTTGACTCCCTACTACCTTCCTATCCTCTTGTGGCTTTGCGTTTGATTTCTCATTGTTGCCGATGTAGTGGGGCTGCATGACGACGAGGTAATGTAGAGCAAATATTGATTTTGTTATTGATTTTTACTGGTGGCTTTGGGTTAATACGGCACCTATTGTTATTGTACCATGCGCTGGATCATCAAGGAAAGTCTATTCCAAAGCTGTTTAATACTACTCATATCATCCTCCAGGTCTGCAAACATCCATCTTCCTGCTAGTTTTAATAAAGGCTATATGACCTTTTAGAGATCCCAGCCTTATAAGTAAAATGTCAAGGTATATTACAGATAATTGCATGTGATTTACAGTGATGGGGCAGCTGAAGGTGGAGAAAGCAGTCATACAATATTACTCATTATCAAATCTTTATTATGAGCTGCAAAAAAAACCTGTAACGTTTATGGAAGTATTGATACTAAAATTGGCAACATTAGCACATGTTTCTCGATAACGCTATTCAGTCCATCAACATAAATGTGTTTACTTATCAAACAAATGTGAAACTAACTTTTTTACTTCTAAAGTATTATACTTTGTGTTTTCCACTAGAACGTATAGGCTAAATGGAGCGCATTGTGAAAAAATTAGACTTAGTACTGACTGAACTGAATATTAAAGAATTTCAGTTCTCATCAGGAGACAAAAGCAGCTCTCTGATTGGCTGAGCTTGGGTGGTCCTTTACAGTTTCACTTTGTTGTTTGCAATGAGTTTATAATAGCAATATATCAAATTTTAGATAATATTGTGAATGTGGTTTTCAAGATGTCCAAAAATTGTTTATAGTTGTAAACATATAGTAATCGTTTATAGTTAAAATTGCCACAAAAAGAACCTGTAAGAATACAAAATAGAGAAAATGATGCTAGTATCTTTCAGCTTAATCATAAGTGTAATATGTCTGCACTTCTGTGATTCATTTTCAAACATTTCGCATCGTTCACGTGACATCCCAGCATCTTCCAGACCAATAATACTTCACACAGATGTTTGCAGCACAAATAAATCTTGTTCAAAGTCAGTTTTTGTTGTAATACGAAAGTGATCGGGTCGGGTAAGGGAAATCACCAGAATGAAACAGTTTGAAATGATCTTTTAGATATTTCATGACAAAGTTCAGTGTTATGAATCAGAAAACTTTAGTGTTCAACATCTAAATTCATGACATTATTGCATTCTACAACTTGAACGTAGCCTATTGACGTAATAATCGTCTGAATATCGTTATCGAAATATGCCCAAAAATATTGAGATATTCATATTTGTCAATATCGCCCAGCCCTAGTTTATAAGCCATAATTGAACCAAAAAGAATACAAATTAGCCATGTGTCGTAGGATTTAGGAGAGGAAGATTTAAAACCTAAATTGTATTTGCAGTGTAAAACAGTGCCATGCCACCTTTAAATTGAGATTGCCAAAGGAACAAGCATTTTCTCATCTAAAATTAGGAAGAAAACTTGAAACAGTAACAAAATGTGCTGATTTATTGACAAACAAATCTAAATTCTGTTACTGTTACTCACTTTAAGCACTTAATCACTTAATATATGATTTAAGACCAAGTATAAGACCAGCAATCTTATTTTCCTGTTTTATGAAGCACTTTGAATTATGTATTGTCTGAATTCCACAATAAACTTGCATTACCACTTATTTAATTTGTATTATATATTTTACCTTTTAGCATTTTTGTTACTGCATTATATACTTCAATTTAATCCTATTTTGATAAAAAATATTCACAAGATATCTAAAATTTGATATATTCCCATGCAGCTTTACAACCAGTTCAGTTCAAGAGCAGATGTAATTGCTTACTCTAGTCTAGTATGTTATGAATGAGTTCTACAAGTTAGACTACGCAGCTTCACTCACACTTTTACATTCACATTTTGAGGTGCACATTTGGGGGAGCTCCAGGTTACACGCTGCCCTGTCTCTGTTGGCCTCTGGGGTGTAAATGCGCCAATTTTTTTAGGACCACCTGCCTGCTAAGCCGTACAGATTTCTGCTGCAGGGAGATCCATTTCATACAGAGTAATTATGTGCGAGGGTCACAGGTGGGGGTACAACTGCGCTCGCTCAATTAATTTTACCCTGTGGCAGCTCCAGACACTGGGCATGGGCAATGGAGGACATGATTATTTATAGAAATGTAACACTTTGAATGACTCTCCGCTTTTGAAAAATACATGTTTAAATTCATGGTTTGATGTAAAAATGTCTGGACAACGCTGGATTAATTTGTGCAAGAAATGCATCAGAAAAAAAATCTGAACTGGACTAAAATGGGGGCACACTGAAGGATTTTAAATGTTTTTCAATTTTAAAATATCTATGAAAATACTGGTGACAGACATAAATGTGAAAGGACCCTAAAGGACTATTGAATGTTAAAATCCCTCACAGTCACATGCTTTTGACCCATTATTAGATGCTCCTAATTATGACCAATGCAGATTTTGGGTTGAATTACCAGAAGGCCCAGAGGAAATGGTGCTACTTGAAAATAGCAGTTTTTGTTTTGGACTTTAAAGATAGTTATGACAACAATTTATTTCATAAATCTGAGAAGTTTTGACGTTGGATTGGCTTCTCTTGTACATGACAACAAGCTGCTTGTTCATTCAAACCGGGTTTCGTTTGCGCTCTTGAAAAGTGTCATCTCGGCTGGGATTGGGCAGAACACCCACTGCCCACGAGTGACTCAAGATCACAAAATACAACACTTTCAGGCCTCATCCGTCAGAAAAAGCAAAGCAAAGAAACTTTCAGAAAATCATATATAATGTCACTTACTTTTGCTAAGAGAGCACCAGGTAATGTCCCGCGTAATATGAAAACAGTGTTAAAGTGGAGAAAACTACACAGTGCGGTTTGCTGGACAAATGTGTGTACTGCAGTTAAAATCATGTTTCCACACAAGGCTCGGGAAGCGATATCGGTTACTATGGAAATAATGGCAAATCCGCCATATTTCTTGTAAGGTTAGCAAAAATTCCATAGGAATACAATAGCAAAAACAATATAAAGAGTAAACAAAACAGTCGTGGAGCCACCTAAAAACTGCTGGGTCTGTAGTAGTAATTTTATCTATCACTCTGTAGTGTGAGAATAATGCTTTAATTATTGCTATTTTAGGTCTTTAGTCATTTAAAAGCATCATTGGTTTAACATTGGACGAACTGAACATTCTACTGTTGTGTGATGTCACGATCTCGAGCCTTATTTGGTCGTTTGCATCTAAATGGAGGTCGATTTTGGTGAAAATGATGCTTTTTCCTGACCACAGATGTTTAAACGGGGCCTTTAGTTTTTCCAGTTTGGTTTGGTCCAGATGTGAACGCTCTGTGAATACGTTCCGGACCAATCTGCTGGTCCTTTGGTCTAGAAAAGTCCTGGAAGTGACAGACGCACAGACCACAAAGCATCAGGGATTTTTAGTGTCTGAAAATGGTCTTTTAACCAGTCACTGTCAGAAAACCCAGTTCAGCTCATATTAACTTCCCAAAACGGAGTTGATGACTTTTGTTTAGAATGTCTGATTGTTTGAATTTAATTGAGGCAGAGTGAAACCAACCTCTGGGACCAAATCAAAATATTAGAATGTATAGTATGACGCTTGACACGAAGAGAAAACTGCAAAGTCAGCCATATAAGGCTTGGGAATCAAACTGGAAACCTAGCCATTCATCCACGAGAAATAGCCTGGTTTTAAACAACTCGACTGCAACCAACCGCTAACAACATAATCCCTCCATAAATCCATTTTGACACCTTCATAAAATTAACACACTATAAGCCACTAAAAGCGGGTCCATGTGTGGTCTTTGGTGACGTCACTTGTCGTCCGTTACCTGATGTTTCCTCTTGAGATTAGCCCCTCAGAGTGTTGACACAGCCCCCTTCTTCTCTCATTCACGTGTTTATAATGGACCAGAGCCAAGATTAGCAGACACTTTCCTCTGCGGCTGAGCTCCTTCATATGAACTGGCGTAAGTCAAGTGTAAAGTAACAGCAAACACGGGCAGATTATGGGATTAATTATTTTCAGTTATAGCGCTGTTTTACCTGGATTCATTTTGGAATTAATTAGAAAACTTGATACACAATTGGGATTATAATTGTCCAACAGCCTAATGTTTGTATAATTCTGAGCCTGCATGAAGTTTAGATTAGCTCATATTACCACTAAAAACAAATGATGCTTTATTCAATTGCAGGTGGATGAACCCTTGTAAGTTATAAGAAAAATATGTCTTTACTTAAGTGACACTTTTTTTTTGACATTTTTTGTGTCCTATGGAGACGTTTCTTGTTTGTTTCCATGGAAAACTTTGTTCATAATATGGCATAAGACTGATGTACGTATATCTATTAAAAAAGGCCATAAACTAATGTATTAACTTTATATTTCAATGGGATTATGCTATTGATTTTTCACCCCGGGAAAGTTACACTATGTCACTTAAAATTCACTTCCTTTGATAAATGGATAAATACAAAATTTTATCTTATAATTATTGGTTTAACTGCTTGCAAAATCTCACAAATGTTTGTTTAGTACATGTGGGATGCAAACTACCCCCCCCCCCCCCCCCCAAAAAAAAAAAATAGTGCAATTATGTATTATTTTTGCCTTTTTTTTCTTTTAAACATGCTAGTGAAAGGGTTTACTTCAGCATCTTGAATTAAAAATCTGTAGCACAGATGACTGTTGTGTATAACAAGAAGTGAGTTAGAATTTCATAGCTGCAAAGGAAATTACAGAGAGGAATAAATCAAACCGATTTTGCCTGCTATGATATTGAAGATCTCATGATACCTAAAACATCACAAATTTGGGAATTTTACTAGTTTTTTTTTGTGTGAGGCTCAGGGAAAGAATAATATGTCACAGAGAAAGCTCCAGTTGTGTTTTGAATGAGAAACACTGTTAAGAGCATGAACATACCGGCGCATCTTGCTCCTAACAGCTGTGAAAAAAGCTTAAAACACATCATGATGAACAATTCAGAGGTTCAGAATGCATTAGGTAAGTGAACAAGTAAAGTAGGAAGTTTTGAAATGAATTATTCTGAAAAATAAGGTGTAGTCCCTTAAACCAAAACCCTATAACCTTTAGACCAGAACGAAATGATTGCATTGGTTTGATTTATGGCTGGGCAATATTATGATAAAAATTGTATCCTGAGTTCATCTCTGTGACAATCTGGATTTTTTGGTGAAATCGTCATATCGTGATTTCCTTTTTCTCTATTTTGATGCATCTGTCTGTTCAAATATAGATATATTTTTTTAAAAGCGTAGTCTCTTTTGGACTGCGCTTTTAGTTAGTAAAGGAATGAATTTTAGCAATTTTTTAGGTTTGATTTATGGAAATATATCAATTTATGTGACTGAAACATCGAGTTTTAGCATGTTTTCATGTCTAAAAGTTGCTATTAAGAAAAACACATGATATGGCAAAATCCCCAACACTTGTTTTGCAGCAACAAAAATCTGGCAGCACTGGTCAGATTTTGACAGCTGGATTTAGCTGTCGATAGTGAATTGTAATTATCTCAAAGACAATAGGAAAATAAACAGTCTACAACAATCGTGATAAAATCAAAATTGTGATCCGGCGCCAAGAAAATCGTGATGTAAATTTTTTGCCATTTCGCCCAGTCCTATTTGTTAAAATGTTGATAATGTCGATAAACTGTATATATATAAGACAGAGAGTATATTGTGAATAGACAATGACCTCAGACCTTTGCCTCTGCTGTAATGTTTTGCCAAGACAATTAAAAAACAAAATCTTGATTCAAGGCATCCCCTGCATTTTGGAAATTGATTTGTTCGTCATTTTATAACAAACCCCAGACCCTCCTTTCATATTGTTCAGTAGAATTTAGTCATTTTTAAATAGTTTTCTTCCCCATTTACGACAGTCCAACTTTGCATCATCACCATAGTTTAATACAGTCCACATGCGTTTATTGAAAGTCCATTTTGTGGTTCTTTTGGTGGACACAGTTGCCAAACATTGTAAGACTGGAGAAGATGCGTCATCCTTGAGTGTCCTTCAAGACTTTTTTGATCACTAGAGTTTTCAGAAGGGTTTGTTTTTCATTTCTGCAGCTGTCGTCGAAATGAAAACCTCATTTGAAGTAGTTTGGTGAGGGTTGGGTGCATCTTGTGTTTGAAGACTTTTGAAATCCAAAGGGGAACAGAGCAGTGGCAATCATGGAGAAAATTGGAGTGAGAAGTAATTTGCAATGTTGTAATTAAGGCTGAAACAACTTTATTGATTGATCGCAGCTAACTGATTAATCATTTATTTATAAGGATACACAAACTCCAAGTCCTGGTGTTTTCTGAGCAAGAATAAGACTATAAAGCCAGACCAGAGCAACAAATAAAGAAAACTACTTTGTTAGACGGTGATAGTTTAGTCTCTAGTTGACCAAAATTTATTCTGAACTATTTTGATTTTTTGTTTTTCTTCATGAGTAGTTAATTAGCATGCAAACATCTGAGCTTGTGGCTTGTGAATGCAGTTTGTGGCAGATAGTTGGTGAGATCACTTGCTAATTTTGATTTTAGTCGACTAATTCTTTGGCAACACCTTTTTAAGACAACCAAGAATGTCTATCAACCGAGTCAAGCTCAGTTTTTTTTCTGATTTTTAAACTTCAACTAACATATTTAAAGACATGCTTGATTCTTGATATGGAATATCTGAATATCATATTCAAGATATTAAAAAAAAAATTATCGAGATACAGTCCCTTGTTTATTGTGGGGTTACGTTCTGAAAATTTCAGTAATTTCAGTAGCCAATAGCCTAGTATGACCGTTCACCATGCACGTTACACCTTTCTCAAATAGGCATTAACATTTTCTCTCTTGTTTAAACAAACCTTCGCCTACATTGCTCTAGTGGTGCGCGGGTTCGGGTGGATCAGGTAGTTCATGTAGTCTGATGTGCGGCCAAGACGAGCACCACCAGGTGGGTTTACAGCAGCTGGACAGTTTTTGAAGCAGACGCTACCAGTGGACACGACTCTGTCAAGACTTTAAACACGTGATGATGGACAGTGTTCGTTTTGTGGATTAATATTTTCAGAGAGAGCAGGCGCGAAAGCGTGGCATGGATGTGTCATTCTCAGCGAGGTAAGTGTTTGCGTGCTTGTGCTTAGCTGCTGCTCAAACGTGGATTCGATGTGGTAGTTTTGCGTGGTAAATGTGAGGCTCTCGGTGAAGGTGTGGTGTGAAGGTGTTGTGTTTTGGACACAGATTGTGTGCGTTGTAGCTTCATGCTCAGTCATCGCTGTGCCAGTGCCCTCTTTGTGCAGACAGGTTCGTATTACATAGCTGTTTTTATCTTTAGTTTTTCCCAAAGCTTTAGGGTGTTTATACCGCTGCTCAACATACATGTTCTAAGTTTTAAATGTTTTAAATAGGCAAAATAAATATAAAAAGCTATTGACTGTAAAAAACAGAAATATTCTATGCCCCATAGTCCTTGGTTAGTCCTGGTTGAGTTCTCGGTTGGTCCTGCCTGAGGCTGCGTTTGCTCAGCTCCTCCTGATCCAAGCTGCTGTAAGTTTTGTAAAAGAGCTTCTGTGCTGTTTTCTGTAAATGCTGATGACTTGACAAGGTCCACAAACTGTGTGTTTTAGTGCAAAGCACGCGTATGTATTAACACAGCGTAGACCTAGACTAGGGCCGCACGCTGTACACTAAAAAAAAAAAAAAAACAGCAAGACTGTAAAATGTGAATGAGAGTAACCACTGTAATCCTTTTTGTCAATATTGCCCAGCCCTACTCAGAGCTAACACAGAGCTACACAACTATCTATGTGACAAAGTAGTATGATAAAAGTCTGAATTCTCATTTGTTCTCAAAGCCGAGGTCATGTTTTTTTAATATTTGGAGAGCTGCAGTTGCTGGTGTGAAATCCAAACAGTGAACACTTGTTGATTTATTTGACTAAGAGGAAAAAGTGAAAGAGTGGACTTGTTAAAATCTGGTATGGGAGGATTTTTTGACGTTTGAGTGACTTCAGTAAAGGTCACGTTTTTCCCAAGAACTCTGTGGTTTGGAGGCTTTGGAAATTTGGTTTGGATTAAAAGGGTAAATGTGGAAATGGGCCGTGAGAATACCTTAAAATGTTAGAATAAAACACTACTGTGATTAATAACTTTGACCTAATCCTGCTATTTAAAAATCAAAGCATAATCATACCAAGAAAGGAAGGAGATGTTTCCCCAAATTGTGTATTCTTCTCTTATGGTGTATGGAGCTCAACAGTCCCACCCAATATATATACGTTTTTCTTTCTGCCCTGTCCACTTTTCTTGGCATCGTACTTCATGTTTATCTCTGTTAAGGAGAAATACTATTATATTCTTTTGAAAATTTTGTGTAGAGCCTTTAACTTTTAGTTGTTCAATCTGTTACTTCACATTAGGTTTTTACAGCAGTTTAGGGACATGATTTAAACCACGAACATAAATCTCATTGTAAAAGTAGTAGCGGCTATAAAATAAACTTGTAAAAGCACTAACAGTAGAATTTCCTATAGAATAACTGACTTAGTATTTTAATAAGACTTTAGCCACTGGTCCTGCTCTGATACTGCTGGCATTGTAACTGCACTGGCCCCGTCGTATCTCCTGCACAGAAGGTTTTATTAGCGCTGTAGAAAAAAGACACAGTCACAGTTTGTCCGCACAGGAGTCACTCGAGGAACAAGTCACAGCCAGAACTCGGCTTTATTAACTTCTCCGTTTACATTCTGCTTTATTGAACGTATAAATACAACTGTTTTCTCAAGTCCTGGAGCTACTTTTAGCACTCCCACTACACAGCCGAGTAGTTGTATAGTATTTTATTTATATTAGGTGGAAAAGCTGTTATGTGTAAACAGTTGTAGGATTTAATTATTAGTTGTATTGTATGTTAGCAAAACTTCACTTATCGTAGCTAGTGCTGGGCAATAAGTCGAAGGAGATCGAAATTGAGTCATGACAATACTATGAAGTGACAACATGTGGTTGGAGCAGAAGTTATAATTTGTCTGTATAGTTCATATGTTCATTAAATCATTCCCAAAAGTTAAAAAAATTGAGATTGATCAATAAAAGAAAAATAATTGTGACCATTTATTTCCCTAGATTAAACTAATAGTAGCAAATATAAACTGACTTTGAGATTTATTCGTTTTCTACTGCCGTTTGGGGTTCGGGGGTGACTGGAGCCTGTCCTAGGGACTTTGGGCCTTAAGCGGGGGGGAGACCCTGGACAGTAACTAACTCGTCACAGGATTAGAGATGAATAATCATTCTTTCATATATTTGCAGTGATGCCCAATTAACCAAAGCATGCATGTTTTTGGAGGTCAGAGGAAGTCAGTGTGCTTGGAGAAAACCTACGGTGACACGGGGAGAACATGCAAACTCCACCCAGTGAGATTGTGCGATGTTGACTTGGCTCGACCCAGGAGTCGAACCCTCAATCTTCTTGTTGGGAAGCCAGAGCTCTATCCACCAAACGTCTGTGCTTTTTGTTCCTTTACATTAAAGAAACAGAATACTGTACATTTAATTTTGCAAAAAACTTCAAAAACGTGCACAGTTTTACTGGTAGGGTTTTGTCTTACAAAGATAATTGGATAAGAAATGAGCTAGTGATATACTGGCACTGATGTGAATTTTGCTGTATCGGCCACTTAATATCAGTTTAGTGGATTGTTTCTTTTAATTGGACATCATTGAGACCATTTACTGGCTGATGCTGACCCAAAACATCTCAGAAAATGTAGTTGAAATAACTTTTGGGAGTCGAAACGTCTTGATTTTTAAAAAAGCTGTCCAGGTGGCAACTTTGCAACCTTTTTTCTACTTTGAATCACTCTTGGACGATAAAGGATTACACCATCTTTCACATAGGTGTTTTTTTTTTTTTTTTGCGTTTTCTAAAAGGTTAAATGAGTTTCGAGAAGAAAAAATACCCGATATCGACTGGTATGGGTCGATATCAAGTATTGGCAGATATTTAAAGCCACAATATTGTAATTGACATCGAACCTGAACAAGCTGGATCAGTAAATCCCTAATGAGGAGCTTTTAGTTTTGTATTTAGTCTGCTGTTTGTTTTGCAAAACTTAAAGGACAGTCATTCAGACACAGAGAGTATATTAAACTGCTTTAAAAATTTTGACAAGAAACACTATTTGAATTGACTTCACCACCTTCTATGTCATGTCAGCTCTTGTTGCACATCTGCCAACAGCTCTCAGACTATTACTAGCAGCTGACTAGTGTTTTCTTTATAGGCTAAACCCTCTCTTTCTCGTCTCCTCTGATGCGTGACTCATTAGTTTAAACTGCAGCGTCTGCTTATCATCAGATGGTGCTAATAACCCCTGAGTTTGTTCTGTTTTTTCTCACTGCTAGCATACATCCTCGTCTGTCTGCGCTTCCCTGGAGTCGATCATTGTGGGTCAGTGTAACAGCAGATAACAACGCTCAGGGCAGTGGGTGACCAGCTCAGCAACAGAGACTCCTGGAGATAAGTGACGAGGAAAGCGACAAGAAAAGCTGACAAGGGGCAGTAATAGCCGTAATGTCCAGTAATATTAGAAAAGCAGTTTTTGTGATTAATCTAACAGCACAGTTTTTGTTTTGCAAGAGTGCTGTCTGAAAAGCTTTAACTGTGACATCCAAATTCGATTGGGCTTCTGGAAGTTGTGAAAAGAGCTTATGAACTCATTGCTGTGATTAATAAAAAAAGGAGATTTTTGTAAATCACTTTAAATGAATATTTAATAGCCATCCAAAGTAAAGCTTTTTTAAATGACAGAAGTATAGATATTCCATCATTGTCCAATTAAACTAAATTGGCTCTGTGCACAGAACTTTAGTTGGCTTGTTTATGTTCAAAACAGCTAACTTCTTTACTTACAAACATTTCATGTTCAGTTCATTTCTATGAGGTTTTCACTACAGCAGCTCAAAACGATAAATACTCTGAAGATCAGACAGAGACAGTGAGTTGAGGTGAATATTACAGAAAACACATTACCATACCATGTATGTTCTCCTCTTTTGACCTTGTGTCAAATACCAACTTCGAATATGATATTGTACCTTTCAATTTGTAAGCTTAATGCACAAAAAACGGCGACAATCATTGACACATAAAGTGTATATGCTGTACTTTCCGTGTTTGTGCGAAACCAGAAAGCGGAGACTGAAATGTCCCAATCTACCAAACGTGTGATATTCATGAAATGAAATCAGGCTAGTAACTAATCTAAAATTCAGAAATCATGCTTGTTGTTGTTTGCGTGGTTAGCTATTGTTAGCTTTGCAAGAAAAACAAAACAAAAACAAAAACATGTAAAAAAAAAAAATAGTTTGTATGAAAAGTGGTAAAAGTGCTTTAACACTACTTGTGGTGAATACTTTTGAGTCTCAAAATGCACTAGGTAACTGCACTGCTGTATAAAGTTTAAAATGATAAGTTTTCTTAATTTATTTCTAAAACTGTAAAATAAAGTGTAATAAATTATAATTTATTCATTTAATAGTCTTTAGTGCAAAACTAACTGTAAAAAATGCAAAGTCACAACATTTAACCTCTTTGACACAGACGTAGCTTTAATAATCTTTTTTAGTAGCTTAGTTTAGTAAAATACTTTTTAAATTAACAGTAGTAGAAATATTATTAACAGCAATATAAAAGTTATTGTGAAAGTTGAACTATTGTCAGCATACAGTGGCCATATCAGTCTAAGCACTTTCTGGGAGTAAAGTCAGCACTCCAGAAAGTGAAGTCCCGGTGGTGATAAGAGGCGTGCGTTTGGCCAGGACAGGACAGAGAGCCTGGTACAGAGCAGTGGGGGGTCAGCCTAACCTCATTAGCTACAAAAACAGTCTGTCTGGGGGAGGGTGCGTGCTGAGTAAGTGAAGAAAAGAGGAATTTAACCAGCAGAAAGTGTTGAGTTACTGTATCAGGCACTTGGGGGGCATGACCGGTCCCCTGGAGAGGAAAAGGCTACTGATCCTTGCATTAATTTGACGCCCCATGTGGAGACGGAGGAGGAGGACACAGTACAACTTAAGGCAGAAGTTAAGCTGAAGTTCACTGTGATTCTAAAAGTTATGTTGTTGTAGCAAAAATATGTAAAGTTTATTGAAATATTTTCCTCTGTATTATATGATTTAATGTATACTAAAAAAACGACGTCAATTATGACTGGACTAAATAAAAGAAGACATCCAGAGCTTAATTTAACTCATGCACAGGTTGCAGTATTTCACAGATTTTGCTATCGAGTCTCGTGCAGGTGAAGGAAAACTGTGTAGAGTAGAATCAGAGCCGATAGGTGCAAACCAAACAATAAGTGAACGTAGCGAGTTCTTGTGAGAATCTACATCAGTCTAACTAACCTCAGGCTCAGATGCTCTGGTCCTGTCTTGTCCAGTCCTCGCGTGGCGGTGGCTCACATTGAGCCAAGGCTGCTATTGTCACCTTCTTTGATCCCAGCACATGCAAGACAATGCACTCTCGCAGGAATGGATTACTTATGAAGAAAAAAAGGTCTGGAAAGAGTTCGGGTGTCTGGTGCAGTTCCTTTCAATAAAAAAAATCCAGAGCTCTGGTGTTCAACCGGAGTTTGGCTGGATGCTGTCTTAGCCCTGGGTTTTCTTTTGGAGTTAGACCAAAACAGTTCTGACTGTCAAATGAAGCCGTGTGGTGTGGTGAAAAAACATCTATTTGGAGTGTACCTCGCAAAGTCATCAGTGCTGCGCCATCCATGGTGACACAACAGTGTGCTCTTGCCCTCACTCACAGCCACATGAACAGTCTAATTATAATTTTGCACTATATGATCACTTTCCACAACACTCAAAGATGATTATTTCACCCAGTGTTCAGTGGTGGTAAGCTGCAGCCACGATAGGGCAGACAGACGGAAATGAAGCCTTTGGCCCTTCCGACTGCCGCCAACCATTCATGCACACACCAGATCATAATAGATGATGTGAGTGAAGTGTCTTGCCTAAGAACACAATAGTGTCTTGATAATACAATGTCACATCATTTATTGATTTACACAGATTTTGTCCATACTCCTGCATAAGTTGAAAGAACGCCATCCGCAGATCGACTTTTCCAGGACATCATACACCTCCTTGAAGACCCTTCTTGTCTTGTCTCATCACAGTCATACAGTAACTCACATAGTTGCGTTTGCAGAAGCTGTTTTTTTTTTCTCACAAAAGTCTTTCTGCATCTTTCCCTCACTTGTCAAATTGTAATAATTTCCAGCTCAGTGTGTCAGCTGGTAATAATGTAGCCTATAACTGCATGTGTTTTCTCTCTAATTCCATGCTGACAATGGAACAAAGATTTTGGTTTGGTAATAATTCATGACCCAGACCTCCCACGCCCCTAAAGTGCTTTACTTTTCCTGCCAATGTAGAATGCAACTCTGTGATTTAGGCTCTGTACACCAAACTGTGCCCAACGCCCCCCGCTGCTATCGTTACACAGACCTGAGCTCAAAATGGCCTCCCTGCTGTGTTAGCTGATTACAGTAAAAACAATGTTAGCCCAGTCCTGCAGCAAGTCACCATTAGATTTCAGTCCCATGTGATGTGCTTTTAAAGACAGACGGCAGCTTTTATGAGTGCTGCGAGTGGAAACAGAGCTCTGCTTATTGGATCATTGTGTAGGTCAATAATGCCTATTGTTCTCTTATGTATCGGTCGTGAAACAGTGGATTTGATGCAAGACAAAAGGGACACTAGCTGTGTTCATTTTACTTTTCTGTCTTAATTTTATTCACAGTTTTAGCCACTTATTTTGAGATTTTGGAAGTCATTATGAGTTTTCTTCTGTATTTTGAAGGGGACTTATTATGTATTTTCTTAGGCCAGGTTATAATGTTCTCTCATTATTTGCATATTTAGATTGATTCATGCATGTTTGAGTAATCTGCAGCTGATTCTTGAGTACAGAAAATCTATTTTACCACCTACCATTGCTCATAAAATTCAGTTTCAAGGAAAATATGCAGAGTTCAAACTTTTCAATATAGGGGGATGCTTATCAGTTCTGCAGTTTTGATGTCACTGGACCTGTTTCTGTTCTGTTCAAATAAATAAAAAAGGTAATTTTTGTGTTTTAAAATGAACAAATTGTAAATTACTGATCTACATATGTCATAGCTTTTTACTAAATATTTGGTGTATGCAGTTTACCATGTGGTTTTCTGTTTGAATATGTCTATTATATCTACTGTAATCTCTTTTTTCTCTTGTCTTTTCAGTGCACTTTGGGTACAACTGCAAATCATATTATGTTTATTCTATATACTGTATAAATAAATATCTTTAGTTGCCCAAAAAGTTAACACTAACGTGGCAAATTTCAGAAAAACCTGGTTTGTTCATTTGCACATGTAGACAAAATCTGTCTCTCATAATGGCTGCCTTTACCTCTTTGATCTCATATTATTTTATATACTGTATATTAGCCTCTTTTTAAAATAATCACTGTCTTTACAAATGATTTTGGTTTTGGTGACACTACACAAGCTTAGTCAAATCCAATAATGTGTATAATTTGTCTTTTAGGAAATCTTTTGAGCCCAATTATGGACAAACTGGACTCGTCGAAGCAGAAACACTACGGGACAACAATACCTCTTCAGCTGGTGGGAAACAAATGGAAGCCGGTGCATGAACTCAGACCCAAGGTAAAAAGAACTAAAGTATTACTACTGCATGTTTTCAATTGAGGACATTAGAGGAATTTTTAAACCTATAGCTTGAAAAAGTCTGAAAAAAGATTGCATGTGTGCTCTTTGGTAAAGTGGATTAAACAACTCCAAGCTTCACCAACACTCACACTGGTTTGTCAACTACTTATTCATTTTCAACCACTTTTCTTTCTTTTCTACCATCTGGGGTAGAGGCGGGTATCTAGAACCTATCCCAGTGACTTTGAGTCTTAGGCAGAAAAACACCCTGGACAGTCCAGATCAAGGAGGATGATTTGGTCCGATCCTGGATTCAAACCCGCTCATTAGAGACCTCTAACCACTGTGCTATTGTGCACCCCCTTGCCACTATGTATCAAATCAATCACAATTTGTTAACCCTTTAAGTACCAATGTAGCAATTTTCCACCAAGCCATTCCAGGCTGTCCATCTCAAGACTCCAAATTCTCTATCTCTGTTAAGTTTCAGTAGCTTGTAGCCAGTTTCATGTCTTTGTATGTATTTACAGGATTGTGTTTTAAAGGAAAAACTCCAGTGTTAAAGTGAAGCAAACACAAAAACTGTGTACATGGTGTTTAAATTGCATTGCTTACTGTTTTGAATATTTTTTTTACATCAAATTAGTGCACTGCAAATGACACTGCAAATGCCAGTTTCATTTCTAAACTATGTGACATCAACATCAGTTTGTCCAAAAAATCTGTGCTGATCCAAACACCTGCTGTCAAATCAATCACACCCTGCTCTCCACTCTCAGACCCTCTTTTCACTTTTTCTTTATGCTTTTCCAGCAAGTTTTGTATGAAATGTGTTTGTGGTAGCAGTCTAGGGGATTAGCTTCATTTAAAGAGTTAAATTCTGGTTTTGTTCAAAGGAGTGCCTCAAGGTTACATTTTAGGTCCTAAGGTATTTTCTATTCATTTGAATCATTTTTTAGTTTACCTGCCAAATATCTTACTATGATACATTTTTCACCTTTTAGGTTTTATTAGAGCTACGTTTAAGGAATATTTTGCCATTCAGTTACACTGTAAGATTGTAAAAGCATGTGAATTTGAAATTTTATATAATATGATCTGGATAAAGATGAAGTGATGCCGCTTGGACATGGAGTGCACTTACTTGCATATAAGAGGGTTTTCATCAGAAACACATTTTGCACATTTCCGGTGCCACTTCTATGTTATTCTCACATTCTCTGAGTCACACAACCTTTTCTTTAGCACACAGCATTTAGAACAAGCAAACATTTAAATGAAAAGCATAAAATATTAGAATAATGCTAGACCAAATCTTAAAATTACCAACATAATTGTGTAACAGTAATGAAAAAAGCGTTTTTACAATTTTTGTCATTAAGTTTAAGTGAAAATAAATGACTTTTTGTCGTCAAATGCAAATAGGCAGCTGCAAACGTGATTGAGTCAATCCCAAAATAGCCACATTAATATTCTGATGTTGCATCTTCAGAGCACAACAAAGTGAGATATTTTAGAACAAGGAAAGTGGCAGCTCATGTTAGAGTCAGATGTGAAGAGACTGGGATGGTTTAGACGTTTTTGAGGACAGTGAATATAGCGTTAGAATAGAATTGATTGTTAAACTGTATGACATTTTAAAGAACAAAAACATAATAAAATGGTTGAACGCTACAATCTTTGACACTCTATTAATCCCGGATTTTTAGTATTGGCTTCCCGTCAGGCTGATCAAACACTGCTTTTGAAGGTTTTTTTTCTCATTATTGATTCAAATCACGAGAGATTTGTTCTGCTTTCAAGTATAACTGTTCCTTGGGATGTGATTAGCCAAACAAAAAACATAAAATCCGACTCTCTGGAGGGGAATTTTAATAGCTTAGAAGTGATTTCAAAACAGCATGTCTCATATTCTTAAAGTTGTAAAAGTGATCTAAACATGCACTACACTCCTCGTGTCTTGGGCCAGACTGCAGGAAGCTGATTTTTATTTGTTTGAAATTTGTGACGAGAATTTCAACATCTAAAATATTTTCAGTAGACTTGTGCGTACCCCTGAGGTGGAGCTGTAAATGTGTTCAATCTAAAATTTCATGTGGATTTTGTTTATTACTTATGTCCCATTTCCACGGGGACAATTCAACTTTTTAGACATTAGCAGGCACAATCAATGTTTCTGGCGTTTTTTTACCGGACATTCCACCACAGGTGATAATTCGGAGGTCTGTATTTTTGACTTGTTTATTAATAGACCTTTATTTTGGATCCTTGTTGCTTCATATTCTTGACTTTGAAACGATTCTGCCAGAACAGACAAGCTAACACATTGGCTTGAAAGAGCTAAAATCGGAAGTGTGCTGCCAGGAAAAGTAAGGGCAAAAAGAATAAGGAAGAATACTTATAAAAAATAAGGAGAATAACTTGTCATATTCATTGCTGTTACTGACACATTTAGCTGTTAAACTTGATGACTAAAACTAAGTCTTTTTTTGATTTTTTAGGATTAGAAACCAGCAGATTTGACGCTTTTGTTAAACACAAGCTAACATACAACCAAAATAACAAAAAGAAAATGTGTGGCCTATTGTGTCTGGTCTTAAATGCATGTGGGCAGCCATATTCTCTGTGTGATCTACGGCCATGTGCCACTTGTTGTGACGCTAACACAGACACACTGCCTCAGCGCTGACTTGTAAATCTGGAAGGCGGCTGCTGCTGCTGCTGCTTTCACTGGGATTAATGTCAAATGGAAAAGCGACATAAAGCTAATCCGCCGGGCTCTTGTTCTAACAGACAAAATGGCTTCATAAGGATTTTCTGCTCGTCTCATCATTGAAAACACTCGAGCGCGTTCAATGTGTCAGAGCTGTGGTTCTGGGTGGCACATTTAAATATTTAGTTTTGGTTTCAAAGTTAGTGATTTTCAGAACAAGAGACGCACAGTCTTGTCTGTTTAGAGATGGAAGAAGTCTGTCACAACTCTCCAGTGTAAGTAATGGAGTTTTTGTTCTCTTCCAAAAGTGAAATATTTTGCAGGCAGCAAGAAAAGTCCTTTGTTTGGTGCTTTGAGATGAAAGCTGATTGGTTGTTCATTGGTGGCCCAGAAGCTGTGTTAGTTGCCAAAAAAATCAATATTTACAGTATATATCTTTTAGCAACTACTTTCGTCTTTAATGGGTTAGAAATAGTGGCATCATGTGACAGGAAGATAAGAGACGACACAGACTTGTGGAGCGCAGCAGCGAGTGGAGAACAGAGTGTGTGTCATGTGATCGAGCGCAGAGTGTTTTCTTTCATGTGCGCAGTTATAAAAGTGAAACACAAGTTGATTAAACCAGGTTTAAAAACGTCACAGAGAGCGGAGGGTCATTAGAGGTAAGGGGCTGTTACACTGACTCATTGTGGCGTGAAATGAAAAAGTTCCAACAAACTCTGTGTTGTCCATGTTCTATAGTCTAGTAAAGTTGCTTCTACATCATTTACGGAGCAGTGCGTTGGAGATGAAGTGCGTAATGTCGTAAGAATACCACACTTGACTATGTGCACAAAGTGTTACATTTGTTTAACAGTGTCTCTTTTTATTTGCATTTTAAGAGCATAAGGCAGATGCACTAGATGCTGATGTTATAAAGGTCTTCTCGTTTGTGCAACATGTGAACCTCACGATGATGTGCCCTGACAAATAATCGCAGTGATGCACACATAAGGAGAAAAACTTAAAAAATCTGACGAAAATCCTTGCTTTAGTCACGTCTCCCTGAACTCGTAGAGGGGCACATCAGGCTTAAATTCAGACCAAAATTGTCAAATTTTTGATCCCCATTCTTCTCCCATGAACAAGTGACAAGATTGTGCTAGCTATTATCAGCACTCCAGCTTCTTTTTTAACCCATCAGCCCGTTCCATCAGCGCTAGTACAGTCCAAAAAGAAGTCATTTCGATTTATAGTCTCATTCCTGTTAAAATCATGGGGAGAACAGTTGACTAGTGGTTGTGGAACTAGCTAACTATTTATTCTGGATCACTTAAAGCACTTCCAATCAGAGAGAGTTAATAATGTTTAATATCTGTCATGCATTTGGACACTGATCAAAGTGTCTAAACAAATGTATAAACAGCCCTTAAAGTGAAGGTAACTCTCTGACCTTTACTTGCAAACATAATTCAAACAAATTTTCCACTAGAAAAGCATGAGAAAAAGATGAATAGAGGGACTGTGAGTGGAGAACAGCAGGTGTTTGTGATCAGCACGCAGTTTTGAGTGGGCAAATCAATGCTAATGTCTTGAAATGAGACTGTAGTTAGACACAAGAGAGTTGGAACTATTTTAACCTGAACAGTAGGCTATTTAAACACAATATAACACAGTAAGCAGCCTGTTTATTCCTTCAGTTTAAATGATTTCTTAAACCAGAGTCAGATAATTGAGTGAATCTCTTTTGTTCTTTTTCTGGGTGTAATTTCTTGTCTCTCTTTTCTCTTGTCAGAACCACCCATCGTCTCTCAAGCTGCAGATTGAAGTGGAGGGTGAACAGCTGCTCTTGGCTCTGGACAAAAATCAGTAAGTGTCCTTGTGTCCTCTTCTGGCCTGCGCCTCCAATAAACTCTAGTGTTTACTGTGGATTGTTTGAGACCAGTGGGGACCAGGGTAGGCGAGGTCAAATCCATATAGACGATCTTAGTCTTCTTTTGGCAGAAATACTACTGCATGATTTACTATTGTTATATATTTTATTTTGTGGGTCAGAATTTAAGAATAGCTGAATATTTTACTTTTCTTAACCATCTCTTCTTGGCGAATCAGTTGTGCGAAGTTACATATTTCAGTGATAGTCCAAAGAGGCTTCAAAGGTAGTCATTTGGACAAAGTTTTCAAAACTGAGAAGTCATTTTCAACCTGATGGAAGTAGTCTGAGTTAATAGAGTTTTTCACTATTCAGAGCCTGATTTGCCCAGTTTTCTGCATAGTTTATGAGCCTGAAACTGCCTTTTCTTTCTAAACGTTGTAAAACATAACATCACAAGGTGGAACATTTCCGGATCAGATCAAGACCGTGACACAGCTGCGTTTTAAACCTGCAAATGATAAGGAAACAACTTAACATAAATCCAAACATTTAGAACAGACCTTTTATGTTGTCTTTACACATTTCTATTATTTCCAAACCTTCAGCTTTGGACATTTAGATTGTCTCTTCTTTATTAGATTCTCTCACAAATGACAGACACATGCCGTGCTCTACACCACAACCTGGGCTTTGCTTTGTCTTATTACACGTCACTCACAAACGACAGCAGCATCACATGAGAGAGGATGAAGCAAATTTTCTCAAAGCAGCAGCAGCACTAAAACTTCCAGACCACCAGTTCTCTTCTTTGGATCTTTTTGTCTGGCGAAACAAAGACTTGAAAGCTCTGAAGGGGGGAGCATGCCTTGGTAACATCAGATTGTCAGTGATGAGACGCGACATGCTTCCTCTCCTCCCTATCGTTTCATCTGATCTGTTGGCATAACGCTGGGGGAGAAGGGCCGCCTTGTGTTTGAACAAAGACCCAAAGACGGAGAGAGTAATAGATACTGTCAACACGGTGTCAGTCAGAACGATGCAGAAGAGGAAGGAGGAAGACGTTTAGAAGAAGCAAGATTATAGGGAAAGATGGCTGTGACTTATAGCGGTAATGTCGAATTTTATAGATTGCTAAAAAAACAGGCAAATACGGTTTCTGACTTGATTCTCAAACATTTAGACAAGAAAAGGCACAGCACAATTTCAACCAATTTCGTAGATATGGTGGCGCAATAAGCCCTTTAGCAAGAAGGTCCTGGGTTCGACTCCAGGGGGCTTTCTGTTTGGAGCTTGCATGTTCTCAGAGTTGACAAGTAATTTGGATTTTTATGCAAATATTGTACTTAATTAGTTTGTGGAGTATCTGTACTTTATTTATATTATATAGCATATAGTTTATAGTATTACAAAATCTGGTGAGTTTTTACTTTTGGTTTATACATTTATCGAGAAATATCTGTACTTTCTACTTTCTACAAAAAGTGAGCTACTTTTTTAAGTCCACAGACAGTTTTTCTCTTCTTAAAGGTGATGCATACCTGCTGTGATGTCGTATGTCAAGACTTTTTTCCCATTAAATATTTTAAAAATCCCCCAAACTTTCTAAGATGTAACAATTCTCTTTTGCCACACCATTAAATACAGTTTTTGTCACCCTATAAAACCTTATAATTTTACTTTTTACCTAAGTAAACTTTTGTACTTTCACTCAAGTAAAGTTGCTTTATCAGGACTTTTAATTTTACCAGAGTAATTTTTCAGACAAGTAACTGTACTTTTACTTAAGTGGCAAACTTCAGTACTTTTGCCACCTCTACATGTTCTCCACGTGTTTGTGCATGTTTCCTCCTGGTGCTTCAATTTTCCTAACCACAAAAAACATGTCCAGTAGTTCTTCCCCTCTCTGTATCTTTAAATATCTGTAAAGCTAGAATCTGGTACAAGCATCTCTGCCATTCTTAATGTAATTGTACCGTAACCTTAAAATCACATTGCAAACATAAAAAACTTCATGATTGCTGCAGCAACTACTTTTGTAAGAAAATTATGACACCTTTTAAGCCAGTGTGAAAAAGTTATGTGCATTGGACTTTGTGTCAGTTTTAGTTTTATGTTAACTTGACCAATAATAACAGTGAATTGAGATTTGCCCAATTGGATTTGTTAATGCTGTTCTGTTCATGTAAAATGACCACATTCTATTGCCACCACCACCACCACCACCACCACCACCACCACCAGTATGTGAAACTGAATGGTAAGTGGCTCTTTCTCACCGTCTGACTACGTTAACACAACCTCAGTTCTCACCACCTGCTTGCTGCCATGAATATAGCTGGAGAACAAAACTAATTTACATAAAAAGTAAAAAAATAAGTAAATAACATGATCAAGATGCTGATTTTTCAACACAGTCTCACTAGATGGCGTACTTTTACCACAACACAAAAAAGCGTATTTTGAGCACCAGTTCACAGCTATTTTTAGTACTTATGTTACGCCGTGCATTTAGCACGATATGAAAAAGAGTAAAAATGACACGAGATTTCACAACGTCAAAAAAACACGAGTTTTGGTTAAAGCCACATGGGGACGTTTTCTTCAGGTGAAACGAGTAAGTTTAGGCATAAAGTTACTAAAATGGGTAAGATTAGGTCTGGGGCTTGGGGCAGGTTAAGATTAGAATCAGTATTTTAATATTCATAAATAAGAACACGTCTTAAAAACCACCATTAAAATGAATGGGGACTGTGACGCGTTCTATAATTACGCAGGACAGCTGTGAACTTGTGCTAATCATACCTAATTTACATATTGTGTAATGTCGTGGTAAATGTACGCTTTCTTGTGAGATCGGGCTCGATTTTTCTATACAAATGTGTTTTATAGGCGGGACAAAACAAAAGGACACTTCAGCACAAAATAATACAGATGTTGCACATTGCTGGAGCTGTTGACCTGCTTTGAATCTTAATTTCTCTACCAGAAGCTGTCTCTAACAAAGTCTGTAGATGATCAAATGCAAAACAAGTCATTTTAATGCTTTACTGTGGACCGTTAGTGACAACAGTGACATGTACAAGTGTCGGACCCCTAGAACAAATTACAATGTGCCTATTCGGACAATTTAGAACGTTGTGATGTCAAATGAAACCCATTGGTATGTTTGAACATGGCCAGTGTTTCCGCAGAATGGGAAGTGATTGATGGAGTAATATGTTTTCAATTCGGTTGGAGCGCTACAGATGGGCGAGCGAGCAGGGCCGAGGAGGTGGAGAGAGAGAGAGAGAGTGAGAGATAGGGGGACAGGCAGGAGACGAGAAACACTTGTGACTTTGGGGCTTTAATCTATGTAAATTCCACCTGCAGAATGCGGCACAAGCTTCCAACACCTGAACTTGCAATGTGAGGATTACCTGACAATGCTGCACAGAGGCATTGTGGGTAATCTGGGCAAAGAAGTTCTGACAATGAGTGAAATGAATTGAATCTTATTACCAATACTACACAGACACATTTTTAGTTTTTTATTTATGGAGCTTAAAGTGTATATGACGAAATTAAACTGCATTCTTTAGTAAATTATCGTGAACATGATTTTGTACTAAACATTTTTAACTTGTTTTCACCCAATTTGGCTGTTTTATGTGGTTTAGAATTGGTTTTAGACAAGCAAATACGATAATTGTACAGGTTACTAAATTTAGAATAGGGCCAAAATCCATAGTCAAGGATAAAAAGGTCTGTCATCAAACATTTAGGAAATTCAAAATAGAGTGTTTTTTGATTCTCGGAAGAAAGAGAACCGTCAATGAATCAAAACAAGTGAGAATTGACTTTTGATGGCTTTTTAATCTGGATCTTTATGCAACTTGATGTTATAACATATATTTAATGCTTAGTTTTCCATAAAGCTCACAAACAAGAAGAGAGTGCTACTTGTGACATCGCAAATCTGGTAAAGTTAAAATAAATACCACGATTTAGCGAACAAACAGCGATGAAATCATGCTCCCTAGATTCGATTGCCTGGGATCCAGAGTTCACGCTTTGGCATATTGCGAAAAGTGGGTCTGGTCACCTCTAGCCCCGCCTCCTTAACGAGCCGGGCAATCAGATTAATTAGTTTTGTTCGCACATGAAACAAAGAAAGTGATTGGTCGTCTGTCATTTAGACCGAAATCTAACTTCACTCACCTCATATTAAAGTGTTTTCCATGTTGGCTTTCATACAGGAGACAATGCGTGTCACTGATTGGCTAATTAATCTGTCAATGAGACCACTGAAATGATGGTCAGACGATACGTTATTTATATTCATCTGTATTTTCCAGGCAATATTTTTGACACAATTATCTAAAAATACTTAAGTTTACTTCTAAAATTGGCTCAATTACTATAATTTTGTGTTTACATTTATCTTGTTACTTGAATTTGATTATCAGCTAACCTTTTAAACTTGACATTCCTAGTATGAGGTGTTTTTGTTTGGATCAAGGGCAAATGATTTACTAAACAGATTCATCAAACAAATGCAGAACAAGTGTGAAGGAAAAATGTCATAACATGGTTAAAAGATCTTTATAGAAAAACTGTACCAGTTACCAATTACCAACTGTACCAATTTCACAAAACACAACCAAACCAGGAGCCAAATCAATGTTACAATGACGCAGATACTATATACAGTGTAATACCTATTATTCCTTCTTTGTGTTGAAGAATTACATTTGATTGCGGTGACGTCATGCAGACCTGAGCGTAACAATGTGGTTTAAATGAATGTTCTGCACAGGTTTCTTACTCAGGCGTGAATCGACACACTTTACCCAGAACTCATTGATTCGTAAAGGTTCAATCGCCCTGATAGAAAACTCTGATTGCAGATACTTCATACAAAATGTCTCTTCTAAGATCTGAGAAGCTGCAGAAGCTTTGACCCTATAATCTCACATGGCGACCGCGTGGCTTTGTCTTTTATATCTTCTTCATTTTAATCAATTTTCTTGCTCTTTATACTTGACCTTCTCTTTGTGAAGGATCTGTCACCTCAGTCTCAGTGAAGATGGCATTAAAAATGGATTGTTTCATTGTAAGAAAGATATCTATCTTGATAAAGACAGGTGTGAGATGGTTGTCAAAAGTATCGAAAATCAGATACAAGTAGGGCTGGGCAATATTGTGATAAAAATCAAATTGTGAGCTCAATATGTGTGACAATCTGCTTCTTCATGAAATCATGATAATGTAATTTCTCTATTTAATGCATCTTTTGCTCAAGACTATTCTGTCCAGCCTACTTCTTTTATTTGTCAGCCTCAGAGTTGCCATGTTCTCTCAACTTCTGGCTTTTTTTTTTTTAAAGTCTGAGAGAATTTTTAGGGGGGCAAGGTTTGATTTACCAAAATATATACAGTATATATTTATGATCAACAGCAATCTTAGAAATGGTTAGAATCTTGGTTTGCCGAGGCACACAAGGTTCCAATTAATTGATTATTTTAAAAAAACTTTTTCTTTAAGGGCTGAGGTTGTCTGGTTTGGGATTTTTTTTTACAAAGGCTTGGTCGCTTATTTCTCTCTGTAAACCTTTCAACACTGACAGCTGGATTTAGCCATTGACAGTGAAGACAGAACTTTCTGAAGAAGCAGATAATTGTGTTTACTTCAAAGACAATAAGAAAACAATCTACAACAATTGTGATCAAATCAAAATCACGATTTGGCTCCAAGAAATTGTGTTTTGGTGTTTTTGTTTTTTTTGTTTGTATTGCCCTTGTCTGCACTTTCAAATTCTGGTGGATGTGATTGACAGATTAATTAGCCAATCAGAGACGTGCATCGTCCCCATGGAACTGAAAAACATCATAGATTTCTGCAGAATCAATGAGTGAAGCAAAAAATTACTTGAATATGAGGTTAGTGAAGTCAGATTTTGTTCTAAATGACATAAATGACGTTGTGGAGTTGACCTGAAACGCAGGCGGGGGAGTGGTGACCAGACTCACTCTTTGCATTTTGCTAAAGCGTGGACTCTGGATCCCAGGCAAAATTGCCCAGCCCTAATCAAAATCATGACCCATGTAATGAGACTCATCGAATTATGTCATCCCACGCCATCAGATACTAATCAATCTTGAACAATTGAAATAGAGACTCATGTGAACAATGAACAAACTCACTGTTCTACATGTGTTAGAATGTATCACTAAATACGGCGAAAAAAGACAAAAGGTCTCGTTTATCATCTCCCAGTTGCCTGGATTTCACATTTTCATTGATTCTCCACAGTCGTCACAGCTGAACCAAAACAGCCTCGGACCAATCTCTCATTCACACTCACTCACTCTTACAATGTGATATCTTAGACAATGACATCAACTAGTTCAAACTAGAAAAATGGAAAATCAGAATTAGCTCAGGTGGCACACGTCCAAAACTGTGGTCCAAAGAAAGAAAGAATCAGATCTGACTATTTGCCAAAATGTAATCAGAAATAAAACATTTTGGACACCATTTTTGAAGTGACTCTTTGACATGAAACTTGACTTGGACTTGCCTCTCTTTAACTTGGGACTTGACATGAACTTGTCTCGTTTTGACTTGGAACCTAACTTGAACTTGAAGCCAAAGACTTGAGACTTACTTGAAACTTTCAAAACACTGACTTGGTCCCACTTCTGCATAAACCTACTGGCCTTAAATAGTTTGAAAATAAGAATTACAGCATTGTTTTTAGCATGTTTGGGATTTTGATAGTTTATTTTAACCCTATGGTCAACAAAATTATGAAAAATATAGGAAATACAGGGTCCAGTCTGACATTGCAGATAGTACGATGTTCAAAAGTCAAAATATGTTCCCCAAAAAGCAGCTAAAAGCAGCCTAGTCCAGTTTGCAGACTTTGAAACTAGAAGAGTCTGATAGCAGCGCAGCTCAGGGCAGCACAGAGCTACAAAGAACAGAGTTTTGTACTGCGTGTGAATCCTTTTTGTAGCAAGATAAGAAAAATGTGAATGGATTTTCTGCACTGTATTTGTGTTTGTGCGTTCTGCTGATGAAAGCTCTGTTTAATGTGTGTGTGTGAGGTAAATAAATGAGCACAGGTGGTGGTGGTGGCTCTGTGGATTTGTTTATGCTAATGCTAAAGTTGCACTGCCTTCTCCACTTTCCTAATGAATGTGTTGGATGTGTGCTTTTACAGCTCAAAAGTAGGAAACAATAGATTCTGTTCATGTTTTAGAAGGTAATGTCACAAGAAAAGTTGGTGATTTTATTTTATTTTTTTGTGACTAGACCCGTTTACTTTTTGTGTTGTGTAAAAAAGCAGCACACATATTTAGTTAGTTTTTGCTGTTCTAACATTGTTTCCTCATCAAACACACAGCTGGAGTTCTGTTTGTGGGAGACTGTTCTTTCATTCATTTTGAGCATTGCTAACTTGACTCTACCAGTGATGTTTGTAATTTTTTTTCACAAAATCTCGATCATACAGTTTCAGACGGCCTGACCAATCACAGCGCAGCATGTGGTTTGGGCAGAAGCACATGCTTGAACCAAAACAAACACAGTGGTGCCAACGCCTGATTTTTTTCTCTAACCCAGTTGTCACGACCCTTTTCGTCCCTGAAGACCTGATCTGTCCAGAAGTCCCTTTTTCTAAATAAAATGTAAACGAAGGCTGTTTTTTGTTCTTCTTTTCAAACACATAATACTATTGTCATCCACAAGCCCTATATTGCCTATATAGGGGCTGCGACACCAGTTATGCCATACACCATCACTTTGCATTGGTGGCTATACTAGCAAAAGTTTCTATTTTAAAATATTTACTTCGCGGTTTTGGGTAAGGTTAGGGTTAGAATTAGGGTTAGCCTTAGGTTAACGGTGCACTGTGTAACTTTTCTGGCCAAAACTACACTTGAATGAAACCTTTTGTCAATTAGATTTTTTTGTTACACTAAATAATTACTAATTAGAATACTAATTACTTAATTAAAAAAATTAAATTACAGGGGTGCACGGTAGCCAAGTGGTTAGAGCTCTGGCTTCCCAATAAGGAGGTCGTGGGTTCGACTCCCGGGTTGGACCATATCAACATCTCACGATCTCTCTGGGTGGAGTTTGCATGTTCTCCCTGTGTCACCGTAGGTTTTCTCTGGGTACTCCGGTTTCCTCCCACTGCCAAAACATGTATGTTTAGGTTAATTGGGCATCACTGTAATTCCCTGACAGAGTGAATGAGAGAGTGAATGATTGTCTGTCTGACCCTGCGGCAAGTTGGCCACTGTCCAGGTGTTCCCCGCCTAAGGCCCAAAGTCACTGGGATAGGCTCCAGTCACCCGCGGCCCCTAACGGGATTAAGCGGTAGAAAATGAATGAATGAATAAATAAATAAATTACAGACAGGCATGACCACAGTATGGACTGTTTTGTAGAAAATGTGTTAGTGTAGTTAATTTTTTTCACATAAAGGTATTTAGACTGACTCAGAATGTCCCAAAGTCTGGTTTTTACTTTTTACTGCATTTGACTTTTCACCTCCAAAAGTTACACAGTGCACCTTTAAGTTAATTTGGTTTTAAGTTTTAAGATTTGGAAAGGTATGCTAACCGGGTATTGCGGCATAACTGCGTTGGGGAAAATAAAGACGCCAGGCCAACTCACTTCAACTTATTTTTGCAGAATTACAGATTATTTTGAGTTTGAAAAACTTACACACACAAACATTTTGCACATTTGTGGATATGAAAGATGTCTGTGCTTTTCTTTTAACTAGATTTAACAAAAAACATGACTTGTCGGCAACTTTCACGTAGCTTCAACCAATCAGCTTCTAATGCTTGCCTTTCAGCGGAGTCAGATTAATAATGTGTTGAATTCAATTCAGAGTGATACTCATATCAATTTGGCTTGAGACAGGTAAAAGCTGGTGTTTCTAAACTTACTGTAAGTTCTGATGTGCTATCTAAAAAATATACATCCCTTTCTTTTCTTTTTTTGAACATATGAGGCACTTTTTTCCTTCAGTAACATGTACAAGTGCTTTTGTTCCAACTCTGAGTCTGCATTTCTGTGTGTTATCAACTGCCTGCGTCACTATTTCTTTTTTTTTTTTTGCATTACACATTTTAAAAGCTAGCCCAAAATACATCTTCATATCACCTGAAAACCCATCTGTCATTTTATAAAGTAGGATATGCATTTTTTAAGATTACAATCCCATTAAAAACTTATGAAAACCTAAAGAGAGCTACGTTTTTTTTCACTAGCCTTTTGCAATGCGTCATTATGTTAAGCTTTATCAACACGAGCATAAATTTTAACTGAAGATAAAGTAGATTGTTTTATGATTTGCTTTCAATGTGCTTCATCCATCTTGTAAATGCGTTTAGTAGAACATAACTCCCTAAATTTGTTCATAACCTCATTTTGCATGTCATTACAACACTAAAAAGTTAAGATATGTGTAATTCTTTTTATCGGTTTGAACAAGGACCTGATTTAACCCGGAGAATAGTGCTCCAGTGATGATAAAAATGAGCACCTCTAAGAAAATGTGAAATAAAACAGGGTCAAGCGAGATGGACTGAAAAGGGTTAGGAAAAACATTTAAGTTTCAAGATCCTCTGATTGGCTGTGCCTGGATAGTCCATTCCAGTTTTACTTTGAGGCTGAACAATTATATTCTTTAGCCATTAATGCAGCTAAAAAGGACTGCATATGAACATTAGCCATGTGTTGAAGAATTTGAGACCGCTAGGAAGTAGTTGAACAGATTTAATTACTTACTTGCAGTTTTGTTGTGTGAAAATCAGGTACCAGGACTTAAAGAACTTAATAAGCTCTTGCTATATAAAGTTGAAGTTGTGTTTTGTTTTATTCCCGCTTTTATGACACAAAATGCTGCAAATGTAGGTTGTTTTTCACCTGGACTTTAAACACTTTTAGAGATTATTTGTCACACTACCAAGTGTGACAAATCAAGTCAGACTTGAGTCACTATTTTGATTTGAGACTTGACTTGATGAAACGGACTAAGACTTGGGAATTGACTTGGACTTGAACGTCAGTGATTTGGGACTTGGATTTGGCTCTGTGACTTGAGACGACTTGATGCTTCTCTTCAAAAAATATGTAATTTTACATTAACAAACTGCAACATGTCCCTTGTCAGTAATTTGTTGTTACTAGAAATTAATTTTAAATGGGATAATTTATAATCAATGAAGTTGGTCCTTCAATCTAAAACAGCTGCGGCCTGGGGGCCATATACGACCCTCGGTCTGTTTTCATCTGGCCCTGGGTGCGGTTATAAAATGAACTCCTTATATTTGTTTTTGAATGACTTAACACTGAAGATAAAAGTTTAAATTGCTTAATTCTAGAATTTTAACCTTAACTTTAGCAAAGTTGACACATTTACTATAATTTTCTCTGCTGCAAGCCTTTTCAGACTTGTTTGAAGACATTACTTTTTGGTTTGAGCTTACTTTGGCAAATTAATTTATTAAGACTATGTTATGCCAATATCTCTCCTAATCGGTTATAATTGCTTTGAAACTAGTTAAATACTGAACAGTATGTATGCAATTCAATCCTGTCTAGTCAAAATGACTCAAGTTCAGATTCTTTTATGTTTTTTGCAATCTCGTATAATGTTGATTTTGTCACTGCGATCACGGCAAAAAATAATTCCTAATCTAACCTCTCAGAAACTAGTTTGGACTTGGGACTTGACTTGGACTTGTGGCTGAAGACTTCAGACTTCCTTGAGACTTGCAAAACAACTCTGGAAGATCTCATAATATCCTAACTATATCTGTTGAACATGACAAGTTGGTTTAATCCTAAATTTCAAAGCAATTCTACTTTTTTTTCTCCAACGTTGTTGTCATGACTTAATCTAAACTTAACTCTAATCCTAACCATAACTTTAAGCAAATTTCCAATGTATTTATTATAAGTTGTACACGTTTGCTAACAACAGTGTTGTGTGGCTATTTTTCACAGGCCTGTTTGTATCATTAGCTTCTTTATTACTTTTGTCTAATTGAGTCCTATGCAACAGTGAAGGCAGGTAAGCATCTTGTCAAACTAAAAGACAAATTTCCTTCAGAGTAGAAGAACATGCAGTATAACATTTGCGACAGATTCAAAGTTCAGTGTATAATTTATGTTTTTGCCTGTAACCTTTTGGATACTCATTTTCAACACCTTCCCCATTAAAAAGTGTTATTCGAGCCGCATTTCACCAAACTTTATCTGTGGCGTAAATTACCTCCACTGTTTTGTCTGCGTCTGAAAACACTGCTTTCTGCACTCGTATATTCTCGTGCAGACTCCCATTGTGCTCCTAAATCGCTTGCAATAATGTCATACTGTCTCTGCCTGTGTACAAGAGGGAAATAAGCACACAAAATGAAACTTAACACTCCACGGATCGCTTCGGTGTTGAAATCAAAACATAAACATGACTGTGTCCTTATGCAGGTGTCAGCCAAAGAGGAACGGCCCCCTCAATGCTCTTTTTGTTTTAATAGTTGTTTTTCTCAGCAGTTTAAGTCGAATAAATTCAAGTCAAATTGCAGTTTTGTGAAGGATTTGGAGCACCAGAGGGAACAGACCAAAACAGACCAACTTTTTGACTGTCTAAGATAATGATTCCCAGAACTCATTTGCAGAGCTTAGCCTTGCTCTGGTTTAGATCTAAGTCATTCTGTTTAGCTTGACTTTAAAGTACTCATTATAACCTTTAACATAAGGCCTATCAGGACCTCCATCCACCTAATCCGGCCCACAACTCATCTTCCAAACATTACAAAATGTGTTCTTACTGATTTAATACTGGCTTAATCTTACCTAGTTTTGTCCGAGTTCAATGTCCAAATGTGTTTTGAATTGACTTTATATAACAAAAATGGTTTTCGTGCCCTCAGAGATAACTGTCCATTGAGAGTTTCACTCTTGAGAAGTAAAGTTTTAGCCAGGCTAGCGCCACCTATGCCTACTCTCCATTTCATTTCACTCCAGCAACTATAGATCAGGAAATTCAGTGTTTTTTCTGCTTGAATCAAGAAATGATGACCATTCACAGGAACAAAAAATGAAGCCGTGACGTAAAATTTTGTAGTTCTGTACGTTTGTCATTAAAGTAGTAGCTGTCAGAAATTTAGATTAAAATATCACTTTTTTTAAAAAGTGATGAAGCCGCTTGAGCATGATGTTTCAGCTGGTTTCATTTCACTCTGTTGAAATGGCAACGATCACTAATTACACTGTACTTCCTGGACTACAGCTGATTTGTCATACGTAGCATCCGGTAACGAACAAACGGCAGTGATGGGTTAATACGAAACAGGACTCATCTACCATAGAACAAACAAGCTTCAATGCTGAGACGTCTGACGGTTTCCACAGACTAGTAAAGTTTAGCCCTGACCTTTAACGTAGTCCATCAGTCTCCTTTTTCTGATTATTATAACCAGTGTTCGTGGCAAGGCATTAGTTTACTTTTTTGGATACTAAAAGTATCCAAAAAAGTACTCTCTGGGTGGAGTTTGCATGTTCTCCCCGTGTCACCGTGGGTTTCTCCGGGTACTCGGTTTCCTCCCACCGCCAAAAACATGTATGTTTAGGTTAATTGGGCATCACTGTAAATTTCCCTTAGTGAGTGACTGAGAGAGTGAATGTTTGTCTGTCTAACCCTGCGACGTGTTGGCCACTGTCCAGGGTGTTCCCCGGGCCCAAAGTCACTGGGATAGGCTCCAGTCACCGCGACCCCTAACGGGATTAAGCGGTAGAAATGAATGAATGAAAAGGATACTAAGTAACTTAGCTTGCTAGTTAGTTAGCCAATGTTGTATATGATTTCACTGGCTACTTGGTCAGGTATCACAGAACTGCAGATGGTTCCCAAAAACCAGTAAGTACAATCGACTAATCAGTGAACAGCAAGGAAGTGGTGTGTTGGCCAGAACCAACTGGTGTTGAAAAGGCAGACTGCTTTAACCTGTCAATCAATAACTTGGTGATCACTGACCCACATGTTTGCTTTCTACATCCTGGTCTACACTTGTAATTGAACTTACAAATGTGTGCAAACATGATCGTCATGTGTTTACCACTGGCTGCAAATAAAAATATATAAGGAAAATAGTCAAACCCATTTTGCCTGTAATGCTAAATCATAAAACATAATCAGAAATCTATGACATGACAGATCTGAGAAATTCCAGTCCAGTCTTCAAAGAAAACATAGATATACAACAAAATGTCAAAAACGCACGCCTTTATTATGTCAATATGTTACAAAAAGCCAAAATGTAAAATAACCACAAATTTTGGTTGAAACCACCTTTTCTTTTGGCTTAACAGCTTCAGCCCTAAACTTATCCATTTTAGTAGCACGAGGAGTGGAAGGACTGGTATCTCACACACAACTTGTTTGTTGGAGAAATGTTAGAATAGGATTAAAAGCACAAATTACTCTTTCAAAACTTAATTCAGACTTGGTTCGTTTTTATTCAGTTTTTATACATTCAAATGCAATAGTTTACCCTTGTCCAGATAACTTCCTCGTCCTTGTCTTTTCTCAGGACACTGCTCTTCCTGCTTACGCTCAGGACTCTGGGGTCACTGCTCTGCCCCCCGGTCATCACTCACTCACACCTCACATTTGACTAAAGGGAAAAAACAGGGAAGGGAAGCTTGTCTGTGCTGAGCTGGGACATTTCTGCTCCTCCCGTTACTTTACATGCACAGAGATGTCCTCCTGATGAATGAGAGCTGTGCAGAGGTGGAAGGACTAAAGATAAGTTGACAGCCTCGTAGGGAAATGTGTCCTCTCCATTTGACCCAAGTTTCAAGCTAAATAACCTCACAGGAGATCTTATCCAGGATTGTGCGGTTGAAGAAATTGACTTTTAGGAACACTTTAGATTAATTGAAGAAAAACTATAAAATTATCAATAAAGAGAAACTAAGCTAGTTCTTTTTTGCTCCGAACTGTGCGTATGGTGTTTAAAGGAACCATCTGTAAGATTGTGATTTCTAATTTCTGTATTTGACCTACTGTATATATGTTCACTGGTACATGATTAACATATTTAAACGTAATCCTATTTTTAATATACTGTAAGTCATTAATTTATTCTTAGAAATTCTTAACAAATGTTGATGCTCACAATCGGTTCTCAAGAGGATTATCCAATCAAAAAACAGAATGAGCCTCATGTGACTCTCTTATTTGCAATACCAGTGTGGTTTCTTTGAGCTTGAAGCTGATTTTGAACTAAGATTCAGGAACATGTTTGAACTGATGTTGCACTGCGACACAGACACTTATAAACTTAATAAGCACACCATGTCATTACATTCAGTTCATAATTTACTATGACACACTTGAAGGTAAACTATAAATGGCAACCACGTCATAATACTTGAGAGTCGTCTGGCTGCAGACGTCTTTCATGCTGCCCACCTCTCGCTACAGGTCGGAGGAAGCTCTTTGTACAGACCAAACGTTTATATTTGGCAACTCTGGACTTTTGCAAAGCCAAATACCTGATCTAACCCCATCTTTAATCCTAATCCTAGATGTACTAGTCTATGGGGTGTAAAGAGGTCTGTGGAGGGAGGTTGATTTTGGACTAAGGCAAGTTCAAACGTGTTTAGGAGTGTAGCAGTTTTAGGTAATTTCTTTGGTCTAATGCAGATGGTGTACCACCATAAACTGAATAACTGCATGTCTCAAACAGAGCAATGAAGACAGACTCCAGTCACCTTTTGAATAAAACTGATTCTTGATGCTGAACCATGACAGAGAATCTGTCAACTACTTTCTCAAAATCTGTTTGAGAAAGTATTGTCAGGTGGTTACTCATGGTTCAAAGCAAAACTTGTTCCTGGTTGGTCAGTAGCTTCTAATCTTCAGTGCATGGGTCAGCTCACCGTCTGGAAACCCAAATTCATCTGTGATTGTAATACCTTAAACCACTACTTGTGCATTTTACATAGCAATGCCTATGTTCCAAGCTCTTTGTTTGCAATTTTAGGGCAAGCTGAGCTAATTAGGAAGTCTTAGTCCAAAGTACTCACAAACTCACTGTGCATTCTTTCAGGAAATTCAGTAAATACACTGCTCCTGACAGACGCCCCACGGATTGGCCTGATCGTTTCTTTCTTTTCTTTCTAATCTTCCTGGAGGGTCCAACACCATCTTATTCTTATTGTCTTTCATTTAAGCATGACATTTCACTGGTCTACATTGCAAGAATTCAGTTACATGTATTTTAGCTCCAAAACATAATTGAAACATGCATTCTAGCGTCAGGATCACCTCTGCACACATCACACTTGCTTGTCTCTGTGGCATTAGACACAGTTAATGCCATTCTGTTGAACACTCCAGGCAAAGTAATCTCAGGAAGACAAGCAGGTGACAAACCCTAAAAAGTATTTCCACCTCGCAGCACAAGATGTGTTTTATCACCAAAACAAAGCCAAACTCTTTTTGTAAAACCTAGAATTTTGTGTGAACGTGTCTCTTCCTTTTCTCCTTCCCCTGGCTGTTTGCTGATGCAGTAGATCTGTGTTTTGCCTGGTTACCTTGTCCGTGTGACAAATGAGCGCTGGTGGAAAGTGTTGCAGCATCTGTGCAGGTCTGACAAAAAACCCCAAGTCTTTTTCTCCCATAACAGAAAGCATCATCTCTCTCCCGCTCGTTCCCGGTGCCTCGGCTCTCTCTCATTTGAAACTCAACGGGGAGGCCTGCGTAGGAGTCTGGAGCTGCTCTGTCTTTACTCTTAAACCTGCCCCAGTGTTATTAAAAGAAATGATCCGGAGATTTTCTTGTCTTGTGAAAAGGGAGATAGATTTCCTTTGTCTTGTCTACAAATCATGGAAAATTTACGGTGAAGTTTCAGCAGTTGCCAAGGTTTTCCAAGAAACATCGTCTTTTGCTTTGCATTATTCAGGTTTTAGCAAGTTTGGATTTCCTTGGGAGTTGTCGAACTTTCAAATGTGTATCTGCATGGAAAATAGAAATGTTTTAGTTTTCTCAAGTTTTAGAAACAGTTGCTGTTAGCATGAAAGTTAGATGGAGTAGTATATTTTGAAATGAAAGACGATTTGACGAATGGTATGATTTGGAAAGGTGAATGGACTTTAAAAACATAGAGCTTTTGCATTGTAGCAGTTCATATGTTAATGTACAGTATAATTACACAAAATTGTACTTTTTGTTTATGAAGTCATTTTGACCTGACATTTGGATTGTTGTGTTCCTGGGGTCCTAAAGGTCACTTCTTCTGCAGTTTTTGTTTGTGTTTTCGGTGCTCCCTGTTGGCGCCAGTATAAATTCTATTCACTGATTTAAAGTGTATTTTTGTTTATATTTATCTTCAATATGTCATTATAATAGCCTAACTTTGTCATGTTTTTCTTTAGTTTGTCCAAGCAGCCGCGTAGTGCATGTTCACCCAATATTTTGTTGTTGACCAGGTATGCCCTTTTGTTAATATTAAGCTGGGAAGAGTCTGGGCAGGCAGCAGCGTAGCACATCACCCAGTATTTTGTTGTTGACCAGATTAAATGGAGACTACCTCCAAACAGTGCACTGTGTCTTGTGCCTTCCAATGTTGGTGAAGTGTCTTGCCCAAAGATACAACAACATTTTTTCCTCCAGTCGTTGTAGAAAGACTTCTGGACAGCGTATTTGAAGATCAAGAGATGACTTGAAGCGTCTCGATCTTCCAATACGTTCAGATTATTATGGGTAGATCACTCCTGGATGAACCGACACGTCCTCCAGTCGTCCTACTGTAGCACCTGAGTTTGCAGTGGTCTAACATCCAAGTGCTGCCCAAGCTCAACCTGTTGAGTTTCTAAGAATTGACTAGATCAGGCATTGAAAAGTTATTCATTTAGGACTGAGCTACCTGAGTCTGCTGGAAATTATTTTGATCTTGAAGGATTTGATTAAAGAACAGTGACACTATCTCTATGACTGACCTTATGCATGACCCGAATTTGTTTTCTACAAATCATTCCTAAATCTCTGGCTAACTCTATGCCTTCTGCTTTCTTTTTTGGTAGGTATAAATCCCTAATTTTATTATTAAAATAAACAATTAATAAAGATTTTGTTCAACACCCACCGATTAACAAGATTTGGTTCAAGAACAAGACAAGACTAAATTTTGACATTGAAGAAATTGTGCAGTTCAGCTCACAATTTTGGCTGTCTTTTTTTGGATTTATTTAATATTTTTGATGTCATTGTAATTGCTTTTTAGAATAACACTTTCTCAGTACTTGTTGCCATTTCCTCTCGCAAAATCAAGTTTCATCAGGTCCTGTCTCATCGTAGAATGTATTTCAAAACATATTGTTCACTTTATATCTGTGTTACCTTCTCATACAACAACATCCAGTCAAGTGTAACCGAACCCTTTTTCTTCCTTTCTTTAACCTCTGTGTGGATTCTTAACCTGCTCCTGACCCTCTCACTGTGAAACTGATGACTTGAAGCAAAAGCTGGGTGATTCTCTTGGGTCCACACGCCCTGAAGTCGTCCACAGACTCTCTATCAAAGCCTGCCACCTCCCATTGTTGTTGCTGGAGGTGCACTTCCATCCTCCGCTGACCCCAGGGTGAGCAGAGACTGAACCAGGAGCAGAAATACGCAGCTTACAGGGAAACAAATCATGCAAAATCAACTGATAAGATGCTGATAATGTGTAAGAAGTAGTCTGCTTCGTAAATTTGTCCTTTTATATAGCTCAAATTAGGGCAAGATTGAGATGAAAGTGAATCGTGAGTTCATCTTTCTTTTTTTCTCACTTTTTTCTTTGATTGGTCTGTTTTTGCAATGTTTTTGAGTTGGATTCAACCAAACACAGTGGAGTATAAACCTTTTGAAGAAGTAAATTATGTTATTTATAGAGGTCGCCCGTATGGGTTTTTCTTTATCAACGGCCAATTTTCAAAGCCGATTTCTGAGGCTGATTTTTTATTTTAGTTTTTAAAAGACATAGTTCAATCTAAACTATTATTTTGTCTCAAAAAAAAAAAAAAAAATCCAAATATCGGCACCAATATATCGGTCTATCTCTAGTTATTGACCTCAAATGCTTGAAAATAGACAGTCTATATAAATCATAATATAACATTATTAGATTTAACAATTTAAATAAAATTTCTTTTGCCCAGTTTATTAATTTTGTTTGGTCAACATTACTGTATAGATCAGAAACATGGAGTATTTCAAAGCAAATGATGGACTGTGTGAGAGCATTTGAGATGTGGAGCTATAGGAAGACGCTTAAGATTACATGGATGGACAAAGTTACCAACAAGGAAGTCAGAAGACAAATTGAGTCTGAAGAAAATCTCAAGAATATCTTGAAAACAAAACTGAGCTTTTTGGCCACAGTATTTGTTACAATGGCTTGCAAATAATCCTTTTAGAAAGAGAGGTAGAAGCAAAGAGGGGCAGAGGAAGATCACAATGAATGTGGACAGATAACTTCAGACAATGGACTAATTTATGGTGCTGCAATCAGAAGAGCTGTGAATCGAGACAACTGGTGAATTGTGACATCCAACCCTGTACAGGATGGAACACGATGGTGATGATTGATGATGATGATCTATTTTATAGCAACAAGACATGTTGCTTGCATACACATGTTCATGTGGTTCTTGGACACTTGGACTGACAATGAGATGTTTGCATTCATGTGCAGTGATAGGTGGGGAGAAAATTCAAACTTTATGTACATAGAAAAAGGATTGTGACTTTGACATAATGCACACTTGTTGATGATTGCATAGCTTACATTCTCTCGTTAAGTAAAACAAGATGGCAGCTCATACGTTCCTGTGCATCATTGCACACAACAAATGTATGAAGTACAAAGCATTATCTTCATTCCCCACACAGTAGTTGAGTTTAAATTAAAATGATTCGAAATTAGTTTAAAATATTGGTCTCTTGCTTTCCTCTGAGCACAGGTCACCTTCTGCCTTGTCTCTGCAAAGTTTGCGGACACAATCACAAAATCCCAGGTCAAGCTTCACATCGGACAGGTACTTCTGATCATAAATGAGACTTGTGTACGAGCCGATCACTACATCTTGGTGGTTAAGGTGAAGGTACACTTTATTGTCCACGTAATGAAGTTTGTCCTCTGCATTTCACCGATCCTTCAATGCTTCTGGGGCCTCAGGAGCAGTGAGCGCCACAGTGCAGCACTCGAGGACCCATCTCCAGATCTTTTTAGACTTGGTCAGGACTACCCTAGTTGGAGGATATTACCCTAACGTGCAGGAATGCCTGAAACCGGAATGCCTGTAAAAAACCCACACAGACACGGGGAGAAACATTAACCTTTTTGCTTTAAGGCAAGAGCTTTGCCACCGTGCTCCCTGATCATAGAAAGATCAAAACATCAGGTGGTAGTCCCTATGATCTGGATGATGTAAACCCTTAAAAATAGTAACAATATTTCATGGGCTAATATGACTAAGGTAGTTCAACATCATGTGATATTTGTTCGTCTCTACACACAGCGGTGACATTCGATGTAGCAGTTTAGATAAAAACAAGTCACTTTTTATTATAAGCTGCACAATTCAGAGTCCTCTCTATGTCTGCACTGAAACTAATAGTTCCAATCATTTAAAGTGATAAATGTTGGTACGTAAAACTCTTACAACAAAAAAGATACAGTAGGGCCTACATCCTGAAGTATTTCCCCTGCAACCTTTAACAGCAATATTTGTTAAAAGTAAAATGGACAGTAGTGAAGTTGGGAACACTTGACGAGGCAGAAACGGTGCAATCCTGTAATCCATTCATCGGCCTTGAGTCTGCAGCTCTGTGGTTGTCACGGCGATGGGGGGTGAGTGGGGGGCTTCGGCTCAGATAGAAGAAAAGTGCAATGACAAGCCAAAAGTAAAGGTGTAGGAGAGACTGAGATAGCAAAAACAGACTTTGTTAAGTGGAGCTACCTGCTGAAATGCAACAAAGTTCTCTATCCCAAACAAAAGATAAGCCACCCTGCCCACACAGATTCACTAGAACATGGTGTCCACAGGGTCTTAAAAAGTATTTTGAATTTGCTCCTAACAAGGTCCTAAAAAAGTATTTAAAAGTCTTAATCATAATACAGGGGTATACATTTTTGTGAAGGAAATCTTCTTGGCGCTTAACCAAAAATACATTTCTTCCCACTAACTCACTAATGCTTTATCCCAGTCTTTTGTGTAAATACACTGAGTGCATTAAACATATATTAAACAGACAATGCCAGCAGACACGCAGCGAGGGAATCTGTATTCACAATGTTATTTAGTGATTTCCCATAGGAGACGCAGAGAAAGCGCTTTCTAAAATCTAAAGGATTGGATCCAGCTTAATTAATCACAATGCTCAGATGTACGTTTACCATTGTTTGAGAAGAAGGATGGACTTCTCATTGTTTGAAGGTCCCTAGTTGCTCATTAGCTTGAATAGCATGTGTGAATGTAGATGGTACAGCACTGGTCCTTGGGCTATAGTTGCTTTGTAGCATTTTGAATTAGCGGCAATGCTAGGAGCGCTTCTTCTATCTAAATGTCCTACAAATGACTTTGTATTCACCTCAAACTCAAGACAACCTATAATTGTGCAACTTTAACCTTCATAAAGAGAAATGCAGGTAACAAAAAGACAATAAGATGCAATTAGTGGATTTAGGTTTAGAAGGATGTGAGCTAAATGCAGATGTTGAGAATTAATTTCCACCAATTAGCAAAAGTCCATATCATCAAAGGAATTCATTATTAGCGGATTATATTCACAAACTAAACAATACAGTTTAATATGCTAGGTGTAAAACTGAAAGGGTTATTGTCCATCAGAAGAAAAACAGTTCTTGTTTCTTCCTGTGTGGGTTTAAAAGGAGTGGGCAAACAGCATTCTGCTTCACTTCTGTGACCTAAGAACTTTAACCCTTATGTTTAGATATGTTTTTTACATTTATTCTTTCTTTGTTTCCTGTCTTCCAGACTGAACGCTTTTGAATATTTACACGTTTTTGTTCATTTTTCAGGCGAGGGTAAGTCTTATCAGTCTTCAGTTTATAGTTTTATCTCAGTATTTACATATATATTCTGACAATTTACATGTCGTTCCTGATTTAAAAATGTACTTTTTGTGTTTTTAAATTGATTCTAAAATTGCTTCCTCATCAAACACACAGCTAGAGTTTTGTCTGTGAGATGCTTTTCATTCCCCAAAACACTGCTCTGAATGTCCCTGATCTGTGATGTTATAGACAGAACTCTTAGATCTTCTGCTCTGTTTTTAATTATTCACATTTGTCTTGAGAATTTTTGCAGCATTAGCATATCAGATGTGACTAGTCTGATTGTTTATCCTGTGTAATTTTCTTTGTTGTCAGTACAGTAGATCGAGCTCTAACTCAATTTTTGATGTGGGAAGCATATGACTGTCATGTGTTCTTTACTATCCTTTTAATAGTTGTAGTGCATGGCATTTCAAAGTGGAGGAGATCAGGAGTAGGTTTAAAGAAGACAGATATTGATAAATGAATGTTGTAATTGTAAATGACAATTTTGCATTAATCAAAAACAAATCTGTGAAGAAAAATTTGAAAATATGTTGAAAATACCAGGAAGTAGAGCAGAGTTATAAACTAGGGAAACAAGAACATTTTCAATTTTCTCACAAGAAACAGATTTTTATGGCCCTGTAAACATACATTTAACAAAACGTAACTTTGAGTGTATGGTTCAAGTTAAAAAAGAGTTTTGGCTCAATTTAAGTTGCCAAGAGCCCTAGCCTGATGTCAACATCTATGAACAGGAAGTATATTTTTAATGCTAAAAATAAAATGAAAATAAAAAAATGTTTGGTAAAACTTTAAATATGATGATGTTAATTATGTCTTTGAAAAATGAGTAGTTCAACCTGTCATAGGCGCTTTAAAGTTATTTGGTATACATGAAAAAATTCAATGTGCTACATTTGTGGTTTTCAAACTGGAGAATGACACCTAGTTGTTTCCAAAAAATCGTTGTTAGGGTGGGGCGTTTCTTTAAGATTACTTATTTTTTTAAATAATGCTGTTGTACCTTCTTTTTATTGTCTGTTCTCATCAGATTTCAGAAGCTAAGCAAGACAGGTCATGGTTGTTTTGACAGAGACCGCAGGAACACCAGGTGTCACAGTGGGACGGCTGAAGCAAATTGTTTTTTTGTCCTTGAACGAGACCTGCTTCTCCTTAACGTCTGCTCACACTGGTGTGAATGTGTGAGTGAATGGTTAATTGTGCTTTGATGTGAAGCAGTTTGAGTGTCTTGAAAGTTGAAAGTCTCGGCCATTATTATTTCAGTGCAATGATGATTCCACACATAACTTATTGTTTATCCTACTGGTCTCTGGCCACTTGATAAAAAACCTTTGCATTATCATCATGCAATATCCTTAGTAAATACAAAATGCTCAGTTTTGACAATTTATTCTACATTCAAATCTAAGAACTCTTTTGAAGATTGTTAATAATGCTGGCCTGCCAAAACAGACAACTCGATCCACTCGGTCCACTGCGAACAGAAACTGCAATTCCGAAAAGACTGCTGTTGCACAGTGTTTTTTGTTTCAAACTATCAAACAGTGGAATCAGCTTCCAAACAGTCTGAAACTGTCTGTACATATAGAACATTTAATGCAAAAATTAAAAAAGAGCACATCTTCGACAATCAAACGTGTCAACATTAGTCCCCTAAACTGAATTAAACTTAGCATTTTTAACTGTAAAATGGACTTACTATTTTGAGTAAATACCATATGTATTTCAATAACGTTTCAGCATTTTTATAGTGTGTTTTCTATCTAGATATTTGCTGTGACGGTAGTTCTTTTGTTGACCTATATAGTACAGCAACAAAACAGCTTTAAATTTGTACTTGAAAATCTTGATGGTGATAGTAGTTGGAGTGTAAAATGCTGCATTCATCCTAAACCAATATTTGCACACAGCCTGAACACACTTGTCATCTTCCAGCAGAGGCATAAAATCATTCCTTCAAACAAACATGGCCGCCCTGCATGCGTTTGGTTCCCACTGGCCTCCCACATTGTACAGTGACAGTCTTCGTGGTCCAGAGGGAAAAAAGAAACCCCCACAGCAGAACTCAGGCCTCACAGTCAAGACGCAGAGTAAAGTCGGATGAAGGATCTGCCCTCCAGTGATCCACGACAACAAAGGCGATTGGAGTCGGCAGCTTCGGCAGTCGGCATAATTAGTTTGAGATAACAATGTGGCACCGGCTCCAGTCACTGCAAAGACACAGGATGTAATCAACGGGTGTAAAAGGAAAGCATGAAAGGTTTTCTATACAGAGTTCAAATGATGGAGGAAGCTAAGAGGTAATTATCAGCGTTGAGGTGAAGGCAGCAGTAATTAGGCCTAAAGTGCATATACTAGCTGGTTAAAGGGTGAATATTATTCAAACAACAGTTAACCCCACATAATAAAATGACGTTGAAGAATTTTTTTTATCTTCTTTTGTTGGACTTATGCTTGTTGTAAATAAAAATTAAAACAACACGTCTGTGAAGTGTAGGGTATCCATGACAAGCCGAACTACTCATTTCACTGTTAAAATGATTATATTTCAAGATTTAAGTCTTTAACACCCGTTCTAAACTAAGATTTATTGTCGTCAGAGATGAGTGCTGAGTGTGAGGTCATCTACAAACTTTATCAGATTTATGGAGGTGCAGGTGAGAAGAGCAGGGGAGACAGTACACAGCCTTGTGGAGGACATACTGATATATACCTATTTTCTGATCTCCATTTTAAACTCCAAGTGCATGTCTGGCCAAGTCTTTGATATTCCTTCTGTAGTAAGATTTATTGCAGTCACTTTATCAGATTTAAGGAGTTAAGGGGAGAAAGTACACATCCTTGAGAAGCTCCAACTGAGAGCTAAGTGTCTGAGACATTTTCCATAGTGTTGAATAATTCATGGTATTATATTATTTTTTATATATTTACCAGAAGACCAGCAGATGCTAAAATAAGTTACAAGTTTAATTTGTGATGTAGCCCAGCTTACAGTAATAGCCAAAGTTAATAGAAAATTTCTCTGAAATTCACAATATTTTACCAACATTTTTCTGTTTTCTGATGTCCATTTTAAGTTCCCAATTCTGGCCAAGTCTTTATATCCCTATGTAGTATGATCCAAAAATTGGGCAATGTCTTCTGTAAACTTTACCAGACTTGCGAAGTTGTGGTTGAAGGTACAAGAAGAAAAGCAGGGAAGACAGTACACAGCCTTGTGGCAGCCTATACTGATGGTGAATACTTTTTTTTAATTGCCTTGAATGTTTCACATTATTAAATAAATTTTAAATATTCCCCAGAAGGCCAGCAGAAGTCAAGTTATAAGTTAGACCTGTGAAGATGTAGCCCTGCTTGTCATGGAAAATTTCTTTTAAATTTACTTTTAACAATATTTTACTAAGATGTTCATTTTAAGTTTCCAATTCTAGCCAAGTCTTTGATAGCCCTATGTAGTACAATCCAATAAATGGGCAATGTCATCTGTAAAGTTTGCCAGACTTGCAGAGTTGTGGTTGAAAGTTCAGGGAGAAAAGCTGGGGAGATCTATATTGATAGAAGTGACTGAGTGAATACATTTTTCAATAACCTCGAATGTTTCACATATTATATACATTTTAAATATTCCCGAAAAGGCCAGCAGAAGTCAAGTTATAAATTAGATCTGTGATGATGTAGTCCTGCTTACAGTAATAGCCAAAGGTCATGTAAAATTTATTTTCAATATTTTAATAAAATGTCAATTTTAGGCTTCCAATTCTAGCCAAGTCTTTGATATCACTATGTAGTACGTTCCAATAAATTTAAAAATTACCACTCTGAAGGCATTGTCATCTGTAAACTTTACCAGACATGCACAGTTGAAGGTGCTGGAAGAAAAGCAGGGGAGACAGTACACAGCCTTGTGGAGTGCCTATACTCATAGTGAATACATTTTTCAATAGCCTCAGAAGTTCCTCAGTATTATACACATTTTAAATATTTCCCAGAAGGCCAGCAGAAGTTGGATCTGTGAAGATGTAGCCCTGCTTACAGTAATAAACTATAAAATCTGTTTGAAATTCACTTGAACTTATACTCGACCAGTGTTTTCCCATTTTCTGATCTTCATTTTAAACTCCCAGTGGAAGTCTAGCCAAGTCTTTGATAAACAGCCTTGTGTATTTTCCCTGGCATGTTGGATGAGTGATATAATGAGCAATTAATTAAGCTCTTTTATTTATGGAGGCGAATGGAAAATTGCCCCTCTGTAACTCATAAACCATGCGCTCTTGGATGTCGTTTTCACAGTCGCCGTAGAAACCGTTATCCGTTTAGATGGTGCACAAACAAAGCGGCGAGTGACAAACGTGGTGTAAACATGAACATATGAGCGCCAGATGTGACGTTTCAGTGAGTAACACGGCTCTAAGAAGACTAAACACAAATATACTTAGCTGTAGACGCAAAGTCCAAACAAAAGAAAATGGATTAATGTGGATTTAGTGTTTTTGTTGACGTGTGCTTTTCAATAGTTCATTATTCAATAGACAAACTGAGGAAGATGTGGCAGCTTTTCAGTGTCACAAAGACAACAGCACAATGACCATTTCAAGATAAGTATTTTGCTTAAAGCTGCAGTGCCTGATTATAACACCTCAAACTCAGAAGTAGAGTTTAAAATTGGTTCAGCTAGTTCCCTTCATCCTGGTCCGATGAAGAGTTTTAGGTTATGCAGGCGATTTTCTACCTGTTTTCTCCTCAAAATCACATCTCGTTTGAAAGCAATTGCGATCATTTTGACTTAATGCTTTTTCTGCCAGATTAGCTAGCAGAAATTCACATGTAATTGACTCTGTGCACAGAACGTCTGTTGGCTTGTTTATTTTGAAAATGCTGACTTCTTACTGACATGTTCATTTCCTGTTTAGTGCATTATGGGTTTTTTGCTGACTCAGTCTAAAATGGAAAAAAAAAAAAAAAAAACTGTAAGATTTGGTAGTGAATAGTGAGTTATGGTGACAATGTGTTAAATACTTTACAAAACAGACGGAAAATTCACCAAATTACCAAAGTGTGTTTATAAAAGGATATGGTTGCTTGAGACTAAATGCTAATGCTATAGCTTAAAGGTTGCATGGAGGATTTTGCAAATCCAACAACTGCTTTCATGTTTTTCAAATGATGCACGTGTTTCCACTCCCAGGGCCACGCCCTTCACTGCAACTGGGCCAATGAGTTACTTAGGAACACTGAGGGTTTGCTTGACAAGTTAACAGGCCAATAGATAACGAGGTACCTCGTTATCTATTGGTCAACGTTTTACTGGCCTCATCATGTCCACACTTTATATATTTTTATAATTCTTTTTTTGTTTAGCATAAGTACAAACCTGTTACAAATCTATGCAACTGTTTTTGACCAAGACTGATAACAAATAATTTTTGAAAATCCTCCATACAACCTTTAACAATTTAGAAATAAACATCTTTTATGTACACAGTCAGTATGCACCTTTGACCTTGTGAAATTTTCTGCGTTTTCTCATTCTTAAATTTTTAGTTTGATTTATAATCGCGATAGACGTTTAGTGTTACACGGTACATGGCATATTTCTTTTTACTTATTTGTGTTGTGTGTGATATTTACAAGACATAACACCAAGACACATGCTTACACACAGTTTCTTTACCTTTTGTTTACCTTGGACCTCAACTGTGGACTAACTTTTTGCGTGGAATGTTTTTCTCTACATTTTATATAATTTTCTTTGCTTTTTAGGGACCGATTTATTCATATTCTTTTATCTCTCTGTTTGTGGGTGTCAAGTTTGATTTCTGTAGCTTACAAGAAGACAAATAACACAAACACAAGACACAAACACATGCAAGATGCAATTTCCTTTTTGTTTTGCATTATTTAATGTTATTCGCAGCCTCTGTAATACATTTTATAAACATAGAACTATTGTTTCTGAAACCATATACATCTAAAATTGTGTGAATAGCAGTACCATACTATCTGTTGTCTCGCTGCCTGCTTACTTATTTTTTGCTCCAATGAACACAAAGAACGTCGTAGACTATATCTGTAAGTGAAAGCCTGCTATCAAAACCAGGAAATATGACTTGTTGTAAAGAAACGGAAAGGATTCTGAGTTGCAAAAATCATTCATCTGGTTCAGTGTGTCAGAATTGGTCAACGTCAAACCCAATCCAATGTGGATCTTGATTTGTCTTATGTTCATTGTTGTTCCGTTGTATTTACTCTCTTTGTCCATTTTTTCAGTATTTTTTTTGAAAGTATAGCAAATTGTTTCTGTTAGTGATCATTTCTCATTTTTCCAGATAACCCACCATAAATTACAGGTGTGGTATATTGCGATGCTGATTAGACAATATGAATATTGCACAGCTGTGTCTTGGGCTGGCCACAATAAAAGGACACTCTGAAGTTTCCACCAGAGCTTTCAGAGTTTTCAGTTATCTATCTTAAGCTTTCTCAAAAGAGGTGTTATGTGTATTGTTTGTAGTAGAAAAATACCTCAATGTTAATCATCTGGACAAAACTTTGAAGATCGAGATGTTTCTTTCCTTTAATATTTAACCAAATAAAATAATCTTTTGTAATTTAAATGTCTTTTTGAACTAACCACATGTGTCTTTACTTTACTGTGTGAGCATGTATGGCTCAAATAGACAACTTTTGGAGGACTTAAGCCTTTAGGTTTCCATGGAAAAGTAGTTCTTCTATCTATATTTCTTTACATTATGGCATAAAATATACTAATCCTCATTTAGAATGTTCCAAAGTATGACTTGGGTACATTCTGAGTTTTCACCTCCAGAATGCCATTTTAAAGAGGGAGAAGAATTCAAGGACAATAGTTGAAATTTTGAACTGTTTATATTCTGAATCTGATATTTTTTTGTAATCATTTTCTTCTAAATGTAGACAAGTGGGTGGGGTTAGGAGGTAGGTGAAAACAGACATTTTGGAGCCCTTAAGCATCAGATAGGACTATACTCAAACATGCAAAAATGAATCCAAATACAACTTTGACTGAACTTATGAGAGACATTGTTATAACTTGGGTTAAAACTCAGAAAAGTTGATTTTACACAATATGCTTTAAAAACAACATATTTATTTATTTACCCATAAGTTTTGGTCCTGATCGTTCAAGTTCCTCCAGATCCAGTCCTCGTGAGCTAGAATGAACACAGCCTCATCTCTCCATCCCACTCTGTATAATTGTGGCTGCTGGACATTAGCTTGAGATGACACAATATTGATCTGATGATGTGAGCTTTTAGCCTTCAGTCATCTTTTCCCCCGGAGCCTCTGAGCTGCAATCACGCTCCAAAACCCCTAATGCAACTGTGTTTGACCACGGCACTGACCAATTACAATCTCTGAACTCTGCTCCGGTGCAGCCAATTCTAACGAGGTGATTAGAGGAGGAGAAGTGTGCAGATGGGCCTCTTTTCTCTCTCTGTTCAACTGTGTCTTGAAAGTTTTATTGGGTTTCTCAAATGAATAAGAATATTTAATGTCGCTTTTGTCCATGAAAATGTCCCACCAAAACGACTCGACTAAAATGAATGTATTAACAAAAGACAAATAACTTCTTTTTGGTTGTTCTCTTCAAGTGCAATTCAGTCTTTTTGCATCATTTTTGGTTCATTTTCATGCCGAAAGGTTATTTGTCAAACTGGGCAGAGCTGGAAAACCAAAAGTGAGAAATTAGGGTTGTTGTCTCCTGTAAGTCACTCGGTAATAAAAATGAAATATCGAGTATATAGTTTGTTGTGATAATGCTTCAAAATTAGTTGTTTAAAATACAAATGACGACAGTTGAAGTTGATATTTCTGTCAATGAATCACTAATTAGTGTCATAGTTGCCAATTTTTTATTAGATAGAAAGCACATTGCGAATTTATTCAGATTTTCTTATATGAAAATCTAGTTTAGCTGATTTTTTTCTTATTAAGCCCAGCTCTAATGGTAATAAAACAAATTTACTGACCAGGATGTCTCATAAAGTTTTACATTTTATTCAAATAAAGTTAAGTTGTTGCTTGCATAAAAAATGACACCAAATGGTCAAATTTCTTATGTTTTAGTAAGAAAAAAAAAGCCATTTCAGTCCTTATACTGGTATCGTTTGACATCAGGTCGGTAGATACTTAAAGGCTAAGTATCAAAATTGGTATTGTAATGGAAAAATAGAGATTGTTGCATCTCTAGTCTCATTTATACAACTTTAGGAGGAATTATTAATGAAAGTGCATGAGCTCAAACGTTCTGATCCGTCTCAGCAGAGATGTCTTTCTGCCTCATCTCTGAAACAAAGTTGAGAATTTTCTGAAACAAAGTTGAGAGATTGAATTGCACATTCCTGTGTCAAGTTGTTTTTTATAAATCACAAACGTAAATTGCATATGATAGGTTAGCCCATGTTTCCAGTAAAACACATTGAACATGATTATATCTAAGTTTGATTTAACCAAACATTTTTTTGTTTTCACCTAGATACCACAACTTTTACCTAGCAACCGCATTGTAAATGTGGGCCAAAACCTACATAAATGACACATATGTTATAATTTGACAAATGATAATATTTTATAACTCTTACTTTGTGTTAAAGGATTAATTTAAACTGGAAGGAAACTGTCATTGTGTATAATTGTCTTTGCATTGACACATGTGGAGGGATTTGTTTTAGACTCATACTTCCTGTAATTTTCCACTTTTATTTGTCTTTTTCTTTCATAATTTGCATTTTAACTGGTGTAAAACTATGATAAATATTTACTACAAGGACTGTCACACCAAACTAAATCAAAATTAGAAACATGCAATAATCTGTCATGTGGGATTTGAAATGGAAAGTGACGTACTTAACATTTTTGTACATAATGTATTCTTGATAAATGAGGTACAACTTATCCTGTTTGACCGGCTATTGATCTCTATCTTAATGCCTTACTCTGAAGCTTTCTGGACAAGGGCAAAGCAACATCTTCATGGAGACAAGAAGGTGATGTTCCTTTTTTGCCTGGTCACCAATCTCCGCCGCATCTCAAAATCAACTTCACAATGAACCATGCAAGAGTAATAGATGACAACAGAATATAATAATGACGCGGTTGCTCATCTTTCCTGTTTGTACTCAAAATTCTTCTATATCTTTCATTTCTGTTGCAGTATACTTTCACTTCTCTTCATATTGGAGTGTATTTCAGATCCATTACAGTCAGAACATGCTCTCTGCTTCTTTTATTAACCATGAAACGACTCTATAGCACCAGAAAATGCATTGAGCTGTTGGCTGCTTTGCTCCTGCAGTCTGCGGTCGGATCCCGGCAAGACTCAATGTTCCATGTCAACTTACTACAAATGAACTAAAAAACATCTGCTCCGACTTTTTCCTATACCTTTTATTTCTTCTCCTCGGAAATCTTTTGGCTGGAACGCTCGGCTGAAACTCTGTTCAGGACATGCTGAGCAGACACTGGGAGTTCTGACTCTCGCTGGAACAAAATACACAATCAGTCATTGGTTTTTAATACAATTAGTTTTTTTTTAATTTATGTTTTTTTTTTTTTTTTTTCAAAGCTGGCAGATTGTTTGACAGCCATTTGAAAACCATCCTTAAACTGTTTCGCTTTTATGAGGCAGGTCCTTGTTTTATTAGTTTTAAATGCTTAATTGTTTATCATACTTGGTTTTCGAGAATCAGTTGATAAAAACGTATGTACTATGAACTTTTTCAGATCAAAGCCTGTAAAAATATGCATTTCAGATCAGAAACTAAACAGTTAAATTAAATCCAAGATCTTTGATGATGACAATGAACTGAACAACTACTTCATTTTGCATTTGGACTGGCGGCGAGAACACACAAAAATGCATTTATTGAGTTAGGCAAATTCCTTTATTTATAGCATTAAGTTAATGAAAAACTGTCAAGTCTGACTCTGACATACAGATAGAAGTGACCTTAACTTGCAGTGCAAATGACAGGTTTAATGAGAAGGAACATGCATATGCTTTATGTCTATGAATTGTTCTGGTTTACTTTCAGTTTTTATCAATAGAGATCTCAGATAAACTGTAATAATTACAGACATCATCTGATTTTCTAGTTTGTGCAAACAGACGTCCCAAGGAGAATATTATTCCATGTACAGTAAATAGGACTTAGGGCAAAGAATTAATTGTTAGCACCTATTGATAATAGCACCAAGTTAATAGCACCTTTCACAGATAGGAATCACAAAGTGCTTTACAAAGCAACCTACCTTCCCCACTGAGGAGCAAGCAGCCCTGGGCAACAAGGCAACTAAGCACCTGGCGTCTCAACCCTGACCACCACCAAGCGTTCCCTAAGCTGCATGTTATTGGTTGGTTTGGGAAATCAGAGTGCCCGGAGGAAGCCACTCAGTGACAGGGAGTAACATGCAAAGGCTCAGGCCATGAGGGAGTCGAACCCACCACTTTATTGCTGTGAGGCGAGAGTGCTACCCGTGATGCCACCGTGCTGCCTGATACGGTCTATGTCAGGGCTATTCAGCATAAGACCCGAGGGGTAGATCAGGTGCCCTAACAATTAGATCTGGTCCATGATATGACCCAACTTCCAAACATTAGAAAATATATTTGTTCTTGGGTTAGTCTGGTTATCAAGTCTAGTTCTATTTCAGTAGCCGGATGTGTTTTATTTTATGTTTTTCCACAACAGTCTGCTACAGCAGTCATTTACAATGTTAAAGCAGATAACATTTTTGTGATTCCAAAATAAAAATTGTGGCTTGTTGCGCACTCCCAGCCCTAGGTCACTTCTCCAAGAACATTCTGACTCTCTGCAAAATAAAGCTGAATAGCCCTGGTCTATTTACATGTTTTGCTGAACGCCACTTTTTGATGACATATGATATTCCACTGTAGAACTTAGATTTTCTGCTCAAATTGCAACTTGACCAGTGTAAATCTTCAACACTTGAATCGTCCTCATTCTCTTAGTTCAGAATCCTATACATGTGCATTTTTTCCCAGTGTGGAGTATGGGATTTTCTCTGTTTTCCCTCGTTTGTTCTACTTGGCTTGGACCTCCGCTCTGCCTCATGTCAGACCCATCACATCCTCAAAAAGCTGGATCATTTTCTTGTGTTCCTGGAGAAAAAAACAGTCTTTATAGTTGCAGTCTAGTGGGGATTGCACTGCTGCTGCTTTCAAGAGATTTGTTCCATGTAACAAATCTGGCATGTTGCCCTGTACCAGACGCTTTACATTTTATTACAAACATATTGCCTCCCGGGGCAATCCTTCTCTCCCATTCAAACACATTAATTGAAGCGTCTAGATTAGCTTTTATGAAAAACATATTTTTTAATGCTGATTTCATCTGCTTGAAATGTTTCTGTTTACATTGGTTTTCTTCATAGATCTGATGTTGAATGCATAAGGTTAACCCAAGGATTTGTCCTCAATACATCGAGATTATTAGCGTCATTTTTGTACAAAACATATTCTTTGGACAATAGTCATGTACTATTTACATTAACTATTGACTTGATTTTTATTTGCATTGTTCTTGTCTTGTTCTTGCGTATTTTAAACATGCTTTGGATTTTAGCACACATGACAATCATTGTTTTCCTACATCGGAAGTAAGTTTGAGCTTAATCTATTGAAATGAAAGGAAATCGCTAGAGGAAATAATCAAACCAATCTTAAATGATATGCTAAGGCTGCAGAAATGTTCTAAATGAGTCTCGATGATACAATATTGAAAAAAGTTTTTTTCTGAGGGCTCAAAGGAGATAATTGGTATATCACCGACCAAACTCCAGCTGTGCTTTTGTTGAGAAATCACTGTTTGAACATGATAACAACTCAAAAATCAATTTAGTGTTTTTTAAATCTATAGAAAAGTGACCATTTCAGAAGCAAAAATAAAAGGACTATATGGCAAAATGTAGTTTGTACTTGTCAAAAACATACCTGCAGTTTTATCTTTTATTTGGATGAATCCATTTTTAAAAGTCTTCTTCTTTCTACCATCAAAAACACTCCATTTTGAGTTTTCCAAATGTGTTACAGCAGGAGTGTCCGTCTCATTTTGACCCAGGGCTACATTGGCATTGCCCTTTTTATCAAATGGCCAATTGTAACTGCAATAAACCTGACTACTGTTTGACAACGATACAAGTAATAGCCTAGATTTTGTAAATTTATTGAAGTTACAAATATTGTCTTCTACACAGCCAAAAATGAATTACTCAAATCTTTTCATTAGGTTAAGGTATTACATTACATCTAGTGCTAAAATAATCCTTATGAGACATTGAGGGCCACATAAAGGATGTGGAGGCTTTAACAAAAAAAAATCTTCAATTTGATCTTTGTTTCAAATTGGTGTTCATTGCATTAACAAGTTCATTCACTCTATTCACCTTATTCTGTCCCACCCACTTTTGTCGGCAGCACACTCCTGTTTAGCTCTGTTAAGGTAGCCAACATGTTAGCTCGTCTGTCTCATGGGGGATTACAAATAAATACAATGACTGATGTATTCTTCCATAGATATGTTTGTAATTTTTGTTCAGTTTGGAAAGTACAGATTTCTAATTTTTCTGTCAAAGGAAGTAAACAGCAGCTTATTGGGGTGAGTATCTTAATAAACTTCTCCTTAAATCAGTAATATTGTGTTTTTTGAAAAGTAGTTAGTTCATGCCAGGCTTAAAATCAGAATTGTGTCCCATGTTTGAGCACAAAATCGAATTGTGACAAAATAGAATTGTCCCATCCCTAATACCGGGTCCTGTTAGCTTGTCTGAGTTCAATGAGACAAATCAAAGGCCTGTCTGTGCATTGATTCCACTTGTGTAGTTTTGCTGGTGGGGAAGCTCCCATTGTAACAGTAATGGCAGGGTAATTACAGTTATTCAGTGTGTGTGAGTGGAAATGGGTGTTTTCGAGTGTGAGTTGTCACCGTTTTGAACAAGCTTGGTTTTGCAGCCTGGTTGGGTGCCTAATGGAGAGATGCACAAGACAGAAATGTATTTTCACACCGCTGTAACCCGCTATTTTGTGTGTAATCAAGCAAAGATTTGTGAACGGACCTGAAGAGAATGTAGAAATATCGAATGTTCACTTGTTTAAGAAAGACAAATGTACATTATGCTAGAGTGGATGTTGGTTGAGTGGTTGTGTCTTTATAGCAAGGAGTTGTGGTTAAATCTTCAAAGCAGATCACATCAAATGATACATTTTTGTTAAATGGTTAGGTGAAGTATGGTATTTATTTATTCACCCCGATTCTGCCCCGCTTACTTCCGGCTTAGCTGTGCTTAGCCTGTCGATTTGAGTTGCTGCGTTTATTTTAATACGATTTTATCTATTTGAGATTGCCCCGCAAAACAGACAAGCTAAACTAAAAAGACTTAAAGCATAATTAAGCCAGCTTAAGCAGTAGTGCTCCCACTGCAGCTCTTTTGTATACAATAGCTTATCAAATCCTGACTTTTTTATTTTCTCATTTTTGTGTTGAATTATAGGCAACAAAAACCCATCAAGACACATTTATACTACTAAATTAAAAACATAAATAAATACCAAGGTTTCTCATTAGAGCTGGTGTCGGGTCAGGATTCATAAACTGCTTGTGTGGAATTTCCACCAGGAGGCAGTTGAGATGCCATGCATGCTTCAAATGCCCTAAAAATACATATGTAAACATCACACAGACGTACAAAGACATTTAACAAGGTAAAATGTATTTAGTTCTGCTTTAAGACAGTGATGTTCTTGCATTACAGCAAGAAGTTTGCAAGTTTGACTCCGTGGTCCGGTTCACTCCGGTTTTACCACCACATTTCAAAACATGTAGTGCATTTAGCTCCCAATACTCTGCGGAAATGCACCAGAGATACCTAATGTGTACCTTAGCCTTAACTTTAACACCAGATCATTATCCAAAAACATAATATAAATGTGCAGAAAACGCTGTAATTTTCAACACAAAACAAACATTACAAAACGATTGGTGCAGAATTTTGAATATTTGTGATGATGCAAATTTAGTAGTTTTTACTGTTTTTTAAGATTTTACTAATCACACATACAGTCACAAAAAAAATCTAAATTTCTGTTTCTGTCTGTTCACACTTGTCTCTGTTCTAGTCCTGGTCTTAGGCTTAACTCTATTTAGTAACTGGATATAATTCTGGATACATTGTGATGGTTCCCACACTTTACTTTGTTATTTTTTCTTTGTGATTTGTGTCCAAAAGTTTCACCTTTTCTCAGGTCACAGTCTCTCTCACCTTCCTGTAGCTGCTGATGGATTGAGGTTAAACTTAGATTTTTCACCGATGTGTGCCAAGGAAGTCCACACACCTCAAATGTGTTTCCTCTACTACACCACAGGTCGAACATGTATAGAGTTTATGCAGATGACATCACAGAAGTCTAAATGTCAGCAGCGAGTGGCAAGAAAGCATAGGACTCAACGAAGACACATTACAATTTTTTTTCTTTAAAGTGAGGCTAAAGGCGGTCAGAGACTTACTCCACCCACAACTGAACCTCAAACATGCACGTAAAAGTGGGAGATGCTCGGAGGCCTTTTAAGGGAGGCCCAGTGGGTTGACAGCACCAAATATGAACAGTGAGCTTGACAAGTGAGGTGAGTTTTCTGTGGTTGTGATCCTGACGTGCGGAGAAGTTCACAGCTCTGAGGCTGTGCACAGGTCTAGTTGCTTACTTCCAAGTCAAAATTCTTTTTTATTAACTTTGCAGACGTATGTATGACGCCTTTGCTTTAACCTACATATGAGCTTATATGCTTAAAAATTAGAAAAATGAAACACTGAAGCGAGTGTTAACCTGTGCAACTTTGCAACTCAACCACACATTTATCTAGCTGAGCCAACGACTAATGTTGTCCCATCGGTACGCTATTGTAGCGTACCGTTTTCCAACTTACCTTAACAGCGGTGTCAGATGGAGGAGTTTTTATACTGAGCGAGTTTGCACAAAAAAAGGTCCAGAAACTGTAGATAATTCAATTTGGACCACATCTACACAGTTTAACAGTGAAAAAAAGTTGATTCTGTGTTTAGTTTCTCTTTACTACTAAAGGAATTAACAACCAGACTGTTGCTATACACTGAGTTTGTATTCGACCTGCAAAAAGAGGAAATCAGGTAAACAGAAAAACAGACAAAACTAAAACACAAACTTTAGATCACACACGGTTCAATATCTTACCCTTTCATGCTTAAATATGTTTAGATTTTATCCGTTTGATGAGTGAACTATTTGTTGTGCAATCTAACACTGCTTTAACAAAGTTTGCACAGCCTTTGTATAATATTTCTGGCAAACAAATGCTCCTAGAAAAAAGAAATTGTCCCATAGAAAGCTAAGAAACACATTTTATCAGATGTTCTTGTCATACTTTTCCATTCAGTACCAATGTTTAAGAGCGTTTTTCAAGCAAAACTATGTCTGTCCATAACTCTATTACCGCAATTCATCAATATCATTTCAGTTAATAATACTCTTTACACACTGACATTTAGCATATACTTCTCTGCAGTATGCAAAGACAGAAAGACCTTTATCATCTCTCTTGAAGTTAATTGAACGCAGTAAATGAAGCAATGGCATTTATCATGTGACGTCTTGAGTTCATTTTGACGTGTCTCATTGTCTCCCTGCGTCTGCTTCATCGGCTCTTCTGACATCCTCCTGCTCACCTCAGCCTTTTCCGTTCAAAAATCCAGTTTGCGTGACAACATGCAAACAGCCACAGTAATTATGGTTCTGTACTTGTCAAAAGCGAGCTAAAAAAGGCGCGTATATTTTGTTAGTGTCAAAACAAGTTCAAAGGTTTAAGCAGCGTGACACCACACACTTCATGCTTATCATATTTTGCGATCTTTTTCATGTCAAACAACTGTAATTAATTGTGGTTGGGGGGAAATGGTTTCTAATTGTGGCTTTCAACTTCAATATCTAAAAGCTGTGTTTGGGAAAGTGAGTTGAGACTAAGCTTTCTTCATATGACTGTAAATAGGAACTAGTCTTATATTTGTGTGCAAAGTGTTGAAAAAGCACATGATTATATGGTATATTTTTCTAATTAAACATCTAATACCATTCTAAGCCAGTGCATATTACAAAATGCACACAAATGTATTATGCCAATTAAATCATAAAATCAAGGTTCAGTAATATATGGAAAAGTGGGATTTTAATGGCCGTAAACCTAGTATTAGAGGTCACATTAAACATGGATATTGTTGTGAAGGTTGATGAACATAAGTACAGAACATAACTCTGAAACCACGCTTATGTATTTCCTCACCTTTTGTTGTAACTTGTCTGATGTTTAAGTTGGTTTTGAGTGTCCTATCAGAGCAGTAGCTGTGTTGTCTCTTGACTGACTCATGAACATTCTTGTAGAAATGTTCATCTTTTGCAAAGTCCTATCAAGGCACCTGTAGTTTCATCAACTGTGCTTTTAGCTGTATATCTATTATGGACATGTCGAACTATCACAGAATTAGTTCTCTGTTAGATTCCTCTTTCAACTGGTCTTAAAGAAGTGCTGCTTTGTATTGGTGCAAACACTCTCCAGTACACTGCAACACATGCAATAGAAGAGGATGGGGTGATACCAATCTCTGACTGAGACCAGTCAAGCTCTGGTAAAGGCAGTGCGGCCTGGTACTGGAGGCTGTCTCACAGCACATGCAGTCTGGTGCTTCATGTAGAAGTACTATGCAGCGACGAATTCTTTCTGTTGGAAGGAACTTTTACCAGACCACCGTAGCCCTCTGACGCCTTTTTCCTTCTCCAACAATCCAATCCTTTGAGAATGCACACATGTAGGATCAATGGTGACAGCAGCAACACCAGAGGACCAACGGACTATGACTATGAGCTGTCCTCCATGAGAGGACAAAACCAGAGCTGGAGCCTGGGGTAAACCAGTCTGAGATGGCACTAAAGGGGGCAGGACTTTGCGATGGGGGCCTAAAACATGCTCTTCTGATTGGACAAAGTTTTGATCGACAACTACTATACATCTCTCACATTTTTTGTACCTTTTTTATTGGAAGTGTGCAGCACTCGCTGTAGTGTCCAGCCAACCTGCTTGTCTCCATGAAGATGGATAAAGTTAATGTTTTTTTTCAATCAGATAGACATTTTTGGTTAATTATTGCTAATTATGGTAGAAAAAGTATTTGAAATTTGACACACAAGACTGTATTGTTTTGGTCGATCATGTATGCGCCGAACATGAACAGCAGCTTTATCATCTCCTGTCAGAATGCCTCTTTGGACTTCAGCAGCACACATCTCACATCACAGTCAGAGCCCAGCCGCGAGCCACTGTCCCTGGGATGATGCGTTGGGAATAGCAGGGGCGTGATCCTACCCCCCTCCACACCCACACGCCTCATTAACTCCACTCTGATTGATAAACAGTGCTGTCGTTGGTGGATTAGACACATAATGTAGTTGGCTCTCGGTTCAGTGTTTGATGGATGCAGTGTTGGACTGGCTGAACCGCACAGGGCAGGATTAGCATAAGTGACACAAATGTAGGACCGCGTTTACAGTAAGTCTTATTAGAAGAGATTGCTGCAGGTCTTGAGAATACTTTCACAGCTTCACAGGTGGATGTTTATGTTTTAAAGTACATTTTTACACACAGCACTGTTTACATTTTTATTTGCTTATTAGTCTTAATTTTTTTTTTTTTTTTTATTTTATATTATTATGAGTAGATTTATAGCAGAAGGAATCATCAAAGAACAGTGGTGGATGAAGTTCTATTTGTTCAAATATTGTGTTCAAATACATATTATTGAACAACGGTACATTATTTTACCTACAGTAAAAGGAACACCTCATTAGATACTACCGGTGTGCTGCGGGAAAAGTGATTTTACTTAAAACAAAAACGTGTATGACTCTAATCTGCTTCTTTATCACTGTGGCCATTAGCCCTATTTAGTCTCAGTAAAAAAAGATGTCTGCGCGCACACCTGCGTGCCCTGAGTAGTGCAGCAGTCCCAGGCTTTTCAATCTACGCAGGTGCATTGTCAGCTAAAGACTGCAAGTTACTGAATGTTAGCATGATGTTAGTAAGTGTCTTGATATGCAAATCCCTTGATGAATATGACTTTTTGATTTGCAGAAAATTACCGGAGACAAGTTACCCTCGACATCGATAACGATTTTTGTATAATTTGTGTTAGTTATCAACAAAGTGGAAATCTACAGACTCACAGCAAACTGCACCTGTGGCATTATTTTGTGCTGATTTATACTGAAGATTTTTGCATAAAGTACTCTGAATACAATACCAAGAGATGACCCACTTGTTAACCATTAGCGATCATTAGCAATGCTTTAAAGGTGGGGTAGTTAACTTTTTTGTTGAAACTTAGTAAACTTTGTGCTTTCCACTAAAAAGTAAAGGATAAATACAGCACTTTGTGAAAAAATTAGACATCTGAGCACTGTCTGAACTGAATATTAAAGAATTAGTTGTAATCAGGAGTCGAATGATTGGCTGAGCTTGGGTGGTCCTCTTCAGGTTTAATGCCAACCAAAATGAACACATGTCGATACTAACCATGTGTCGAAGGATTTATTGAGGAAGTAGTCAGATTTAAAACCTATTTTGTGTTTGCGTGTAAAAATCAGCTACCCCACCTTTAATAGCCCGCAGAAATCACAAGTTATAAAGATTGTCAACTGATGCCACAATAGGAGAGGTCAGACTCCTAAATGAACACTGCCCCCCTCTTCTCTCTCCTTTTACTTGGCTTTTATTAACACTTCAATCTCTCTGTCAGGCCATAACTGTGAACTGGACTTTGTATTGATAGTGTCTTTATACTTACTCATTTTGTTCAAAAAGTTATGAGGAAGACTGTACAGAAGGTACCATTGTGAGGGTGTGGCTTTTCACTGATGTTTGTTTAGTTGGCTACTTGTGAATATTTCAGTTATTGTGATTTTGTTCGTCTTGATTTGTATTGAATAAACAGACCACACAAGGTAAATCCATCACTACATAATCTTGAACTAAACTGAGATTAAACCATGGCTCCAGGACAGAACTAGACTGAACCAGACCCAACACTGAACTCTGCCTATAAAAGAAATGAGCTAAATTTACTTTCCCAAGCGTCTCTCCAGCTCTCGCAGTAGATGTGCTTCTGCTCTTTTGTTCCTGGCTCAACCATTTGAACTCCCTCCAAAGGTATTATAGGTTCAGGCTAATTCCTCTCTCTGTTTGCTGAATTTAATTAAAAGTCCTTTAAGTACTTTGCATTCATTAATTGTTGTTTGTTTGTTTTTCTTTCTCTAAACCAGGTGACAAGTTGCCAGGAAACAGTTTTGACGAAATTAGACAACATTAAAACAAACACTTCTTAGAGCAATATTTTTTGTCCTTTCTCTTGTAGTTTAACAATAATTACAAGCTAGATTAGTGATGATAAATTGACAATAAAGTGTTAAGGTTCAGAAAAACTCAGGCAACCTATTAAGGTTGCCTGAACCTATTAACCTGTTAAGTACAATCCACTTTTCTGAGTTTTTAGGCATAACAGTGTTCTTTCATCATTAGTTTACTCAAAGTTGGATCATGCATGTTTGAGTAATCTATGGTCTGGCATGATCTGTAATTCTTCATTTGCTTTGGCATTCTGAGTAAACATAAAGGGTTCTACATTTTCATGTTGAGATTGCCCAACAAAAAAACCAAAACATTAATAAAAATTTCTGCTTGATGAAGAGTAGAAATGATAATTCAATGTTTTACATAACATTTTACATTTTCAAGCACCTTGTATGTACATTTAATACATTTTTAAGCTACAATAGTTTATTTTAGCTGCATGTTAAAGCAGAACTAAGCAACTTCAACTATGGAGCTCCTCATATAACTTACCTTTTTGTTTTTCTCTCATTTTTGCATAACTTTAAGATTGAAATAAGACAGAAACCCATCTAAACACATTTTACACTGCTGTATAAAAAATGTAAGAGCCAAATTCTCAGGAGAGAAATTCGGGTCAGAAATGTGTTGGAAAGGGGACAAGGGAGGAAAGCTCCAGTTGCCGTAGTTTCTGCCGGAGACAATGGAGAGTCGACACAGGCTTCAAATCCCCCAAAATACATATGTGACCATCATCACGGAGACTTACAAAGACATTTAACAAGGTAAAAATGTTACTTAGATCTGCTTTAAAATAAATACTGATTGACACGCAATTATTTCTACATTTGTAGCATAATCTGAAGTATTACAAAAATAATATTTGAAATCAATTATGCTATTTAAGGTCATTTTTGTTGCACCTAAGTGAAATAGTTAGGCGCACCAGTGCACCAAAACCATGGTTACCAAGGTAACCTGAAACCCTGGGACCTGTTTGCATCGTTTTTATGAATGATTGATCTACATAGAGTATGTCATAGTTTTATTAATAAATACATGATAAAACACACTAGGTCTCCTTTAAATAGCTATCTCTGACACATATTCATCTACAGTTGTTTATTGTTTAAAAACTGTTTTCTCTTTTTCGAAGGTGGTCAAATTTTCACATTTCATTGTTTCCTCAAAACATAATTGCATTGGGACCGTTTTTCATTATCGTCAACTTTGTAACAATTCATTTCCCTTCGCTCTTTGACCAAACAGGATTAAGAAAATTAAATTAACTTTTGCTGACAATGACACAATCCTAAAATACGTCTTCATTATAAATAACAAGTTTATCTTTTTAGGATGGAACAAACCAATCTATTTCTATATCCTTTTTGAGCTATTTTTTTCATTTTTCTCTACATTTCCAATCACTGGGGAACTGTGCAGCGGTTAACCTAAGCTATCTGATGCAAGCTGTTTGAAATAATGTATTTTATAGCTCGGCGGTCACATGTTTTTGCCTTGTCCCAGATCAAGACTGCACAAGATCCTTCTCTAACAAGTCCGCAAACCCCTTAAATGCCTCCATATGGCAGACACATGCTGTTCAAATACACACTGTTACAACTAATGTCATATTGAAACGCTTGTTGTGGCAGATGGTAAAGTCGTACGTCCAAGCAGAGACAGAAAAGCGATTGAAATTCAAGGAACACATCATTTTATTTGGATATCTCTTCTTCTGGTTTCACTTTGATCCGGTGATTGTTGCCATCTTTGCAGAGGTGGAAAGGTACTGTGATCTCTAAACAAATGTTCTCTGCGGGTTTTTTCTCCAGCTGCGTTGTGGTTAGTAACAGAAACAGGCTGTAAAAAGAGCCGTACCTGATTTTTTGTTTGAAAATGTCGTTTAGTATATAGTAAAAGCGGATATTTGTTGAGAAAAAGTGACTGTGAATGATGTTGTGTACATTTTGAATGGAATATGAGGATAAAATCTATAAGGAAGTAAATGACAGATTGGCAGACATGTTGGAAAGATGAGAACCATGCAGAAACAACAGTCGGTAAACATACCAGGCTGTTTCTCTGTCAAACATTAGACTGACAGATATAACTAAATCATTCTGAATCTCCATGGGTCATAATTTTTTTAATTTTATGTAGCTTTATAGGTTGAGGATATGACTGGGGAATTTTGAAAAAAACTGTATACCTCAGTACGTTTTTATTGGTTTTCCATAACACAATTCTATCAGTCCATTTTTAGTGAGTTAAGCGATGTTCCTAAATGTATTTTTTAAAGTTTAAATAAGGGTCTTTCACATCAACACAACCCCCAGTCGCTGTCGGTCGGGTTGAGCAACGCAGCATCTGCTGAGGGCGCATCGATGTCAAAGAACATTTACACAAACACGATCCAAAGAGCCACCAGTCGTTGCTTGATGAAAATGATGAAGCATAAGTTGCGCGAATAGTTTTCAAACTCTGACGAAGAACAACAGTTTCTAATCTTACCTCACAAATTAAGCTCAACTTCTATTTCCCTTGACAGTCCAGCCTTCGTACTGTGGCTGCTGCCACTCTTCTGTCTTTGTTTTCCTCAGACCAAATAGTAGCCATTCTCTTCCGTACATGCGTCCTGTTTGAACCCGTGTACAACAACAATCCAGGCTAATCCATGGACTAAATACTGTTTTTCTGCAAGCGCCATTTTCGATTTTTTGCGCGGTTTTCTATATTGTACGCTTATTCGCTGGTTTGTTGGTAACTACGGGCCAATCTATCCGCTGCATATGTGTCAACTGGCAATGCAGACTTTGCAAGCAAGTCTTCAAAAACCCAATTCCACAACTTGCTCCTCGCTCTTCTGACCCCCGACAGCCCCATTCACACCAAACACTCGAGAGCAGCTTGTTGTCAAAAGTTGTCCGTCCAGTTCAGGCGATCCTCGACTGGTGTGAAAGATCCTTTAGACAAATTTGAATTTAGTGTTTGTTTGTTTTTTGCCTTAAAATAAGCTTGCTAATGGAACAAGCATTTTGCAACTATAAATTAGGAAGAAAAAGACTGGAAATATATTCATTGAGCAACACGTCACATCTGCTGTAGGGAAAGTCATAGCATCTTTTTTTTTTAAATCTCTTTTAAAGCATTTTCTGTTGAATAAAGTGTACTTTTATCACAACTAATTTAAGTCAAGTCAAGACGACAATTAAATAAAGGTTGTTGATTGTTGTTCTGTAGTTCAGACTGCGCTGGCATCACATTAGCATTTAGCTTGCAGCTATAGACGTCAAATTTTACTGATCTATTAGCAAATAATTTTGTAAGAGACATTCATACTTCTTAATGCAGCAATCTCCCCTTACCCTTATTTGCCTGTTTCATAAACACTTTGAATTATTTATTGATCATTTCTGCTTCTAAAATATATCTAAATATATCTAAATTTGTCACATGTTGCCATAGTTGTGGGTCGGCCATCTGCTTGTTTCCATGGAAATGGAGCATCCACCATATGCAACTTCTTTATAATTCTTACAATATGAAGAGAAAGTATTAGCATCCCTTGGAAATACTGGGATTTGTGCATGATATAGTCATAAAATGTGATTTAAATATCTTCTAAGTCTCAATAATAGACAAATACTCTGCTTTAAGTAATGCTTGAAAAACAAAAAAATATATATTTTTTCACCTTTAAAAATGATTCTTATGCGGCCAAGAGTAGCCTCCTCATACTGGAAATGTGGTTCATTGTATGACACAGCAAGGCCCAAAATCTGTGCGTACAATGTGTCAAAATATGGTTATAACTTTATTTTTCTTTTGAATTTTGCAGCTGACTCTCTGTAAAGTTACATATTGTGCCTTTAAATAAACATCTAATCATGCGTTCTTCACAATTAGACAATGTTTTACCACAAATACTGTACGTTGATTTTGTATTGTTGCCAACATCAGACACTGTCCAGGCTGTGGTGAACATCATATTACATTAAATAACGCATAATGACTGTTAACTTTTCAAAACCTCCAACTCCCCTTTTCTCAAATGTATCACAAATGTACATTCTTTGCACTTTGGGCCTGTCTTACATATACAATAATCATTTATTTTAATGGCTTGTGTGCATTTGTGGACCACCAAGGCTGTAGTGTGATTCAGATAAAGTACTGCTCTAATGTTTGGACTGCATGGGTGTTGGCTCTCACTTCATCTGTGAAATATCACTAAAAGGTGCTTTATTCTCCTCATATTTATACATTATGATAGTATATTTTAACACTCTAAACAGCATGTCAGGAAATATATGTCTATATTTATATGAAGGGAAGCAAAAGTGCAATTTAGAGTGTCTAAAATAAAGTATTTCAATGTTTAAACAGCAATAATGTGACTTTTCTGGCACAGTAGGATCATAGTTGGGCATTTTTAAGCATGCAAGTTTAAAGGATCCATGTGTGAGATTTTGCTTACAAATGTTGTTTCTGTGCTCACAGATACGAGATAAAATGTTCAAATGTGATGTTAATGCCTGGTACTGAAAATAAAAGAATGTGTAAAGGAGCTACTCTGAGGTCTTCCATAGAGCGAGATAAGGATGTCGGGCCATTGCTTTTTGGGTGCCCAAGCAAAATTTCGGAATCGTCAGGAGAAATAGCCTGTGTTTAAAAGAGTTCAACAGAAATGGGCTGTTTTTGGCGCGGTAATTTGGCTAATACGTGTCCGTTTGGCCCAAAATATTGTGCAAACTATTCAGAGTTTTTTGTTCAGGCAGCAGTGTTGTGGCTGTCATTTCATGGGCCGGGTCTGTATGTAAGTTACAGTATGTATACGTAAGAGTCCCAGAGTTGGGAGTAACAACTAATGGCGTTATTATCATCAGTAATGTGTAATTGTTGACTTTTTGGTCAATGAAAACACACCATTACTGTCAATGTACAACTTGTTATTTTACTGTGATCAGAGCCACTGTCATCTCATTCAGGGCAGTTATGAGGAGCTCACAAGTTTGTTTTGGGAAGAGAAAGACACAGAAGACACGCTGGTTGGCTAAAAACGCCAATAGTAGGCAAATCAAAAGCAGCGTTTGGTGGAGTTTGGTGGTTGTGACTTTCCTGACATTGTTGATTGGGCATATTTCGTAAAGTTTTGGAGAAACAAACAAGGTGATTTTAAGGATATATCTTGTTATTTTCCCATGTTATTTCATGAAAGTGAAAACAAACAACAGCTGGAGTATCACGTGACTTTGAAGCATATCGAGAGAGTTGCCAGGCACTCTTCGGCTCCACTGAAGTCTGTTTAGAGGGATTTTTTGCACAACCGGATTGCAGAAAGCTGTGGCTGATTGACACAAGCTGTAGCAGCAACACCAACCAGCGTTTTCAGTGTTTTCAGCTAAGAGTTTATCAGTGCGAAAACAGAAGTTATACCACTAATTCAACATTTGTGAATGAAATTTGTCTTCACGACTCATACATGTTACATTCAGGTGAGTGAAAAAACGTAGAGAAAAACACTGTCTCAAGCTTCAGGAGCCAGACGTCCATCATCAGTTCATATCTAATCCAAACAGCTAGCTCTCTTCCCCTTTTGTTGTTTTTATCAAAGACGTTTCCCCAGCCAACTAGATGGACATCATATCTTTCTGCAAGGGAAATGCGCAAAAAAACAAAAGGGATGTCGACTGACAGTTTACATAAGGCTTACAGTAAGTGTGAGGGCCTACAGAAATTGGTCTGAAGGCTGTATTTTCCCCCCGCAGTTTGAACATGCCTGCTCTATTCCAAAAACTTAAATATTGTATTACACAGTTTGTAATGTATTTGTATCATTTCAGGACAAAAGCATATACAGTATTTTCATCCCTAATTAAACGAAATTTGATCCAATTTTATTACCTGAATGATAAACTATTAAAAACAATCATGCACGACATTCTTCTCCTGCTGAATTAGAAAAACAGTCGACCCAGAGAGAGCCCCAGCGGAGTGTTTTACTAACCACTTTCACAGTCCATGAACGCACCATGAAATTCCACTCAATATCAATCCATAATTCATTCCCCACAATACACATGGACTTAATCAGCTCATACAATGCCTGATAATAAATAGATGGAAGGATAAAATACAACATGCGCGACGGGGCTGAAAAAACGTACAGAAATCATTTGAGTGGGTCGATAATGTCATATAAGTGACACTGCTCTCATATCGAAAAAGGGAAATAAATCAACAGAGCGACGCGTTAGGAGAAGGTTTGTTATTATTCAGCCACAGCAGGGCAATCGAGACACTGAAAAAATATTGTAATGTTCTTAAAAATAATTGAAGAAGACTTACAATAACTTGTAAGAGTTAGTTTATAATCCGTGTGTGGTGCATCATTAATAAGGAAGTCTGGCACCCATCAGGCTTTGGGGTTTTGGGGGGGTGTGGTTTGTTTTAGCAGTATATATGTTACAAAATTGTCTTTCTGTTGCTGTTTGTTCTACATACCTTGCTATGCTGTCGTGATTCGCTCACGTTCATCTAATGTAATCCTGTGTTTTATGTGCATTTTAATCATTATTTCACCTTTATTATCAATAAGCAAGCAATAATAAACTTCACTTGTTTAATTGAGCGTTTGATTGTCACTTCCCTTTCACCACAGTATCATAGTTTTCTGTAGAAAGAAATTATAAAGGAGGTTGATAGCTGATGGAACTGCAGAAATATTTTGTATTAGAAAAATATATGTTCTTAGCAGATGACTAAAAAGCATCTCTTTCAGTCTTCATTGTTTTTTTAACTGACATATCATCAGTTAGTGGTAATTTACATGTTCATGTATCTCCAGGGAACACAGACACAGCCCAGAGCAAAGTCCACTTCTTATAGTGACTTTAGGCTTATTTTTTTGGAAAGTCTCTTGTAATTTTTTGTTCCTGAGCGGCACTTTGACATCATATACAATGTGATTTTTTTGGGCTTTTTCAGGTTTGATACACAAAGTTTAACCACTAATGAAAGAAATGTAGATTCTTTTTAGCATATTGTCATGTTTTAAAGTCTTTATTATTGATCAAATACTATTTCTATACTAGGGGTCTCCATTGTTTTTCTTTTAGAGAGCTACTTTCACAAAATGCAAAAGATTTGAGCTCATATGGGGCCAGTGGAATATCCTTTTTCTGCTTATATCATTCAGTATTATCGGCCAACCAATATATGGATTGTGCCCTTATAACAAGAATCGAATAGAATAGAAACTTTACTTTACAATATCATTACAAGAGCAGACTGTAACAGAAATTAGTTCAGGATTCAGTTTTTATCACAATATACCTCACCCCTGATTTTCCAGACCAACATCGAAAGAGATGATTTAACTGTGACTAAATTGTAACGTTTTATACATTGCTCTTGTTATTTTCTTACCTGTCTTCTTTGCTTTTGTGTTTTTTATAGTGGCCTGTTTGCAAGTAACTACACGGAGACGCATTACCTCGAGGACGGCAGCACGGTCACAGGTTCTCATAACTTCACAGTACGTTTCAAACATATTTTATATCTCCTCTGCTGCCACTAGCCTTCTTCTGCTTAACACATACTGTACATATTGAACCTCCAAAACTATTCCTACTGTCTTGTGTTAATTTGATGTCCACACTATTGCCTACAAAAAGCATTTTTAGTAGTGTCTGAATGTGAAGGCAGGTTAGAAAGCAGCACACTCATCATTTCCCACAATGCATCTGGAAGTTTAATTGACCTTTATTTAACCAGGAAGTCCACTGAGATTCAGAATCTCTTTTGCAGGGAGCCTGGGGAGGGTCAGGGGGCATTAATGGACATGTTTTAGCTGTAGGAGGAACCGGAGTCCGGAGGAACCTACGCAGACACGGGGAACATGCAACTCCACATGGCGGCCCGGGAGTCGAACCAAGACTTCTGCTATGAGCCAGAGCGCTAACCGCTTGCGCCCGTGTCGTGTAGTATCCACAAATGGTCGCCTGTGTAGTCAATATAGAATAGTAAAAAAAAAACAAAAAAAAAAACAGTGACTATTAAGTACTATTAAACTAACTTTAGCGCTTGATGCTCAAGCTATTGAAAACAACTCAATTAGCATCAGCTAATCAGCTATCTTGTAGACTCTAACAAACTGTCCTGTGGGCTGAGCATCGAAAAAGGGTTCCCATTTGGAACCGACCGAAAACGTTTGGGAAATATTGGAACCAAAAACTTGACACACTTTCTGTGCCATTTTTCGATTCTTTGTCTTTAAATCTCTGTGTCAATAAGCAGACAATAGAAACACGACACATTCCACATGTGCGCTCTACAAACAGCAAAAACAACCCGTAGTCTTTGTGCCAAATGCGCATTCTACAATGACACAAATTACGCAAATGTTGTGACGCTCCTTTGTTACAGTACAGGAATTGAAAAAAGAATCGGAAAGGAACCAGTCAAAAACAAGGAACTCAAAAAACAAGTAGCGTTAAAGTACTAGTATCAAAAAAGCCCTACTTGTTAGTGATGTGCGGGTCAGCTTTTTTCGTGACCTGCCCCGCCCGACCCAATTTAAAATTCAAACCGATCCCCCGGCCAATAAAAATGTGCCTAAAATTTAGGACCCGACCCAAACCCGGACACATTAAAGTTGTTTTGGGAACGGCATTAGCTGCAGGGTGCATTTGTCTGCAGAGACACGTGGTCCAAGTCAAACACACTTTTTGGTCACTGTGTCAAATCGCAGCATTCACAGACAACAGCACAGAAGCTCTTAGAAAACTTTAGGCTGTTTGGAGCTGACCTGATACAGCCTCAGCTCTGGACGGTTCTCCAGGTGAGGATTGGACTCTTTGTGTGCTTAGTTGACGATGATGTTCATGCTGGAGCAACGTTTGGGTAGTTCAGATGTATGGTTGTGTCGATCCTTGGTTGCTCCGTGCGCACAGAATGCCATGTTTTACTTGTGTCTTGCCTTTTTCATCTTTTTTGTAGTTATAAATTAATTCAGCTCAAGACCCATAAGTTATGTTTTAGTTTGTTAAACAGGGCTACAGAACATGCTTTACATGAAGCTTATTGACGTTCACATCACCTGACACTAAAACATAGAGTGATTGAACATGGGTTTAAACGCGACCCACCTAAACCCTTCAGATGTCTTTTTATTGCGCTATCAGACCCACTCAAACCTGGGGGACTACTACTGCATAATGTGTCCACATACAGTAATCCAACCTCGCTGATAAACTGAGGTTAGAATGATGCTTGGAACCATTGCAGAAAAGTGAAATAAAGGCAACAAGGTGACTATAAATCAGAAATTGTTTCTTGTTTACACCAGCCTGACCCTCGTCACCCAGACACAAACATGGAATTTTTCTCTGTTTTTTGTGAATCACTCAGATATCAGCTATTGTAAATTGTATCTATTTAATAAAACATGTGTGATGTGTGAGTGACGTCAGCTGCTCACGTAGCAGACCCCCAGGAGCATGAACCCTGCACTAAAAAAGAAACTATCTGGGGGGATCCAGACTGATGAAAACAGACTTAATAGTGCAAAGCTAAATAAATGAGTGAGAACGAACTAAGGAGCGTATTTGGATTCACCATATACTTATCAACTCTACAATATTACTATTCACAGTCATAGAGCGTCTTGTGAGGTTGATACTGGTTTAATTTACTTGCTGGAAGGTTACTACGTGTACATGAGCTCGGGCATTGGACTTTATAATATGTTTTCTGTCAGAGCCAAAGGCAGCTGCAGCAGGGAGGATGTTCAGTCTGACTCACTCCTGTCTGCTCTCTGTGCGACCACTTTTATTAAAATCACACTAAATTATTACCATGTGCTTCAGGAATACGACATCCTCCACAGCGCAGAAAGAATGATAACAAATGTACAGCTTTAGGAGACGCAAACTGCAGAGAAGGAGACTTTTACCTCACATTGAACCAAACCATATTATTCACTTTTTTCTAAGTCCACAAAGGTATGCCGTATGTTGGTTGGAATATTTTGCTTTTATAAATGAAGAAAGAAATATAGTGGGCTAGAGAAAAGTTCTGTCTCGAAGTGCCACAAATCCTTCATTAGACTAATTAGTAAACGTTTGAAAAATGTAGCTGCAGCAACTTCTACAGTAGTGTTAATGTATGCTTTAGTAATCCTTTCTCATTTACATTTGACCCATACTTTAAACAAAGGTGATCCTTAAAAGTATCTTTGTAACGATTCTGCATCAATTCCAAATTCTCTAAACTCGATTTTAAATGATGTCAGTGTTTCTGCTGCGCCTGTGGTCTGCCACGGTAAAATGCTTCATTTAATAGCCCGATGTGAAACTGCTAAAAGTCTGTGTGTGCAATTGAGCACTTATCGTTACACGTATTATATTCAATATAACTGGCAGCCTCTCTTTCTCTTTCTTTCCCTCTGTACTGCTTTGGAGCGGGCTAGAGGAGGGTGTCACAAATGAAATAGAGGAGAGATGTCCGGATATCAGCACTACTTTGAATCCCTCTGCTCCATTATTTGTGCCGCGTTGTTTTTGTTGTTATCAGTGGAGAAAGCGCTAAGTACAGCCACAACTTGTTTGCATTTAAAGGGCTAGTGACCCATTTTGTAATTTTTCTACAAAATGTATATGAATTAACATTGACAATTGTTATTTTTGACAAATACATGAGTTTAATAAATGGAAGACTGTGGTAAAATGGCCTTACAAACATATTTAATATATAACCTTACCCTAAAATTGAAATTACATTTAAAATCAGAATCGAGAATCATTTTTGAATCAAATCGTGACTTCAAGAATCAAATTGAATCGCCGGCACACCCATACTAGACTCACTAAAGTTACACATGCATCAGACATCTTGAAAATACATATGTAACCATTGTAGTAATACTTGTACTATTCTGTAAACATGTCCTCAGCCTACCCCTGCAGTTTCACAACACATCTTAAATCTGGCGTACATTAAAACCTACTCTGTCCTTAGTTTTTCCTTCACCAATGACAGCGTAACCGAGCAAAACAAATGCACTCTTTACGACTGCAGAGATGACACAGATGTGCAAACATAAAGACAAATGTGCAAGTCCCAAATCACCAATTTGGTCAACCTGGATGTCTGGGAGGAAGCAAACTTAATCCAACAAAACCTCACTAAGCACTTGCTATATCACTATCACAGTCTTTAGATTTTCAGAACAAGCAAAACTCTTGTGGCATTTGGGGATTTGTCTGTCAGTTCCACTTTTCCTGAATCTGTGGAAGAAAAATGTCTACAGTGTAATGCGACAAACAGATGCTGAGTGGAGCAGGAGTAATGGACTGAGCAAGTGAATATTCAGACAGACCTCCACAGACAGGCTTCTCTGTGGGTTTATCTGGCCGAGAAGACGCACTGTAGTTGGTCAGACCTCACCTGTTTATATTTTCTTACACAATATCATTGTGTTTATTTGCCATTTATGCTTAACATCTTCAGCTAAAATATTAACATCTTTTTGAACAATCAGTACATTTGTTCTCTGATGTTTGAGTTACTCTAGTTAGAAAGAAAATTGATTTTAAATCCTTCTTAAATTTCCTAAACTGGGCCTGATTTAACTTGGCTTTTCAAGATGGATTCTAATGATATTTGTGATTTTCACAAAATCTAGAGAATCCACCTGGAGAAACCCCACCATATGGTTGAAGACGACCAAGATCAGCTTGACCAATCACAGCCCAGGTTTGTGCAGAAACGCAAATTTGAACCAAGACAAGCAGGGCAGCACTGACGGACCTACTATGATCTACTTTAGCAGAACTACAGACTTTAGATACAGCGCACCATATTTGGTGGACGTGGCCTGCTGAGGGGGAAAATTGTGTTGAATTACAGTATTAAGGCATGGGAAGCCAAACTTTTTACCTCTTTTAAGATGTTTTCTGTGTGTTTTTAGCACATCTAATTCAAGTCGAGCCACAGCACGTTTAAATGGAGATTGTTGATGTGGCGGTATTCAGAAAGGTCAACAGAAAGTTAACGAAAGACATTAAAACACATCAGGCGGCGCTAGCATCACATTAGCATTTAACTCACAGCTACTGTTAGCAATGTTAGATATATTTACATGGTTTGTCCGCTTTATCACTTTATTCATCTTCATGTCTTCGTGTCTATTTTTGACATACTACATTTCTTAAATCCTCATTTGCAGTTGTAGTTGTTGAGCAGTGAGTGATAAAAACTGTTCTGATTCACTTTCAATGTTATCTTTATCCCACGGATGTCTGTTAGTGGGTGTAGCTTCTGATGCCGACTGAATCTATTTTGACTTTAAAATAAAAACCTGCACAAATAAAAATTTGTTCATGTTTGGATGGAAAGATGTTTTTGTTTGTTTTTTAAGTGACTTTTCGGCTACTTCCGGGTGTATTTTAGTTTTTTTGAGCAGCATACAATACATGTATAACACATTTAGTAGAAAACCCTTTAAAGAATCAGATTCAAATATCGCCATAACGTTACGCTCTTTCTCCATTTGCGGGCAGTCATTCCAGGCTGATAATGTGTAGAGTTCAATTCTGTTTTTGGCAGCATTCGTTTAAGAAGTGTTGCAGAAATCGGAGTATTTCCAAGACATGCTAATACTTTTTACCACTCTAAGTTGCAGGTAATGCTAAATACATTTATTACAGTTGCTAGGATTACATTAGGACAGCGAGGAATAAGACAACCTCATGAGCCCCAGTTTATACCCACATAAAGTTTCCAAATGACATGACAGTGGAAACGTATGAAGAAAATGACATTAAAAGAGGTAAAATCAGGTGAAGATTGTTCTCGTCCCATTACCTTTGCCTGTCTCTGTCTGAAATGTTGTGAGTGTAATGCGCTCATATATCACTCATACTGCAGCTGAACTTAAACACATGTTCTCTCCATTAGGCCGATGTATCTGAGGAGGGTTTGATGTTGAACGATGAAGTCCATGGAGTTTTTTTTGTGTTTCCTCAGGTGAACTGTTACTATCACGGAGAAGTGGAGGGACACGAAGATTCGGATGTGACCCTCAGCACATGTGATGGCCTCAAGTAAGTCTGTTTTCTATTGGCCGGTTTCAACTCTGTGTGTACATCATCTATATCCAGATTTATTTATTTATTTATCTTTATTTCTCTCCTGTCCAGTACCTATTTCTGGTACTGCTTTATAATAATTAAGATTCAAAGAACTCAAATAAAGCATGTTTTTGTAATTTCAGTTTGTTTAGTGGGTTAAAACAATTTGTGTTTTTACTTAGCGAGCTTGCATAATCACAAAATTTAGTGTTATTTAGGCTGGACAAGAGCCTTTTCTATAATGTCTCCATAGAAAAGTGTACCTTTAGCTGCATTTTTTCCACACTATAGCGTAAAATGTATGTATGCTTATCTAGAATGTCTCAAAGTATGTATTAATTTTTTTATTTGTACCGAATTGTGCAGTTGACTTTTCACCTCCAGAAGCCATGAGTCTTGTACCTTATGCAGATCATTATTTGTTGCATTCGATGACTTTTCAACTACAAAAAAAATCAGATTTAGGGAGTGCTGAGTGAAGCCATCTATTGCATCACAATCATTCATACAAACAGCAGATCCATACCTAGGCAAAGTGGGTGAAGTGTCTTTCCTAAGGACACAGCAACGAGTTTCTCCTCTGTTCGCCCACTGTGGCACCTGAGGTTCTTCCGCGGTCTCCCATCCAAGTACTTCCCAGGCCCAACCCTGCTTAGTTCGGACGAGATCAGGCTTTGGCGAGCTGGTATAGCCACGAGTTCATGATGAAATAAGTCATTTTTTCACCTTTCCAATACCTGTTTCCACTAAAATACGGAGTGTAGATTATGTTTTTGAAAATTATACTCTAAATATGTGTTCATATCTACCTCATTAACCTTCATGCATGCATAAAATATTTTCTGAGAAGTTTTTTTTCTGGCATAAAATTCTTACCTCTTTTTGCACAGTCAGTTAGCTCTCATCCTAAAGAGTCGTATTTCAACTCACAGCACTTTCTGGCAAATTTAAAAAACTATATTTTTAGAGAATGGCAGTGAGTAAAAGTAAATTGTTCTTAATTTTTCAGTTAAAAGAGACCTATTCTGTAAAATTTACTGTTTAGAATTTGTAACCATCTAACAGTAAAACAGTATTTCTAATTGTTTGTTTACTCAAGTTGTATTTGGGTTGATTCCTGGTGTTTGAGTGATCTTGTCTTAGGGTTAGGGTTCTAAAGCAAGTGGTGTGCCCCAGATAATCTCAGTTTTCACCTACCTCACATCCCCACCCATTTGTCTGTATTACTTTGATTCATTTCTTTTTCCAAGTAAAACATATATTCAGAATAATTACAATTACGCAGAGCTTGTTGCTTGTTGTATCTCATTGTTCATTACTAAATATAGTAGGTCACCTTTAAAAATAGATTTTGAGTAATAGCAATAATCTACAGTATTTAAGTTTTTGGCATTAACCAGTCTTAAAACCTAAAATGCCCAAGCCCTGGAGCTCTTGTATCTGAAGTTCCAAACCCACAAGAATTTCATTGAAAACAAGTGAATTATTGACCACCCAAATTCCCATTAAACCCCAATTTCCTGCCTGTGTTTCTGCAAAGTGTGCGCTGAAACATTAGCCTGGCCACAAGTGCAGGTGATAACTCCATTATCAGCAGTTTGTAATGGGATTTACACTGGATAAGCAAAAAAATAAATCGATTTTAAGCTTGAAATTAGATTTTGCTGAAGTTTAAGTAAAGTTTAGCAAAAAAATAAATGAGGAAAAAGCCACCGTGAAGAAACAGCCATTTAATCTAATCACTGTGGCTCATTCGGAGGAGAGGAGGTACCTTTAGGCAAACATTTTGAAATATTACGATGGTCGAATTAAGTAAAGTGCTAAAAGTTCAAGCTAAATGGAAGACATGCACAGAAAACTCCATAGAACTTTTACAAATTCCCATTAATAAAAGTATTATCCTTCATTTTTGTCTGATTGAGAGCATTACAGTTCAAAATGCTAAAATGATTACCATAATTTATCTGAAAACAACATTCAAAACCCATTATCCTGATCGAGTATGTGATTATTTATTTATGTTAATACAAGGGCACCTGCAGGAGTTTTGGTAATAAGTAAGTCTTTTTTCTCTTGCTGCAGCTCGTTTGACTCTTCAGTGTCAGTCACAGAGCAGTTGTTCAGCCTCACAGCACTAATGTCTCGTCCCATTTATTTTCACTTCAGATGCTAGAGTTAGATTGTACATCGGGCTCACTTTTCTCACTCATTTCGGGTCAAGACGCAGAGCCGCACTGAGCACCTATTGATTTAGACACAAAAGTGTTTCTTTATAAACTCATTTTGGTGTTTTAGTAAAGTATTCTCCTGAATTGAAGTCTTTAACATGTTTTCTGAGACTTAACCCAACTCACTGTTCATTGTCTGATTTTCGGAGTATTTTTTTTTTTTTTTTTCGTTTTAGACTGATGTAATGAAAACCTCACTGAAATGAACTATGAACATAACTATGAAATGAACATACTATGTAGAATTACTACTGACATAAACAAGCCAACTGACGTTCCGTGCACAGAACCTATTAACAACCAAAGCCTTTCGCGTCCCCCAAACACAAAATGTAGTCTACCTGCATGAACCTAGATAAAATCTTGTTGGCGGGCAAATAGGAATATACACCTGTTACTGTATTTGAAACTGTCAAACCTTATTGTTCAGTTTTTCACATGATCAGGGAACCCCGGAAATCATTTTGCGACCCCCAGATAAAAACCACCAGTGCAATAGTAGCCAGACGGTTTCCATGAGGTGAAATTAAACTGGCTGATACATCAGGCTGCACACAATCCCCAATGTCACAATTAGAGAGTTAAGGCATCAATAATTGTCCAGGTCAGACAAATCACCTCTGTTCATGCACAAGGTTTTGTGAGAGCTGAAGTGGAAGAAGAGGAGTGAAAAGGAGACAGACCTCACAGAACATAAATCCTGTCCTAGTGTCACAAACAGATTTTAGTTCTAAAGTTCTGCCCTGTGTGTGCGGCCTGTATCACTGCTCTGCACATCTTCAAATATGCATAATCAAAGGTACGCACCGTGCACGCAGGCGTCACCGTGTTAACGTTTATCTTTGTGCAAATTGTTTCATGCCAGATCGTTGCAAGTTCAGCGCTGCCGATAGAGATATATTGCACTGGGAGAGCTGTGTGTTGATTTGGGTTGGCAGCAGCAGAGCATTGTGGGAGAATGTGTATTTGGAGTTCAGGAGTGTGAAACATTTCCCCGTAACTGTACTTTTGGACTCAAACATAAATCATATCAGATGTTTAAATGTATTTTATGGCACATGTACAAATCCGGTGTAATGTTTTACTTCAGTTGTCTCATACTTTGGTTACACTTTGGAGATGGATGGTCTTAACTGAAGTCGGCTCTTCACTGTTTCTAACACATGGAGCATTCACTGTTACAGAAAATGAAGCAGTTACTGTAGCTAACGATGAGCTAGTTAATTGTTTATGCCTTTTGCAAGTTACATTCTTATATCAAAGATGCGCTGTGTGACATTTTTGGTGAAGATTTGCAGTCTCTCTCTCCATGGAGGTAATAATGTTTTGCCTGAAAAATGTCACACATGCAGTTACATGACTTTAAACTTAAACAGAGGTATATTTTGTATTGTTTATCGTCAATCAAACATAGCCTACAACCTCACTTTGGAATGCACCAGAGCTACTAAAAAGTGTAGTAAAGCACACGTGTTTCCCACATCAGGAGATGGACAGAACGGCTGCGAGGAAATGACACAGAAATAATATTTAAATCAATCTTATCTGATATGCTAATGCTGCAGAAATGCTCAAAATGATACAAAATGACAAATATCCCACATGCAAAACTTCAGTTGTGTTTCAAGTGAGGAAGACTTTTTAGAACAAGATTAAAAACTCACAAATGTTTATTTTGCATAATATGTGCCTTTTAAATATCTCCATGGAGACAAGCATGTGCTAAAACTCTGAGAGTCACGATAAATTCAACTCTTTTGAATTTTTTTTCAAAAGAGTCTAACATTCTAAATTCTAAAATTGCTTCCTCATCAAATACACAGCTGAAGTTTTGTCTGCGAGATATCTTTTGTTCTTCCCAAAACATCATTCTGAATGTCATTGATTTGTGATGTCAAGTTAAGTCCATAAATTATCCAAACTCATTCATTTAGAGCATTTCTGCAGCACTAGCCCATCAGGCATGATTGATTTGATTGTTTACACTGTGAAATGTCCTTATCAGTCAGTAGATGGAGCTCTAACTTAATTCCTGATGTGGGAAACACATGTATGTCATGTGTGCTTTACTACACTTTTTATTGGCTCTGTTGCATGAGATTATAAAGTGCTCATTAGCAGGTTTGAAGGAAGAAAACAACTGCATCATACAACAGCATCATATTTGTCCTTTAAGACCTGACTTGATAAAATGGATTATGGCGTCAGAGGTGATGTCCGATGTTGTGACGTGTCTCAACATCGAACGTCACCTCTGACGAAGGCGGACGTCTTGCCGCCGAAACTGTCAGGTACGAGCTTATAGCCTACTACAACTGTCTTATCAGAGAGAAATCATACGATTAAACTACAACCTTTCTTCTCTCACATCTTTGTAACCAGAAATACATTTTAAATCGAATCATTTATGCAATCTATAAAATTACAAGATGTATTTGGTAATTTGCCTGAGTTGAAACTAAAAAGTCTTGAGATTTACTTGAAACGTACAATAACAGTGATTTAAACATTCATGGCAATAGCTCTGTATATCAGTTATGTTGGTATTTGACATTCACTTTTCGTTCTTGTCTCTGTTTCCAGAGGCTTGTGTCTTTTGCAGAGCGCTCTTTTGTCCTGGAGCCGTCCTCAGACCACACAGACGGGACACACTGGGTTTACTCTGCCCGGCACCTGCAGCTGTCCTCGGGCACCTGTGGACACGAGAGCTTTAACCACTCATCTGCTGTTTCCACATCCTACACATCCTTCAGCTCGACGCTCACTGATCTGGACCAGGAGGAGAGCAACGTCTTCAGAGCTTTCAGCACAAGGGTAGGCACTAGTCTGAGCTATCTTTATTGTCATCCTCTGGTGAACTTTATTACTATTTAGCCATCGGGGTTGTTCTTTGAAGTCAGCTACAATCCAGTAAATGTATAGATTTGAATCTTGGAGCCTGGAGGATTCAAACTGAGAGATGGCAAAAGTTCAAGACTCAAGAAAAAAGTAAAGTTATTTGAATAAAAACGACTCTGGTAAAAGTAATCTCAAAGTTTGTGTGTAGTGCACTGAAGTGTGAGATGAACCTTTATAGTGAGCTAACTATAATTAACAGTAGTTTAGGTCTACGCAGCACTAGCACGCGCTCGTTTCTCTGAGCACCTGTCAATCATCTGCGAGCAGCGCCAGGATCACGTGTGTCAGCGCGAGCGTCGTCTATAGTTTCTGAACCCGAGAAGCGCCCGGATTGACCGCACAACGAACTAATGTGGAATTATCATTAATTAGTCTCAGTAAATCATGTATTATTCCTCATTTTTCTTCGACTTTTTATTTTTTCGCTTATTATTTTTGCCGGTCGTCTATTAGAGCCACTGTGCTAGCTCTGAACTGGATTTAAATCACTTCCAGTCCCTCTGAATCCAAACCACACCACCACCTCTTCTTCTCCTCTCAGAACATCCCTCTGTCAGACCTGAGCCTCTTTATCCACTCGGCTGGCTCTGCACCTCTTATCTGCTGCCCTGAAGATAAGCAGGACTGACCTGTAAATGTGTAAATGTAAAACCCCTGTGGACACTCATGCTGTTGTAATGCCACCGGACACAACACACACTCATGCATTTTAATGAAGCGATGAGTTGACAAGGTGAACCCTAAACACAACAGCTAGTCTGCGATTTTAAAATGAAGAGTGTTTATGACAAAAGTACGTCTAAATGTAGAGTAGAAAAGAATATGACAGTTGTAAATTGTCTGCTAGAATGGAGTTTTTCCATGACATATGTGGTGGAATTCTGTTTTGACTCAAATTACTTCTGTAATTTTCAGCTTTATATTATCAATATTTTTATATCAATTTCTGCATCTTTACTGCTGCAAAACTATTATGAATATTTACCACAGACACGCATCAAACAAAGTCACAATTAGAAGAACATGAGACTCTGTCATCATCCAATAAGACTCATTTGCTGAATTAGTCATTCATGCTAGCTATATTTTCATTACTTACATAAACGGTAAAATGTTCGTTGTAGCCTTGGCTTGCTTCATTTTAGATAAAGTCTGCTAAAAAATGTAAAACGTTTATTTTTTAATTAAGATTTGTGAAATCTTGTACTTTCTACACTCATGAAAAAACATTCACTCTAACACTAATTTCAATTACCTTGATTTTTCTCTACTCTGAGCTGTTTGATAAAGTTTATTACCAGTTAAATATTGTGTTTTCACAATGGAGCTCATATTTAACCTGATTCAGCACCGACTTACTTTGGGAGTGACAGAACCTGTCGTATAGAACCCAGTTGTCTTTTTTGTATACTTAATTTAAAAAATTGTTTTCAATCATTTAAAAAAATAAACCAATCTTCTGTAAATGTTAAAGATTAAAAGAAAAGGAAAACCAGCCATTTTAGATCGAATCAGACTCAGTTTGTACCTTAAACCTACAAAAACATACATTTAAAATGCCTAATTAAAAAAACAAGAGGAATTGTCAATACCCAACTATACCCAGCTAGTCCTATTCAAGACTAAACGGCAACACTGCATGTCACCAACAAAATTTTAGCAGAAATTGAATTCTGTTTTTCTTTGTGCAGAGCTTGTTCTCACTTATATTGAAGTCAGGCATGAAAGCTAAAAGCCTCAGCTTCAGAAAAAGTCCAGCCAGTATCTGAGACAGTTTCAGTTTGAATGTAGATCATTTTAGTCAGGTGTTTTGGGAAAAATAGGTCAGACAGAGGAGTTGAGAAAGTCTGTTTAAAAATTGCATTTAAAAATCAGTATCGATTGCCGGAATAAACTCAAGACTTAACAGTTTAATAATGCTTCACAATCTCCACTCAGACAAACAAGGAACTGTACCATATGTTTGCTATTGTCATTTTATTAACATTACTGTAAATGCCAGACAGAAAAGGGGTTTTATATGGGTCATTTAAATTAGTATTGGAAGTTGCCCTGGAGCTATATCAGCAATCTCACATAACAGCATTACAAATTTCCATTGACATTTCAGACATTATGCCAAGTGATAAACCGCCTGTACCTGCAAAAATGTCAATTCTGTCCAAAGTATTACACTATTGCATGTATCTTAATCAAATACATTCTTCCCCTTATAGAAATAGAAGGAGACTGGGTCGAATAACTGGTCATGATCAGATAAAACCGAGAAAAGCAAACTATATTTTCCAGTCAAATGAAATTATCTGGATGTAGATTTGCCTGAGGACTGTTTCTGTTCTGATCTCATTTCACGTTGCTGTTTCATTGTTGCTGTCAGGTCTTTTGTATTTCTTTGTATTGAAACAATGACTACACAACAGTAAAGACAGACATTTTATAAAGGTAAACATAAAAACAAAACATAATAATTAAATAATACTGTTTTATAAAAGAATCGGTTCTATTATAAAAAAAACACATTGTTTGAATTCCGACGGAAGTCATTATGGCTCTTTGTGTTTCAATGAGATATAAAAGTATTTGTTTTCACATAAAGGCATATTACACTTTTAAGGAATAGGTTGCGTTCACATTGTAGAATATAATGATGTCAATGGCCAGATGCTAGCAAGACTTGAGTCATATTTGATGACCTGAGACTTGACTCGATAAAATGGACTTAATATGAAGACTTCAAACTAAATCAGGAGGACTTGGATAGAGTGAACTTGTGGGGCTCTGGCTTGAGACTTGACTTAAACCTGTTTCTCTTTGACTAAGGACTTGACTTGATTCTACAGATTTGCAATTTACTTGAGACTTGGAAAACAATGACTTGGTCCCATCTCTAATTAAAAACATGGTGCACATAATTATCAGAAAAGTAATTTCATTCATGACTAGACTTTTTTGTATTACAACAATTTCTCAATTTAAGAAAATGTATTTAGCTGTCAAACATGTAAATAAAAAATATAACTGGTTGAATGTGTTGTTGTGCATTAAGGAGTGGGTATAGGAGTGGGGGAATTCATGGAAAGAGACCCATTGTGCTTTCCCATGCTTTGTATGAATTATATGAACATTTATCATCTTTTTATGTTTAGTTGTTGTAAAAAGAACAAAATGTATCTAAAATGCCTCGTTGGTGAGGTGTTGGGGGCATGTCCCGCTGAGAGGAGATCTCAGGGAAACTTATGACCCACTTGAAGGACTATGTCTCTGGCTGCCTGGTAGTACCTCAAGATTCTCCTGAAAAGCTAGAGGACGAAGTCTGTGTGGACAGGGAAGTCTGGGCCTCCTGATCCCCGAAACAGACTTTAACAGTGCCGAAACGAGTCCGAGAGTTGCGCATGGCAAAGGTGGAAAGGTTCATAGCGCTTTTCACTTACACCCACCTTACAAGGCGCCGTCGGCCATGTGTACGCAGACACTGAGGCAATGTGGGTTAAGTGTCTTGCCCAATGACACAACGACAATCTACTCCTGTCGTCCCACTGTGGCACCTGGTGTTCTAACGGTCTCCCATCCAAGTACTAACCAGGCCTTTTCTTGCTTAGCTTCTGAGATCTGACGGGATCAGGCTTTGACAAGCAGGTATGGATCTGTAGAGGGTGTATTTTTCCAAAACACCGCAGCGGTCTGATGTAGCTTTCAGGTCATGGTATGAACGTTCTCACAGGAATCTGCTTTGGGCAATACAGACCACAGTAGACTAGGTGGTGTAAAAGACACTTTACAAGAAAGTTTCGCACATCCCGAGCCAGACTGCCTCGCTGTCAGTGAGAGGCGCTAGATTTATAAACAGGTCCATAGAATTCATTCTGACCAGCCTATCTTCTTACTAATGACATTTCACTGTAACAAACAACTGATTCTTGCTTGTGTTTTACACGCCTTTATTTTCAAAATATCCATACGAAAGTACAAGATGTGGATTGAAATAGTTGGTAGGTGAAACTTTTGAACACTCAAACCTCAGTTGTACCACAATATAGGATTATTCAAACATGTCTTAATCAATCTTAGAGTACATGTATACTAATGAGAAAATACTGTTGTAACAAGACGAAAAGCTTATGAAAGTTGGCTTTGTCTAATGTATATTTCCTTGATCATCTTATCCGAGTTTTTTCCTCATAGTGTGCATGTGTCACTTTCTTCTCTTCATCTTAATCTTGTCTGTGCTGATTTATATTTATCCTGTGTGCGATCATGACGTGCTGAGGGCAGAGTGAGCAGTGGAGTGCCCTAAAAGCTGTTTTATGTCCCTGACCTGTCCCTCTTTAGTGGACCTGGGCCCATCTGCAGAGATAATGGAGACAGTTAACATGCAGCGCCTTTATGGACTCTTCACACGGCTAATGGACACAACCACAGTGAATAATACAACACCTAGTATCATGTCTAATACAGTCCAACCATCTTTAGTCACAGACAGGAGGAAATGACACTTTTCTTAAAGGAGACGTATTGTGTTTTTTCCACTCTTAACTGACTTAGAAGTAGGTCAGAAACAGGTCTATTCACTTTCTGTTCAAATAGCAGAAAAAGATAAGCCCAGGATCTAAACTTTTGCAATGTTTCTTATAAAATACCCAAGCTATTTTTTTAATTTTTTTTTTTTTTTTTTTTTTTTTTTTCTTCTTTCTACTCAACAATGGAAAGCTCACAAAATGTCACACAAATAAAAGGAACTCGAGCAATATCTTGTGCAGTTTGAAAGTAGCTTAGCTATATCCTTGGTTTGATGCAATGTTTGTTGTATACAATGTCGCCTATTCAATAAGTTAATAATAAATGAAAAAAAAAAAAAAAAAAAAAAAAAAACCAAAATCCACATGAATTACACAATATTTGACAAATGAGAGCATCTTGAAACACTTGCATATGACAAGTTGAACCAGCCATATCACTAATATTATGTTTAGATGATAATATTCAAGATTTTACTAAATATCTTACTAATTTCACCCCAGTTAAGCATTTTTTTTTTAGGATTATCTCATCCTCAACCATGTAAAAATTGGCCCCAAACTAAAACCCAAATAACAGATTATCACATGTTTCACATTTTGACTTAGTCCTGTGGTAAAACATTATCATAGTTTTGCAGCGGTTAAGTTGCAAATTATGTATTATCTATACATCCATCCGTCCATCCATCCGTCCATCCATCCATCCATAGGGTGTCAAAACTTGTTTAAGATATCATTGTTAATTTTTTTTCTGGTACCCCAGAAATTCTTTTCACAACCCCTATTTGGGTCCCGACCCCCTGAATGAGAAACACTGCTTTCAACAATCTATTTCCAGCAAGTTATAAATAGAAGAGTATTGGCCAGTTGTAAATATCAAGCTTACAGTTATGTTCAAGAGTCATTGTTAACAACTCAGTAATAAATACAAAGATAAATATGCAGGAGTGAAGCTTATGGTCTAAAACACACAATATTTTCAGTTTGGCCATTACATCACAAAATTTACAGTTTCACACCCACATCTGACTTCTCCTTTAAATCTAAGCAATAAGACTTAACGTTTCTCCTGCGTCGTATATTTGTGAGTTGTTTTGTTGAACTTTTACACTGACTGTAAGTGGATCATAAAAATGTTATGGCTGCGACACAAATCAATGCTGAGCTGTTATTCTCCGTGTTCATAGAGAAAATGATTGTTATTTTTCACAGTAATGTCGATTTTTGCTTTTATTTGTTAAGACAGTTCTGTGAAAGCAGCTCACCGTTGAGATGGAGGAAACTATTAGAAGGTTTATTCAAAAATACTTTATGTTAATAATTGAGTACAAATACAATATAACCTTCTGTTTCAACCTTTGTCCTTCAACTGACTAGAAATGACAAACTTACTTTACTTGAGCATTTCACAAATATATTCTCCATTGAAAATACTTTGTAAACTTTATATTTTAGTAAACAGAATTGAATGTGTTTTAGGTTAAATACCTTACCCTAAATTATCATGATGATGGATGATGAGAAATTATTTTAAATTTGGAATATAAAATAATTGGGGTGCACTGTAGCTAAGTGAGTTTGGTTTCCCAAAGGAAATTGTGGGTTCAACTCCTGGATGTCCTGGGTCTTCCTCGAGGTCTCCTTCAGTGGGACATGTCTGAAACACCTCCCCAGGAATTCGTCTAGGAGGCATCTGAAACAGATGCTCGAGCCACCTCCACTGGTTCCACTCCAAGTTCCTCCCATGTGACTGAGCTCTATCTCTAAGGGCATGCCCAGCCACCATGCGGAGGAAACTCATTTCAATCGCTTGTATTCGCGATCTTGTCCTTTCGGTCATTACTCAAAACTCATGATCATAGGTGAGGGTTGGACTATAGATTGACTGGTAACTTAAGAGCTTTGCCTTTCGACTCAGCTCCTTCTTTACCACAACGGTTCGAAACAGCGACCTCATCACTGCTGATGCTCCACCGAACTGCCTGTCAATATCACTCTACATCCTTCCCTCACTACAAACAAGCATGTTCAGGTTAATTGGGCATCACTGTCAAATTCTTTGAATGCATGAAAGAGTGAAGAAAAAATTCAATATTCTACATTAAATCTGCTTCTACATTGCAAAATAAATACAAAAGACATCTGGACAGTATAGAAATGCAAAACCAGACACTAAGACTGACCCAGGCTTGTGTATGTTTTCAGGTCGTGGACCGGATCTGAATTTTTTAGTTATATTTGAAAGCATGGGGGCAGGGGTTTCAAACTGGCAACCCAGGTGCCCAATGCATTATGATTGTATGTGGCTCCTGGGGTGATTTGTGTTTATTATTGATAGTGGCCCCCTGATAAAAGCTTGCAACATTTTGAACTACAAGTCTGACAATGCACTGCCACAAAGGCCAGAATAGATAATAATAATCCGATGGAAATAAACCTAAAATGTACTGAAATATCGCAAACTGCATACAATTTGTTAATATCGTCTTTTTTAAAATATCAATATCAGCAAAAACAGCAAGATTCAAAAAACTTGGCGAAAAAAATCGATATTGTTCCAATTCTTCTAAATTGTGTTTGACTGACACTGACTTCTGCCTCTCACAGGTGCGCACAGCTACATTCATCCTGTGTTTTTCCCAGAGCAGACATTAAAGTGTGTCCTCCACAGGCTCTTGTACTTTTCACCTCCATCTGCTTCTCACACTTGAATTCTGTCTTCTGTCTCCTCAGAACAAGCGCCATGCCCAGACCAACACAAGTACGTGGAGCTCATCATCGTGGCCGACAACAGAGAGGTAACAGTCTGTCTGCTCTGGTACGTCTTGGATTGACGGTGGACAAGTATTTGGACACACATCGATTGTGCAGCTTGTCCCACTTAATGAGTGAGGTCTGTATTTTTCATCATACAAAAGATACAGAATCTGAAGAAAGAAAACATCAAATCACATTGTATGCTTTTTACACAGTTCATTTGTATATCTCATGCAAAATAAGTGTTTGGACCTTGGTTGACAATAACAGAGGACAAATGTATGCGCTCTAGCAAGTACGCTCTCTTCTATGTAGATCTGTCATGTATTGCGAATGTTGCTGGAAAACATGGGCTCTTAACTCTCTGCACAGACTTTCTTTGGGGTTGAAAAAAAATCCTAGACAAGCTAATCCTTCTAGAATGTTAGATTGCTTTATACACAACCACTCTTTAGTATGTTTCCACTGCCCTGCTTTACGGTGGGTTTGATGTTCACTCATCATTCTTCTTTAAAAACAGAGTGGAGTTTATGCCAAAAGTTGTACTTTGGTCTCCTCTGACCACACAACATTGTTCTAGTCTTTCTCTGGATCATTCAGATGGTCAAACTTCAGACAAGGAACACATGTGCTGGTTTAAGCAGGAGTGAGTGAAGGGGGTTTGAATCTATGACGACTGTGTATTACTAATGTGTAACCTTTTTGACTGTGGACCCAGCTTTATTTAGCTTTTGTGTACTTCAGAGCTAATCCCTCATTATTTTAAGATAAGTGATTTCCCACGCCTGAAATCTTTCTCCACTGCTTTGTCGCTACGTGGGTCAAAAAATAAAATTTCCAAGCACCACAACCAAAGAAAAGAAAACACGGTTCAACAAAGTGTCAGCGGCTCGTTTATGTATTTCCTTGCGTTGTTTTCACTTCTTGCACGCTCAATGTCTTGTGCACTGGCATTGCAGATTGAGCGATTTGCATTACTTTAAGTTGTGACTCAAGGTTTTATTCAGACGTGATCAGCGACATCCGCAACTTAAAACAAAGGCAACTGCACCTCCAAACTCTTCATCCACTGCAGGGTTTTAGGCTGGAATCGATGCGTGCACTTGCCGAGCTGCTGATGGCTCAAAGCGGGTCAAAAGGGCCCATAGTTTTGGGTCTGTAGATGTAAAACTATTGTTTTAGTTTCTGACTGTGGCCACCAAATATATCAATCAACTAATATAAGTGCACACAGTATAAATGAGTAGTACCCTCACAGCAATCTAGTTTACTATTAATATTTGTAGAAAAAAAAAAAAAACGTGTTTTTTTTTTTTTATACCCACTGTTGTGCTGTTTAATTGTTGCATAAAACAACAACAAAAGAAACTCTACCAACAATTACTTTCATGTCAATTTTCTTTTAGATCTAAGAGGATATTGCCTTGAATAATTTCATTCAACTGCATAAAACACCATCAACAATAATATATTTATTGAGATGTTTTCAGAGACAATATATCGTTTGGTAAACTTATTTTCGTGACAATCCTATGTTGGTTTGCAATTTTGTCCCTGATCCTTAACAGACCGTGGTCTTGGCCATTGTAGACAGATGTCTGTTATACAGATACAGTTCAAACAAGAAGAAGAAATGACAGGCCTGTGAGGGACAGAATACTGTTTAGTTAGTGGGTGTCCAAATATTTATTTTTCTCAAGAATATACAGATTCATTGCTTAAAATCAAACAATGTGATTTTCTGTTTTCTGTCTTCAGATTCTGTCTCTCATATTCTTTCAGTGCATTCATGATGAAAATTACAGATCTCTGTCATATTTTAAAGTGGGACAACTTTCGCAATCGATGGGTGTCCAAATACTTGTTTACCTCAGTGTAAATTACATGTCTGCTTCACTTCAAGAAATGAGTAGGTTTGAGCCAGTTTGTGGAGTAAGAATTCCAGGTTTCAGTAAGTGTTATAACAGAGATCCTACTTATTTGGAGAGGTGCCCTTACATATACATCTTCCTAAAGCGTGAACCAAGCAGTGCAGTATTAAGGTATTTTTTATCATGTTTTTTAACCATAAAGTCAGCCAATCAATGTGTATGAACTAATTACTCTATTTGCATTTGATTGAATCCAAAAATGTCAATACACAACATATATAAACCAGCATCTTTCAAATAAGATGCCATGAATATATTAACAAGCTAATACCAATTGCAAATCCTAGTTTATTTGCATATCACTCCTGTATTAAATGCCAAGCATCTTAATCAGCATCCTATATACTTATTATAATTTTATATGAGCTGTCTTTGATGTGGCTCCTATCTGACATTCCCAGGCTGGAGATTCCCAAACAGGCTGACACAGAGAGGGTCAGTGTCCGGTCTTTAAGCTCTCCTCAAAGGGAACATCTCTCTGGTTTGGGGTTATCTCTGCAGCCACATACCCCCCTCTGAAAGCCTTTGAACATTTCAACGCACCAGGGTCTAAAGACACTGATATGTGCTGGCTGTTAAACTTAGCCTTTGTAGCTCTTTTTAAATGTATATCTTAGGTTTCAAAGGTGGGGTTTTACAGTGTTTTTGTGGTTACTATGGCGATCACTTTTTTGGATTGGGCTTTGTTAAATTTCTGGGATTTTCTAGTCTACAGCTTGACATTTCTTTCTGGGAAAGAAACGCTTATATAATCAATTAATAATTGTGATTTCAATTATGTTTTAAACAATTGTGATTATTATTTTCATCATAATCAAGCAGCTCTATGATTACATTTGCATTTTTAAATCCTTTCTGCTGCTGTTTTTCTTTAGATGTTGTATTTCAATAACTCTCTGAACATAAAGGTCGCATGGTGGGGACATGGTGGAGCCATTAAGACATTCTCCAATAAAAAATGAACTTCCTTGTTCTCTATTGGCCTCAAACTCACTATACTCCTAAATAATTGGCTAGTAGCTGGATTAGTCTTTCCTTGGAAAATCCTCCATACAACCTAAGTTGTATCATCATTTTATCATTTTATTATTGTGATACTATTGATCATAACTAACATTTCTCTGCCTGTCCTTCTTTCTCCTTCTCACTGTCTATTTCTCTCTTGCTTTGTTTTTGTTTTGTAATGTCTGTAGTAAAACTTCAAACATGTCTTATATTTGTCTTCTTTTTTCTCAGTTTCAGAAACAAGGCAAAGACGTTGAGAGAGTCAAGCAGAGGCTGGCCGAGATCGCCAATTATGTTGACAAGGTAACTACAGAATCAGCCAATCAGAGCTCACAAAAAGCTCTGGTGCTGGTTGGATTATGAACTGTTATTATGCATAGCTCATAAATCCAACTAAAAGGAGGGGACTTATTTCCATTAGAGTGTGAATGTTTAAGATGCTTAAAGTCTACATTGCTTTAGTCATTTAGAATTTTATTTCTTCATCAAACATAGTGAAATTGTCTTTATTCTCAAATGTCTGAAATATTCCGCTTTTTCGGTCTGTAAAGCTCCAAAAACAGCACTATGACATAAAAAAAGGCATATATAGTCGTTTAAAGATGATTTCTTGCTCCTAATGTGCACTGGAGGACTTGTTATTAAAAGTTGTATTTTCCCACAGTTCTACCGAGCTCTGAACATCCGCGTGGCTCTGGTGGGGCTGGAGGTGTGGAGCGATGTGGATAAGTGTCCCATAACCCAGGATCCGTTCACCACACTGCACGAGTTTTTAGACTGGAGGAAAGTCAAACTGCTGCCACTGAAGCCACATGACAACGCTCAGCTCATCAGGTACAAAAAGACGCCCGCTATTATTTTTAATATGTGTCTTTAATATTCTCTCTATCTGTGTGTCCTGTCAGTGGGGTTTACTTCCAGGGCACCACTATCGGCATGGCTCCCATCATGAGCATGTGCACGGCCGAGCAGTCCGGAGGTATTGTCATGGTGAGTCCTTTTCTATAAACTTCTATGTAACAGATTCTCAATTACACTGAAGAAAATTATAATTGCAACACTTAAAGCACATTCAGTTGGACGTCCCACCATATTTTTTCAGACACTGGTTATGGCTGCAACAACTAATCGATTACCCAAATGGTTATTGGTTGCAGTCCTAGATGATATGGTAAGAAATGAACATTCCTGCAGGCAGCATGCTAACTGCCTGTCCCTCAAATATGTGTCATTGTGCTGTAAGGACATTTTGCAGCTGTTACTTGTCATATTTGTCTATTTTTGAGTTTAGCTTGTGAAAAGATGAAAAAACTGTGTTGCATTTATATTTTTTCTATTATTTGGCCTTTCTATTTCACCTTGAAAAGTATCAAATAGAGAGACTATTTTATTACCGTCTTATGGACATGAGAGATTTTCTTTTGGTTTAATGGCTAAGTTTAGGTCTGAAGTTACAAAAATGGGTAAGTTTAGGTCTGAGCCTCAGAGTTGGCTAGATTTTGTTAAATTCATGAGTAATAATGCATTTTACATTCACCACAGAAATGAACTGGGACAACAAAAGAGAATTTACATGATTATACGGGAGTAAAGATAACTTTCTTTGTTACCTTGTAATCTTGTTCTTGCTCTGTTAAAGCTTAAAATTTTGCTCTACTAATGTGATTTTTTTTACTCTGCCCAATTTTAACTACTACTGCTGCTGACTGTTACATGAATAAAATTAACTACATAAAACATAATAATATGAAAGTACAGGACTAAGCCACATAAGGTGCTGCTTCAAACGGACATTCAAAGGCTACTGTGTACACAATAAAGTTTTATCTTTTCTGTGCTGGACTCACTATTTATGTAGGGGCATTTTTTCTCCAGTTAAACATTTATGACCAGTCCCCTGATCATTTTCAAAAAGCCTCCTCACACATGGGAAAGCGATTACAATCTACGACTGTTTACAGACATCATTCAGTGCCTGCTATAAGGGAATCATGGCATCTTCATTTTTACAGAGCACCTTTGAACTCAGCACGTCCCCTCCTCCGGGTCCCCATTGTTTTTTAAAGGCTGCTAAATGCATTACTTCTACAAATATCTGGAGATTTGCTTTACGAGGTTTTTAATGTGCTCGGTCGTTTTGGTGTGGTAAGTGGCAGCACAAATGGCATTTACTGTCTTAAAGCTGAGATGTACATGCTTTTAACCAGTTTTACAAGCAAACTTTGTGGATTGCTTTGACTACACTCGTCTCATGTATTTGATGCATTTATTACTTTATGAGGATTTTCGGTCGACGTCACTCTCGCCTGCGCGTGCGTCAGCAGAAAGAGCTCATCTCATTTGTTACTTGGGAAACTTGTTCGAATTAAACACGAAATGGGACGACAGCTAGCTGCTTTCATCAGGTTGAACGGTCTGACAGACGTCTGTCTCCTGAAGCTGAGACAGCGTTTTTCTCGCCGTTTTTCTTACCTAAATGTAACTTTTAAGGGTCGTAGGATAAATTTCATCCATAACTGTTAATTAGCAGCATACTTTTGTTTTCGCAAAGTGAAAGACTCTTGACGTTGTTGACAACGGAGCTTTTAGACTTGTTTCCACTATTTGTGTCTATGTGCGGAGGCTCTTTCTACAGGCAGGGTGGCGGCATCGCTGTGTTGATAAAAAAAAATCCCTCTATAGATTTTACTATTCTGACTGTAGCTTAACTTTCTGTGTCTTTGAATGTGTCTGCGGTGCTATGGGCAGACTGAGATTGGACATCTATCACTTTCTGTCCATCTCACCCTCTCCTTTCACCCCTTTTTTGCTCTTCCAGTACTCAGTTTACCAGCTGTGTCTGAAATGTGATGTCAAGATTATAGGTTAATCGATAATCATATTCAAGTAATCATATAATCGTAGCAAAAGTTTTGGCATAGACAGGGTAAAAAACAAACCAAAACAAAAAAAAGCAAAATTTTTGGGGCATTTCAGTGGTTAATTTGTAAATCAAACATTGCCGGAACAAATGTGGGTTTTGGACCAGCTCAGTCAAACTTTGGTAATGGTAAATGGTCTCTATTTTATAGCGCTTTTCCACCTTACAAGGCACTCAAAGCGCTTTACAGCCAGGGATCACTCACCCAGTGTACGCAGACACTGAGGCAATGTGGGTTAAGTGTCTTGCCAAGGACACAACGACAATCTACTCCTGCCGTCCCACTGTGGCACCTGGTGTTCCGGCGGTCTCCCATCCAAGTACTAACCAGGCCCTTTCTTGCTTAGCTTCTGAGATCTGACGGGATCAGGCTTTTGACAAGCAGGTATGGCCACAACCTTTACCGGTGTAATATCGAGATTGGACTCCCCGTCAAGATGGGAACCACATTATTTAAAGTTAGTGCTAGCAAATCAGTAATATATACTGTATATATTTTTTTTCAAGTACCCTAACCCGACTTTTGCTAACCCTCACCCAAGCCCCAATCCTAAACTTAGCTTGTTTTGAATTATGCCTAAACTTAGCCAAATAACAAGTCCGTCACCACAACAATGGACATTGTTTTTGTGTGTCAAATTTGCAATGTAAATAAATTAGATTTGGAGACTGAAAAAAAAAGTAAAATAAAACATACTGCCATCTCATGACTTTACATGTCCAAATTAATACAGCTTTATCACGTTTTTGCAAGGTGGCAAAAAAGCTTGTAACCTTTCCCAAAAGTCCAATTTACAGTGGCCTATATTTGACTTTGCCTTGAAACCATCAGATAATCCTAACTCCTCAATGATCCTATTATAGCCCTGTCTCTGCGTCCCCTCTGCTCCTGTCCTGTCAGCGTAAATTCTTCTTATTTTATCCCAGGAAAGGTCAGCTCATCCACCTTCATACTCTAGACAAAAGTTATATAGAAAGATACAGTGTTTGATATTTTAAATTATATCACATTTTGGGGTTTTCAGTCGTTTTTGCCGACTACAGCTGTACGAGTTCGGGCCTCATCAGCTTATGGGAGGTATTACTGGAAGAGTGGCACAGCTTTTTTGTATAAATCTAAGTTGGATGGCGGTAAGTGCTGACAGTTGGTTTGAATAGGCCCCAGTAGACCATTTCATCAGTCTATTCTGCTGCTGCTGAATAATGTAAGTGACAGGAGCAGCTCTCACACTATAGGCCTATGCTGGTTTATTTATACATGTAAGAATCACAGAATATCTATCACAGTTCAAGACAAGGCAACTGAAATAGTTCATATAGGTATTTATATTTGGTTCTGTTGGATGCAGATCAATCAAAGGCACTTTCTGTTGTCCTGTCCTTAATAAATAAGCTAAAGTTTGAGCAGGGGTCAAGAAAAGAGTTTCTTTTCTTTATGTCCAGCAGCCTGGCCAGGTAAAGGAAAGGCTTACTTTCCTTCTACTCAGGCAATTATAATGAAAAAGGCCCATATGAGTGGAATTCATTGGTTTGATATTGCAATGTTCACTATGGTACAATTCTCAAAAAAGTCCGCTGTTGGGTTCAAAAAAGTGAGTCAAGAATGACTCACTTTCAATGAAAATTGAACTTTTTTTTAGATTTTATGTAAATGTGTATTTATTTTGGTTGCATTTATGGCCGATGAACTTCTTTTTGCAAAAAACAAACTGAAAGTAGAGAGGACCACCCAAGCACAGCCAATCAGAGCGCACCATTCAGCTCCTGTTGAGAACTAAAATTATTTATTATTCACAGTACTCAGTGGTCTATTTTTTTCCACAAAGCGCTGTATTTATCATGTACTTTTTAGTGGAAAACACAAAGTTTACTAATTTACAATTAAAAAGTTAGTTTTTAATTTTAAGCATTAAACTCAAATTTAAAGTACTTGTAACTTTTGTTGTTGTGAGACTTAGAAAATTCAAAAATATATCAGTAATAACAGCATAACTGTGATCATTTTTAGCTACTACTATTAGTGCTTCTCAAACTGAAGTGTGTGTACCACTGGTGTTATGCTTGCTGCCTCTAGTGTTACTCTGGGCTCTTTAAAATTGAATTTATTTGAGACACAGCTGATGGTGTTTTTGCTGTTCTCGTCGTTATTTGGCACTTAGAATTGCCCTACCCATGTTTACTCTTGTTTTAAATAATTATTACTCCTATTTTAGGCCTGAAATAGTTTGAAGTGTACTTGACGTGTAAAATTTGAGAAGCACTGACTATAATCAGTAAATATTCATATAAATCAGTTTTGTTTTGGATCAACAAAATAGTATGTGAGGACAAAACATACTGCTTTTCAAAACAACACAAACACATTAACTCTCAATATAAAGTCTATTTACAAATTTTCACTAGTTAGTAATTAACTGACCTATTGACCAATCGAATGGCAGCATATAGAGATAAAACAGAAGAGGTCCTTGGATTGACCCTTGGGGCATCCCACAGGTCAAGGCCATGAGGACTGAAGCATACCCACTGCAACGGAGTACTTCATGTCTTCTAGATCAAATTTGGGTAATTTTAGGGAAGCAGAGTTGTGTGCTTGGTCCTTTTGCCTTTGTTCAGAATTTTATAAATAACACTATGCCAATTCATTCAACTATAGATGTATTTATCGATCGCTATTGCTCCATGGATTGAAGGCCTTTAAATTTGCAGAGTTTGCATGCTGTCCAAATGTCGTAGTGCATTTTTTTTTTTCTGCAGGCATTCTACCTTCATAAAACATGCACAATAGGCAAAAACTTCTCCTGACAAGGCTAGCTCAACATCTGAAGAGAGGTCCTGTGGCAATGCCCTGCAGTTGTCCTCTGCTCTGACAGGCTACATTAGAACATTATCCTATAGAAGTTATGTATAGATACAGTCAGCATCAAAAGCCACGAACACTCATGAAACTCCTTAAAATTAACATTGATTTAGAATAACACTGCTCAACAACCACAACTGCAAATTAAGGAAATATTATCTGTCAAGTATGGATGCGAAAACATGCAGATGAATAAAATGATCCTATGGTCTAAATACATCCAACAAAGCTAACAATATCTGCGAGCTAAATACTAACATGATGCTAGCACTACCTGGGGTGTTTGTTCTTTAACTTGTTGTTCACTTTTCTGACATCACAATAACAGCAATCTCCACTCAACCTGACTTTGTTGTGCTAAAAACACACTTAATTCATCTTTAAAGAAATAAAATGTTTTCCTTTGGCTTTAACAATGGACTTTCCAAGACCACGCCCCCAAGTATGATGCATTGAATTTATCGACATTGTTTTATTTGACAAATGCTCCTCAAATTTTTGAATGAGCCTAAAGTATGATAAGAACACCTTATAAAATGTGTTTCTTAACTTTTCTGAGCTTTTCCCATTGGAATGTTCATTTCACAGAAAATTGAGTAGCTTTTCTGTTGTCAAGGCAACACTGCAGACTTTGGCTAGCTTGTTTTCAAACGACAGTTTGTACATTATACATTTATGATTCATTTATTAATTTTATCTAAAACATTATGAAACATATTTTAAGGCAAAAAAGTAAAGAGTTAAACTGTGTTTGATCTTTAAGTCTAGTCACTGAGAAATGTGAGAGAAACAGAAGTCTTATAGTTTTTTTGCTTTTCTGCCACTGTTTACCTAATTTTCTCTTTTTACATGTCACAAACAAACACAATAGTTAGCGATAGTTGTGTTTGTTTATATTTATTATCATACCACAGCTGCTTTTTCCTTGTTTTGTAGTGTTTTGAGCTCTTACAGGAGAAAATATAATCTGGTAATCTGTCTCCATTGACTCTCATTTGCTTTTGCCACTAACTGCTGACATTTAATGCTGTGACCTTTCACGATATTGCCCATTGCTTATCTCACCTTTGCTTTCTTTACAAAACACCCACAATTTCCTGTGATTTCAAGCCCACTCTCCACATTTCTCCATATGCTTCCTGTGTGTCTTCTTTGTCAGCCATTTTTGTATGCTAATGTTGCATGTTTATCTCTTCTCTTGTCTTGGCGTGATCGCTCATAACCTCTTTGCATCGCCAATCTGTCAACTGAACGCGCTCGCCTCTAGTTCTGCCCTCAGCTGATTCACATCTGGACCTGTCTCTTCTCTCATTTCACTGCAAGGTTCAAGGCGCGGTCCGATAAACGAAAAATCCAATGTTTTGTTAATCTGAAATGTTGTACAATTATTAAATCCCCATTTGTCTGCTCTGGGGCATGTCAGAAACAAGTTGGACGAAAATAATTACGTTTTATAATTTCTCACAGCCCTCGGAGAATGGCGTCAATGATAGAAATGCCTGTTTTTAATTACTTTGTTGTTAAGGTGTTACTAAGCAAATCCCAAGAAATTATGTTTTTCTCTCTCTTTCTTTAAAATAAACAAACTGGATGAAGCAGCATGATTACAGTTATCAGATTTTAATTGGTTATTTCCAGTATCTTGGCCAAGAAACATTCTGAAAACATCTTTCAATTTAGCAGCAAGGATATATTTATTTGTATGCTAAACTGCAAGACATTAAATCACATTCTATTGATGTAAATGTCCACCAAGACTGGAATTAGAATTGGACAAGATAAAACACTGACTCAGGTGAAAACAAGATAGAAAAGAGAAGATAGAAACATGAAATATTGTTCCAAACCTAACGCCAACTTGATCCTGTGACAACCATCTGTATTTCCAGTTTTTTGTTGCTTCGATAAACTTTGCAATGCCAAACTGATACAAATAAATACTAAAACTATCGTTGGCATGGAAAAAATGTATATTTTTTGATGAGTTTTAGAATGATAGTTTTATCAAAGCTAGCTTAAAACCAAAATGTTTAACCTAAAAAAAAATAATTGTATTTTTGTTATTTAAAAATCTGATGTAAAAAGTTAAAAAAAAACAGACTACATCAAGAATGTAGTCTGTTTCTTAGTATTAAAATTGAGCTTGAAATTTAGAATCATAAAAACACTAGACTCGGGCAAACAAGTTTTTACAAAATTTACAACATTTTCAAGTAGTTTCTCTTAAATCTGTTGCTTTTCCACAATTCATTGATGTTTGGACCTGTATAAAACCATTAACAATTATTCAATTATTACATTAGTTTGTGATTATTTCGTAATCAATTAGTTTGATTACTGAAATAACTGATTAATTGATTAACATTATATAATGCCCTAAATGCATTATATAAAATGAAGCTTAAATGCAGCATGTGAATTGAAGAGGTTTTGTAGAAAAGTGAAATAATGGCAGAAGTAATTTCTTGTTTACATCAACCTGGCCCTCGTGTCACAGCGCCACAAACATGCTCATCTTTTTGAGAATCACTGCGATTGACTCCAGGGATAACAAGTATAATTCAGCTACAATTTAGATTTTATTTGTTTAAGAAAGCATGTGTTATGTGTGAGTAACAAAGCAGACCCTTTTGAGTCGGAAGTGAGACAAACGGCCCTGGTCAGGGGATCTAATAGAAACGTGGCTTATGATGAAGACATGTGGAAGTCAATCATCATTTCTGCAGTTTGCGGCTGTATACTTTTATAAAAACTCCATTACTGTGGAGTTGCTGCTAATGTTTAGTTTAGTTCAGTTTATATATCTTAATAGGTGTGGGTAAACAGATGCACTCCTTAAACATGAACACCTGTACATGAAGTGAAGTGATCTTATCAACTTGCTTTAAAACATTGATTATGTGAACTTGTTCTGTTCATCTTCACTGGTCACTGGTCACTGGTCTGTCTGTATGAACCATGTGTGTCATGTAATCATGTCATGTCTGAAGAAGGGCAGTGATGTGACTGAAATTAAACACTTTGGGAGCTCGAAAGTACAGCTGTGCAATATAAACTTTCTTTTTTTGGATGTGCGTGTCTCTTTCTAAAAAAAAAATCCTTTTGGTTTCTCTCAGGACCACTCAGATAACCCACTTGGCGCTGCTGTCACTTTGGCCCACGAGCTCGGACACAACTTTGGGATGAACCACGACACTCCGGAGCGCGGCTGTGGATGTCGAGTCACTGTGGACCGAGGAGGCTGCATCATGACGCCTTCTACTGGGTAAGTCAGCACGTATTGAGTTGACTTTCAGCTCTACTGCTCATGTGCCTGCAGAAAGATGCGCTGTCTGTCTAGTTAGCTGTGGAAACTTCTTTGATTCAAACAACAAATCGAGATGAGAACTAGTTGTTTTGGATCATGTGTGACAGACGTCTGACTCCCGAAGCTTAATACAGTGTTTTTCTCTGCGTTTTTTCATTCACCTGAATGTAACATGTATGAGTCGCGGGGTTGCATTTCATTCACAAATGTTGATTTAGCAGCATAACTTTAGTTTTTGCAATGATAAACTCTTGTAGTTAGCTAACAACAGTGCTGGCTAGTGTTGCTGCTGGAGCTTGTGTCAATCAGCCGCGCCTTTCCTGCATTCCAGTTGCCCCCCATTCTCCCATATTGATAAACAAATAATCCCTCTTTAGTACACTTCTTTATTTCTAGGTTTTCTTTATTACCATTGACAATATTTGGGTTTCCAGGTACCATTTGTGACCTAACTAAGACTAGATTAGATTAAGTTCTACAAATTTTTTGCTCAAAACCAATGAACTGCAGAAAGATAATATTCACATTTATTTATTTATGCATTCAAAAAGAAAACATAGTAAACATATGCCACTAGTAATTTAGGATACTGCGTGAACACAATTCAGAATGAACATTTTGTATATAAGCTATGTTCAAAAAGGAGTGGGAAGAAGTATCATTTCTTTAATCCCACCCCCTTTCCTAATTATAACCTATTTCTAACTTTTTCACTTTCCTGTTACATATCTATAATTATGGTCAACACATTAACATGAGAAAAAAAACATTTATCAACAATTTTCAGTCTCTTCAAAAATCATTAATATAATTTCTTCTTCTTCTCATCATGCTTGAACATTGCTCAATATAGCACTGTGCTACCCTTTTCTCACTAATATAAGCTGTGATTTATTCCATAGTAACCAAGCATTATCCCTTAAAATAAAATATAGTAATGTTAACTCCACTTTCCACTTACAGTAACAGAGTGACTGAGGCTTCTTATTTATACCAAAGTTGCTATTTTTTTCATCTCTATCTCTTTCAAAAGTCTGTATGTACATTGCACTGAGTTTGGCCACAAAAACATGACAACAAACGATATAAGAAGACCAACAAACTAAATGTATTCTTCCCATTTACTGTGACCAATGACTGGAAGTTTATTGCAAAAACAAATATCCATTTTGAAAATCTATTCCAATGTACTGTCATAATTTTTTCTTTCTTCTTTAAATATGATGCTAATTATTGTGAAAGCGTTCTAAATATTATGAATACAGTCTCTGATTTTACCAAGTCGCAATACAATACAAAATTTGCTTTAACCAAAAAGATTTTCAGAGTACTTTATCCCCAACCCTGGTCCTAACCACAGTTTGAGACCCTCTGCTGGTTTTGCCTCTCCCAGTGAGCCGTAGTGAACATGAACTCTTCTGAATCTATAATAGCTGTGAGGGAGTTGCACTGGAGGGCTGTGGTGCTGGTGGGGGGTAAAATGAGCTGCTGCTGAAGCCCGGGGCAGACTGGATCTCTGTGTGGAGCCCAGTGATATGAGACCAGCAATGTGTTTTTAATGAAGCCAAATCCACAGCTGTTCATGTGTGAAAGACAGAATGAAGCCTGGCACGGACTAACTGAGAATCAAAGAAAAATGATTATGATTTGATAGCTTTTAGAGCTACTACTTGAAATGATGTTGTAATCCATGAAATGTTCCCAGAGGTGAGGACTTGGTCTTGCCTTGAATCCAAAGTCAGCGTGTCAGCAGTACCACCCTTGCTTCGTCTTAGATCAGCTCCTCGACGAACGGTGCCATCAAATTAGTTTATTTGTGTGACGCAAATGAAACTAAGAGGCTTTTTGTTTGTTTGTCATTTGTCACTCAACTCACATTAAAGTATTTTTTTTTTATCATTGATTCTGCAGAAACCAGTGATGTTTTTTTAGTTTCTTGTATTATTTTTCCATGTATTTTTTGTCATATGCAGCCATGTTTGTTCTAATTTCTTTTATGTCGTATGTTTTTTCCAGGCAAGACTTGGTCCTGACTTTGACTTAAAGTACATTTGAGTTTTCCTGGCTTTGATTCAACTTGAACCACTTGAGACTTGACTTGGAGCTTTGTGACTTGAGACAACTTGTTGCTTCTACTCAAAAAATAAAGTGTGTGATTGTTTTGTTTTTTGTTTTTTTTTTGTGGCCAGACATTTATTTTAAATGGAATAATTTATAAAAGTCTCTGAAAATGCAGAAATACAAGCTATATTCTGTAATTTGATGTAAAGACTTGAAAAGACTTAAAAGTAAAGGCAGAGCGCTAACCCCGGGCTCACACTGCATCCAGTCCTGTCTTAGTCCAGTCCTCATGCAGAGAATAGCTCACATTCAGTCCGATGCTTCTCCGGTGCTGCTACTTGTGCTCTTTTGAACCCCGCACTTACGTGAGACTTTGCTTTTTTGCCATAATTGATTGTTTTTGAAAGAAAAAGGCTGTGGTGAGCTCTGTGACTGGATAAAATTTGAAACCAAGCCCAAAACAAGCGTCCTCAGACCCTAAATAAAAAAGAAATTTAATATCAATTAATTAAACATTATGCATCAAAGCAAAACGATGGTTAATGATTTTGGGATAACTATTTGATGATTAATAAAGACTCCTAGACATGAAAATATACTAAAAGTCTATATTTCTGATGGTGTGAGCATTCTGGTTTGCTCATGGTTTAAATTAGTTTTAACCATGCCATGCTGTCTTTTTTTCTACTTTTAAACATTTTATCTCTTCAAACTTGTAACACACAGCCATGTGAGTCACTATTTAACTCTTTAGGATGAGACCTGCATAGATTATATTCAAGATACAACCTACATTTAATTGTTACCAGATCCATTTTGCCATATTGGCAAATCTTCAAATCTTTCATTTAATTTGAAGCAAGTTCTGGCAAAAACTTATCATTTTACAGAATTTTAAAGATGATCTCCAAATTGAGTCAATGAAATGAATTCTGAAATAGTTGTAAGATTAAATTTCGTCTTGCCACACACTTTCGTCTTTAGTGTGAGGCCTGAATTACCGATCTTGATAAGCACTTACTCTATTTTCTCCACTGCACTGCAACGAGAGTCTGTCAAACAACTTCATCAAACTGTTTCATAATGTTTAATTTCACTGAAGTGTCTTTTATGAGAAATTCCGATCCCTGCCATCTTATAACAGTTCTATTAAACAAAGGGTGCTGACAGGGATGTCCTGTTTAGAACTTATTGGTTTGGTTTGGCCCGCGCTGCAGTGGTTTGTGGGAGATATAGTCCACTATTTTCACTGGAAACCTCCTTCTCTGTTTTACTTGGACATCAACCACTGAAAACACTACTTTCGAGACACTGTTAAGATCCAGGTTTTTATTTTAAGACATTTTATTATTTGTTAAAGACATCCCTGGTCAAAGTCTGATCCAAAAACAGTAGGTTTGTGGGAAAATGGACTAGAAAAGTGGAAATAAAGGGGTTTTCTTTAGCAGTCTGTTAGCATGTGATACCTCAGGATTCTCTCTCTGCCAGTTAGCACTTTGACACACATGCATTTTTTATATCGGGAAATCTCTTTGCTGCTTCAGATAAATTCTTAATCACCTTTTAAAACAGTATATGTTGAAGCTATCACCTTTAAAACTTCAAAGGAGGTTTAAAGATGCACTGTGTAATTTTCTGATCAAAAATAGTCTTGAATAAAAGCAGTTTTTGTCATTTAGATGTTTTTGATGGACTAAATAATAAATAAAACTTGCGTCTTTACTTTTAGTTGACTTGAGTCACTGTTTTGATGACTTGATTTGATCAAATTCATTAAGATTAGGGACTTGACTTGGACTTGAAGGTCGGTGATGACTTGATGCTTCTCAACAAAATAACGGTGTAATGTCACATTAACAAACTGAAACATGTCTGTCCTTGCTTTTCTATTGTGACCGGAACTTTCTTTAAGAGAAAAAATATATGCAGTTCCAAAATACATGCTGTAATCAGTAATTTGATATAAAGATAGAATAAGACTTGTAACTAAAAGCAAAGAACTTAAACTCAATTTGAAATTTGTTGGGCACTGATTTGGGACTTGTCTCTCTTTTACTTGGGACTTGACTTGGACTTGTCTCTCTTTGACTTGGGCATGACTTGGACTTGTCTTTCTTGGACTTAGGACTTGGACTTGTCTCTCTTTATGGGACTTGAATTGGACTTTTCTCTCTTTGTCCAGGGACTTAGCTTGGAATTGTCTCTCTTTGTCCAGGGACTTGACTTGGACTTGTCTCTCTTTGACTTTGGACTTTTTTCTTTTTGACTTGGAACTTGACTTGGACTTGTCTCTCTTTTACTTGGGACTTGACTTGGCTTTGTCTCTCTTTGATTTGAGACTTTACTTAGACTTGTCTCTCTTTGACTTGGGACTTGACTTGGACTTGTCTCTCTCCGATATTGGACTTGACTCGGACTTGTCTCTCTTTGACTTGGGACTTGACTTGGACTTGTCTCTCTCCGATATTGGACTTGACTCGGACTTGTCTCTCTTTGACTTGGGACTTGACTTGACTTTTCTCTCTTTGACTTGGACTTGACTTGGACTTTTCTCTCTTTGACTTGGGACTTGACTTGGACTTTTCTCTCTTTGTCCAGGGACTTGACTTGGACTTGTTTCTCTCCGATATTGGACTTGACTCTGACTTCTTTCTTTGACTTCGACTTGACTTGGACTTTTCTCTCTTTGTCCAGGGACTTGATTTAGACTTCTCTCTCTTTGACTTTGGACTTTTCTCTCTTCGTCCAGGACTTGACTTGGACTTGTTTCTCTCCGATATTGGACTTGACTCTGACTTCTTTTCTTTGACTTGGGACTTGACCTGGTCTTGTTTTAGATCATTTTTAGCTTCACAATGAACAAAATGTAAATTTACATATTGTATTGTGACATGCCCTGCTGAATTTTAAACTAAATTTTAAACTGGACATTTTCACATTAATCCAAACTACTGTGGGACAAAGCCTTTTTCTTGTGCTTGGGATTTTTCCATTTTTAACACAGACATACAAAAGACAACTAATCCAGCCCACTGCCTCTTATAATAATCCTCTGTGCATGTTATTATTACCACATATTGCGTCTTTTTAGTGCAATTCCGGATTAAGAAATGTACAAAACTGTGCTGTTTAGGAACTCCTTTGTGCTGTTCTAATGTGTTACAGAATTGGCTGGAGGCGTGACTGCATTTCCCAGGAGGCCGTGCAGCGTTAGGGCCACACGCACATACACACACACACACTTGTAGTTGATTCACTCATTTGTTTACGTGGAGCATCGGCTTGTTTTGCTAGGCTTGGGTTCAAGGAGCAATGCGGTTAGACTGAGTACAATTGTGTTTGGTGCAAAGACAGTGTTCAGTGCTTTAGTTTTAACAGAGTGGACTTTTTGTTTGTTGAAGTTGTTTGTGATAAATTTTAGATCTTAGAATAATTTTTGTTACTCAAATTGTCTAAAATCCAGATAATCTCTATATTTTAGTACTGAGATATATTGTCTGTTCCCAAGATTTAGTAGGCACAATGAGCAGGTAAATTAGCCAATCAGGACCTTGCATTCTCTGTTGGTATCAAACAAACATCGGCAGTCGGTAATGCTGCTGTGGGGGAGTAGCCCTTTGTCTATTAAATTGAAAGCAAAACTTTTTACCTCTTTTAAGACATTTTCTGGTAGATTAAGTGTATTTTAGCACAATATATGCATATAGAATCACAAGTGAGTTTAAATAGAGGTTGTTGATGTGGCGTTATGTAAGAAAAGTAAATTGATAGTTCTATAAATGTGAAATATAACAAGCTGCGCCACGATAGCATGTACTGTATCTCTGTTGGATACAGATTTGGACTGTTAGATCTCTTTATTTATCTCCATGTTTTTGTATCTGTTTTTTGCATAGTATCTTTCCTTAAGTTCATATTTGTTGTAGTTGTTGGGCAGTGAGTGCTAAAACTGTTGTTTTCTAATAAAAGTAAATGCTCTATTCACATATGTTTATCCAAAGAGGTTTTTTAGTGGGTGTTCTCTCCTATGCTGACTACATCTATGGTTGCTTTTGTAAAAAAAATAATCTATCAGAAAGGACTGGAAAATTCTCATTGATTTTTGCAAAATCAATGAGAGAGTCACACAACTCTTCATAAGCGTCATGCAAATATGCAAATCTGATTGTGCGATATATCTGGTGACAGGCAAATACTGTAGCAAAACAGTAACAGTACATTTTCTCTTGAAAGTTAAAAAGATAGATTAAATCTAATGAAGAACTACACCCTTAAATGTTAGAAGGATTAGATCTACTCTTTCCAACCTTGTCGTTTAAGCTCAGTCCTAGTCCCAAAGCTAATAATCTTTATTAACCAGAAAATTCACATATAAAACGTTAGCTTGTGAGGTAAGAGAGGATGGTCAGCAAAAGGTTCACAAGCAAAATATAAGTGTCGATGGACATTGAATTACATTAAATTATTGATCGACTACTATGTTGAAGATCTGACGTGTTGAAATGTGTTGGTATGCCGCGCTGACGCCATCTTTTATTTAATGTCAAAAAGCCTCAGGCATCTCTCTCTTTCTCTCTCCCTCTCTATCTCTCTCTCTTCTTGCAAACTAAAATTTTTTTCATATACAACACCAATGAAATATTATTAGATGTAACAAAGGCACATTTAAAGCTCTGTATATGCAAGAACATACGTATATGTCATTTCCACCCTGGTGTCTTGGTCTGCTTTTCGTTACTAGTCGGGCTATCTTCATTTCCTTCTCCTCATCAGTTCTTCGGTGACCTGCTCTCTGTGGTTCACACACACACACAGATAATGAAGCCTGTAGATCATCACAGAGTCGTTTTGGGAGGTCTGAGGTACATGTACACTGTCCCACTGCAGCTGCTCGTGTGTATGTGTGGCCAGAGGAAACAGCACTTCCTCCTGCACAGATTGGTCACGGACAATTGTCACATCCCCCTCTCTCTCTTTCTCTCTGTCCGCTGTGTGGCCACTGTCTCTCTCTTTCATGATTTTATCTCGGAAAGGAAGCAGATCTAAGCACTCGAAAGGAGCAGGAGGGGAAATACCTTCTAGGAATTGAAATATGAGATCCTGTTACTAGTGTGTGGAAGGTGTACCAATTTGCCCATTCAGTGCTTTGCTTGTTTTTCCACTAAAATGTAAATTTACCTGCACAAGAAATGTTTAACCATTATTAAACATGACCAAGTGAACTACTATTATTATCAGCTCTACAACAAGTTAATGAACCTGTAGTTAATTACTACATGGAAAAAAAAAACACTATGCATTACTGGTAAACGACTTTTCTAGCTGCCACTGTATGGTACACTGTGTTGCTCATTGTGTCAGAAACTAATGGATGGTTAGAAAACCCTTGTGCAGTCATGTTAGCACAGCTGAAAACAGTTTAGATGGTCAGAGAAGTTATAAAAGTGGCTTACTTTTAAGCAGGTTGTGAAGTCATATAAACGCTCAAAATGGCCAGAAACTTGACAGACTATTCTTGTTCTTACAATTAATGCTGTTCTATTCATGGAAAGCGCAAATTTGTGACTCCAAACTTTTGAATGATAATAGGTTTTCTGTAAATTAAAGGGGCACTGTGTAAGAAAAATAAATAAATAAAGTGATCCAAGTAATGTCCACGTTTGAACACCAGGGGAGCATTTCCAGTGCATTTTGCCTACCAACCATGCTGACATCTAGCGGCAATATTCACATTCCGGCCGTAATAAAACATTTCAAATACGTATAAATGTATCACAATTGATGTGGATTGGTTAACAGTGCTCTCTTAAGTATTCATGTTGTAAAGAATAAATATGATTTCAATGTTTGTGGACTATAAATGATAATTAAAATTCCTCTCAATCTTACACAGTGCCTCTTTAAGACATTGCCATGTCAAATAGCCTATGTCTAACTTAATTTGGAAAATGAATAATTGACTAAACCAACCTTTGCTTTGGCAAGCTTTAGGTTTAAGAACTAAAATTAAAAGTGTTAGCCTGGCCAACCAGGTGGATTATCTTGCAGTATTTGCATCTGGCCTTCCAGCAGCTCGATTGGTTTGGAGTTTGACCCAACAGGCTAAGGGTTGGTTGCAATGACGACAGAAAGTAGGGCCTGAATCAAACAAAATGAAGATGGCTTCACTTGTAGATGTACATGTTTCTGCTGCGTTTGATTATGTTTTAGCAGAAATACAGTATTTTCTTTTTTAAAGATGAGCGGAGGTGTGTGTTGTTCAGTCCTCCGTGGGCGATTCGTTGCAGTGGTTGCTTAAGCACAAATAAGGTAGGCCGCACACCCAGTCAGCTCCAACGATTTTTTTTAAACATCTCATCTTTTCCTGAAAGCGTTTAGTGAGCAAAGTTCTAGATGAATACTGTGGAAAAACTCAAATCGGAGATCAACACATATCCAGCTAGCGTGAGCCAGGTTAAGAAAGTGTAATAGGGCACAAACGACAGTCATGCTTCATAATATTTTTTTCTTTTAAGATGCTTGTCCAATGAAAGTAGTGTAAAAAGCTTATGTAGCCCACTGTGCAACTCGTCAAAACATTATAATACACCCCAAAATCTTTGGCAAAATGTGCTTTTTAAAGTTGAGCAAACACAAAAATTGTCAAAACCAACCATTAAAAAAAACATTTTCAGTCAGTTCAAGGTAATTTAGGGTGATTTTGACGAGATCCATGAGCTGTGACTGCGCAGTGGAGAGGAAAGACATTGTTTGTGACTTGAAAACATGATGAAATCCACACAGAGCAGTGTTTTTGGTGAAAATTGGCAGCTTTTCTCTGAGGAAAATGATGCGCTGTCCATTGTTAGTGTATTGTCTTGTCAAAGTTGTTGCATCATCTCAGCTCACAATGTTGTTTACACACTTCATCTCAAAAGTGACACTGGAGATAGAGTAAACTGGCATTCTGGTTTGAACATGTTTGAAACGGGGATATTGTTTGAGAAATGGGATTATATGCTAATGTCTCTCGTTTTTATCAAGCTGCTCTAACAACAACAAATGGCAAATCCTTTTATTTTATGCTATATTGACGAACCTATTGGCCAACTCCAAAGTCGCTCCCATTACTAGTTCCGAAAGTGGCTGTTGCTTGAGAGATTTGTGAATGCCTGAACTTTTTCATAGTTTTTGTAGGCCAAAGACAATGGGCCTCATTCATGAAAGTCTCTAAAATCTGTGCGTAACTTCCACTTTAAGAAGCTGCTGTGAAAACTGTGTGATTCACGGCAGGTTCGTAAATACGTCATGTGCAATCATGTAGGAATTAAAAAGTTTGACTGCATTATATAAGGAATGAAATTCTGAAACAGCTGATTTTTTGTTCTTACGAGTGCTCCTGAGTGTTCTTAGGATTTGTTCCTACAGACGAACATTTTCCGTTAAGAACAAATTTTGTGAATGCCAAAAATGTTCGTAAGGAGCCCCAAAGAACAAATTTGTTCGTAAGAACGTGTCATGAAAGAGGCCCACTAGCTTTAATCTTAATGACTTCAAGGTAACTTTCATGAACTGTTATTGCAAGACAATTTGTGAAACTTGACTTGCAAAACCAACATGTAAACATGGAACACAAGGGGTCCTAGGATTGATCCTTGGGGCATGCCACAAGGTCATGTTTTCTACCAACCCTAATCCACTTTGACCTGAAAAATGCTGACCAGTAAGTTGGATATCCTTGCTTTAGTCTTTGTAACATGAGTTTATGATCCGAATGCTGCATTCACCACAGGCTTCTTACTTGGAGTGCAACAAACAATTATTTTGTTAATCAATTAGTTGGCTGATTATTCTTTCAGTCAATCCATTAGTTGTTTAGAATGCAAAAGTATCTTGAATACAAGATTTTTGCAAACTTTGAGCCAAGATAATGTCACTTAAAACATTCTAGATGTAGATTTACAGACAAACTAGTGTTTAGGTTGAAAAACAATTTTCACCACTCATTATAATCTTTGCTGTTTAGACTGAGCATTTTCTCAACTGTTCTGAAAGTAGGATTGTATCCAAAATCAAATTCTAATCAATATTAAAGCTAGTATCAGATCTAGACCCTCAACTGTTTATACTAAAAATTACTTTGAGAGACACAATTTGACATTTGCTGAACAGTTTTAAAACAATCAACTATATATAACAACTAGAAGAACAAAACATACAACCAAAAAAAGTATAATTTTTTGTTGAAAATTTCAATGTATCAAGAATCAAGTACATTTCTTGGTATCAAAATTGTTTTTTAAATAGTATAATAGTACTTTAGAGTTGTGATAACATAGTAACACGATTATTCGATTACTAAATTAGTTGACGATTATTACAATAAAGAATTAGTTGCGATTAATAAATTAACATGTTGAAGCCCTTCTTCCTACTACTATAACAGCAAAGTGGCCTAAACAACTCTTGATATAATAAAGAAATTGCTATAACAATTTATGCTACAGTTGACCTAAGCCTTCTGCACAGTAGAGGAGTTTTGGCCTGATATTAAGTCTGATACATCTTTTAATACAATCGTGGAGGAGTGACCCGAGAAACGATTATTTGTCACTTCACTTGTCATGTCTGTGAGTCACTGTCACTCTGTTACGACTTTTTGTCAGATTTTTCATAAGATCCCAACATGTGCTGGAAGACAACAACATAACAGTCTGGCTTCACTGCCTACTGACAGCAGCTCTTGAAATGTAGTAAATAGTAATGTAATGTGTGCTTTTTTATCTAGAAATCTGTCGTTTGCAGCCTTATCAAGACATAGCAATGGCTTCACCTCATGTCATCCTGCTTATAAAACTGTTAATAAAATCTAACTGACCTTATCACTGATTTAATTTGTGTCAAAGATAAAGATGTCAGCCATCTTTTATGTCTCTTCTCGCTCCTCCAAACTAAATAAAAGACATACGTTCTCGCACAAAGTATCTCTGGTTAATAAATGTTCTTGAGTGGAACATGTTTTGGCAGAAGCGTCATTGGAAAGAAAAGCAGATCTGATTCATGGACTTTGAGTTTTATGGTTCGATATTTGACATAAAGTGTTGAGCAGGATGTTTTGGCTCCACGCTCTCTTTCTCTCTGATCAGAAACACAGACAGACAGACGGCCATGGGACCAGGGAGAGGCTCATCTGGACTCAATCTAAACTAGATCAGTTGGAAATAGACTCTCACTCAAAGAAAGTAAGCCATCAATTGAGTGAAAACCTACTAACTTACAATTAACGGCTACTATTAACACTATTGTTTCATCACCCACAGCAACAAATTAAAGAGCTTATTTAGAAATATTTAAGTGTTTATACCAGTCACCCGTAATAGTTTCTTTTAATAAACATAATAACATAAACATCATAACCTTAACTTTGTTTTATGCTGTATTTTATCTACAAAGCAATTGATGATTTGTTAATGGATGTGAACATTGTAAGGTCATTTTCCAATTGTGTCAGTTATGCTTTTTCAAATAAAGAAGACATAATATGATTTTTCAAACTAGGGAGTATAGGTGCCTCTAAAACTAGTTACCTACCCCAACTCCAGCCCTAAACTTACCCATTTTGGTAACTTGAAGCCTAAACTCAACTTAAAACTGAATTTACTGCTGGAAGATGCACATATAATATCCGACTTACGCCAAAACAATATGCACAACCTCAAATGTGGCATTATTAGTGTCTGTGTAATGTCTGTTGCCTCATGTTTTTGCCCACCCTAACTTGTTTTGTAAATGTGCAAGTGCTTGACAAATGAGGCCTTCATATGTTATGCAAAGTAACTTGTTTACCATTGTTCCCTCATCAAAAACATCTTTGGTGTTGTACTTAACTTTGTTTATGTATGTTTGATGAATCTGTAAGTATTTCTTTTTTGAGTTTTGACTTTTTTAGAGGTTTTGTTCTTGTCTCGGACTTAAGCACATTTGGACTCAGTCTTGTCTTGGTTTCGAGGGTGCTTGGACTTGGTTTTGTCTTGGACTCGATCTTATAGTGGGCATCGAGTCCACATTTTATTACCACCATGCTCTGCTTAACTTGCACCAGGAGCACAGTGACATGTCCCAGTCACAGTTTGCAACTAGCACTGCACAATAAGATTATGTAGACGCTGATAGTTGTATAAAATTGATGGGTCTTGTCTTGTTCTTGACCTTCAGTGGTCTTGGTCTTGGCTCAGTCTTGGGACTCCGTGATCTCAGAAAGGTCTCGGCCTTGATTACTGTGGTCTTGACTACTACACTAAGCTTCACTATAAATTTTTATTTTAAGTCCTATATAAAGGCAGCTGTAACATCAACGCCATTAACAGGTTCTTTTTAGAAAAGGAAATACAGATGTAAGCATACATTAACATATCATCACATTTGGCAAAACACAGAACATGTGGACACTTGATGGTCTTATTAGTTTTGACAGGTTTGGAGAAAAAGAGGTGGCAGACATGAGGAAGGAGAAAGGTGAAAAAAGGGAAGAAATGTATGGTGCAAAGTTAGTCTGAAAGTTATGATATTAAAAATGATATATACAGTATATAAAATGTATCATCATTTGCATGTTAGAGTTAGCTAGGTTTGCTCATATTTTATGTTATTTTAAAAAATCCCCAAATTCTACTTGAATCTGCTGCATGCAAGCATTCAAAAGTACAATTTTGTGGAAGCGAATGACGAGGGAACAACATTGCTAAAAGCTCCTAAGACTCAACTTAGCACATCCTCTTTAAACTATATTTACACACCCTGATTTCAATTACAAATGTGGCCTAATTTTTTCACTTTTATCCAGCTCTATTTAGTCAGTCAGTCATTGCCGAGCTGTGTGTGAACTTTCCCCGGCTCATCACGTGTTTGGTCTTTCATCCTGAGTCCTGCTGACCAATAAGTGTCAAATTAAAGCTCCATTTCGAACATGTGAGCTTCCACTTTACAGCCCATATTTAATTCATATGAGATGTGTTTTATCTATTGTTTTACCTGTGGGCCCTCCTGCCTGCAGCCTGTCAGTGCAGCGGGCCTGTGAGCAGTTCAAAGCCTGCAGGATTTCACAGCACTGCGGTTGTGTTTGTGCAGATCACAGGCTGTGCTAATAGACCTGGTATTTATCAGCACAACTCACAACAAGTTATATTTATCAATGCTTTGCTTAACTTTTAACCGTGCAGTATTTGTGGATTGTTTTACGCAACTGTTGACAAAGTTGTAGATGTCAAATATGAAAGAAACTGTGTCAAAATGTACTCATCATTTAAAATTATACTCTGCTGTTGATTGTATCACAAATGTGCTTACAGCTGCTACATACTGTAGAGCTGTTATTGAACTCAAGTCATTGAACTCAAGTCATTCCCTGCATATCTGAACCCAGTTTGTATTGCAGTAGTCAAGACCGCACTAATACCACAAAGTCTGAAGACTAAGGCAAGATCAACACAACTGATGGACTGTTGTCCATCAAGATCAAAACAAGAACGCCTATGTAATTTGTAGTTATCAGTGTCCTATAACTTGTAATCTCTTGTAATCTTATTGTGCAGTGCTTATTGCAAACTGTCTGGCACAGGTCACCGTGCTCCTGGTGCGAGTTTAGTCAAGCGTAGTGGTAATGAAATCTGGTCTGTTGTCCAAGACAAGCCCGAGTTCAGGACCGAGTCGAAGATAGGACCAAGTCCAAATGTGCTCGAGTCCAAGAAGACCAAGATCACTACAGTACAGTACTGGGACCGTTCTTGAATCCCACTACACTACTGATTTACCACAGAAAATACAGGGCTACTGTTGTACACAGTTGCAAAGAGGCCTCACATTGGGGCTGCACCATTTGTGAAAAATATGTAATTGCAATACTGTATATCTAACCAACATTCCAATTGCGATTCAATTTGTGAGTTATGTTTTAGCACTAACTAAGTTGTAAAGATTTTGAGACATCCAGGCAAAAATTGTATCCAAAAAAAGATTAAAACTACACACAGTTGGACTTACTCATTTCAGAAGGCCACATTTTGCTACCCTCTAGGTGGCTTTCTCAGGGCTTGATTGGTGACTGTGGGTCTTGAGCCATGCAAAGGGTACCCTGTAGTTATATTGACCTGTAGTTACTCAGAAATTCCCTGTTTTCACCTACCACCTATCTCCACCCAGTTGTTTGAACTTGCCATTAGAACATGCAGTGTTCAAAAGTGTCATGTAGCAATTTTCATTCAGTAACTTTTTCTGTTTGTAGGTTTGCTTATAAGTCTTCCAAATAGCATTTTATTAGTTTAGAACATGTTTATATATTAACTGATATTTGGCTTTTTGCAGACGCACCTGGGAATACTTTAAGGCACACTGGTTAAAAAGAATGGATTCACATTTGTTTTGTCCTTGCATTTACTTCTGTCCCTTTATTAAACATGTCTACAGCAGTTTTCCATAGCAGCATTTTACCTTTCCAATACATCTCCCCATTCATTCCTCTAATGTCTTCTTAAACCAGTCAACGACCCTGAACCCTGAGTCACCCCAGGACTTGTATGTTGTGGTTGGGGGTTGAGATTCCCATGAGATCAGCACTTGTCTGAATGGGACGTCCCAATGAGGCCCAGATGTGCCCATGTCTGAACCAAAGCAGGCCTGGCAGCGCTTCAGTGGCCTGCGGGTCTTCAGCTGCTTAATGCCATCCACTGTACTCCATCTGAAGACCTCACATTACTCCTTCTGTCCGGACTGCCACACGGGCTGCACAGAGACTCATTATTTCTGTGCCGGATCTCATAAAAAACAGCAGGAGACAGAGGAGTTCTTATGCTGAGGAAAGAATACAGTGATGAGCATTGCAAGTCACAGTTACAGTTTTTGGCAATTTTCTCTCTGGGAAATTCTTTCTGTTGGTTGTGTTCACGTGAGCCCAAAGCATTCTACAGGTCAATGCTATTTCAATCAGGTGGAGGGTAGCTAAAATAAATATTGTTTAGATTTGTGCTACAAAATGTTAATCCCATTGCAAAGTACAGTACAATTATATTTGTAAGTTCACAAACTCTTGAAAAACCATTTAGACAGACTCTTGATGTAATGACTAATTGCAGCGCAGAATTGTGGTTTGGACGAGAGCAGCTTTCAAATAAACAAATTAAAGATGGTACACTCGAATGTCACTTTCTTAAAAATCAAGCAAATAAAATATAAATTTTTAACTTTTCACTTCAGTCTATATGTTTTGCTCACTTACATAATGCTTTCTGAGCCTCCACAGTGTTCACCACTTAAGTGTTTAACCCATCTCACTCAAATGCACCCGATACACTGGAGCTGCTGAGTATTTGGTTGCGGTACTATCAATAAGTGCTTCAAAATTTTTTGTTGCCCCTTTGTGTACACAGGATTCTTGGGAAGGCAAGTTGCAAAGCGGGACATCCCATATAATGGGCGCGAGTGTGCCGGAAAGAATCCCTGTATGAGAGTCTAATTTTTCTCCGGAGGTTGCAACAGTCTGATGCGACTTTCAAGTCATAATACGAGCATCTCACAGAAATTTACCGGGAATTCATTTGGGCAAATACAGCCCGCTGTGGATTGGAGCTGGTGTCCCGAACCAAACTCCCCTCACAGTCAGTGTACAGGAGGCATCAAGCTTTTCTCACAGCATGCTGGTATGCTAACAGTAAATAGCCACAATGCTAACAACTTTAACAGACAAAGTTTATGAATATTAGTGAAATGGCTTATTTTTATACATAGACAGGACACTGCAGACTAATTTTCACATGAATAACAATCTAACAAGATAGCTGTGCTAGGGAGACATTGATTTTAATTTATTTTGTTGTAAAAAAATAAATAAATAATGGTATAGCGACTAATGACTGTTTTTGGCGTTTGAAAAACTCCACCCACAGTGATTGTGAGATTTTGATTTTGTCCAGCCTGGATTCGAACCCACTCAGCTACTTTGCACAAGATTAATGTTTTCCTGTGTTTCTTACTCAGTTGAATGAACTCGAGCACAGTTGAACGTCTCTTCTCTCTTCCTATTTTTACTTGCAACAACTATATGGACGTACTTCTCCAGTTGTGGGGTTGACGTTTTTGAGAATTTACCTGTGACACCTCAGTAGTAGTTTTTAGATGAATGTACATTTTGAAATACTTGCTTCAATTGCAGTATGTTATCAGTTTTCCCTTGCATCGATGTAAGCGCTGTGAGTGACGGTCTTTTTTTTTACTGCTGTGGCAAGTTCTTTGATTGCCTTGCTCTGGGCCTGATGTAAGTCCTTTGCTTTCCTGACAGCAGTTCACTGTGGTGTTTCTCCCTCTGGAGCTGCACAAGCCAAAAATGACCAGTGAGCAATTATCACAGGTGTACAACAGCTTTCCATTATACTTTTTTTTTTCCTTTTGGGGTTTTATTTCATTACAAATCCACTCCGATGTCTAAAAGCTTTCACCTAGCTCAACCTACAGATCTGGTAACATATATGAGAGCTAAATTGTGAAGGTTTTTGACTTCCACATGTGAAGAAAATCAAAGAGTCTAAAGGAAAATGAGGTCACAGGAGTAAAGTGTGACATATGTGCAGCTGGATCAGAGCTGAGACTGCAATCCATTCAAATACAGAGCCATGGGTCAGAAGGCCTTTCACTGCCAAAAATACATTTAATTTTGTACTGGTTGCTATGTAAGACAGTCAAAATAACTTAAGAGCCATGTTAGTGTTGCTAGAGTTGTTAGCATTGTCATTCTGTATGAAGAAATGATTAGGTAAATCTTTTTTTTTCATCATGGTATCTTTTCTGTCTTTGTGTACACAAACTGAGTCTGATGAAAGTGGAGTTTTTTTATTACATGGGGACGAACGACCATTTATTATCTATCTTTTATATAGGTCAGTGACTTAAAACCTATTTTTAACCATTACTTAAAAGTATGGTTAAAAATATGGTTTAATCTTTCTCTTTTTAGTAAATTGTGTAGTTGACTTTAATCTTAAGAAACTTCCACGCTGTCACTTTAATTCGTCCTCTTCAATTGTGTTTGACATTAGCATCATAAAACATTACGTTATAATGTGCACATTATTGGAAAAATGCTGTACAGAAACTCTATTGAAGTAGACAGCACAGGGACAGTAAGCTGCGTACACACTCCACACTTAGGTATCTCAGAATACGAAATCCCCTTGAACACCCCATGAGGTCTCTATCAAAACTCCCGGGTTGCCCCCTCCCACTGCGCGGACCACCACACTGTACAAAACAACCGGTTTACAGGCAATTTCAGACATTTCTCGTGTCTCAGCTGGAGTTTGACTAATAAAGTACAAGCCATCAGCTGCGTGTCTCCTCCTCGCTTCAGACGGAGCAGTTGTGTTGGTGATAGAGCACGTTTGGAGAGGCTGCGCTGCTCTCGTGCTTAATTGACTTTGTGATTAGCCGTAATTAGCAGTGATTGCATCGCAGAGAAGTGGGGCCATGTCGTGCAGCTTTCATAGACCTGAATTATTTTGAACGTGCTCAGTGACTCATTGATCCGTCAGCTTTTTGTGACACAGTTTATTTATGCATTTTACTGTTTTCTGATCAAAAGCGTTCTTATGAAACAACATTATCCAGCTTACTTGTATTTTCATGTAGTTTTTTCACATAGCTCTCAACCGTTAACTATTATACTGTACACTGGATTGTGCAGTATGTATGATGTGAAGAAAAACCTGAATAGGTACAGCAAAAGAATTTAGGCAAATCAGCCGATAGCTTATCAAAAACAAATACAGTAAATTTTCTTAACAATACATTGAACGCACTCTCATGTTAGAAAATATAACAATATGTGCACTGATTTTACACTAATAGAAACAGTGCAACCAATTTCCGCATACTAATCAATAATAATCGACAAACTAAATGTACAAAATGACACCTCGACATGACAGAATAACACTAGAGGCTGTGCAAAATCAATTTCAACTTCCAACGTATGGAATTGCTAATCGAGTAATCGTGATTATCAGATAACCATACTGTGATTCCCTATTTAAAGAGTTGAAAAGTGATGTAGAAAACACAACTGCATTTGATGGGCGCAAAATATGGTCTGCACTCCCTCTAAGCAAATACCGTAATTTCCGATCTATTGAGCTCACCTGATAATAGGCTGGACCAGCTAATTTAAAAAAGAAAAAGTAAAGTACATTTTTAGGCCGCACTCATCAATTGTAAGTTTATGAGAATCTATTTTGCTGCATTGTTGTACAAAGCCAAAGAGTTCAAAAGCTTTTAAAAAATGTGCAGCTTCTAGTCCAGGAATTAAGGTAATCCTTTGAATAATCATGATTTCAATTATGATTTAAATATTGGTGACTGTTTTTTTCATCATAATCGAGCATCCCTAGCTCCAGTTGGATGTTCTGCCAAATTGCTTGATTATTCAATGCAGGACAACATCAAAACTCAAAACTGGTATACAGTGTCTGTGTTGTTGTGCTGTGCTACAACTGAATACTGTATTTCAGTGTGTCCTTTTATTGTGGTCAGCTTAACCTATAGCAGTGTATTTTTAATGCTGTCTGGATATGCCAAATCTTCTGTTCAGTTTAAATTGCCATACGAAGTTTGCACAGCCTATGAAGTTTGACAGTTCACTTTGTCCTCACATCAACATCATTAAATATTTATGTTTTAAGCTTTGTTTGTTTGTCTCTTCCAACATCTGAGAGAACATAATCACAAAAAACAAAACGTTTAATCAGTCATTTTCTTTCTCTTGCAGATACCCATTCCCCACTGTCTTCAGCAGCTGCAGTAAGAAGGATCTGTCTGCCAGTCTGGAGAAGGGGGTGGGCATGTGCCTCTTCAACATGCCCGAAATCAAGGTCCTCTACGGGGGACAGAAGTGCGGCAACGGCTACGTGGAGGAGGGAGAGGAGTGCGACTGCGGAGAGCCCGAGGTCAGAGTCCAGCACACAGCTCATTAGAGGAACATTTAACTCCAGAAGGCAGCAGTATGAAGCAATATGCAGGGGTTAACCAGGGGCAGGTGGGGGTCCCGGGGGTAATCGGACAGGGGGACTACAGTGGGTGGTGATCGTGTGGCAGGCAGGATTTCAGCAGTTTTCGGCAAAAGCAATCATAGAATCAAATATAGCGGTTTGGGGAAGAAATAATCCTGGAATTGGCCGTGAGATGAAATTGGTTATGGAAGCTAAAAACCTGAGGATATTTACTTATACACCTGTAACAACTTTAGCAATAGAGTTCTTCCTGCATTTCCCTTGTGGAAATTCAGTCACACAACAGATTTAGCCTTTTAAATACCCTGCTTTTCCAGCTCGAGGCCCAATAACCAATTTTTTTAAATTCTTGATATATTTTACTAAAGCCAAGTTTGTGTGCTTCTGTATTACTAAGACAACCTGTTTGCGTAGTAGTAAATAATAAATATATGTACATCATTAACCTAGCTATTCGGATGGATTCTTGGATGGATATTTGTAATTCAGAAGCTCGAGAGAAATCCATCCTGGCGTTCCACCAGTCGATTGGTTTGCAGTCAGAACCACTAGTTTAACGGCCCAATGATATTAAAGCAGGGCAGGTTGAGGGGGTTGTTAGCAAAAATGACACAAAGTAATATCTGGATCAAAACAAAGATGTCAGAGTTTAGCAGAATTCCTTTTTTGAAAAATTAGCAAAGATGTGTCATGTTTGACATTTGTTGTTCTATCCCACGCACACTTAGGATATGTCATTCCATTTCAGTGCTGTGATTGGCTAAGCACAAACTAAGGTAGGCGGGCATTAGTTGACAAGTCGTCCAATAAAAGTATTTCAATAAAACGTCCCACTTTTCCCAAAAGCTTTCAGCGGGGGAAGTTCCAGATGGATAATGTGGAAAAACTCAAGTCGGAGTTCAACACTTACATGTGGTGCAGGTCAGATTAATGCTTCAATAAAAAAGGTACATTCATATCAAACTAATTCCATTAGTCTTATAGTCATTATCTTTTTGAACCAAAGTATTAATTTAGATTTACTGAGAAAAGTAACATGAAGGCAAAACAACATTTCATGAATTAAGAAAATTATTATACACACTGATTTAGAGACGATGGGTGGTCAACTCACAATCTGGGGAAAAATATACAGTATTTTATGCCATAATCTCAACAATAATCGCTTAAGTAGCTGCTTTTCCACGGAAACAAACAGGAGGAGGCCCTCCTCTTGGCAAATAATGCTTTATTTTGTGACTGCTCAGAGTAAGGTTGCAGATTTGTATTATTTTGTTAGTGCCATAAAGACATTACACATAATAAGGTTTTATTAACTTAGTTTGTTAAACTCTACCCTAACTCTAACCCTAAAACAACAACTAAATTGTATGTCACTAAATAAAAAAAGATCATACTAAATTTGAGTATGTTTAACCTCAATAAACAATATTTTTGATAACATTTAACAAAACATTTTACATTGACAAGCCTTTTTTTAACTAAGTGACTAATCAAAAGAAATGATCAAATTATGACCTAAATAAATGTTAATTGCAGCCCTAACTTAAACATTATAGATTTGTGAAAACATGTCATGGTTACTTGTCCGGAATCTTGTAAATACAAGTCTCTAAAATGCTACCAACAGTGTACAACAGCACTGTAGTACATTTTACAGTAGGACATGTTTTCAGTTCTCTCTCCAGCACTGCTCTGCTTCTTTTCTTCCTGTTTATTCTGCGAAACAAGCTCCGATAAGAAATGTGTGCCATAGTTTATCCCTGTGACAGTAGCACCAGCAAACAGAAAAAGAAAATACTTCCTTGTCATCCCCAAAGCTTAGACCACCAAACTCCCATAATCCAAAAAAACACTTATTTTCTGTCACAAACGCGGCTCAGAGATACGAGTAAATGCAAATAGACCGGAGCCATTGTGTTCGCAGTAATACAATTCTCAGAGAGGAGATGTTTGCTGACAGTTTCACATTGTCGAAATGGAGAATTATTCAAATCAACCTGCATATGCGCTCGTTTCTTACAGTTTAAAACCAGTTAGTCACAGTTGTGGTGGAAGATGTGGGAGAAACAGGGTTAGGAAATATGAAAACACGGCATTTTGGGAGATTTCTGAGGTAAATTATGCAACAATGGTGAGAAAACGTGCTGTGAATGTATCTGTTTATGGTAGGGTTTGCAATTAAAGCCAACAAGTGTGTAATTAGTCTTGAGAAGAAATAAAGTGTGTGATTTTTTTCAACTGAGACTTTGCCATTCAGACTGGTTTTTTAAAATAACACAGTAAAGACAATACTTTTTGCCATTGTAACACTTTCCCTATTAATGACGTCTATTTCCGTCATAAATGTTTTTATATGCGACAATGTTTACGTGATCAGCTGCTCCTGTAAACCGACTTTCTTTTCAAACAGAATACAGAGAAAATATCTTGAACTAAAAACATTGTTGAGTAAGTTTAGAGCAGATATTTGATCTTTAAAATGTAGAAAAGACGATCGTACTGGACTAAGACTTAGCGATGCAGCGAGTCTAGAAACTTCCTCTTCTGTGAGTGATCCAAAAGTATTCAGAGGAAGTCAAACTACTGGATTTCTTCATGTTGGAGAGTTGAATATAATCTGTGCCCCATGAAAGAGGCTGAATCTATAGAATCTGCATCATAAAGTAGAAAACTGCTGTGCTGGATTATCATTCATAACACAGCTTTTGTATGTTTAAAGATGAAAAAGACACTTGTCCTCATTGTTTTAATCATATAAACCTTGCCTTTTTTAGCTTAAAGACATTATTTATTGTAGTGGTTCATATTCTTTCACTAAAAAGTAGGACAGATGAAAATAACTCTGACATCAAGTTTAATTTAGAAAAAGGACTTTCTCTCAAAAATGTCTCGTCAAATGCTGAAAATGAGTGAAAACAAGGAATTCCAAATGCTTATGAAAATAGAACGGATTTATGTTGAATAACAATTTCTTCTTTTTTATTTAGTTTTTTATTGAAAGTAGACACTTTTCTCATTTGATGAACAACATGTCATGATTCCAGTTGCACAAAGTTTTTTGTGGAGCTGTCAATGATGATTAAAACAACGAGGACAAGTGTCTTTATCATCTTTAGACGACAAAATCTTTGTTACAGACGAGAAGCAGCACAGCCCTTTTCACTTTCTGATGCAGATTCTATAGATTTAGCCTTTTTCATGGGGCATAGATTATATTTAATCCTCCAAACATGAAGAAATACAGTAGTTTTACTTTGACACTTTTGGATTGTTCTCAGAAGAGGACGTTTAGTTTTTCCTCCTCTAGACTCGCTGCATGTGCTGTTCTCCCCAGAGGCTTCCAGTACGATTGTCTTTTCTTCATTTTAAAGATCAAATATCTGCTTTAAACTTACTCAGAATTATTTTAGTTCGAGATGTTTTTCCTGTAAGCTGTTTAAAAAGAAAGCCGGCCTCCAGAAGAAACTGATCACGTAAAACACAGCCGACTGTGCTGCCTTATTGTCAACAAAAGAGCACATTTCCCGATCCTGTCACTTTCTCTGGGTCTTTGTACTCACAAACTATACTGCTATCTGCTGGTGAATCTGTGAAACTGCATCATGTATTTGACTGCAGGTGAAGTTAGCACATTTATCAGAGAGGGTGCATATAGAATAAAAGGCCCATGACTGAAATAAATGTCATTGGCAGGCTACGGTTGGTCGCGCAATGACAAATACTTCTCTTTAACTTTAGCTCTGCCACCTTTATCATACAGCAAAACATTAGAGACAGAGCAAAAGCAGAATTATTGAGTTTTTGAGTCAAGTGAGGTCAACTTCTTCATCATATCTTTTGTATTTTTAATTGAGATTTGGCCTGAATCACCTTGTCGCTCAAAAACATTCCTAAAATCCAGCCTTACGAGCGGAGCCAGCAGCGACTACAAAGCTTCACACAAAACACTGCCAACTCCCTCACAGAGCACCTCGGCCTCATTAAAAGTGTTCTCGTCATAATCACCGGTCACGCCTTTTAGCTCCTCTCCTCCTGTGCCCCGCGGGATCATGGGAAAAGCCCTTATAATGGCTCCAGGCTTTTCTCCGGCAACGGCTGCTCTGTCCATCTACAGTGTGGTCTCAGATAATGGAGAGAGAACACAGAGGAGGACCCCAGGGTGATCTGAGACACTGTTTCATGACAACAGTATAGTGTGTACAGAAATATATATGTACTGTGCATTATATATACTGTATGTGCCCACATCACTCAGCTCTGTGGGGTTTATTTTCTTCAGCCATGTAGGATTTTGCAAGTATTTTTTGGTTGAATGTATAGCTATGTCTAAGAAGAAGAAATGTTAAAAGTTTTTCGTAGCAGTGCTAAAGCTGTGTATTGTCAAGAGTCACAACGCAACACATAACACAACATGTATACGATTACATATATTGATACTGTTTCCTCAATATAATGTGTATCAAAATATGTTTAAAGAAATGAACTACAAGTCTGCCAAAAGGGTATTTTTATTATGTTGCTGAAGAAAATTACTTGAAATTTTATATTTTTTGTTACCAGAGCACACCTGATTTATTAATAATTTAACTTTTCAGCTTAGTGACATTAGTCTTGCATTACATAAATCCAAACTACTAATCCAAAAAAGAAAATCTAAAACCTTTGCTAATCTTATCCTGGATGACAGAGGGAGGTCAGAGAATGTTTAGTGTTTAACTTTATAATTTTACAAAAATAATACGATACTGTTATTGGACATTGATCTGTGGCGAATTCCAGCATACATTTAGCTAAAATCAGAAGGCAGATAACATGCGGGGAGTCATTCTGAATCAATTCACGGACTAAAAACAACACAAAACTGTATGCATTTGCAGCGGACTAAAATTATAGATAAAATGTGCATAGATTTAAGCTAATCTGATGTATAAGATTTGCTTGCAGGCCAGATCTTTGCCACTAAGGAACCTTTTACTATTTAAAAAACAGAGAAATATAACATACAGTATGCAACTCTCAATATTGAGGGAAAGTATGTGTACAAATGTACCTTAATCCATGGACCCACGGTGGCTGAAACCGGTTCAAACTGTTTCAAAAGCAACAGTCTTCAAAAACAGACGAGCTTGTTTTCTCATTGATCACGTCTAGAGTAACGTCACAACGTAAACTGCACTCAAATTGTTTGGGATGATTGAAATCATACTTATCTTTTTGACTCAACCTATAACAGAAACTAGTTGGAAAAAAAGTTCATATTTGTCCTATTTTTTAAGCTACATTTTTAAAGGTAACTTTTTAAAAGGTTTTGATTTATCTTCCATCAAAAGTTGTCTGCTCTTTGGACTGTTCAGGCTTACAGTGTAGATCAGGTTATGAGTTTGTTGCCATAGAGATCTGCCTCAATAGAAAGTGATAGAAAGTGATCCAGTTTTGTAGGACCGCCAGACTAGGTTTAACCCAGAACTTACCCCGCTAAACCCTAAACCTAGTTTCGTGGTATAGGGCTCTGTTTATTAAAAAATAAATATACACCGTTTATATTTCTGTTCTGTTTTTGTGTACAGAAATAGGAAGTAGGAAGATGTAAGCCCAATCAGAGTAGGGTTTCATAGTGACTTTTTCCCTCAAATAAACTTTTACATTTGACTTGGACTTGAGGCCTTTTTGATCCCACTTAGTTAGATTAAAACTCGGACTAAATTAGACCTAAATGCATGGTTTAAAATGAGGCTAAATCCTTTTGTTGATAATGCAGTTCTACAGGATTCTTAGCCATAAAAAGGACCAAAACATACATTTGGTTTATGTACCAGAGTTTGTGAAACACTGCAGTAGCACATTTCAGGCAAGACCTCAAGCATGTTCTGTTGAAGTGTTCTCTTTTACAAAACATGTTGTTGAAAATCAGGAGTGTTTTTGCATCCATTTGGATTTATTTCTGTGGCACAGGAGCCATTCTTGTCTGGTGTAAATCAGACAGAAACAGCTGCTCAGTGTGTTTGTTCTGTGTTTTCTATCAAGACCTGGTTCTGCTTGATAACATACATTTGTGTTATTGGTTGTATTTGATTTTTTTTCTCTCCTCTCTCTCTTTTTCTACCTCTCTCTCCTCCTCTCTATCTCTTTGCTCTTGCTCTTTGTCTCTCTCTCTTTCTTTCTCTCTCAGCCAGTCTCTCATTGTTTGTCCTTTTACTTGATCAGTCTCTCGTTGTCTGTCCACCTCTCTCCCTTATCTTTCTCTGCCTCTCTTTGGCCAGTGCCTGCTGTTTGCTCTTTACCCCTCTCCCTCTCTCTCTCTCTCTCTCTCTCACTCTCTCTCGATTAGTTTCTTGCTCTTTCTTTCTTCCTTTCTCTCTCTTTCTTTTTCACCTCTTATCTCTCATTCTCTCTCTCCCTTTCTCATCAGCCCCTCTCCCTCTCTCTCTCTTTCTCACCCTCCCTCTCTCTCTCTCTCTCTCTCTCTCTCTCTCTCTCTCTCATGTGTATAATGGTGTTTCCTCCTCTCTTTTCAGGAGTGCTTGAATCCCTGTTGTAATGCCACCACCTGTACTCTTAAAGGAGACGCTGTGTGTGCACATGACAGTGCTGCCACGACTGTCAGTACAAAACCACCTCATTATACAACTCCAATGTACAGACTATCACACTATTTTGAGTTGTTTTCATGAACTAAAGTTTATAACCCAAAAAGTAATCATAATCATGAGTTAAAATATCTGAGATTATGTTTTGAAAAAAAGAAAAAAAAAAAAAATCAATTTATTTCAGTTTTCTTTTTATTATGCATTCTAATCATAATCTTACAGTGCATAGTTTGTAAGGCTGCTTTTTATGATAATTTGTAAAGTTGTTTTGGGTAAAAAAAATCATAGTAAATGGGTTACAATATCTAAATTATCATTGGAGGTATAATATTTCTATAGTATATTTCTTTCATTAATTTTTTATTCATTGTAAGTAGACATAAAAGTATTTGTGGGACTGCTCATTTATTATATATTGTCAATAATTTTGTTGTTTTGGACAATTAAAATCCTTAAACTTTACTTTCTACTGTCAAAGTTAACTATAAGAGAAAAATACTTATTTTTCTATTTTTAAGACATTGTAGACTTAATGCATTTTATATTAATATGGTGATAGTTTTTTTCTATTCACAGCATTTTTGCAATTGATTGAACAGTATTCATATTTGAAACAGGAATTGACAGTTTTTTTGTTTTGCTTTAGAATCAATATAACAATTACAATCAACAAAATATTTGATTAGTCACATTTAGCTGGTTCTATTGTTGCAACTCAAGATAAAGTCCAGATTTTTTTCTTCCCAGGGGAGTTTGTGAGCTTGTAAATGTAACATAAATGTTTGTGTTGACAGTTGAAGCGAGCCGGTACTCCGTGTCGAGAGTCCAGTAACTCCTGTGACCTGCCTGAGTTCTGCACCGGGACAAGTCCTCACTGTCCCGCCAACGTTTACCTCCACGACGGACACGCCTGCCTCAGTGTGGACGGATACTGTTACAACGGGATCTGCCAAACCCACGAGCAGCAGTGCATCACGCTCTGGGGACAAGGTCAGGGACTAAGACATTTATGATGAGGAGGACATGTTACGCTAAAGCCCAGAACACAATTTAGGATAGGCTGTTTAATTTTAAACATGGGCTGCTGATTTTCACACTGCAATCATGATTTAGGTTTGACAATGTTCTCTTATAAATCCTTCGATATGACATGTAATCATTTTTAATTGCAATTACGGCTTATAAACTACAAACAACAACGTGAAACTGGAGAGGACCACCAATCAGACGGCAGCATTTATCTTATACTTTTATTAGAAAACACAAAATTACAAATTTACAACTAGAAAAGTTAGTTACCCCAACTTTAACCTAAGCTGTTTCTGGCCAGGCTGGCTTCACTTAGCGCCTCCACTCAATTTCATTTCACTCCAGCTATAGGCCATGTATCACAGAACTGCAGACAGTTCTCAAAAATCAGGAAGGACCAGTCAAAACCAAATGAACAAAGACACTGATGTGCTTGAGGACAGCGATTGGTTAAAACTTAAAAAGTTCCCGCCTACAAAGTGAATTTAAACTGGTTGATTCATCAGGCTAAGCAATGGCTAAACACAGGCTAAAAATCGAATACTACATAGATGAGCAAAATCTATATGGTATTTGAGAAAGTCTGCAGAACCGAAAAGGTGTGAGCAAACAATGCTAGTGCACCTAGTTTTAGCTGTTTCCTGTTTAAATTCCATAGGGTAATATAGTAATGGTGTTTTAAAAAGAGACATGGTCCTGCATCAGGTCTGCTTCTGCATGATCCAGGATACATAATGTGAAATTACTTAAACATTTTTCTAATTGTTTATATCAATAACTGTTTGTATTTCTTTTAAATTAGAAAACGGTCTTTCTGGAACATGTTTTAAGCATAAAGAACGTGATAATTATGAAACCATGTGTGCCACTTTGTGCAGGAAGATTTTTTGTTTCTAAAAATCTTTAACTTTATTGCTGGAATGTGGAGCGTGCAGGGGTTGTGAGCATGTTACAATCAGTGCCAACTGGTTTTCCATAAACAGGTTAACGGCTCCTCTATAGATCTGCCCGGGTTTACATGTTTACAACTAAGTTGAATAAGACTAGGTTAGTTATCTGGTTTTCTTGCCTGCATGTAAACTTCCTGACTAGACCTATTCACTTTTTGTTCTACAACAAAAAAAAAGTTATTTAAACAATATTAATTTTTAGCTGTTCTCCATCTGTATTCAATATTATTGGTCTATGTAATGTTATCATGTTATGTGAATGTAGCCTATTGCACATTTATCCTGTAGTGTTCTTCTGTTCTTCTTCAGATAGATTTAAAATACCTCTTACTGCTTATTTTTGATCTTTATTTAGTTCCTCTTTCAAGAGCTAACTTATTTTTAGACTATGAGTGATGTCAAAATGACTATTATGTGTAAAGCAAAGCAAATGGTTTCTGCTCTGAACAACTCTCATATATAAGTGGCTCTCAAGATAAACATTTTCCTGTATAATCTCATACTGTTCACTTCAACCAATTATTATCATCTTCAAGAACGACAACCACCAATTTATAGATGCGTTTAAAAACACATTAGATTTTACTTCTGCAGAAAACAAAGAGAGAACTTCTGCTTTAATGGGATTTATTCACACTGACTGGTCTAATGCTGTCCAGATTTCTAATGTCTTAAATGTGTTTGTGTCAGGGGCCAAAGCAGCTCCGGGCATCTGCTTCGAGAGAGTGAACTCAGCTGGAGACCCTTATGGCAACTGTGGCAAAGACAACAAAGGGCTGTTTGCCAAATGTGAGCCGCGGTAAGAGCTTATCCATGCTTGTTGATTTAGCCAATCTGTCTCTTGATCTGAAGTAAAAGACTACTTCTTCTGCACGGCTTCAGATAGTTCCACTTTTACACTTTATCAACTAAATGTTTGCTCTTGTTTTGTTTGTCCACAGCGATGCAAAGTGTGGTAAGATCCAGTGTCAGGGCGGAGCGAACCGGCCCGTCATCGGCACGAATGCGGTTTCCATAGAGACCAACATCCCGCAGCAGGAGGGCGGCCGGATCCTGTGCAGAGGGACTCATGTGTATTTAGGAGACGACATGCCCGACCCTGGACTGGTGCTGACCGGGACCAAGTGTGCAAACGGCATGGTAAGAATCACAGCAGGACTTCAGAATGATAAAATATTCTCTTTTGATATGTGCCACGTCCTTAAAATGTCTGCTATGACAAGAAGATAAAGTATATGAATCAGAAAACAGAAAAATATATTGTTATTAATTTGTATAGAAACGTGTAATGTATACCTTCTCATGGATGTTTGTGTTTTTGTAGATTTACTTGTACTATCTTCGAAGTATTGCAAATATATATGTTTCTTGTTTGCAAGGATAATTCTGGGACACCTTAGACGTGATTGGTCCTTTTTTTTTGTTTTTTGGTTTAAATCTTCTTTAGACCTCACCTGGTGTTGGCTTAATGCTGGTTACTCTTGGTTTAGACTTGGCTAGTACTGGTCTAGTCTATTTTTATTTCTGGTTCAGAGCTTATTTGGAAATTTTGTAGAACCTTACAGTGGATACAGTGGATAATTTGTACAGCAGCAAAAACTTTGGCAAAAGTGGTGACGTGTTGTGTAGCTACCCGTCTCAGAGGCCGTGGCTCTACGAAATACTGGTTCTCCGGAAAATTAAGTTGAATTGCAGTGCAGCTCTTAGAGAAACATCTCCAGATCTTCTTGCTAGACTTCGTAAAGATTTCTGTAGTCGAAGGATATTCTGCATGTTTTGGATTAGAGGTGGAAGATGAACTGCTCATAACATAACAGTTGTGTAGAAGTACTTTTATGCAAGTGCAAATTTCTAGTTTGCTTTCGAAAGTAAGTTGAGGGGTAGAGTCTAAGTCTAATGACAAAGGATATTATAAAAGAAAGATAAACAAACCTACTCGATACACTAATATAAGCATGGGACACTCACCTGGCTCACTCCAGATGGATCTGTGTTGAACTCTGATTTGAGTTCTTCCACAGTATCCATCTAGAACTTTACGCACAGAAAGTGTTTGGGAAAAGGTGGGACGTTTAATGAAGTACATCAAGCTGATTGGGTGTGTGACTGACCTTATTTGTGCTTCACCAATCATCATTGAATCGTAATGGCATGTCCAATGTCCGCGTGGATAAAAAAAGTCCCACACACACCTCTCTGCTCTTCTTTCAAAAATAAAATACTCTGTATATCTGCTAAAACAGAATTAAACGCAGCAGAAACGTGCATCCACTGTGATCTTTGTTTTGACTTCCTGTCATCATTGAAACCCAACCCTCCTCAACCCGTTCTGCTGCAATGTGACTGGGCCGTTAACGCGCTGAGTCAGACTCAAAACCAATCGAGCCACTAAAAGCCCACATGGATCATCTCGAGTTTGTGAATTCACAAATATCACGAGATAATCCGTCTGGCTGCCCAGGCTAATGGCACGCTGTTGTCTTTTTGTCTTTATACTAAAAACAGAGCAGAAGGTATTTCTGTGAGTCAGATGTTTTTTTGAGGTTCAGAGCCAGAGAATGTACTAATAAGTCAGATATTGCATAGAATGTTTCTTTTAACAAAACATAATATGAAATGTAATTTATTTTAGTTGAAGCTCTAGCTGTTGTTTGTGGTTTGCCAGTCTTTAGTGGTTTGACCATTTTTAAGCTTTTTCACACATTCCTCAGCATTTTTTTACTGTGTGGTTTAAGATGGGCTGAAATCATGTGGTTTTTCTTCTTAAAATAGACACATTTACAAAAAACCTAAATAGGTCCTGTTAATTCTTAGACATTTAAGCTATAATTGCCTGTTTCTAATTGCTAAAATTCCAATATGTGCCTCAAAACAATAAAAAGATAGATAGAAAACATTTTCATGGCAAAGTTTCAACCAACCAAATCTTGCTTTTCTCATTTAAAGTTTGTTCGACAATGTAACACTTGAGTTAATTGGTGGTAATGGTCTGTTTAAGTGGCACTGAACACTTAACTTTACCATTTCCTGTCTACAATTTAAGATAAATAGCTTGAATACCAAACATTTATGACTTTTCTTCTCTTCTCTATTGTAAAACTGTGTGAACCGAAAGAGAATAATCAAACGTGCGCAGATGCAGGAGATAAATGGAAAATGTGATGAGTGTAGACAGTTCTGGAAACATATTGTTGGGTGTTTCTTAAAGTCATTCCTGCAAGTTCATTCTCTCACGAACTGAATTGTCCAGGCAGTGTTTTGTCCCGCCATAAATGTTGAAGCAATAGATTATTTTTATTCCATTTGACTTTAGTTTGATGCATTTCACAGTACATTTTTAAATAAAATATGAGAATACCGGCTGCTTTCTGTCTGCGTTTTTTTAAACATATTTATTTATCTTTCTCACAGATGTGCCTGAATCGCCAGTGTCAGAACGTGAGTGTTTTCGGGGTTCATCAGTGCGCCTCCAAATGCAGCGGCCGAGGGGTGAGTTGTACAAAACCTTTTACTAAATCAACTGTGTCTTGCTACTAACTGTGTGTGGTGTTTAAATAACATTATCAGCTGTTCTATATCATTTTTTTCTCCTGCAATTCTAATGCAAACTTGGCAAATTTTGCAGCTTTCAGGTCAAATTAGTCCTAATCTGACTGCACACTGATTGCTAAGTGTGTCTGATTATAAGCACCTGCTGCAGATATCTGTTCTGACCATCACACTGCCCCCCTCCTCTTTTGCTCCGTTAGTCAGCTCTGTATGAAATGTGCTTTTCTTATCCTTTCCAATGCAGGCATGACAAACGGACAAATTTCGTACAAATTAAATCGAACCTCAAGACATCTATTTAGACTGAAAAACCCAAGTAGTCAAAAGTAAAACGCTTGATATTGACATACAGTAAATTATCAACCCAGTGCATCACTTTTATTTTAATGAACTGAACACACCTTATCCATAAAGTTTATTAGAACATTGTAATTTTCTTAAATTGCCTTTTCTTTCTTGAGGATTGTCAATATCATCCCCTAAAGTAGCTCCAACACAATTTTGACTAGATTTTGAAGGTTTTTAAGAATTTGTTAGTATCTAATTAATTCATTTATTTTAGGTGCACCATGTAACTTTTTGACCAATAATAGACTTGAAGAAAAGCATAATTTTGTCATCTAGATTTATTTGACGTGGTAATTAAACTATAAAAATCTGTCTTGTTTGAGAGGGTTTGCATAGCCACAAAAGGGACTGTTTTTGGCCAATAGGAATGCCTCCTCCTGGTTGTTTCCCTAGAAAACCAGTTCCTTTAGCCATAGTTTTTCACGTATGGCATAAAATGTATTTATCTCTATTCAAGTATATTTTAACTTTCTACTTCTACTGAATTGTGTAGTTGACTTTTCATCTCCAGAAAGTTACATGGAGCACCATTAAAGTTTTGAAAAGGTGCCAGTTTTCAAATATAGTGTGTTCAAAGACTAAGTAAGATATTTAAAATCCTCTCTGCAAAAGTTTTTATATGTAATGTGTTAACAAAGTGAATTAATTGGTTTAGACTTGACTGTGTCCATTTTTCTGATTTTACTGACCCTTTTATGTACCTTATTGCCTTATTTATACTATGTGAAAAACATGTAATACATATTTTTCTTACTACATCAGAAGTTTCACATTGATACTCATAAACATTATTTTTTTCCTTTTCCCTTGCAGTGTCTTATCTTAAAAAGAGTTCAATGCATTACTTAGTTCTGTTTGTACAAGTTCTTCAGGAAGCCAGAAGTCCAGCAGAAATTGGTCTTAGATAGTTTGGACAAACTTAATATAAATAATTCTGTTTACCTTGTATCAGAAACTTCCCATTTGTCAACACAAGACCCTCATTCTGGCCTTAATATGTCCAAATGCCCATACGCTCCGTGCGACGCCATTACAGCCCTGAGCTATCAATCATCCTGCCCTCTGCACAGCTCAATCAATTAACTGTAACGGCTTCATTTATGTCCCGCCTTAAACACCATTCATCATCCTCACTCGCGCTTGTCCTTGTCCCAAAAACCCGTCTCTAAAGATCTAAAGGCCACATCAGAGAAGACCAGAGCGGGATACCGGGGTCTGACTTTTGAGTGCTGAAGCGAGAAGATTGGATTTTCTCTCAAATGTCAAACGTCAAATCCATATGGGAGGTCCGTCCTGACTTGAGTTATGTGAGATTCTGATCTCAGCTGGATATTCTCAATGGGTTTACAGTCATTTCACTACAGTTGACTGCCACTGTTTCTGACTGTGTGGTTACTAAAGGTTTGACTGATTTAGTTTGGTCTTAAGTCATTCACGTGGATTTTTGTGAACGTACGAAAATCAGATAAGAGTCAGCAATATTATGGCTCTGTCTACTGTCTTATCGATAAAAGATCGACCGATATGGGTTTTTTCTTTGGCCGATACTGATATTTAAATTTGTCAGCCATGCCAATTTCTTAGTCCAAGTTTTTAATTTTAGTTTTAAAAGCATAGCTAATGACTCTTATAGTATTTTTGCCCAAGAAACAATAATTTCACACACAGTCATAGAACAAGAATAAAAGTTAAAGACATACTGTATACATGATAAAATCAAAACTGCAGACTTAGGACTTCTTTAATCTCTTTCCATTTCTATAATTTCTCTCAAAACCAACTCAGAACTCAACTGATCACTGTGAGTGTAGCTTCCCACAGAAAAACTTCCCAAACAACTGTCTGATCAGATATTGGCCAAAACTGAGTACGAGCCAGGTGCATAAAAAAAAAAAAAAAAAAATATGCCCCCAAAAATGATGGCTGGTCATATATTGGTCTCTCTCTATTATCGATAAGATACCTTGACGATTCCTTATTGATTTCTTTTGATCTAGCTTTTTATTCATTTATTTAAGTAATTTTAAGCAAGAATTGTCACGTCAGGAATTGAGTTACAGCGCCATCTACTGGCTGGTAGGTAAAAAAAATCTAACCATTCATGCTAATGCTACAGAAATCACAATCTGGAGAATTCAGAACAGGGTTTTCTGAGGCTCAGAAGAGAAAGAAAAGTGTCTCATAGACTTAAGTCCAGCTGTGTTTCTGATGAGGAAGTGATGCTAAACAAGAATAAAAACTCATGATGTTAATTTGTTGATGTTTACATGTGTTGTTTGGTTCTCGAGAGGATTATCCAATCAGAAAGCAAAATCAGCCTCATGTGACTCTCATTTGGTTGCCTGAAGCTGAGTCAAGAACTTGTTTGACTTTGAACGGATGTTGCACCATGACACAGAGACAACCGTCTGTGATGGCTCATGCACTTGTTTCCAAACAGTTCTCATACATTTCTGCTCACTCTGCAATTGAAACTGACCCAATGCTGAATCAGAAGAGTATGTGTATTTGTTGTACTTTTTAAACCACTAGTTGTGCATCTTATGGTCAAGAATGAAGTCTTTAATTTGTATTCATACTAAGACTAATGAAAAAACATTATACTTGACCCTCTGCACACCATGTCTAAGAAGCATATGATTTCCTAAAAGCATTTCTCTCGCTCCTGTGTCTTTCTGAGCACAATTGAATCAAGCTGTAGCGTTGGTAAACCTCCCTCACCTGTTCTTTATTACACTACTGGAAACTCCTCTTTTATTCTCCCTTTTCTCTGCGAGATATGAAGACTGTAAAAACGTTTAAAATGTCTCCGAGCGAAAAACCTTGCATCGTTCTTCTGTTCTGAGTAATTCAAACAATGCTTTTCTTCCATGTGGAGCCGCTCTCTGCTGAATCGACCGCTAAAGTGTAACATCTGGCTGCAGCTTGCTCTGTTGACTTAATGTGGAAAGGAAATTAGCACCGCAATTAGGTGATCAATTGTTTATGTATGCATTTATTAAGCGAAAGTGCGGGCTCATTAGTTTGCCCGAGCTTCCACTTCTGCACTATTTACCAGACCTGAGTGATCATGAGTTTATTATGGGCCATTGGTCAAACAAGAGAAGCTATTTAGACTGTTTATTTTAGCAACTATTTTGGTTCTGGTGTTTTGCTAACTTTTCCAGATCTATTAAAAGTGATCTATTGTTTTTTTACCATGTGTTTATGAAGAAACTGCAATTTATGTAGATCTGTAGTTCACATTTGATTTGTTATGTTTTGTTATAAGCACAAAAGTAATCTTGGAAGCTTGGAAATAGATGGGTAAATTGACTTGTTCAAAACTGCCGAACTTATAAACCCCGCCTCTTCACTGTTAAAAAACAAAACAAAAACTTTAATAAACAACATATTTTAAATAAATATATATTTGTTGTGACAAAAATGACCATTTTGAGCCTTACATGCTTTACTCAGAATTTGAGTGATCACAAGTAAATACAGACAAGTGGGCAGGGATAGGTGGCAGGTGAAAACAGAGATTTTCTAAGCACCAGGGGACAATACAAGAATGCTCAAACATGCAAGAATCAATCCAAATACAAATGGGAGTAAACAACTGATAACTGTTTGGACATGGTTTTAAACTCAGAAAAGGAGCCCTTTAAACTGCTAACATTCTTTAATACGTTTTTCCAAAAGTAATATTTTGCTATGTTACCTTTGCCTTGCATTTAGTTAAAGATACACCATGTAAATTTTTAGCCAACAATGATTTTATTTATTTACATTTTTCATGTAAATTCTAATAAAATAGCATAATGACAAGAAAAGAAATGTGATGGATGGTTACCAAAAAACCTTCAGGGGCTTGAAAGTGGCACCACCACAAATGCATATGCTCAATACAATATAAATATCAATCAAAACTTAAGATTTACATTATTGAATAAAAACATTCTTTGTTTACTTGGACGTTTTGGTTGGACAAAAATGTGTTTCTTTACTCTCAGGAGGCTTGCATCTGCCTAAAATCAAGTGCTTTGTTTCTATAGAAAATCTTGCTTCTTTGTCATAATATTCTACAGTGTGGCATAAAGCTAATGTATACTGATGAAGAATGCCCCAGACTCTTGTTTTAACTTGTTATTTCAATAGGTTTATGCATTTGAATTTTCAACCAAAGAAAGTTACACAGTGTCACGTTGAGTTAAAATGTATGAAAATGCAATATATGATAAGATAAGACAACCATTAATTGTTCCACAGTGGAGAGATTGTATGACTGATGTTTCAATTCAATTCTGCTGTTGGATTCAATCCACAAATGTCCCTCTATGACTGTGTTGTAATTTTTGTGCAGCTAGAAAATGTTTGTTTTGTTGTCCTTTTGATTAGAAAAAAATGGCAAAACAGACAAGATCAATAGTCCATAAGAATGTTTAGCTGAAATAATAAAGTATTTGATGAATGTCTGTTTCAGGTTTGCAACAACAACAAGAATTGTCACTGTGAAGCGCACTGGGCTCCTCCGTTCTGTGATAAAGCTGGATTTGGAGGCAGTGTGGACAGTGGACCCATCAGACTCGCAGGTAACGAAATACTACTATGACGACATTCAGAGCAAATCTTCTGCTACACACAAGAACTAAGTTCTGACTATGAATGATTATTGGTACATTTATCAGTACTAATTGTTTTGCCGATTCCTCTTATTGATATGATTCCTTAATGATTCTCTTATTGATTCCTAAAATAATGTGTTTTATTTGGCTAGTTTTTATAAACCTGTATCAACAAAATTTTAATCCTTAGATAAAGATGTGGACTCCAGTATATTATATTGAATATTAAGTAAATAAAGGCTAAGTGTAAAGCAAAATAACCATTAGGCTTAATTTCAGAGCGCTGTTCAAGTTGTTTAACACAGACAGAAAGAGTGGGTATCAAATGTAAAGGGCTGCTCTGTAATATAGTTTCATCTGCTCCTCATACTTGTCCGACTAATATTTGCAATAACGGAGGGGGAGGAGATCACAATGCCAATGCACACAGTGCCTGTCTGTCTGTATATAGATTCCATGTGAGGTTCAATGCGAGGTCCAGCAGATTTTGTCAGCACTAAGACTTTGCTTTTAATGAAACAGAAAGTAAATAGTGCAACACAGGGTCAAAGTTTATGCTGCATTTAAAGGCACAGCAGCCTAAAGCGACGTTGATAATAATAATGCATTTGATTTATACTGTGCGTTTCATAACACCCAAAGACGCTTCACATTATACATTATTCATTTATTCCATACTTGGTTGTGGTAAGCTACTGTTGTAGCTATAGCTGCCCTGAGGCAAACTGATAGAAGCGAGGCTGCCAATTTGCACCATCGATCCTTCAGACCACCACCAACCATTCACACTAGAGGGAGACTAAACAATGTGGGTTATGTATCTTGCCTAAGGACACAACAACGAGCTTCTGAGAACTAACAGGATCAGGCTTTGGCAAGCTGGTATGGCCATAGTCAATTAGAGGAACCGATAAGAGTGAAGATGTACTATTCCCATGGATTACTAAAAACACAATCGGTTCTCAAGTGGATCCCAAGTGAATCGCATTCCTACTTCTATCATTGTGTTGCTTTCACGCTTCTGCAAATGTTTTTTTTTTTTTTTTTTTTTAAGTCCACAATCTTTTGAGAAACCATAATTCATCTCTACCTCCCAACTATCCTCTAAACGAAGCATGTACTGTCTTTTATTCAGACCACAGCAGTGTGATGGCGGGTGTCCTGGTTGCCCTCCTCTTTGTCCTGGGGGCTGTTTTGGTTTTCTGCCTGAAGAAGAAGTCTCTGCTTGGGCTGATGTTCACCAACAACAAGGGTCCTCTGGAGAAGCTCAGGTAGGTCACACAAATGCACACCTTAAATACATTTATTCAGAAATGGAAAGTAAGTATCTGTTCTAGGGATGGGGCAATTCTGTTTTTGATATTGTGTAGTGAACTTTAGTAATTGTGGCACCTTTGCAATCAAAATAACCACAAATAGCTTCCACTCTTTTAGCTCAGGTGCCATCTTTACAGTATAATGAATCCTATATGACAGCTGCAAACGTGGGTGTGGGTTTTACATTCGGTCACGCTCTCGGCTCAATTTCTCACTGTAATCTGTGTCATTTACCCATTAGCATATGCATCACAGTCTTAAGTGCTGTAATGAATGAATGTAATTATGATCAATTTTAGCTCTGCCAGCCACTAAACGCAATCAAACACGTTCATTTTAGCCTCCATTGCTGAGAATAATGCATTTTACACTTTTTCTGTATATAGGAGCTTGAGTGGGAGTGTTAGGTACGGCAGGAAACCGGCATAAAATCAGCATATACTGTACGCAGCATGCATATATATCACATTTGTCCCAGTAGTTTACAATTCAAAGATTTTCAATTCTATTCAATACATTTTTGTACAGCCCAAAGTCACAACAGTCACTTCTGAGGACTTTGCAAGATTGCTGAGTTAGCAAACAGAAATGAAAGAAACACCACAGTGAAAGAAAGATCTACTTCCATGGACTGACACCATCTATTTGCAGATAGAGTTTAAGTCTGTAGAGTTAGAGTCAAGCAGAGAGGAAACTCACCCGGAAGACAGGGACAAGCTAATCTAGTAGAGGTCCGAAAAGAGAGTTTGTTCAAACTGCAAAACTTTTAACATTTTAATTTATATTTGTTTTGCAAGCACGTGGACAAAATTGTTGGTACCCCTCTGTGAACGAAAGAAAAACTCATAATGGTCACTGAAATCACTCAAAACAAACAAATGTAGCAATAAATTAACATTTCTTAAAAAAAAAAACAATGAAAATCAGCCATTACTTTTGAATTGTTTGTGAACAGAATAGCTCAACCTTTTGTGGCAATCGCTGCAATCAAACGCTTTGTGTAACTCTCAGTGAGACTTGTGCACATGTCACAGGTGTTTTGTCCCACTCCTCGTGAGCAAACTGCTCCAGTTGTGTCTGGTTTGAAGAGTGTCTTCTCCAGATGCATGTTTCAGCTCTTTCCACAGATGTTCATGGGATTGAGATCTGGGCTCATAGAAGGCCACATAGTCCAATGTCTTAGCCAATCTTGGCTGTTTTTGGCTGTGTTTTGGGTCGTTATCCTGTTCTTAGACTAAGCTTTCTCACACTATGCAGCACATTTCTCTCCAAAATGCCTTGATAGTCTTGAGATTGCATTGTACCTCACACAGATTCAAAACACCCTGAGCCAGATGCAGCAAAGCAGCCTCAGGACATAACCGAGCCTCCTGCATGTTCACAGCTGGGATTATTTCTTGGTATTTTTTAACTTTACATGTTTTGCTGGTAGGCGAAAAGATGAACTTTTGAGAGCTCAAGCATCAGCTGCAGAAGAGTACAAGATAACATACATGAAAATCCAAATACAACTTTGAATGAGCTAATGAAGAGAGAACGCTGTTATTGTACATAATAGTTATATTTTGTTGTTCTTTCAGGTCAGTGAGCTCTGGTTTGAGTGGCCCATCGACTCCAAACCCTCCTCCGTCTGCAGTGAGCTCTGTGTCTCCTTCTCGACCTGCTCCTCCTCAGCCTCAGACAGCCGCCATCTTTAAGGTACTTGTATCTATCCTCAAATCACTTTATTGTCACACAATCCTGAGCACACCATTATGATCTGACACTTTTCTGTCACAACACCTTATTATTTATGAAAAACTATGTGAGCAGAAGCAGAGCAATTACTTATGTGAATAAAAGGTTGTGATGAGTGGTTGAGTTTTCTAAAAATGTCTCTGATACTTTTGTTGCTTGGTAATAAACGTGAAATGTGCACAACTACCTTAAAGGAAACATACAGTATTATGGTATTTTTACATACAGTACATAGTGGGTCATGATTTTGCATTGACTGATAAGACCTGCCTCCTCACTGTTACATTTCACTAGCAGCATCTTGTTTACATAATTTTATGTCACTCGGATTCTTAAAAGCACTATACTTGACTTAAAAATATATACATTGAACTTAACAGGCACATGTGAAAGTATCTAATTAGTTTGTTGTGTTAATGTCTGGTAGAAGTTTGCCCCCTTAAATCCAATCCAATAAGTGCATTATAGTTTTAGCACAGGGCTATAGCACAGGAGCCTAGAGCCAGTCTAGCTGGCAGAGGAAACCTCTTTGATAATAACAACAAACTGGATGAGAGCTAACCGTTTCGATCAGGTATGAATGTTGATTTAGCAGAACAACTTTTTCACAGTAATAAACTCTTGTAGTTAGCTGACAACAGCGCTGGCTAGTGTTGCTGCTACAACTTGTGTCAATCAGCCCTGGCTCTTTCTGTTGTGCGCACATCCCCGGTGTTGATAAACAGATTTTCCCTGCATGCCGACATGCCTTCTGAAAGTAGTGAAAAACCACCATTGTGCTGATTAATTCAAAAGGTTTAAAAATAGGTGAGCGAAGCAAGTCGTTACTGTCAGTAGATTAAAATGATTGCTTGCTTTTTAAGATTGCAAAAATCAGGCAGATCTTTTTAAATGTTTCCAAATAATCATACAAAAACACAAAGATGTGGATTGGGATAGGTGGTAGGTGAAAATAAGAGGGGTTCTCCAGTTGCAGGACAACACAGAATTACTTGTAAGAATGTACAGTAACATGTAAGAATCAACCTCATTTGTTAATTTTGAGAAAATAATGACGACTTGTAATGACAGTTGTAACAAGATTATTGTTAATTTACATAGTACAGTATGTCCTCTTTCAAATAATCTAAAATAAAATGTAAAATGTATAAAGGGTTAATTATTTTTAAATGCCATTAAGCACAACTTAAGCTATGGAATAAATGTATGTATGTATGTATTGGGCCCACAAGCAGCTTCATACAACAACTTTTAGACATTTATGATGACATTTTTCTTCTAAAACTGAAATTACACTCATTCAACTGAACTGTATTTTGTAACCTTTGAAGCAGTTGGAGGTTTAAGAGTTTGGGAGTGATTTTGGACACACCTACGGCCTTCTTGGACATCAGCCTTTTGAATGTTTTAAACCTCTAATTCCCCTTTTGCAGAATCGACATATCACTTGCACAAATGTCAGCACGTTCAAATCTAATTAAATTATCCGTGTGTGTCCTGACAGTGACCGCTGTGAACAGTGGGTGGTCCACACTTACAATTTTTATCATTAACTGCAGCCACTTAGGAGACAAATTGATTAATCTTGAAGACTCTAATGTGCAAATGACAGGTTAAACTATGCTTTTTTTAGCAATGTGGTGAACAAGATTGTGGCATTGTCGTAGAGTTACATTAGCCAAAACGATCTCTAAAAGTAAACAAAAGCGCTATTGAACAAGCCAATATAATGTTGGGTCAATGATAACTTGTACATCTGTAACTCTACAGTGTTTAAATCAAGCCTTGTTGAAGAAAAATGGCCGCCGCTTTGCATCAAGCAGCTAGCTCGATACAGCTCTAACTACCAAACACACACAGCTCCTCTAACACATGACCCACACTGGCCAATCAGAGCAGGAGTTCACTAGATTCATGTTTACGGTGTGCTTTATGAAAAAAAAAAAAGCTTTCTGGACTGTGATGTATTTTCTGGTTACAGTGCCAATTGAATGGCCTCTAGTATAACTCGCATAATTTTAAAGCTAGCTATCTTGATACTTTAAGTTTAGCATCTGAAAATCCCTATAGAATTAACAGATGGAGACTTTAAGTTTGCATTCATTCAAAAACATTCTGACATAGAGCTGCTCAGTTATGGAAAAAATAGTAAACATTATTAAAATTATAAAAATAATAATTGAAAGCATGATTACTTAAGAGAGATTTGGCGTAAACACAACAAAGTGAGAGCACACAATGAACTCATTTAAGGGTTAATCATGATTTCTTAATTTTTAGAACAATTTTGAGCACTGATTCCTTATCTTGAGGTTGAAACTCAACTTTAGGAGCATTAGGAATTCACACTGCAATTCACTATGATTTTTATGAAAGCGGTCTAAACTAGCCTCTTTTTTCCAGTTTGAGTATATTTGAGTCACCATTGTTTTTAAATATAGATTTCTCTTTACATTTATGATTGTTTTGCAAATGCATCTCTACAGGCAATTAATTTTACAATTGTTACCTAGCAACCAGACCATTCACAAGAACCATCAGTCATGTTTATGATTTGTCATGTTGTCTCTGGTTTTTTGATAGATAACCTTTTTTTCTTCTCACAGTAATCACTTTGCATTGGTGGCTACCAATATCAAATGTTAATATTTTACAATCATTTGGGTAAAGCTTAGAAATTCAGCGCTTTTTGCTAAAGATGTGCTAACCAAAGCTAAGTCATGGCTAGACAATTGTTAGAACTTGTGTCTTTAGGACTAAAAATCCCACTTTTCCAAGCTATAGGTGCCATCTTAACTAGTCTATTACCGCTCTGACACGTTTCGTAATGGGAGCTGACCCGTGATGGATTGGCCCACGAGCAACTGTGTCTCTGCTGACATTTGGCGCTCCTAGGTGGCACGACGCGGATCAGGCAGGTCGGCGCAAGCTAGCAATGATTTCCTTTTAGCGGCATGTGGTTTTGATTTGTGAGGGAGAGGAAGGTTTGATGAAAGGGGAGTGCAGGTGAGGTCATTGTTCAGCTGTGGGGCGCTGTGTGTTGAAGTATGAGAGAATTTGGGCTTGTAATGGAGGAGAGCGCATCTGGCAGGGTCTTAATGCCTCGCAGACGTTTGGCAAAATGTATACGGCGCGTCGACTCATCCCGTTAGCCTTTGTGGAGTGACTGTAAAAAAGCTAGCGTTCTCGGTTCGTGCAAGAATGTACAGCAGGTTGGTTATGGGTTGTGTGGAGTTTGCATGTTCTTGTGTCTAAATGTTTTCTTAGAGATTTTGTTGGGGTTGGGGTTAGGGTTAGTTATAATTTTTAACTAGGTGCAATTCATATATCTGGTACAAGATCCAAAGAAAACAATTATTCCTCAGGCTGAACTGCATTTTTTCTGCTGTGAACATTTTACAAAATTCAAAGTTAGACATTTTTTAGGGCTGTAAATGTACTTCCTGGTTATAAAATTAAGATATCACGTTAAGAATTTCTCCAACAGCCATGTTTTAAATTGGTCAAAACTTCTCTAATGCATCAGCTTTTTAAATTTGAGAAATAAAAATAAATATGTTTATGTTTACAAGATCATAAAAATGTTTTTCTTGTGAGAAAATGTAATATGTCCTCATTTTCCTATTCTGATGTCATCACTTCAGGACTCCAGGAAAACTGGATAACTAATCCAATTCGTCTAAAACAGCCCTACTTGTTTCTAAATGATCAATACAGACAATATTGTAAACGGTTATTAATAATGAACAATATTTTGGTAATAAACATATGCAGTCTGAATCATGCAGTAGTGAATCTCACACACCAGGACGTGTCTCTCCAGGGTAATGGCTTTATTCTCTTGCATGTAAACTGGAGCAAAACTGGTCCAACTGGTTTGAGGGGAAAACCAAATAGAGTCCAGATTTACTTGATCGTGTCAACACGCTGGCTGTTATTCTCATATATTTTCAAACTTTTCTTCACAACTCTGTTGTAGATGTATTTAAAACAAACATTTACAATAAGAATAAATCCAAAAACAGCCAAATGCACTTTAATGTCAAGTCAATCTCAGGATACAGTATATTAGTCATTCTTGACAACATCATTCTTGGGCCACGACCATCACCTTGAGAGCCACACAATGAGTAAAATACAGTACATGTAATATGAGATTGGGCCCCATGGTTACATTACACATGGATATTTGGACCTTGAGGTCAAAAAGATTAAGAACTCCTGCAGTACACTCTAATAAACAGATTTACTTGTGTTTGGGGTTTTCGAGTATCAGATAAAATCACTGCCCTTTGACCCCCTCTGCCCTTCTTTGAGGTAAGATAAAATTAGTCACTGTGAACATGGAGGTGAAAAGGGCAGTGTCAATATATGTTGATGCTTAGTTTGGTGATACAGTATGGTTATTGTCGGCTGATGTATCAATATACAGTAGTGCAACAAGCATTGTTTCCCCCTTTAATTTCTTAAACGTTTTTGGGCCAGTGTGACAATTTTGTTGCTTGACTGAATCACAATTTGAAGGATTAAAATTAGTGTGCTTCATATCAAGATTGTGCAAGGTTGAGGTTCAATAAAGAAAAAACTTTGCTGAAATGTATTTGGTTCTTAAAAATAATATGTTATCTCAAAACATAATGTGCAATATATCGAATATCGCAAGTGTCCAATATCGTGAGCCATGTATCATGTATCGACAGTCTGATTTCCAGCCCTAGTGTAAGTTATTGTCCTTTATAGATGACTAGGAAACTTGGCTTGGGTTTATAATAGAAAAACACAACCAAAATGTATATAAAGCCATTTTTAAAAGTGATTTGCAAACATAAAACATTTATTGGCAATCATTTAATATAACATTTCCACAGTACATTTAAATTATGCATTCCCAAAGTTTGTTACCGGGGGCACGTCTGTCTCATTATTGCTAGAGTAAAAAAAAACTTGCCCAAAAAGAACTTTGCTTCATTCTGTTTCAGAAAATTGAATGAGAAGCCGACAGCATAAACAAAGCCAATTCTTTTGTAATTGTAATGAATGACTTTTGCCCACAGACTGCAGGATTTTACTGTGTTGTGTTGTGTGTGTGGGCTCTTTATCTGTCCGGTCAGACTCAGAGCAGACAGGAGCGGCTCGCTTTCACTTTGAAGGTCACGCAAAGGTCATGAGATTTATGCACCTATGACGACCTCCAGAGCAGAACAGAAGAGAGAAGGCTGACATGTTACTGATACAAGACAGACAAAGCTCCTCAGTCAGTCTGTTAAGTCTCACATTTTGGACTTTAAACCTAGAAAAGATTGAGGATAGTTTACAATGTGCAAATCTATTTTTTACAGTTGTAAATGTAACACCATGTAGTTCGAAAAAAGACAATAGATACAACGTGTCATATTTGGAGACTTGGAAAACTCATTGGGAAAACGCAACTTTGTCATTCTTTTAAGACTTTTTCTGCCTATTCCTCCACCTGTGTTTTGCTCAAGTTATGCTCAAGCGTACAGTATGTCAGTGTGGCTTTAAGTGGCTGCCGAAATTTCAAAATGAGACACTTTAGTTTAACATCAGCCAGTTAATTAAAGACACAATCACAATATCAGCTGAACCAATATCACGGGACTGATACCTCAAACTGCAAATTTTTATTGATTGGCACCGATATTCTATCCCAGTGTCGGATTGGTGCATCCCTAATTAAGACCATTCCTACAGACAGATGCTTTACTACTCCATATATTTATACAATTTAGGTAAAAAGTCTGACAATTCTTTGTGCTTCAAATGGTTCTGAAACAGTTTCAACGTCTTATGAAAAATAAGACAGATAATAAGGGTTAAGCAGTCCCAATTGAGTCTAGAAACAGGACTAAGTAACATTTTTAGCTTTTAATGTGCCTCTGTGATGGTTACATGTATTGGAGTCATAGTGTAAATCCTGCACTTGCACTTTCTGAACCCCGACCCGACACCAGTTCTCCTGAGAAATCCTTGCCCTTTTTTAATTTAAGGATGTAAAATGTTAACCTGGCTCATACCACGTCAATATGTCATCACTCGGATTTTAGTTCTACACATAATAGTCCTGGGAAGGGAGGAACTTCTAGAGCAATACTTCGATCTGATTGGACAAAGCGCCCACCACACCTTAGCAGTGTTTTAGTCAATCACAGTACATTAATAAGCCACTTACCGAATCCAGTTGGGAGAAATGCACATCTTTCCTATTCACAAATGCACAAAGCATTACTTCTTGCACTTTTTTCAAAAAAGAAAATGTCGGCATTTCTGTTGAAACAGTCTTAGCTACAGTACCTGTGTCTGCTTGTCGCCATGTTTGTGTTTGGTTGTGAACACGCCGGGCACTCGCTGTTGTCGTCACATCTGGTGTACATTTGATACTCGGTTTGAACCAGCTTGTGGGATCACTTTAAGATGGTTTCTCAAGAATTTTGGCATTAAACCCCACAAATACTATGAGATTACATCTTTTTGGTAGGCAAAGTTATTATAACGTTTTTTCATGACCTTATCTTTAATAATGGAAAGTATACTTGAAAACAAATCATGTTTTTTTTTCGATTTTGAATAATGTATTACTACCACAATAAGTTTTTGCTTAGTTCTACTAAGACAAAAAGCATTTTGACTATGACCAGCATCACTTAAATGATCTTTCTCTTCTCTTCCAGCCTGAATCGTTGGCCTCTCCTGCTCCGGCTCCGTTCTCCTCTCACAGTTTGCGGAGACTCCCCCAGTGTCCACCTGCTCACCTCAGCCGTCCTCCGGTCCCGCTGTCTCTCACACTGTCCCTGTCTCCTGCTCCAGTCCAGCCCAGACCGCCCCCCCCCTCCACACAGAGCTCCGCCCCCTCACCTCCTCGGCCCGCACAGAGGAGGGGTGTCGTCAGGGGCGCATCTCGGCACAGCTCCTGCAGGATGGTCATGGTGAGTCCTCCTGGAGGTTTTATTGTTTTTTTTTTTTTTTTTTTGTCAATCGGCTTGCTATAGATGCTTAATAATTACAGAATAAATGCAATTATAATGCTGCTTTATGCACCAAGGCAAATGAAGTCAAAAAGTCAAGAAATGGCAAAATAACATAGACTAAAGCTTGGGATCTGTGCAGAAATAAATAAATGAAAATGAGAGGGACGGGAAAGCTAGTGGTGTAGTTTTGGCATAATGGCAGTTTTACAAATAGACAGAAAGCTTACCTGTTCCTGGTGTTACATTTTATGACAGAAAACTTAGGTGAATGGAAATGAATGAATGGAAATTAAAGATTTCTGTTGATTGTAAATTTGTGAATACGTTTTTGTACTTGAAAAATTGACTTTTTAATGAGTTCAAATGTCCAGTGTCCAGTGAAACATGGGCAGGCCGGTTCTGTCCAAGAGCGTTAGCACTTATTATAAGGTAAAACAGTAATATATTGAGTTCACATATTCACAAAAATCTTTAAAGGCTAAAACCCGTCAGTGAAATTTATTGATATTTATATTTTGGTACGAAAGAATTCTGTGATGGTCTAGAAAATGTGTGATTTGGCAAGATCTACATACAGTTCATTAACATACTGTAAAGAGACGATTTGCAGGGAGTCAGCTCCAACCAAAAAACCCTTTGTTTACCTGTTGCAGAAACTTAGGGGAGAAATAGAAATAGGGACAGTAGACAGGGACAGACACAGTTGAAGATTTTGGGAAGATGGGTAGATGCTGCAGACAGTGGGATTTTCTTTTATTATTCTACATTGATCCTATTCCATAACAATATACAGAAACTAAGAAAAGTTTCTACAACAGTGGGATAGATATTTGACCAATCACATGGCAGCATGAATGCATCAGGCAGTTTTATTAACCCTGTAGGAGACAAGTGGAGAGCAAAAGTGGGACATGTTAATTTGTAGCAGATTGTTTCAATTTTGGGAAAGCTGTTGTTAAGAAAATTGGAACAATTTGGGGTACAAGTTGCCTTAAATAGCTTCACTTAGACTGTACACTTGGGACATTTAACAGGGAATTTTTCTTTCCAACCGAAGATCAATATTTCATACAAAATTTTCTTGGCCGCCTCAAAAAATGTCATCAAATGTGAATGGTATCAACAATCAAATAAATGTTTTAAAAACATGAAAAACAGGACCCATCATGGTGATCCGACAGTACTCATAGTATAAAAGTTAAATATAAATTCTGCTGGCTTTTAATTGAGACAACCTGGTTTAATATTTCATAGTCCCAGTGATTCTTCCTCCATCTGCAGCAGGTGAACTGTTTCATTTTGTCCACTCAGCTGTCTGTATTTACTCCAGTTCTGTCAGTGTTTAGTGTCACGGCTGATAGCTCCAGGACTTTTGGACTCATTCTCTCCTCACAACCAGCGCTCCGTTCTGGGAAGCCCACATGAAAGCTCGCCCCTGATGAGCTCCATGGTCTAGGACACTTTGGAAACTTGGGTCTGGTGTTTCTAACCATAATGTCACAATGGTTTTAATGAGCTGGAAGATGACAGGAAGATTACAGCAGCAATTTGTGAAAGTAAGAACAAGGTCAGACGTTAGCAAATGGGAAAATTGTGTCATAGATTTACACAAATGTCTTTAAAGTCGAGTAATATTATGCACCTGGAAGAGTTTAATACAGTCTTAGTGGTTGGTAAGTTTGACTGAGAAACACATGTGGAAGTTAATAGAGTACAAATTTACTTATGGTACATTTCAAATAGAAGTAGTAGAGTGGTGCACAAAGTGGGGTCCACAGACAAACTTAGCCATTTTTGTGGCATATGGGATTTCATTTTGTAAAAAAAAAAAAAAAAAAAAAAGTTTAACCATATGACTTATTAGGGTTTTTAAAAGCCTTCTCTGTTTAATCTGGTTCAGTGGTTTCAATAGTTTCAATAGTTTCTTTTAAATGTAATTTTGCTAATGAGAAGAGGGAGGGACTTGGGTGCCTCAAATGTCCTGTTCCTACAGCAACATATTTACCTCGGGAGCTCATGTAAGTTGTAATATTTATCGCTCATGTCTGTTAAGTTTTTCCCAAATTTTACCTCTTGTTATTCACCAAACTCAGACATCTTGTGGATGGTTATTTTTGTGTTTTCAATCCGTGAACGGTTTATAAATGAATTAAAAATGACTCTGCAGCTTATTTTACCGTCAAATTTGAACTAAATTACTATTCACCATGGATCTTTCTCAAATAAAATTGTCGTTTTTCGACCATTAAAAAGCTAAAGATTAATCAAATCTAAAAATCTGTGACTTGGAGCTACAACAACTCCGTTGCCATAGTAATGGAAGGTCAAGAAGATGGATGTTTAGGGAAAAGCTTGAATAAAACGCAGCAAAGTTTGGGTTTTAGAGACTTACCGCAAATGGATTAAAAGAAAGAGAGACAACAACTGTTTTATAAAAAATCTGACGGTGTGGATGTGATTTTGATCAAAGGACACAACAACGTGACGAGGAGCCACATTGACGCTGCCACAGCTCAGGTAGACTAATGATATGTTAAAACAAACCGAAAACACACGAATTAAGTAAGTTGTTGCCATAAATCATCTGTCGCCATTTCCAGAAAGTCTGTCAAAATATTATGTCATGCAAATAGGACTTAAGACTCCAACAGGACAGCGATCCAAAGCCAGGTATGTTCATTTTTTCTCATTCCTATTAAGGAGCCCAAGTGACTGGAGTCTATTCCATGGTTTTGGGCCTTAGGCAGGAGAACATCATGGACAGTGGCCAACACATAGATGCAGACAATCATTCACCCTCTCATAGGCAAATTTCCAGTGATGCCCAGTTTTGGAGTTGGGAAGAGGCCGGAATACCTGAAGAGAAACCACAGCAACAAGGAGAGAACATGCAAACACCACCCAGAGAAATAGTAATAAACAAAAGTACTATTTTGTGTAATTACACATATACTAGTTACATTTGGAGAACTAGTTTTGTCACCAAAATGCTTTCATAGAGTGACTAATAGAACATTGATTTGTCATTGTAGTTCTCTCACAGATACTGAACTTTGAGATCTACAACACATTTTTAGTGACGACATAAACTCAAAACCACTCAAACGGACAGCTTTTCAAAGAGCTGAATGCGTTCGAACTGTCCCTGGGTTTCGTTTCTGTCTCTTCATTGTGTGAGGTTTGAAAGATGAGTTCATTCAAGTCAATAAAGACCAGATGGAAGAAGATACAAGGCCTCGGAGATGATGACCAGGCTCAGATTCAAAACATGTGAGAGGAAAGGCTGGACCGATGAGTGGATCCAAAATGGTGTCAGACATTTTTCTGAACCGTGTCGGAAATCTTCTGCTTGGGTTGAAACAATGTAATGCAATTCTGAGACACAGGAAAAAATGTGCTTTGCTTAATCCAATATTTCTTCCTCTCAATGATACTGATGCAAATCTGTTTCTGCTAAAAGAATTTATTCCTTCTGGTGAGCAGTTTGAGCATCTTTTTTTTTTCATTTTGTCTATGCAAAACAGTATGAATGGGCAAAGCGTAGATAGTCAAATTGTACCCTAGTAAGAGGAGAAATTTGCCAAGCTACTAAAGCTAACAGACGCTGAGAACCTGCAGTTTGGAATGATGTGTATAATGGTAATTTTGCACTTTAAGTCAGTTAGAACGGCATAGAAATAAAATGTACAAAATCTCGTCTTTTATAATTGCCTTAAAAAGAAATACACAACATTTTTAATCCTACATGTATGACTCCAAGTCCAATATATTTACTGTAATCCAAGGTAGAACAGGAATACAGAAAGGTAGAATTATTGTGAACCTGGGCCCCTCCCATTTGGATTCCTCCCCACTTCTCTCTCTTGGATTGGCTGCCCTTGTCCTGCTAGATGAATTGTTTCCCTCTACCATTGAACTCTGGCCTCGCTGACTTAAAGTTGTACAGTTGTGTCGGATACGTGTCAGTCCTGGTCATATCTATAGTGGATTCACCTTCACTGTGGTTTTCGCCTCAATTTTATTTTCCCAGTTTTTTTTTTTTTTTTTTTTAGTATTTTTTCAGTGTTTTTTAGTTTTTTGATTTTTGCTTAGGAGGGTCTAAGACTGCGGATACTCTGGGACCAGTCTTGGGCTCGAGCACATTTAGATTCGATCTTGTCTTGATCTCATTGGTGTTGGACTCAGTTTGTCTTGGACACTGAGAGGACATTTTTTACCACCACGCTCTTCTAAGCTTGCACCATGAGCGTAGTGACTTGTCCCAGGCACAGTTTGCTATAAGTCCTGCACAATAAGATCATGTAGACACTGATACTTGTAAAATTTCAAAGGTGGTCTTGGTTCAGTCTCGATGGACCGCAGTCTTGGTCCTGTCTCGGTCTTGATGTTACGAGGTCTCGATCTTGTTGCAATATTGAACCTCAGTGGTCTTGGTCTTGCCTCGGTCTTGTGGTCCCGGAAAGGTCTTGGTCTCAATTAGTTAGGTCTTGACCACTACATTACTGTAGTTTTTAACCAATGACTGTCTCATGTTTGATTTTCTGACAATTTTGTTTGATAAATCAACTCTCTTGTGAAGTCCTCTGAGATAACTGTTGTTGTAATTTTGGACTATAGGAAATAAATTGAATTGAAAGAATTATTCTGAGGAACATAGGCAAAAATTAGTCAGCGTTCAGCTACTAAAAGCTCATAAAGGAACCTGTCTTAGTCCTGATGTGGACTTAGTTTGGTCCTGCTCTAGTCCCTGTTAGTCCTTGTCAAGTCTCTTTTAGTTAGTGTAGACCAGTTTTGTCCCAGTTGTTTTTCTCATAATCAGTGTCATTATGCAGATCGACTCGGTGATGCAAAGCTCTTTGCTGGCTTCTGGGAATTTTTCTGAAATTAATTTGATTACAGAAGTAATTACAGTTTTTTTTTCCCCCAATGAATCAATTTGAAATAATAAATCGCAAACCACAGTGAAAGAAATGAAATGTCTGCAAGAAGACTATTACATGCTTCTGTTTGTTACTTGTTGAGGTCCTCATCCAACAATCTGTCTTAAAAAATGCATCAGTAATTTCATTCAGTCTTTACATAAATAGCTGTTTCTATAATATACTGTATGTTGGACTGTGCAAAATAGTTATAAAATTTGAACCTCTTATGAAGAGCCGCTATTTTATCTTTATGACTGCGGTCTGTTCAAATACATACCTCTTACTTCTAGTATTGGCGGTCTTTGTCTCGAGTTTGTGACAAGTGTGATTTAGCCAATCAGTCATCTCATTCAAATGTTGTGCCTTTATTATTAATAAGTTAAGACATGTATTGATGATGAATGGATAGATGGAATGACGACTGGATCGAGAGACTCAGGATAGAGGCTCAGTCTCAGGTAGTCTGTCCAACCTTGTCAGGACCTTCTCAACTGTCTTCAGCAGGAGGACAGATTGAGTCGTGGGGTGCAAGGATAGGGTCGAGAGAGCTGAGACAAGACATATTGTTGGAACAGGCTTTTGGTAGAATAGTAAGTAGAGTGTAGAGGCTTCTGGTTAGTTGGAGGTGTGGCCGAGGAGGCGAGTGTGATGTGGTTTGCTGGGAGGTCGGTGTGCTCTTGACCCTTATTTCATCATTATTGACTTTTTGTACACACATTTTGTATTACAACTACATATAAAAACATATTATTTACATACAGTATATAATTATGCACATAAACATAACAAAATCAAAATTGCAATCTGGCTCCAAGAAAAAAATAGGGTTTTTTGTCAAATTGACCTCCTTTATGTTCATTTAGTACATTTTATACGTTATTTCTTTTGTCTGAATTGAATAAAATGTAATCATATTCTAGTTCTATTGATTGATGACTTGATAAAATGAAAACAAAAACGACATGCATGTAAAATGATACGAGGTTCCAACTTGAGAAATGATAAAACTCTGTTACTTTTTGCTATAATTTGGCTAAATGATAGTTTAAACTCCCAGTTGTATGTGAATTGTCTGTGCATTTTGACTCTTCTTGATGGCGTATGTGGAGTGATTCTGTTTTAGAACTCATACTTCCTGTATTTACTAGTTAAAACTATGATACATTTTCCCACAAGGGCAATCAAGAAAAAAAAAAAGGTTTTATTGATTGATGATTGTATTGTCAGTTTATTATTTCTGTTTTGTACCCAGAAAGAGCTCACTTCAGCAAGTATTTGGAATCTGACCATTTCTCTTCACACAGAATCCCCAAACCACAGGTGTATGCTGCCCCCAGGTGGACATGATTTGACAGTGTTGTGTGTTTGTAGGAGTTGGAGAAGCCCAGTCCTCCTCAGAAGCCCCTCCCTGCAGACCCCAGAGGACCTCGCCTGATCCGGAGTCCCTCAGTGAACCAGTCTGTGTCTGTCCCGGGACTCGCTGCAGTGTTTGGGGGGAAAACAGAAGCACTGAGACCTGTGCGACCCACTCCTCACACAAACAGGCAGGTTCACAAGTCTTGTTATACATAAACTGAAGAGATTTTTAACCTCTTAATCTGTCTTTATGCTCCCCTGACCCTTCCTCCAGGGCTCCCCTGCAAAGAGATTCTGAATCTCAATGGGACTTCCCTGGTTAAATAAAGGTCAATCAAATCAAATCTTGAGTTTATAGAAATTTAAATGGATGAATTATTGTATGTAAAAAAAAGATAACATGGTAAATATAGGACATCACATATTTCTTCACATGATCTTTCATGATTACATACAGTACAATAAAATACATATATCTAACAGTCTGAACAGGGAGGCCCAGACTTCCCTTTCCACACGCCTCCTGGGGAATCCTGAAGTGTCCCAGGTCCCTCTAGTGTGTCCTGGGTCTTTCCCAGGCCCCTTGATGGAACATTCGAACATTCGGGCAGCGGCTTTATTCCAAGTTTCTCCATGTGACTGAGCTTCTCACCCTATCTCTAAAGAGCGAGCCCTCTGCAGAGGAAACTCATTTTGATCGCTTGTATCTGTTATCTTGTCCTTTCGGTCATTACCCAAAGCTCATGACCAAAGGTGTGGGTTGGAACTTAGATTGATCAAGTTAATCAAGAGCTTTGCTTTTCAACTCAGCTCCTTCTTCACCACAACGATCTGATATAGCAACCTCATCACTGCAGAGACTGCACAGATCCCCTAAAAATGTTACGCTCCATCCTTCCCTCAATCGTGATCAAGACTCTGAGATAGTCAAACTCCTCCACTTGTACTCTCTTCACACTTGACTGCAATGCATCCCAGTGCATGTTGTAGGTCTTGGTTTAAGCAGAACAAAGAGCAGAGATGAGATCTTTTAGTTACCGAATGGACACCATTTGGTCCTTTAAGCACACCCTGCACACATTTAATATGACATAGACCCATTTTACTAATCAAAGCATTGAATATGTCTAATGTATTGTTGCAACAGTGGTACATGCAAGCGACAATCCGTGTATACTTTCAAATATTGTTATGTAGTTTTGATATGAGAGCTAAAGGGGGATACCTCACGCAGTATTTGCATCTTCAAACCATGCAAAGTTTTTTTCATGTACTTCATGCATTTTGAGCCTATTAATTATCAGTGTTTCTGTCTTTTCCAGGTCGAGTCCGAAACATCCTCCCACTTTACCAAAGCCTTGTGTCATCAACATCAAATACAGCTGAGCCTCTGCACAGGACTGACTCTGGACAGTGTTGTTTCTAAAGACTCGTTTTGCACTAAAAAAAAAAAACTCCTGGAAACCTTAACTGTGGATCTGGAACTGTGGAGCGGCTCTTTCGTTTTTGGTGCTCATTTTGTCTCTTTACGGTGCTACAAAGTCTGAGCTCAGGTATTTATTTATAACGTCACTATTTATTACCACACGGTGCACTCTGCCAGACACTTTGATCAGCGTAGCAACTGAAATGATCACTATTATGTTTTTTTTATTACATGAAAATCTGTGAAATTGTGTTTTTAATGTTTTTTAATGAAGGGATCCTTTTAGAAGTCTGTAACTAAAGATAGGTTCATTTTAAAGTGCAATGTATGCAACTCATAGTATTATTGTATGGTTTTGTTTGGTACATTTGTGTTACAAGAAAGACTGTACGAAAGAGAAAAGTGCAACTCAAACTGGAAAAACTCATCAGCAAAATGGTGAAGGAGTCAGAAGTGAACTTAAAGATACACTGTGTAGCTTTTTAGCCAAAAAAAAGTAGATTTCTGCAAAAGCATTTGGGAATGTTTCATTTTTTAATTTCAATTATAGAATGTATTTGATTTTTCACCCCTAGAAAAGTTACATGGTGTCACTTTAAGTCGTTCCTTCATCAAATTCGTAGGACCACGCCAGACAGAAATACTGTACATATACAATATTTATTGAATAAGATATACTGTAGATAATGAAGTTCCGTGGAATCAGATAAACGATGGCCAGGCAGGTAGGCTCAGTGCAGGGGTTCTGTCTCATCGATCTGCCCAGCTGATTCAATGAGCAGGGTCAAGGTGCACAGTCAAACTGACACGCGAGGGTGAGCTGGAATTAGAAGGCTTCTGGTGACGTAGGGCTGCGTGTGGTTGGTAGAACTGTGAGGAGCGTGGTCCCGCTCACAAAACTTAATTAATGAACTATCATTTACACTTAAGATTGTGCGGGGTGAGACACACGAGCAAAACTTGTTTTTTTGGGGTTTTTTTTTACATCAAAAGGTTGTTTTCTCATAATGCGTTTTTCTTTACAAAGTTAAAGGGACTGTACCTGATTTTTGCATTCTTAAAAATGTAAACAACAGAATTAACTAATTTTAAACTTCTTACTTCCGGCTACATGATTTGCTCACTTAGCTGATGCATTCTGAGCTTCAGAGTTGTTCATCATGATGAGTTTTAATATTTTTCACAGCTGTTAGCAGCAAGGTGACTCTCCATGCTAACAACAGTTAGCCACAATGCTAAAAACAACAACACACAAAGTTGCACACAAACGGAATTTTATTAGACATCGCGGACTAATTTCCACCTGAATAGATACATTAACAAGACATCAGTGATAGGGGGAAATAGCTTTTAAGTTATCTTGTTGTAAAAAATCAAGTACAGTCCCTTTAAGGTTATGATTAAGGTACACTTCATTGTCCCTGTATGGAAATGTCTCCTCTGCATTTGACCCATCCTTCAATGGTCTTCACCATCTCTTCAAGAGAGACTTAGTCAGGACTAACTTTCTCTGTTTTGGTTGGTGAGTGTCCAGAGGAAACCACCCAGACATGAGGAGAAACATGCAAACTCACAAAATACACAAAGGCCTGGGCCGTGTGGGAGTCGAACCTGCGATGTTCTTGGTGTGAGAGTGCTATCCACTCATTCAGCCATCGTGCTGTTGAAGGTCATTAGGATCATCCCCTAAAGTAGCTCCTACATATACCAACTTTTTAATCTTAGCCTGATTTATAAATATATATCCAATAGATTTTAAATCTAAAAATTTGTCAAAATATTTGATGCAAATTCTAAGTAAAATATAGTTTACACCACACCAGTATCGCCTCAACAAAAATGTATCTAAAATGTCGACAAAATAAGTTGATACATTTAAACTTGGCTCCTTAAATGTTACCAATATGTGCAATTTTAGCAATTATTTTTTTTACACATCAAATGCTTTAGTTATACTTGACAACATGATGAAAAACTTGTAATTTATTTTTGCATTGAGTGAGCCTCACCTACTGGCTGTAAATAAAATACATAGAGAAAATAATTAGACTAGTCTTGTCTGATATGCTAATGATACGGAATTGCTCAAATCAAGTCTGGATTATTTATGGAAGTAAAAACAGTTCAAAATATCACAAACATCAGAAAACTCAGAAGAGTGTTTTCTGAGGCTCAGAGAGAAAGAATAGTGTCTCATAGGACAATATCCAGCTGTGTTTTTGACGAAGAAACCGCCTTAACATAATTTAAAACTTAAAAGTAAATTTTGCAATGAACCATTGCCAGAGCAAATGTTTTTCTGTTTGTTAATTATAATATAAAGTTCATAAATGTCACTGATTTCTCCCCATCAAACCAGACACCACAGAAAACTAAAAACGAATGATTGGATTTAACACCTAATAATTTAGACCTGTGTTAATTCTTCAGAGAGCGAACTAAAGGTCAGCTGTGTTTTGATCAATTTGATGAATGTTGTGATTTAATATAAAATTACCAAGGAGCTTTTGATTTTCACCAGTAATTCACCGCAGAAAGATTCACTTGACATTTTGGCTTCTAATTAGCGCCGATGAAGTGGGATTATTGGTTTGAGAAATTGCACAAATGTCAAATGCCTTTTCCAAACTGAAAACCATGGAGGACATTTTGAGGGTTTTATCGATTGCTTATTTTTCTTTACATGTTGAAGACTGAGTAAGGTTAGCTTGTGCATAAGTTGTTTACGAATACACAAAAGTAACACGTTTGACTGGATATATACAGTATGTTGTGCTTAAAGTGTGTTTGAAAGGTGAGACCACTTTTTTTTTAAAAACATGGTGATATCATATGCAAGACTGTGCTAAACATTTTAATCAGCCAACTGGAGCGATGTGACAAAACCCCATTGACGCACTATCATACGGTTTCCACAAAGTGAAATGAAACCAGCTGATGCATCAGGCTAGATTTTCCAGGCAATATATTCACATAAATGACATAAAAATTCAGATTTGACAAATGATGATATCTTGTAAGCGTCCTAATCCTAATCCTAACCTCACCCAAATCCCTGAAGTAAAAATGTTAAAATATAAGCTTTATCCACCTTATTCCTAGCCCCCATGAGCCTTTACGTGAATTATGGGCGAAACTTCCGGTAGACACCAGAACGCGCGTTTGTTTACATTACAAATGTAGAACCGATCGCGATTCCTGTTTTTTTCTGGATCGAAAACTACGTAAAAATGTGGGAACACCAGCTTTCATGTCTTAAACGAGGCGATATAACATTCCGTTGCCTACTAAAATTAAAGGATGGGAGGATGACCTGAAAAAGTGGCCGAACATCACCAATAGTAGCATTTTTAGCTACTTTCTCAGCTCTGTTGCGGCAGATGGCGAAGCTATGAACAATCTTAAAAGCTCCGAGGCATACCAGTACCTTCATAGCAATAAGGTTGGTTGGGTTTTGTTGAAAGAGGTTGGGCACAATCTAATGTATCTAAAAGCAGACGTTGAGCCAAGTCAAATGAGTTCTGAACTTAACAAGGATTAAGGTTTATATTCTAAGAATATACAGAACAATTAAACAAATGTACACAGATAATTTAAGGCAAACAGCAGGTAGGTCAGTTCACACTATAATCTTTATGTTCATATCTGCCATGTTGGCACACAGCGCTGATCTATTGTGACGTTATCGCTTCACGTGCGATTGTTTACATGTTACTTTTTGAATAACCAAGGAGATACCATGGAGATGTATAACATATCTTACCTGTTTGTGTAACACTGCTGTCAGGTCTTCGCAGTACCCGGCGTCTCTTCTCTGGTGGTCTGGAGTATCCAACCATATTGTAGGATATGGATTATCCTCCGTGGGTACTTTATCCACAAAATGAAAAGAACATACATATAATGTCTTCGGTGGCTTCTTAAGATTTAGATTTTTCAGCCACATCCTTTTGACTTCCTCCTCTTTTGGTAAAAACTGTACCTTGCAGGGCAACTACACTCCCGCTTCGTCAGCAGCCCATGTTCCACACAACACTCTTTAAGCCACAAATTTAATTTAGTTTGGTTGTTAGTACAACCACGAGCTGCACAACATGTCCCGAGCTGCGCAATGCCATTTTTGTGAACGTCGGAGAATTAAGTGAGACACGCTTCTAAAGTTTGTTTACACCGCTAAAGCTAATAAAACCGCCAACTCTCAATCGAAACAACAACGCAGTGACACTTCCGGTTGCTATACCGGAAGTTGCGCCCATAACCCGTTTTACATCAGCGGCCCCAGGAATAAGGTGGATAAACACCAATGCAAACGATGGTATAACTAGGTTGGAGAAAAAATCAGGCCTCTTGTAACACTTTAATTTTGCTAAACAATTGCTTGAACTCAATGCAAACAATGGTCTTTGCATTTTGGAGCATTTTGATGACATATGTGGAGGGATTCAGTTTTAGAACTCACATTACTTCTTGTATTTTTCAGTTTTTATCATACATTCCTGATTTACTGCTGCAAAACTATGATAAATATTTACTACAAGGACTTTCACACCAATAGAAACAATAGAAAGAGTTCAACAATGACATTATGTAAAGTATCTGCATTTAAACATTTCCCTAGAAGAACTTGTTTTTAAATTCTGTTCTAAATCGGATTTATTCAAGTTTTAAATCCACAAAAATGACTCAAAATGGGCCTTTCTTTTGTCTGTTTCTCCATAACAATGTCTACAGTTTCTCCATCAGAAAGTTACATGGTGTACCTTTAAAATTCACTCATTATCATCTCTTTTTCTCTGAATGAATGTCGTTTGGTTTGTTGTGTTACAGGTGAACACTTTTCTGAAGAATGTTTTTTAAAATGATTGTATTGTAATTATGATGTATGTTTTTGGTAAAATACTTCTTAAAATGTCTGTCATGATTTTTCAACACTAAAGTTGTATTAGTAAAACAAATCAAACAGTGAATATGGCCACATAGAGTTGTATTTTGTGTGTTAAAAGAGAGAGGACTGTGCAATTAATCAGAGTACCATTTCAAATATGAATGTTCTTGATTGCAAAATGATGTGTTAAGAGACTTGACTGGAAAATGAGCTCTCAAATAGTGTCTTATGTGTGTATTTACAACAATTATCTACTTCATTATATGTCTTCATGATCTCCATTGAAAATTTTAATACATGTGATCATAGTTTTTATATAATTGTGCAGCTCTAGTAAGATTTGAACTAGAACCGTTGGCAGAAATGATTACAACCATGAAGCAGCTTTTTTCTGAGGCCCCAGCAGGCTCTGGACCTCACCTTGGGAATCTCTTCTAAACCTTGGAGAGTTGTGGCTGCCTTTCAGCTCAAAATCCCTGTAGTCATGATTGGTACCATTGGTCTGCGCCAGAGGTCTCAAACTCACAGCCCAAGGGTCAAATTTGAAACACTCTTGAAAAAGAGATTTGTAATCTCAATGAGGCTCTCCTGGTTAAATAAAGGTGAAATAAAAATAAAATAAAAATTTGGCTCTTAGATGATTTCATGTGACCTCTGGGATGATTTCTGATTAGTAACCTACTGATTGTGGCCCGCCAATATACAACACATAACGATTTGAACCAAATATAGTTGTATTGAAGTAACAATACACTATATTACTTAGTTGTAATATAGTGTATTGTTACTTCAATAGTGTCCATTAAACTTCTATAATGCACTAGAATGCAGCAAATGACTGAAATTTTGTTCCAACAGTCCTGACCTTGGTTACTCACTTTGAATTAATTCTATTTTTCATCACATGAGGGACTATATAATATAAAGCGATAAAAAATAATGGTCTATTATCTTATATTAGAATTTGTATAGCCTAATAACCTTTTGTAAAATGAAATATTAACATATCAGGTCTATATATTAAAATGTGTCCCTTGACCAGCTCTGACTTCAATCATTTTGGCCCCAGCTCCATTTAAATTTGCCCTGATCTACATGCAGTGCTGAGTAACTTTACATAAAAGTTATAGCAGTAAAAATATTATATATATGTATTGCGATGTTATCTGTAAAACCTAATTGAGTTACATTAATTTGAGTTTCAGTGGCGTCAAAGTTGATCCTGAAGGTTTCTTTTCATTGGAATATCAATGCATTTAAAAAAATATATTTATATATAACTGACATTTTTCAAGTTGCATCACAATTATTTATGTATTTATTTATTTTTACTATTAGTATCCCCATGTAACTGTGTTTGCAGAAGAGACTCCATATGTCAAAAGACAAAATGAGAAAAAAGTGGTTTCTATAGTAGGCATTTATGAAATACTTACAGTTGCACATGTAGTAGTACCTAAATATATACAGTAGAAGATGATATTGTAGATACAGTTGTTGGACTGATTTTATGATCAATGGCGCTATCTGCTGGTTCATAATGCAAACTACAGGTGGATTGTCTTTTTACTCTTCTGTGCTGCTGTAATAATTCTGTCTACATGCATTATTTTATAAACAAAAACCAGTTAATGACTTTTTGAACCACATGTGACACAGTCCAGCAGCAGGGGGCGGTAATGCTCCTTTGCACCAGGGTAGTCTGAGGGAAGTCGCACGTGCTCCAGACGCTGTGGAACTTTTAATTGACGACAGGTAAGAATGATAACATCTGTGGTTTATTTATCTTAGTTTTCAAGTTCAAATACTTTTTGTTCAATAAAATGATAAAACCAGTTGTTTCAACCCGGACCAAGTTAGCATCGTGAAATTTTTGAGCATGAAAACGTAGGATTTTCAGTACGTTTGAGTGTTGTAACTATATAAAGCTAGCAATGCTAATTTTTAGGTAAGGTTTAGGGTAATTACCTCGAGTGAACATAGAGTATTTATTTACTCCTTCATGTGTGTGTCTGAAGGTCCAGGGTGACATAAATTGCTAAAAACCCTAAAAGCACATTTATCATCAAATAATTAATACATACAATTAGGAAATTACCAAGCAGCCATGTTATTTGTGCAAATACTCAATTGTATGAACAACTCTAGATCTTCTGTCCTGTCAAGAATGTGTTTTTACTTTCTGTAATTCTAAATAGTTATACTTTGAATCATTTTCTTCTTAACTTTAACTTTGACTGATGTAAAACTAAAATGTATCTTTAAAGCAGCTAAGAATGTACCAAAAAAAGTCAAAATTATAAAATCAAATAAACTTTGAGCTCCATAAACATAAATAATTCATAAAGACGACAGTCACAATGTTGCATTTTTGTAGTTTTTTATTATATACATTTATTCACATTGATATTAGTACATTCTGAGTGCATTTTACACCTTTTTGTGCCTTTTCAAGCATGTCCGCCGTCTACAACATGCTAAATTACTATGTTACGGGAGGCATAAAATAAACTCTCATTGTAACTTTATTTTCACTTATTTTTGTACAATTTCTCCTCTATTCGAGAGAGACAAACACAAACAAACAAACAAACAAACAACAATAAAACCCAAATGCAAAACCCGGTCTTAGCAGCAGACAATACAGAGAATAATGGAGCTTATAAACACGTAGCATTCTCACGCTAACGGCTAAAGTCGCACATTTTCACTAAGCTAAACTAGAAACTATACGTCACATTCACAAGTCTTCTTCTTCCTTCTCATTTTTCGCCATAATTTAAACATTTTAAATAATTCTTCATTGTTTTGTCCATGGCGGCCATCTTGCCTTCTTCTTCTTCATGTGTCTTGTGTGTTTTGTGTTGCGTTGTAGGGATGTTGCGGGTTTTACTCCTGGATGTTGAGGATCTGTGCCGACAGACCGTGGTGCCAGTTCTTCAGTTTGGCAAAGCGTGGCCCCTTCACTTCGGATTCGAATCGCTCTCTGGAAGAAACAGGTCAGAAATGTGTCAGTATCATCATTGTCCAAATGATTGATGTAGGTGACATGGCTGTAATGGAGCTCAACAATGACCGCCCACTTCCTGGTTCCACAATTTCTGACTCCATGTTAAATTGTCATAGGGGATTAGATAAAAAAAGTATACAGTGGTCCCTCGCTCTATCGCTTTTCACTTTTCGCGGATTTTTTTTGCGTGCAATTTTGCTTTTTTTTTCTTTTTACACAGCGTGGTCCTATTAGTGCGCTGTAAGCTGATTTTCTCTCAAACGCACTGTTTGGACCGTACTACACTGCAGCATTCACAGGCAACAGCACAGAAGCTCTTTTAGAAAACTTTAAACAGTTTGGATCATGCAGGGAAGCTGACCTGACGCTCGGACGTTTCTCCAGGTGAGGATTTGACTCTTTGAGCTCGTAGTTACGATGATAAGTTTGTTCACACTGGAACGTCATTTGTGTAGTTCAGAGATGTGTTTGAGGAGCGTGTTGTGACTTTGCTAGAGTCTGGATGTATTTCATGGCTGTCGGCTCCGGAGCCCGTGTGATCCGTGACTCTGCGGTCGGCTTTGGAGCGCAGTGGTCAACACCGGCACAGCACCGTCAAACGACTCGCGCTGTTGTATCTGGCAGTGAATCAAGTGTTCAGCGCATTATTACCTGTACAAAAGACACTAAACGTCATAGCCAGGCAGGTTATCAACTGAACTTACTGGAAAAAATGAAGATCACTACTTCGCGGGTTTCGCCTTTCATGGGTTATTTTTGGAACGTAACCCTCGCGATAAACGAGGGACCACTCTATCTTGAAAACGTCCTAGTGGCTAAGCAGCTATGTGGTGACTCAAGAGCATAAGACCTACATTTTGTTTAAAAAACGTTTTATCCACTTTATAAACTACGAAGTTATTACGACATTTTGCCAATTTTTTAGTTATAGATGTGCTTTTTTGACTGAAAACAACCGTGCTGTGGATCTGAGTTAGCACAAAGCTGGTTAGCTCGCGATATGTCTTTAAACTCTTAAAATTTGAATTTTAAAAGCTATGCACTTTAACCTGGCCTCCAGATGGTTTATCTCGCGGTATTTTGAATTCACAAACACGCCTATGACACTTTACAATGGGGAAACCAGGTCGATCTACTGTTGAGCTCCATGTTGATAGAGCTGGGCGATCGAATTTTAGATGATATCATTGCTTTGAAAATATGCAAATTTGAAAATCAAGTACATCGTTTTAGTAAAATGCTTAAAAAATTGTTGTTTAAAGATACAAACGAAGAAAGTTTCAACATTGTAAATGATCAAATAAGTGTTAAAGGTGATATTATAGTCGATTAATCACTCATTGGTGTCTTAGTTGCCAACATTTTGTTAGTTAGAAAGCTCATTGCAATATTGTGTCAGATTTTTTTTTTACATGAAAACCTTGTTAAACTGCATTTTGTCTTCATGAACAGTATTTTAGCATGCACACCTATGAATTTGTGGTCTTTTGATGGCAATTTGGTCAAATATTTGCATCTAATGAGAGAACAGAGAACCTTTTAGCCTTTTAGTTTGATTGACAGCATGTCTTAAGTCGACCAAAAAGGTCTTTAGTCAACTACAGCCTAATTTTTCTCATTAAACTTAAACCAATACTCTTAAATATGTGTTTGAACAGTTTCGTGACAAATATCGAGATATCCATTTTTGTCAATATTGCCCAGCCCTAAATATTGATAACAATGCAGTAAGTCCTTATATCTAGGGATGCGCGGCTCCAGCTTTTCAGCTTTGATGCAAATTTTGGTATATTGTGTCTTTAAGTATCTGCCGATACGGGATATCAACCGATACCTGTGCAGACACTGGTATCTTCTCCAAAGTCAGTTTGAGAAGATACCAGTGTTTTTTCTTCTCAAAAGTCAGTTAACTTTTTATAAAATATATGTGCCTTTTCTGTTTTTTTAGTACATGGTTATTTCTTCAAACAAAAGGATTTAAGAAATAGTTAGTTGCTTATTGCTTTGGGGTTGTCTTGCTTTCATTGTTGGTGAACGTTTGTGCTATACATTGTTTATTCAAGACAACCTGGCAGTATCTAAAGTCACACTTGTGTTCCTTGGCACAGTGGTTGATTATCACTGATATAGTATGTAACTGTAACAACTTTGTCAAACATTATGAGATATTCTTGGTCAATATCAGTGTGCAAATTGTCTCATTGTTGTCCAGGACACAAACTTGATTGGCTGGCGATGTCTGAAGAGATAATCCAAATGTTGTAAATTGGCGGCGATATATTATACACAAATAAATTTGCCTTGCCTTGCTAAATCAGAACTAACTTGCAGACCTGGTCCACAATAAACACATGGACTATTTACACACAATTAACTTAATCAGTAGACAGTGAATACTAATGATTACAAGTTTGGCTGAATATAAGCAGTTAAAGTTGCAGATAAGTTGCAAATCAGTAATATTTGTTTGAATTTTAAGAAGTATTGTAACTTTTTAGTTGTACATTTTTTAATTTTTTTTTCCACAAAAAATATATGATAAATACAGCACTTTGTGAAAAAAATGAGACAACTGACTAGTGTCTGATTTAATAATAAAGAATTTTAGTTTTAATCAGTGCTAAATGCAGCTCTCTGATTGGCTATCCCTGAGTGGGCCTCTCTAGTTCATTTTGTCTTTGTAAAAGAGGTTTAAAGACTATAGTTGTTAACAATGTGAATACAGTACATGTCGACATATAACAATGTCGAAGGATTCTGAGAGGAATTATCAGATTTAAAACCTAAATTGTGTTTGCAGAGTAAAAATCATCTACCCCTATGAAACAAACAACACACAATGAATGATGCTTAAATGTTTATTGTATGCATTTTTGTTGCATACTTGTGAGCTGAGGATTTTAATGGGTGATGGTAAAAATCCTCCTCCAAAGCAGAGACAAACCGGTCCAGGTTGATGTTGGGCGGTTTACAAAAACCTCGAGCTCTGCGTTGATGACCTTAGCACATCGGCCTCAAAATCGGCATTATCAGGTGAACGTGCCGTCTTAGGACATCTGCAAATGACCCATATGTTTTCTAGACGCCTTGCAGCGCTTTGCCGATTCTTGCAACTTTCTTCTGACTGATTCCGGTGTCTCTTCCAACAATAAGGTGGTCTTTCATGTTGTGTCCAGTCGCTTGGCGATTCATGGCATTCTTCCAGGCTGTATATCTTTTTTTTGCAGTATTTTCTGACCAGAGCGCGACTGAGTCCACAGGACACTGTGGCCCAAACTGAGATCAACTAAACCAGCTCCAGTTCCTTCGAGTGTTGGTAGGTGTCTTGTCCAACACCATCTGCTGAATCTTCACCTCAGGTTGTTGGTAGGTGTCTTGCTCTATACCATCTCTGACATCTCCACCTCAGGTTGTTGATAGGTGTCTTGCTCTATACCATCTGCAGACATCTCCACCTCAGATGTTCATAGTGTCTTGCTCTACTCCATCTGCAGACATCTCCATCTCACTATTCTTGAAAATCAGTGGATACTTGTTGGATCCTCAAGAACCTGCAGTGAGTCTACCTCAGTACCTTCGGATGCCGGCTGTGTTACCACCTCAGTGTCCTCAGCAACCAAATGTGTTTCCACCTTGTAACTTCGGACACCGACTGTGTTTTCACCCGGCATCTTCAGGTACTTGCAGTACTTCCTTCGGTATCTTGAGGTACCAACAGTTTTTCCACCTCTGTATTTTCAAGAACTGGTGACTGGTCCACCTCGGTCTCCACCTTCTCCTCATTGGGTCGTCAGCTGTCGACTGTTCCTTGATGCCTCAGGATCTTCTCGCAGTGTAGTGAAGCTCCTGATCAGTAGCCCCTCAGCTGCAGAGCCTGTGAGTGCACTGACAGGACTTGAGAAGTGTCGTTGTCTCGTCCTGGGTCACTTCTGGTAGTTCCTGTTTGTTTGCAGATTCGTCGGTCTGCTCTGGTCTTCAACTTTTAAAACTATAACCTAATCATTCAGTAAACGAGCTGCAGCATTATGCTTGCCTGTTTCATAGACAAGCCCGAAGCAAAAGCAGTTGTGTCTCCAAAAACTACCTTGCATGGTAAATGGCCGTTTCTCTGTCCTGTCCACATTAATACAGTGAATACAGGGGTCTCGTTCTCTTTAGGTAAACCAACCCATTGAGACAGTTCAACGGTTGGAGTCCTTACCAAATATTGGTTTGTCAGTCCAAGGTTTTTTCCTGTTGGTTTCCTTTGGGACTTTTTGTGGGAGAGGCAGACTTCGCAGGCGCGGAAGCACCTGTGCAGCAGCCTGGGTTTTTGCTGTAATGGCTGAATGTCCCTCACCAAGCGCTGTCAAGTTTCCTACATTAAGTCTGTAGTAATACACTTTTTTATGTCCACTTGGTTTCCCCCGTTTTAGTTCAATAAACTTGGCTCAAGCCAAGTTCTGGGCAAGTTTGAGCGTCTCACTAACTTCACTTTTGCTGGCATCAAGTGTCCTGTTTTTAAGTGAAGCTTCCATGTTGCTGCTTTGTTGAAGCTAAAACTTCGTTTGTACAGTGAGTGAACTGTCGAACGTTTTAGTGGAGCTGAGAAAAGTGCGTCCTATCTGTTCCAAGGTCAGAGAACGAATGAAGAAGAATGATCGAATGAGTAATGTAAGAAGTGTCGTGTCACCGTTTGGAATGTATGGCCATAGGAACTGTTGCTATGAAAGAACCAATCAGCTTGTCCATTAGAATTGCTCTTCTGCCCAATCAGGAATCATCAAATTGCATGAAAAATAATTATAAAAATATATATATATATTATTAATGTGTTTATTGTTTATTATTTATTATTATTAATAATAAATAATACATAAATTAATTATATAATCCCTGAGTTATAAAATTTACAGCAACAGAGACAATGGGTTTAGAGACAAAAGTTTAAAGAAAAACAATGCAAAAACAAGGCCATCACTCCACATTTTTAAGGAGGTGTCTTACTTTACTATGTAATTATAAATTTTTGATTAACTTTATATTGCAGAGAATTCCACATTGTATTCTGTTTCTGGAATGTAATGAATATGAACATTTACTCTGAACTGGGTTTAAACTACATAGGTTACTGTTATCTACTTAATGTTTACGCAAATAAATTGTTCAGTATTTTAATTTAATATACTTCATCTATAGATTTAATATAGTAACTTCCATTGACTTCTTTGTTTTCAATATGTCAACAAAACAGACTTCTGACAACACACTGTCTTTATGGTCACCACCAATCAAAGCTACAAAAACACAATTAAAGTCTTACCTCGACCTCTGCAGACTTCCTCATCTGGATCTTGCACTGCAAAAAGAACAAAGTTAAAATAAGTTTGTCTTTGTATGAAAAAAATACAACAATCTATTTTTTATGCCCTACTTAGTGTCATAGGAAATATCAAGCAAAGCAGTTTGTAAGAGACTGTCTCCTTAAACTTGGCGTATTATCTTATAACCTAAAGCGACGCTTCTCAAGCTGTGGTACATGTGCCTCTGGTTGTACATGAGCTGTCTCTGGTGGTATGTGACGCCCTGTACAGTTTGAATAATTGTCTAATTAAGACAGATAAGCTTTTTTATTCTTATTTTTTTGTAATGATTAAAGTCCGATGTCCACAATTGTTATTAAAAAAATTGTTGAATAGAATAGAATTTGAACTGCTGCTCCCACATCTCTCTTTATCTCCTCCTCCTTTTTTTGATTGGTCACTCAGAAACAAGGACAACCTTTCGAGAAAGATTGCACTCTCATTTGTCAAAGTTTGATCCTTCTAGATTTATGTGGCTTTAGCTACCAGACAAAATAATTAGTTTTTCCGTCATAGAGCAGGCTATGTGTTTTTTAAAAAAATTACAATTAATACTGTCTTATCAATGATTAGTCTCACTTTTGATGCTTCTTTCAGCTCAAAATTTGGCTTGTTATTTTTTTTGTTTAAAATCTGGCTGTACTTGGTATTATCCTAGGTCAGACTTGGACAACATGCGGCTGTCGACCTGTTTTGGTAGTTGGGTAACTCACCTTTTTAGTTATAAATGGCTATACTTTGTGTTTTAAACTAAAAGTATATGATAAATGCAACACTTTGCGAAAAAATAATATGAGCTGAATTGAATAATGAAGGATTTTTGTTCACATCAGGAGCCAAATGCAGCGCTCTGATTGGCTGTGTTTGGGTGGTCCACTACAGTTTCCTTGTTGTTCTCAAAAATAAGTTTTCAAGCCATAATTGCTTGCTGATATTAACCATGTGTCAAAGGATTTCTGAGAGGAAGTCGTCAGATTTAAAACCTAAATGCCGTTTGCAGTGTGAAATCCTCTACCGCACTTTCATGTTTTTGAAACAAGTGTTATTTTTATATTTCTTTTTCAACTGAACGTAGCTATAGAGAATGTGTTTGCATTTTTTGTGCGTGATGTAAATTCCCCATTAGAGCCACTGTGCTAAAGTTATTTCAGGTGTCAGCAATTTCATTTCTTCTTTAGTTAAAGCAAGGGATACCTGACATTTTGTTGCAAAATTAGTGTAATCCAAATACAGCACTTTAAGGCAAAGTCTGACATGTCTAAAAAAAAAGCATGTAAATTCATAAATAGCCAAAAGCAGAGCTCTGATTGGCTGAGCTTGTGTGGTCCACTCCAGTTTCGCTTTGCTTGATATAAAAAAGTTCTTAAACTACGATTGCAACCAAAAATGAATGCATGTGTTGAAAAATTTGTGAGAGCTCACTCGATTTAGCTGCCTATGTTTCCATTTGCAGTGTGAAATCAGGTAGCCCAGCTTTAAGAATACATCCATAATAATAAAATTGTCAAAAAGTAAAGCGATTGCAAATGAAACAAGTACTTCTTCCTGTCTGACACGTACGGTATTCGTGCCGGTGATGTGTGCCAGGATCCTGAAGCTCTTGCTCTGGAGTTGGCGGCGCGACGAGCCCATTCGCTCATTTCCTGTGGTGCTTCTACTGGCTGATCACCGCCTGGTAAACCGGAGAGGCGCAGTCCACCACCGGGTCTTAATGGGCAACGCACTGACAACAGGAAGGTAAGTCACTGTTATTTTTACATGTGGACGCAAACACAGAAAGACTGATCAAGCACAAGCATTGGACCATCTTTGTACATGGAAACAAAAGATTCATAAGGCTTAACATGGGCTAAATGTGAATGAAATTACTTTACTATGAGGTAGAACTGAATGTTGTACCAAAGATGGACAATCTTTGCACTATGGTCAGTTATGTCCTCTTTGTTGTTAGGAAAATCATTCTTATCTTGTATCTATCTGTGGTTTATCACTGGAATTATAGTTTACCATAGACAGTAGAAAAAATGGACATAGCAGTGTATTAAAAGTAGAACATTAACCGCTTATCCTTCGCTTTAAGAATGTTTTAACTATACTAAATAAATGGAAGCTAGTAAAATAATCTTAAATGTTTCTTTCTAATCACATCATATACAGTATAATTACAATATCTAAAAACTGAGATGCATCTGGTATATTAGCTAATAGCAATCAATGAACCAGTTTATGTTTTGCAAAGTATTTTACTCATTATAATTTGAATTTTGTGTAAAATTAAGTCTTTAGTACAGATATTTCCTTAAGCAAAGATAAGGTTCAAAGTGAGACCAAAACTAAAAAGGTATTTCTAAAGATTGTTAGCATTCTAGGCTTCTGAATGTTGTGAAAAGTGCAAATAAACTATTCACTAATGGACATAGCAATGTATTATAGGTAGAGGTCTAATAATTTGTTGTTCATGTCAAGATTGTTTTAACTTAGTACACATAAACAACGGAAACATGAAAATGTGCACAAGTTGTATATAATATTTTTTTTTTTGTATAAAATAATTTATAATTTGCATCGGGTTTTGGTGAACCCCTTAATGTCTTGCTATGTACTTCTGTTTTTCTCATTATAATTTGAATGAGGACACATGTTTTCTAAATGCAATGATTAGGTTCAGATGAGACCATCTTTTAGTGACTAAAATTAATTTCTAGAGCTTCAAAAAGAGAAAGAGCATGCCGCTAGCTTTACAATTTTGACTTCTAATGTTTGTAAAATGCTATTATAAACTATTCTCTATGAATTAAAAATATGCCTAGAATGAGTTAGAAAAATGAGATCGTACTTGGGACTACTCTAAACATTATGAAGTCCATATAAAAGACACACTATGTAACATTTCTGGTGAGATTCTGCCTGCTTGTCTCCATCACAATGTTTTGATTGCCTGGGTTATTTATTTTTTATTTATTTGGTTACAGATGTTTAACTGCTAAAATACACTGAAAACAATAAAAGTACTACTTTAATTCAGTTTGTCAGCCCTGTTAATGTTCTAGGCAAAGCATATCCAAACTGGCCTGAGTGCCAAATGAAGATTAATATTTGTTAGCACTTAGACTTCCCGAAGAAGTGGCCCAACAACAAGTAATCTATTTTTTTGTCTATCAATATTTGTTGTGTACTTTAGCAGTTTTAAGCCTGAATAAATGTCTTGCGGCTCATTTTAACTTGAACTTTTCATTGTATATTCACTTTTCAATGGCTTATTTTGTTCTTGGTCCATTATTTCTACTGTCTATATATATTTTCATTTGTGCATTTAGCATCTCCAGTGAAAGTTAGCCAGTCAGTGTGTCTTTCAGTTACTTAAAATACTGTAGTTACCGAGACATTCCCATGCTTGTCCCGTCGACTTTACCATCAATAATAAACGCCACAACAATCTCACACTGTGACAAAGTACTCGAAAGTACTTCAAAACGCACAACCTGCTTCACGGTTTCTGCGTTTGTCCACCACCCAAAAAACATCATAAACAAAAACAAGACTTTTATTTTCATTTTTTAGATTAGTTTGGTCGACATGTAGCGATGCACAAGCTGTTAGGAGAATAAAGACGGAAGAATGCGCTGAGATGGAGGGGCGGTTTGTCGAGGGTGGTTGTACTTACGCCAATGGGGAGCCAGCAGGTTCCTCACTGTAGTCATATGCCCAGGAGGGGACGGGTTGGGTGGGGTAGGTGGGGCGGCGAGGTGGGTGGTGGTGGTGGAGGTTGGTTGTTTGTGGATGAGATGAGCAAAGGGAAAGTGGGTGAAAGGCACAAACAGGAGGCACAGACAAAGACGACAAGGAAAGCCTGGAGCGTACAGTAAAAAGTAGCTACAACTTGCTAAATGGTTTCAATATCTGTTTAAAGAGAAAATCTATTGTGTAAAACCTACTTTTCTGAGTTTTAACTATGTTCTAAAAGTGTTCTCATAGTTGGTTTATTCAAAAAATGTTTGGATCATCGTCTATTGGTCTGCAGCTGATGCTCCCGTGCTCAGACAATCCCTCACCTACCAACTAGCCTCAGTTACTTTTAATTACTTAAAAATTCTGATTTTGGGTAAAATATGGAGAATCTAAATCTGCTGGCAGGGCCCATCAGTGCTACAGTTTTGAAGAAAATGTAAAAGTATATCCAACCCTAAGTGAAAATTTGAATATTAACATAATATGCTTATTAACAGGAGCCCATTTTACCTAAAAACGCCTGTCTAAAAAGTCAAACTGAATCATTTGGAACACCAACAAATGGCTGGACTCTTTATGTCGCTGAGGCTCTGTAGTTTTGTCCTCTGACTGACTCTCAAAAGAAATTCAAATTTTAAAGTCTGCCTAAATGTTCTTTCGTATAAATACACACTTGTGACACAAGTAAAGCTAGCGTCACAAGCCTGGGCCAGAACACTAGATTTGTAATAACTTGAAAAAAATTAGACAGAGCCCATTAAAAAGTCTTATTCCTTTAGTTTTTGCTGATTTGAAGTATTTTTTTGTTTGTAGGTTTAAACAGATTCTGATTAATGCCAGATTGGCTCGTTTGACTGTAAATAAGTTTCAACTTTCTTTTTATTCATAGTATTTCCAGGAGTTTGGTTCTTTACTTTTATGAGATTGTGGACGAAAAGGAATTAACCAAGAGAAATTGGGAGAGCTCACGCATAGGCCCTGTACCTCATTTCTCCTCATTCTAAAGCTGAATGCATGTCATAGAATTTTCTCTCACATTTCGTTTAGACACATAGACCTGTAAGTGACTCACTTCTCGTGCCCTTTGGCCTGTGACTGTCCGGCGATGGCGTCCATGATGGCGTCTTGTGAGTACATGCTGATGGGGGTGTTGTATTGGGCGTGTACGATGGTGGCTTTGCCCCCGGGACCTCGCACCTCGATGGGTTTGTGGGTGGACAGGGCCGAGTCTTTCAGGGCGATGGGGTTGAAGCTGGGGGTGTACTCCACACTGTGAGAGGCAGGGGGCGGTGTCGGACCAGCAGAGGGGCGGACATACAGGAGTGAAGGAATTTGAGTTGAAGGAGAGGGCAGTGAGTGTAAAAAGTGAAAGGTTAGAAAGAATACAACATATACAGCTTAATAAATGTTTGTCACTATAATTGCTAGACAACAACTGTACTTTTACTTGACTCATTAAAATCACTACTTCACTCTGATGACAATTCCAAACAAATCTATCTCTTTTCAAAAACACAAAGGTCTTCAAATATCTTGTAGAAACAGTAAATGGAAACTCATGAAAACTAACCTACGTTCCATATATAAAGAACTTGATTCATCATAAGAGATTAATATGATAAAAATTGGAATTTAGATACCAGATACTAGCTACACAAGTATTTATTTACAATATTTCCAGTTTATTAAGCCTAATAAACATTTGATCTCTATTAAGTTAAACAGCAAGATTAATGATACCAGATCTAAGTATTGTTAGTTATTTATTGCTGCATATATTTTATTCAACGTACTGCTTGTAAAATGTGATATTCTTTTTCAGAGTAATTGTGACACTGTCAATGTAATCCTTACACATTTTTTAGTAACACCATCAGCTAGAACAAAATGCAGGCCATTATTCACTAAAGCACATGTTAACAAGTTGCAAATGTAACACTAAATACCAGAAAACCAACAACATGCACTGTGTCAATATTCACACAAACTCACTCTTCAAAAGATGTTCTGGTTGATTACTTTCAACCACAGCATCCAACACTTTCAGTAAAGCACAAGCATTCCCTCATGCACTGTTCATTCATGTTCACTAAAAACATAAATGAAGACAAACAACAAAACTGACTGTTCAACTCAAACTCAAAATACTACATTACCAAACCCATTGTTTCATGCAGTTTCAAAAGAAGTAAAATGTAGCCATGAATGAACCAATCTCCATCTGCTAGCAAAGTGAGCAGACAACAAAACATGCTATATCGATAAGCTGCCTTTCAGATAAAAAATGTATTATGGATTTAGATTATTTTACATTTTCAGAATGATTCAGATCAGGGCTGGGCATGTAGAATGTAGAATTTCTCTTATTTAGTTGTGTTTTCGAATCCACAGACAATCATCTGTCAGTAAAAACATGGATTTTGACCAGAAGTTACACTTGAGAAGTAAGTTTTAAATGACATAGAACATCTATTTGAATTAGTTTTTGTAAAGATGAACTAAAATGTATCAAAAAATTTTGATTTCTGACGGTTTCAATATATTACTTTTACATAAGCTAAATTAGTGGCCAAGGGGTTAACAGCGGGCTCACACTGCAGCCATCCATACTCCAGTTTGACTCTGGAGGCTTTCCGTTTCGGGAAAAGTAATGAGGCTCTCACACGGCAATTTGTACGATCCAGTGAGCCCTCTGGTCGTCCTGATCTTTTACGTTGCAAGAAACTTTTTCCGGACCGCAGGAGACTCTGGAGAACTTTTTTGTGAAGATTGTAAAAAACATCAACATGACAAACAAAAACANGTTGACCTTTGACACTTTGGAGAAGAGGTCCACAACTGAAACCCCTTTGCCGGGTCCCAGAATCGGCACACTCGAGGGCATAACACCTAAGCGTCGTACTCCAACAAATATCAAAGCCATTAAGAAAAGTACTTAGGTGGAAGTTCCCTGGATAAGTGGCAAACACTCTCCAAAACAAAGTGCCCGCTTTGTCAGGAGCGAGGGGCGTCTTTTAAACCCAGGCGTTAACTGTTCCTAATGTTTAGCAACAAATTTCAGTTTCGCTTCTTCTCTCACCTGCTTTTGAGATAAGATGAAGGCTTGTTAAGTAATACATTTTATAGTACGACTTAATCTACATATGGCTCGTAAAGCGAATAACAAAGAGGTTTAGCCTTTTGACGGAGATTTATGGCAGCACAGATTGAATCCCACTTTCCTTGGTGTTGTTCTGTATAAATAATTAAAATGCGTGACTTCAAAAATGATTAAAAAAAAAAAAAAGAAAATATGTTTAGTAATCAACAATATGCTTATTTGAGAATGTTAGAACAGAACACTATTTGGACTTTCCTGAAGGATTTAGATGCTGAAAAACTAGAAGACCAACAAAGAAAATGCTAGTGTTTTGTGTTGAAGTCAATATCAGAAATTCCTAAACTTTGACCTAAATAAGAATATTTTAATGATTTGGTATAGCAACTGTATTTTTTAACCTTTCTAACTCTTCAATATCAAAGTCTGAAACTGTGAAAATGTGCTTCCTCTATATTTATTCATTTAATGGAATTTGTGCTTAAAAGTTTTAAATACATTCACAGATACTACTGGTAATTGCCTCTGTGCATGGAAACATCAGTTGGCTTGTTTAGATTCAAAATAGCTAACTTCTGTACTCATGAGCATTTCCTGTTAGCGTTAGCATTTAGACATAAAACACGTCTCTTTTTAACTATGATGAAACATTCTTATGATTTGTTAATATCTTTAACATGTTTTCTGTAACATTCACCACAACCCACTGTTCACTGTCTGATCTTCCAAGTATTTTTTTGTTTTAAACTGTGGTGAAAACCTCATTAAAATGAACTGAACAGGAAATGCTCGTAAGTATAGAAGTGAGCTATTTTGATTATAAACAAGCCAAGTGACATTCTCTGCACAAAGCTAATTTACAACACAAAAAAAATGGGTTTATGATAATCTTCAAAAGATATTCTCAAAATGTTAGTTGTTAGAAAGAACATCAAGAAGTAAGCAGCTGACACTTCAGTCATGCTTCTTCTAAATTTTGATTGTTTGTGGCTAAAATTTCATTAATGTATGACTCAAAATTTTCAGGTGGTTATGTCTATATAATGACAATCATATAGACATGCCCCATAATACTGCTCTCTTTACATTTAAATCATATACAATATGGTTTCTGTTGTTTGCTAATTTCCTGACAATACTTTCCAGTTCTCAAACCGGTTTTCTCACCAAATTTCTTATCCCTCAATCATTACTACAAAAGATACTGTCAAATCACACATTTTAAATTAATGTGCAAACTGATATGAGGGCATTTCAGAACAAAAAATAAAAACATTAAGCTTTATTATTGATTATGTTTATCTTATTAGTCGTGGTCTAATCCATGTTTGGAGGTGGATTACTTCTGATTTAGTCTTAATCTAATCCTAGATTTAGACTAAACCCTGGTTCATCTGATCATACTGATTAGACTTTGCATCGACAGGTGGAAGTTAGTCTTGTAATTCTTTGTGTAATATTTTCTAAATCAGTAAATATCTCAATCACTGACATTGCAATGTTGAAAATACTTAAATTAACAGTGTACGAGGGCTGTGGTCGACCACAAAGAATTCTTGGTGAACTAATATCTTGTCCCATCAAGCAAAACAACGTTTATATACAGAAAATGAACATGACTTTGTGTTTATATCACAAAAAGCATGTTAGGACCTTCAGCTTAAGTCAACTTTACTTTTGTGCTGTTCAACATACACTCTGTGATGCACAAGCTCTTTGCTGGCTTCTGGGAATTTTTCTGAATTAATTTGATTACAGAAGTAATTACAGTTTTTTTTTCCCCCAAATGAATCAATTTGAAATAATAAATCGCAAACCACAGTGAAGAAATGAAATGTCTGCAAGAAGACTATTACATGCTTCTGTTTGTTACTTGTTTGAGGTCCTCATCCAACAATCTGTCTTAAAAAATGCATCAGTAATTTCATTCAGTCTTTACATAAATAGCTGTTTCTATAATATACTGTATGTTGGACTGTGCAAAATAGTTATAAATTTGAACCTCTTATGAAGAGCCGCTATTTTATCTTTATGACTGCGGTCTGTTCAAATACATACCTCTTACTTCTAGTATTGGCGGTCTTTGTCTCGAGTTTGTGACAAGTGTGATTTAGCCAATCAGTCATCTCATTCAAATGTTGTGCCTTTATTATTAACAAGTTAAGAAATGTATTGATGATGAATGGATAGATGGAATGACGACTGGATCGAGAGACTCAGGATAGAGGCTCAGTCTCAGGTAGTCTGTCCAACCTTGTCAGGACCTTCTCAACTGTCTTCAGCAGGAGGACAGATTGAGTCGTGGGGTGCAAGGATAGGGTCAAGAGAGCTGAGACAAGACATATTGTTGGAACAGGCTTTTGTAGAATAGTAAGTAGAGTGTAGAGGCTTCTGGTTAGTTGGAGGTGTGGCCGAGGAGGCGAGTGTGATGTGGTTTGCTGGAGAGGAGGTCGGTGTGCTCTTGACCCTTATTTCATCATTATTGACTTTTTGTACACACATTTTGTATTACAACTACATATAAAAACATATTATTTACATACAGTATATAATCATGCACATAAACATAACAAAATCAAAATAGCAATCTGGCTCCAAGAAAAAAATAGGGTTTTTTGTCAAATTGACCTCCTTTATGTTCATTTAGTACATTTTATACGTTATTTCTTTTGTCTGAATTGAATAAAATGTAATCATATTCTAGTTCTATTGATTGATGACTTGATAAAATGAAAACAAAAACGACATGCATGTAAAATGATACGGAGGTTCCAACTTGAGAAATGATAAAACTCTGTTACTTTTTGCTATAATTTGGCTAAATGATAGTTTAAACTCCCAGTTGTATGTGAATTGTCTGTGCATTTTGACTCTTCTTGATGGCGTATGTGGAGTGATTCTGTTTTAGAACTCATACTTCCTGTATTTACTAGTGTAAAACTATGATACATTTTCCCACAAGGGCAATCAAGAAAAAAAAAAGGTTTTATTGATTGATGATTGTATTGTCAGTTTATTATTTCTGTTTTGTACCCAGTAAGAGCTCACTTCAGCAAGTATTTGGAATATGACCATTTCTCTTCACACAGAATCCCCAAACCACAGGTGTATGCTGCCCCAGGTGGACATGATTTGACAGTGTTGTGTGTTTGTAGGAGTTGGAGAAGCCCAGTCCTCCTCAGAAGCCCCTCCCTGCAGACCCCAGAGGACCTCGCCTGATCCGGAGTCCCTCAGTGAACCAGTCTGTGTCTGTCCCGGGACTCGCTGCAGTGTTTGGGGGAAAACAGAAGCACTGAGACCTGTGCGACCCACTCCTCACACAAACAGGCAGGTTCACAAGTCTTGTTATACATAAACTGAAGAGATTTTTAACCTCTTAATCTGTCTTTATGCCTCCCCTGACCCTTCCTCCAGGGCTCCCCTGCAAAAGAGATTCTGAATCTCAATGGGACTTCCCTGGTTAAATAAAGGTCAATCAAATCAAATCTTGAGTTTATAGAAATTTAAATGGATGAATTATTGTATGTAAAAAAAAGATAACATGGTAAATATAGGACATCACATATTTCTTCACATGATCTTTCATGATTACATACAGTACAATAAAATACATATATCTAACAGTCTGAACAGGGAGGCCCAGACTTCCCTTTCCACACGCCTCCTGGGGAATCCTGAAGTGTCCCAGGTCCCTCTAGTGTGTCCTGGGTCTTTCCCAGGCCCCTTGATGGAACATTCGAACATTCGGGCAGCGGCTTTATTCCAAGTTTCTCCATGTGACTGAGCTTCTCACCCTATCTCTAAAAGAGCGAGCCCTCTGCAGAGGAAACTCATTTTTGATCGCTTGTATCTGTTATCTTGTCCTTTCGGTCATTACCCCAAAGCTCATGACCAAAGGTGTGGGTTGGAACTTAGATTGATCAAGTTAATCAAGAGCTTTGCTTTTCAACTCAGCTCCTTCTTCACCACAAACGATCTGATATAGCAACCTCATCACTGCAGAGACTGCACAGATCCACCTAAAAATGTTACGCTCCATCCTTCCCTCAATCGTGATCAAGACTCTGAATAGTCAAACTCCTCCACTTGTACTCTCTTCACACTTGACTGCAATGCATCCCAGTGCATGTTGTAGGTCTTGGTTTAAGCAGAACAAAGAGCAGAGATGAGATCTTTTAGTTACCGAATTGACACCATTTGGTCCTTTAAAGCACACCCTGCACAATTTAATATGACATAGACCCATTTTACTAATCAAAGCATTGAATATGTCTAATGTATTGTTGCAACAGTGGTACATGCAAGCGACAATCCGTGTATACTTTCAAATATTGTTATGTAGTTTTGATATGAGAGCTAAAGGGGGATACCTCACGCAGTATTTGCATCTTCAAACCATGCAAAGTTTTTTTCATGTACTTCATGCATTTTGAGCCTATTAATTATCAGTGTTTCTGTCTTTTCCAGGTCGAGTCCGAAACATCCTCCACTTTACCAAAGCCTTGTGTCATCAACATCAAATACAGCTGAGCCTCTGCACAGGACTGACTCTGGACAGTGTTGTTTCTAAAGACTCGTTTTGCACTAAAAAAAAAAAACTCCTGGAAAACCTTAACTGTGGATCTGGAACTGTGGAGCGGCTCTTTCGTTTTTGGTGCTCATTTTGTCTCTTTACGGTGCTACAAAGTCTGAGCTCAGGTATTTATTTATAACGTCACTATTTATTACCACACGGTGCACTCTGCCAGACACTTTGATCAGCGTAGCAACTGAAATGATCACTATTATGTTTTTTTATTACATGAAAATCCTGTGAAATTGTGTTTTTAATGTTTTTTAATGAAGGATCCTTTTAGAAGTCTGTAACTAAAGATAGGTTCATTTTAAAGTGCAATGTATGCAACTCATAGTATTATTGTATGGTTTTGTTTGGTACATTTGTGTTACAAGAAAGACTGTACGAAAGAGAAAAGTGCAACTCAAACTGGAAAAACTCATCAGCACAAATGGTGAAGGAGTCAGAAGTGAACTTAAAGATACACTGTGTAGCTTTTTAGCCAAAAAAAAGTAGATTTCTGCAAAAGCATTTGGGAATGTTTCATTTTTTAATTTCAATTATAGAATGTATTTGATTTTTCACCCCTAGAAAAGTTACATGGTGTCACTTTAAGTCGTTCCTTCATCAAATTCGTAGGACCACGCCAGACAGAAATACTGTACATATACAATATTTATTGAATAAGATATACTGTAGATAATGAAGTTCCGTGGAATCAGATAAACGATGGCCAGGCAGGTAGGCTCAGTGCAGGGGTTCTGTCTCATCGATCTGCCCAGCTGATTCAATGAGCAGGGTCAAGGTGCACAGTCAAACTGACACGCGAGGGTGAGCTGGAATTAGAAGGCTTCTGGTGACGTAGGGCTGCGTGTGGTTGGTAGAACTGTGAGGAGCGTGGTCCCGCTCACAAAACTTAATTAATGAACTATCATTTACACTTAAGATTGTGCGGGGTGAGACACACGAGCAAAACTTGTTTTTTTGGGGTTTTTTTTTACATCAAAAGGTTGTTTTCTCATAATGCGTTTTTCTTACAAAGTTAAAGGGACTGTACCTGATTTTTGCATTCTTAAAAATGTAAACAACAGAATTAACTAATTTTAAACTTCTTACTTCCGGCTACATGATTTGCTCACTTAGCTGATGCATTCTGAGCTTTCAGAGTTGTTCATCATGATGAGTTTTAATATTTTTTCACAGCTGTTAGCAGCAAGGTGACTCTCCATGCTAACAACAGTTAGCCACAATGCTAAAAACAACAACACACAAAGTTGCACACAAACGGAATTTTATTAGACATCGCGGACTAATTTCCACCTGAATAGATACATTAACAAGACATCAGTGATAGGGGGAAATAGCTTTTAAGTTATCTTGTTGTAAAAAATCAAGTACAGTCCTTTAAGGTTATGATTAAGGTACACTTCATTGTCCCTGTATGGAAATGTCTCCTCTGCATTTGACCCATCCTTCAATGGTCTTCACCATCTCTTCAAGAGAGACTTAGTCAGGACTAACTTTCTCTGTTTTGGTTGGTGAGTGTCCAGAGGAAACCACCCAGACATGAGGAGAAACATGCAAACTCACAAAATACACAAAGGCCTGGGCTGTCTGGGAGTCGAACCTGCGATGTTCTTGGTGTGAGGCGAGAGTGCTATCCACTCATTCAGCCATCGTGCTGTTGAAGGTCATTAGGATCATCCCCTAAAGTAGCTCCTACATATACCAACTTTTTAATCTTAGCCTGATTTATAAATATATATCCAATAGATTTTAAATCTAAAAATTTGTCAAAATATTTGATGCAAATTCTAAGTAAAATATAGTTTACACCACACCAGTATCGCCTCAAAAAAATGTATCTAAAATGTCGACAAAATAAGTTGATACATTTAAACTTGGCTCCTTAAATGTTACCAATATGTGCAATTTTAGCAATTATTTTTTTTACACATCAAATGCTTTAGTTATACTTGACAACATGATGAAAAACTTGTAATTTATTTTTGCATTGAGTGAGCCTCACCTACTGGCTGTAAATAAAATACATAGAGAAAATAATTAGACTAGTCTTGTCTGATATGCTAATGATACGGAATTGCTCAAATCAAGTCTGGATTATTTATGGAAGTAAAAACAGTTCAAAATATCACAAACATCAGAAAACTCAAGAAGAGTGTTTTCTGAGGCTCAGAGAGAAAGAATAGTGTCTCATAGGACAATATCCAGCTGTGTTTTTGACGAAGAAACCGCCTTAACATAATTTAAAACTTAAAAGTAAATTTTGCAATGAACCATTGCCAGAGCAAATGTTTTTCTGTTTGTTAATTATAATATAAAGTTCATAAATGTCACTGATTTCTCCCCATCAAACCAGACACCACAGAAAACTAAAAACGAATGATTGGATTTAACACATAATAATTTAGACCTGTGTTAATTCTTCAGAGAGCGAACTAAAGGTCAGCTGTGTTTTGATCAATTTGATGAATGTTGTGATTTAATATAAAATTACCAAGGAGCTTTTGATTTTCACCAGTAATTCACCGCAGAAAGATTCACTTGACATTTTGGCTTCTAATTAGCGCCGATGAAGTGGGATTATTGGTTTGAGAAATTGCACAAATGTCAAATGCCTTTTCCAAACTGAAAACCATGGAGGACATTTTGAGGGTTTTATCGATTGCTTATTTTTCTTTACATGTTGAAGACTGAGTAAGGTTAGCTTGTGCATAAGTTGTTTACGAATACACAAAAGTAACACGTTTGACTGGATATATACAGTATGTTGCGCTTAAAGTGTGTTTGAAAGGTGAGACCACTTTTTTTTTAAAAACATGGTGATATCATATGCAAGACTGTGCTAAACATTTTAATCAGCCAACTGGAGCGATGTGACAAAACCCCATTGACGCACTATCATACGGTTTCCACAAAGTGAAATGAAACCAGCTGATGCATCAGGCTAGATTTTCCAGGCAATATATTCACATAAATGACATAAAAATTCAGATTTGACAAATGATGATATCTTGTAAGCGTCCTAATCCTAATCCTAACCTCACCCAAATCCCTGAAGTAAAAATGTTAAAATATAAGCTTTATCCACCTTATTCCTAGCCCCCATGAGCCTTTACGTGAATTATGGGCGAAACTTCCGGTAGACACCAGAACGCGCGTTTGTTTACATTACAAATGTAGAACCGATCGCGATTCCTGTTTTTTTCTGGATCGAAACTACGTAAAAATGTGGGAACACCAGCTTTCATGTCTTAAACGAGGCGATATAACAATTCCGTTGCCTACTAAAATTAAAGGATGGAGGATGACCTGAAAAAGTGGCCGAACATCACCAATAGTAGCATTTTAGCTACTTTCTCAGCTCTGTTGCGGCAGATGGCGAAGCTATGAACAATCTTAAAAGCTCCGAGGCATACCAGTACCTTCATAGCAATAAGGTTGGTTGGGTTTTGTTGAAAGAGGTTGGGCACAATCTAATGTATCTAAAAGCAGACGTTGAGCCAAGTCAAATGAGTTCTGAACTTAACAAGGATTAAGGTTTATATTCTAAGAATATACAGAACAATTAAACAAATGTACACAGATAATTTAAGGCAAACAGCAGGTAGGTCAGTTCACACTATAATCTTTATGTTCATATCTGCCATGTTGGCACACAGCGCTGATCTATTGTGACGTTATCGCTTCACGTGCGATTGTTTACATGTTACTTTTTGAATAACCAAGGAGATACCATGGAGATGTATAACATATCTTACCTGTTTGTGTAACACTGCTGTCAGGTCTTCGCAGTACCCGGCGTCTCTTCTCTGGTGGTCTGGAGTATCCCAACCATATTGTAGGATATGGATTATCCTCCGTGGTACTTTATCCACAAAATGAAAAGAACATACATATAATGTCTTCGGTGGCTTCTTAAGATTTAGATTTTTCAGCCACATCCTTTTGACTTCCTCCTCTTTTGGTAAAAACTGTACCTTGCAGGGCAACTACACTCCCGCTTCGTCAGCAGCCCATGTTCCACACAACACTCTTTAAGCCACAAATTTAATTTAGTTTGGTTGTTAGTACAACCACGAGCTGCACAACATGTCCCCGAGCTGCGCAATGCCATTTTTGTGAACGTCGGAGAATTAAGTGAGACACGCTTCTAAAGTTTGTTTACACCGCTAAAGCTAATAAAACCGCCAACTCTCAATCGAAACAACAACGCAGTGACACTTCCGGTTGCTATACCGGAAGTTGCGCCCATAACCCGTTTTACATCAGCGGCCCCAGGAATAAGGTGGATAAACACCAATGCAAACGATGGTATAACTAGGTTGGAGAAAAAATCAGGCCTCTTGTAACACTTTAATTTTGCTAAACAATTGCTTGAACTCAATGCAAACAATGGTCTTTGCATTTTGGAGCATTTTGATGACATATGTGGAGGGATTCAGTTTTAGAACTCACATTACTTCTTGTATTTTTCAGTTTTTATCATACATTCCTGATTTACTGCTGCAAAACTATGATAAATATTTACTACAAGGACTTTCACACCAATAGAAACAATAGAAAGAGTTCAACAATGACATTATGTAAAGTATCTGCATTTAAACATTTCCCTAGAAGAACTTGTTTTTAATTCTGTTCTAAATCGGATTTATTCAAGTTTTAAATCCACAAAAATGACTCAAAATGGGCCTTTCTTTTGTCTGTTTCTCCATAACAATGTCTACAGTTTCTCCATCAGAAAGTTACATGGTGTACCTTTAAAATTCACTCATTATCATCTCTTTTTCTCTGAATGAATGTCGTTTGGTTTGTTGTGTTACAGGTGAACACTTTTCTGAAGAATGTTTTTTAAAATGATTGTATTGTATTATGATGTATGTTTTTGTTAAAATACTTCTTAAAATGTCTGTCATGATTTTTCAACACTAAAGTTGTATTAGTAAAACAAATCAAACAGTGAATATGGCCACGTGGAGTTGTATTTTGTGTAAAAGGATAGGTCTTCATGTTCTCCATTGAAATTTTGAATACATAGTTTTTATTTATTGTGCAGCTCTAGTAAGATTTGAACTAGAACCATTGGTAGAAATGATTACAACCATGAAGCAGCATCTTTCTGAGGCCCCTGAGGCCCCAGCAGGCTCTGGACCTCACCTTGGGAATCTGTTCCAGACCTTTACAAACCTTGGAGAGTTGTGGCTGCTTTTCAGCTCAAAAATCCCTGTAGTCATGATTGGTACCATTGGTCTACGCCAGAGGTCTCAGACTCACAGCCCAAGGGTCAAATTTGGCTCTTCAGATGATTTCATGTGACCTCTGGGATGATTTCTGATTAGTAACCTACTGATTGTGGCCTGCCAATATACAACACATAACGATTTGAACCAAATATGGTTTTAGTGTATTGTTACTTCAATAGTGTCCATTAAACCTTTATAATGCACTAGAATACAGCAAATGACTGAAATTTGTTCCAACAGTCCTGACCTTGGTTACTCACTTTTAATTAATTCTATTTTTCATCATATGGGGGACTATATAATATAAAGCAATAAAAATAATGGTCTATTATTTTATATTAGAATTTGTAGAGCCTAATAACCTTTTGTAAAATGAAATATTAACATATTCAGGTCTATATATTAAAATGTGTCCCTTGACCAGCTCAGACTTCAATCATTTTGGCCCCAGCTCCATTTAAATTTGCCCTGGTCTACATGTAGTGCTGAGTAACTTTACATAAAAGTTATAGCAGTAAAATATTATACATTTGTATTGCAATGCTATCTGTAAAACCTAATTGAGTTACATTAATTTGAGTTTCAGTGGCGTCAAAGTTGATCCTGAAGGTTTCTTTTCATTGGAATATCAATGCATTTAAAAAAATATATTTATATATAACTGACGTTTTTCAAGTTGCATCACAATTATTTATGTATTTATTGATTTTTTCTATTAGTATCCCCATGTAACTGTGTTTGCAGAAGAGACTCCATATGTCAAAAGACCAAATGAGAAAAAAGTGTTTTCTATAGTAGGCATTTATGGAATACTTACAGTTGCACATGTAGTAGTACCTAAATATATACAGTAGAAGATGATACAGATAAGCCTACAGTTGTTGGACTGATTTTATGATCAATGGCGCTATCTGCTGGTTTATAATGGAAACTACAAGTGGATTGTGTTTCTTTTATAAAGTCAGTCTTTTTACTCTTCTGTGCTGCTGTAATAATTCTGTCTACATTCATTCTTTTATAAACAATAACCAGTGACTTGATTTGAACCTCATGTGACACAGTCCAGCAGCAGGGGGCGGTAATGCTCCTTTTGCACCAGGGCAGTCTGAGGGAAGTCGCACGTGCTCCAGACGCTGTGGAACTTTTTATTGACGACAGGTAAGAATTATAACATCTGTGGTTTATTTATCTTAAAGTTTTCAAGTTCAAATACTTTTTGTTCAATAAAATGATAAAACCAGTTGTTTCAACCCGGACCAAGTTAGCATCGTGACATTTTTGAGCATGAAAACGTAGGATTTTCAGTACGTTTGAGTGTTGTAACTATATAAAGCTAGCAATGCTAATTTTAGGTAAGGTTTAGGGTAATTACCTCGAGTGAACATAGAGTATTTATTTACTCCTTCATGTGTGTGTCTGAAGGTCCAGAGTGACATAAATTGCTAAAAACCCTAAAAGCACATTTATCATCAAATAATTAATACATACAATTAGGAAATTACCAAGCAGCCATGTTATTTGTGCAAATACTCAATTGTATAAACAACTCTAGATCTTCTGTCCTGTCAAGAATGTGTTTTTACTTTCTGTAATTCTAAATAGTTATACTTTGAATCATTTTCTTCTTAACTTTAACTTTGACTGATGTAAAACTAAAATGTATCTTTAAAGCAGCTAAGAATGTACCAAAAAAAGTCAAAATTATAAAATCAAATAAACTTTGAGCTCCATAAACCTAAATAATTCATAAAGACGACAGTCACAATGTTGCATTTTTGTAGTTTTTTATTATATACATTTATTCACATTGATATTAGTACATTCTGAGTGCATTTTACACCTTTTTGTGCCTTTTCAAAGCATGTCCGCCGTCTACAACATGCTAAATTACTATGTTACGGGAGGCATAAATAAACTCTCATTGTAACTTTATTTTCACTTATTTTTGTACAATTTCTCCTCTATTCGAGAGAGACAAACACAAACAAACAAACAAACAAACAAACAAAAAAAAAACAACAATAAAACCCAAATGCAAAACCCGGTCTTAGCAGCAGACAATACAGAGAATAATGGAGCTTATAAACACGTAGCATTCTCACGCTAACGGCTAAAGTCGCACATTTTCACTAAGCTAAACTAGAAACTATACGTCACATTCACAAGTCTTCTTCTTCCTTCTCATTTTTCGCCATAATTTAAACATTTTTAAATAATTCTTCATTGTTTTGTCCATGGCGGCCATCTTGCCTTCTTCTTCTTCATGTGTCTTGTGTGTTTTGTGTTGCGTTGTAGGGGATGTTGCGGGTTTTACTCCTGGATGTTGAGGATCTGTGCCGACAGACCGTGGTGCCAGTTCTTCAGTTTGGCAAAGCGTGGCCCCTTCACTTCGGATTCGAATCGCTCTCTGGAAGAAACAGGTCAGAAATGTGTCAGTATCATCATTGTCCAAATGATTGATGTAGGTGACATGGCTGTAATGGAGCTCAACAATGACCGCCCACTTCCTGGTTCCACAATTTCTGACTCCATGTTAAATTGCCGTAGGGGATTAGATAAAAAAAAGTATACAGTGGTCCCTCGCTCTATCGCTTTTCACTTTTCGCGGATTTTTTTTTGCGTACACAGCGTGGTCCTATTAGTGCGCTGTAAGCTGATTTTCTCTCAAACGCACTGTTTGGACCGTACTACACTGCAGCATTCACAGGCAACAGCACAGAAGCTCTTTTAGAAAACTTTAAACAGTTTGGATCATGCAGGGGAAGCTGACCTGACACTCAGACGTTTCTCCAGGTGAGGATTTGACTCTTTGAGCTCGTAGTTACGATGATAAGTTTGTTCACACTGGAACGTCATTTGTGTAGTTCAGAGATGTGTTTGAGGAGCGTGTTGTGACTTCGCTAGAGTCTGGATGTGTTTCATGGCTGTCGGCTCCGGAGCCCGTGTGATCCGTGGCACTGCGGTCGGCTGTGGAGCGTAGTGGGACGGGCAACGTGCTAAAAGCAGAGCAGGCGAATGCGCACAGCACCGTCCCTCTTTAAGCGTCACAAAACGACTCGCACTGTTGTATCTGGCAGTGAATCAAGTGTTCAGCCCATTATTACATGTACAAAAGACACTAAACATAACCAGTCAGGTTTTCAACTGAAATTACTGGTAAAAAATGAAGATCACTACTTCGCGAGTTTCGCCTTTTTTAATTTTTAATTGACCTTTATTTAACCAGGGAAGTCCCACTGAGATTCAGAATCTCTTTTGCAGGGGAGCCCTGGGGGAAGGGTCAGGGGTTATTTTTGGAACGTAACCCTCGCGATAAATGAGGGACCACTCTATCTTGAAAACGTCCTTGTGGCTAAGCAGCTGTGTGGTGAGTCAAGAGCATAAGACCGACATTTTTGTTTAAAAAACGTTTTACTTTATAAACTACGAAGTTATTACGACATTTTGCCAATGTTTTAGTTATAGATGTGCTTTTTTGACTGAAAACAACTGCGCTGTGGATCTGAGTTATCACAAAGCTGATTAGCCCGCGATATGTCTTTAAATTCTTAATATTTGAATTTTTCAAAACGCCTATGACACTTTACAATGGGGAAACCAGGTCGATCTTCCACTGTTGAGCTCCATGTTGATAGAGCTGGGCGATCGAATTTTAGATGATATCATTGCTTTGAAAATATGCAAAATTTGAAAATCAAGTACATCGTTTTTAGTAAAAAATGCTTAAAAAATTGTTGTTTAAAGATACAAACGAAGAAAGTTTCAACATTGTAAATGATCAAATAAGTGTTAAAGGTGATATTATAGTCGATTAATCACTCATTGGTGTCTTAGTTGCCAACATTTTGTTAGTTAGAAAGCTCATTGCAATATTTGTCAGATTTTTTTTTTACATGAAAACCTTGTTAAACTGCATTTTGTCTTCATGAACAGTATTTTAGCATGCACACCTATGAATTTGTGGTCTTTTGATGGCAATTTGGGTCAAATATTTGCATCTAATGAGAGAACATTGAGGTACTCACGAACCTTTTAGCCTTTTAGTTTGATTGACAGCACATGTCTTAAGTCGACCAAAAAGGTCTTTAGTCAACTACAGCCTAATTTTTCTGATCATTAAACTTAAACCAATACTCTTAAATATGTGTTTGAACAGTTTCGTGTTAGTTTTGAAATAACATCGTCTGAATATCGAGATATCCATTTTTGTCAATATTGCCCAGCCCTAAATATTGATAACAATGCAGTAAGTCCTTATATCTAGGGATGCGCGGCTCCAGCTTTTCAGCTTTGATGCAAATTTTGGTACAGTATATTGTGTCTTTAAGTATCTGCCGATACGGGATATCAACCGATACCTGTGCAGACACTGGTATCTTCTCCAAAGTCAGTTTGAGAAGATACCAGTGTTTTTTCTTCTCAAAAGTCAGTTAACTTTTTATAAAATATGTCATCGAGTGCAGTGTTCCCAACCTTTTTTTAATAACTGTACACTTTTTCGGTTATACATTTTCTGTGGCACCTCATATACTCAAATATTTCCAAATCAAAGAATCTAGATGAAAACAAAAGGATTTAATGTTGTAAATATTGTCCGTTACTCTACTGTGCTTTATTCATTGGGGGTTGTCTTGCTTTCATTGTTGGTGAACGTTTGTGCTATACATTGTTTATTCAAGACAAACCTGGCAGTATCTAAAGTCACACTTGTGTTCCTTGGCACAGTGGTTGATTATCACTGATATAGGTATGTAACTGTAACAACTACTTTGTCAAACATTATGAGATATTCTTGGTCAATATCAGTGTGCAAATTGTCTCATTGTTGTCCAGGACACAAACTTGATATTGGCTGAAGCGATTGTCTGAAGAGGATACCGATCAGCCAAATGTTGTAAATTGGCGGCGATATATTATTTACACAAATAAATTTGCCTTGCCTTGCTAAATCAGAACTAACTTGCAGACCTGGTCCCACAATAAACACATGGACTATTTACACACAATTAACTTAAAATATTGACAGTAGACAGTGAATACTAATGATTACAAGTTTGGCTGAATATAAGCAGTTAAACAGTTGCAGATAAGTCGCAAATCAGGTAATATTTGTTTGAATTTTAAGAAATATTGTAACTTTTTAGTTGTAAATTTGTAAACTTTGTGTTGTCCACTAAAAAGTACTAAAAGATAAATACAGCAAAACGAGACTAGTGTCTGAATTTAATAATAAAGAATTTTAGTTTTAATCAGTTGCTAAATGCAGCTCTCTGATTGGCTATCCCTGAGTGGGTCTCTCTAGTTTCACTTTGTTCTTTGTAAAAGAGGTTTAAAGACTATAGTTGTTATCAATGTGAATACAGTACATGTAGGTATAACGATATGTCGAAGGATTTCTGAGAGGAAGTTATCAGATTTAAAACCTAAATTGTGTTTGCAGAGTAAAAATCATCTACCCCTATGAAACAAACAACACACAATGAATGATGCTTAAATGTTTATTGTATGCATTTTTGTTGCATACTTGTGAGCTGAGGATTTTAATGGGTGATGGTAAAAATCCTCCTCAAAGCAGAGACAAACCGGGTCCAGGTTGATGTTGGGCGGTTTACAAAAACCTCGAGCTCTGCGTTGATAGACCTTAGCACATCGGCCTCAAAATCGGCATTATCAGGTGAACGTGCCGCCTTTAGGACATCTGCAAATGACCCATATTGTTTTTCTAGACGCCTTGCAGCGCTTTTGCCGATTCTTGCAACTTTCTTCTGGCTGATTCCTGTGTCTCTTCCAACAATAAGGTGGTCTTTCATGTTGTGGTCCAGTCTGTTTGCGATTTCATGGCATTCTTCCAGGCTGTATATCTTGTTTTTTTGCAGTATTTTTCTGACCAGAGCGCGACTGAGTCCACAGGACACTGTGGGCCAAACTGAAGATCAACTAAACCAGCTCCAGTGTCCTTCGAGTGTTGGTAGGTGTCTTGTCCAATACCATCTGCTGACATCTTCACCACAGGTTGTTGGTAGGTGTCTTGCTCTATACCATCTGCTGACATCTCCACCTCAGGTTGTTGATAGGTGTCTTGCTCTGTACCATCTGCAGACATCTCCACCTCAGATTGTTCATAGGTGTCTTGCTCTACTCCATCTGCAGACATCTCCATCTCACTATTCTTGAAAATCAGTGGATACTTGTTGGTATCCTCAAGAACCTGCAGTGAGTCTACCTCAGTACCTTCGGATGCCGGCTGTGTTACCACCTCAGTGTCCTCAGCAACCAAATGTGTTTCCACCTTGTTAACTTCGGACACCGACTGTGTTTTCACCCCGGCATCTTCAGGTACTTGCAGTATCTTCACTTCGGTATCTTGAGGTACCAACAGTTTTTCCACCTCGGTATTTTCAAGAACTGGTGACTGGTCCACCTCGGTCTCCACCTTCTCCTCATTGGGGTCGTCAGCTGTCGACTGTTCCTCGATGGCCTCAGGATCTTCACGCGGCGGTAGTGAGGGTTCCTGATCAGTAGCGCCCTCAGCTGGCAGAGCCTGTGAGTGCACTGACAGGACTTGAGAAGTGTCGTTTGTCTCGTCCTGGGTCACTTCTGGTAGTTCCTGTTTGTTTGCAGATTCGTCGGTCTGCTCTGGTTCTTCAACTTTAAAACTATAACCTAATTCATTCAGTAAACGAGCTGCAGCATTATGCTTTGCCTGTTTCATAGACAAGCCCGTAGCAAAAGCAGTTTTGTCTCCAAAAACTACCTTTGCATGGTAAATGGCCGTTTCTCTGGTCCTGTCCCATTTAATACAGTGAATACAGGGGGTCTCGTTCTCTTTAGGTAAACCAACCCATTGAGACAGTTCAACGGGTTGGAGTCCTTACCAAATATTGGTTTGTCAGTCCCAAGGTTTTTTTCCTGTTTGGTTTCCTTTGGGACTTTTTGTGGGAGAGGCAGACTTCTCAGGCGAGGAAGCACCTGTGCAGCAGCCTGGGTTTTTGCTGTAATGGCTGAATGACCCTCACCAAGCGCTGTCAAGTTTCCTACATTAAGTCTGTAGTAATACACTTTTTATGTCCACTTGGTTTCCCCCGTTTTAGTTCAATGAACTTGGCTTCAAAGCCAAGTTTCTGGGCAAGTTTGAACGTCTCACTAACTTCACTTTTGCTGGCATCAAGTGTCCTGTTTTTAAGTGAAGCTTCCATATTGCTGCTTTGTTGAAGCTAAAGACTTCGTTTGTTACAGTGAGTGAACTGTCGAACGTTTTAGTGGAGCTGAGAAAAGTGCGTCCTATCTGTTCCAAGGTCAGAGAACGAATGAAGAAGAATGATCGAATGAGTAATGTAAGAATGTGTCGTGTCACCGTTTGGAATGTATGGCCATAGGAACTGTTGCTATGAAAGAACCAATCAGCTTTGTCCATTAGAATTGCTCTTCTGCCCAATCAGGAATCATCAAAATTGCATGAAAAATAATTATTAAAAAATATCTATATATTATTAATGTATTTATTGTTTATTATTTATTATTATTAATAATAAATAATACATAAATTAATTAAATAATCCCTGAGTTATACAATTTACAGCAACAGAGACAATGGGTTTAGAGACAAAAGTTTAAAGAAAAACAATGCAAAAACAAGGCCATCAACTCCACATTTTTAAGGAGGTGTCTTACTTTACTATATAATTATAAATTTTTGATTAACTTTATATTGCAGAGAATTCCACATTGTATTCTGTTTCTGGAATGTAATGAATATGAACATTTACTCTGAACTGGGTTTAAACTACATAGGTCTTACTGTTTATCTACTTAATGTTTACGCAAATAAATTGTTCAGTATTTTAATTTAATATACTTCATCTATAGATTTAATATAGTAACTTCCATTGACTTCTTTGTTTTCAATATGTCAACAAAACAGACTTCTGACAACACACTGTCTTTATGGTCACCACCAATCAAAGCTACAAAAACACAATTAAAGTCTTACCTCGACCTCTGCAGAGCTTCCTCATCTGGATCTTGCACTGCAAAAAGAACAAAGTCAAAATAAGTTTGTCTTTGTATGAAAAAATACAACAATCTATTTTTATGCCTACTTAGTGTTCATAAGGAAATATCCAAAGCAAAGCAGTTTTGTAAGAGACTGTCTCCTTAAACTTGGCGTATTATTATTATAACCTAAAGCAACGCTTCTCAAGCTGTGGTACATGTGCCTCTGGTTGTACATGAGCTGTCTCTGGTGGTATGTGACGCCCTGTACAGTTTGAATAATTGTATAAGTGGCTATCAATGAATTAGTCTCACTTTTGATGCTTCTTTCAGCTCAAAATTTGGCTTGTTATTTTTTTGTTTAAATCTGGCTATACCTGGAAAGTCTGGTATTATCCTAGGTCAGAGTCTCGACCTGTTTTGGTAGTTGGGGTAACTCACTTTTTTACTTATAAATGGCTATACTTTGTCTTTTAAACTAAAAAGTATATGATAAATGCAACACTTTGCGAAAAATAATATAATGCCGAATTGAATAATGAAGGATTTTTGTTCACATCTGGAGCCAAATGCAGCGCTCTGATTGGCTGTATTTGGGTGGTCCACTACAGCTTTTTATTGTTGTTCTCAAAATGAAGTTTTTAAGCCATAATTGCTTGCTGATATTAACCATATGTCAAAGGATTTCTGAGAGGAAGTCATCAGATTTGCTGTTTGCAGTGTGAAAATCCTCTACCGCACTTTTCATGTTTTTGAAAACAGGTGTTATTCTTTATATTTCTTTTTCAACTGAACGTAGCTATAGAGAATGTGTTTGCATTTTTGTGTGCGTGATGTAAATTCCCCATTAGAGCCACTGTGCTAAAGTTATTTCAGGTGTCAGCAATTTCATTTCTTCTTTAGTTAAAGCAAGGGATACCTGACGTTTTTGTTGCAAAATGTGTGTAATCTAAATACAGCACTTTAAGGCAAAGTATGACCTGTCTAAAAAAAAAGTATGTAAAAATCTCATAAATAGCCAAAAGCAGTGCTCTGATTGGCTGAGCTTGTGTGGTCCACTCCAGTTTCGCTTTGCTTATAAAAAAGTTCTTAAACCATGATTGCAACCAAAAATGAATGCATGTGTTGAAAAATTTGTGAGAGCTCACTCGATTTAGCTGCCTATGTTTCTCATTTGCAGTGGTAAAATCAGGTAGCCCAGCTTTAAGAATACATCCATAATAATAAAATTGTCAAAAAGCAAACCGATTGCAAATGAAACACAAGTACTTCTTCCTGTCTGACACGTACGGTATTCGGTGCCGGTGATGTGTGCCAGGATCCTGAAGCTCTTGCTCTGGAGGTTGGCGGCGCGACGAGCCCATTCGCTCATTTCCTGTGGTGCTTCTACTGGCCTGATCACCGCCTGGTAAACCGGAGAGGCGCAGTCCACCACCGGGTCCTTAATGGGCAACGCACTGACAACAGGAAGGTAAGTCACTGTTATTTTTACATGTGGACGCAAACATAGAAAGACTGATCAGAGCACAAGCATTGGACCATCTTTGTACATGGAAACAAAAGATTCAGAAGGCTTAACTTGGGCTAAATGTGAATGAAATGACTTGACTATGAGGTAGAACTGAATATGTTGTACCAAAGATGGACAATCTTTGCACTATGGTCAGTTACTGTATGTCTCTTTGTTGTTAGGAAAATCATTCTTATCTTCTGTCTATCTGTGGTTTGTCAACTGGAATTATAGTTTACCATAGACAGTAGAAAAAATGGACATGGCATGTATTAAATGTAGAACACCAATCACTTATCATTCGCATTAAGAATGTTTTAACTATACTAAATAAATGGAAGCTAGTATAATAATCTTAAATGTTTCTTTCTAATCACATCATATACAGTATAATTTACAATATCTAAGAATTGAGATGCATCTGGTATCAATGAACCAGTTTATGTTTTGCAAAGTAGTTTTACTCTATATAATTTGAATTTTGTGTAAAATAAAGTCTCGAGTACAGATATTTCCGAAGATTAGGTTCAAAGTGAGACCACTTTGTAGTACTAAAAAGGTATTTCTAAAGATTGTTAGCATACTAGGCTTCTGAATGTTGTGAAAAGTGCAAATAAACTATTCACTAATGGACATAGCAATGTATTATAGGTAGAGGTCTAATAATTTGTTGTTCATGTCAAGATTGTTTTAACTTAGTACACATAAACAACGGAAACATGAAAATGTGCACAAGTTGTATATAATATAGACTTTTTTTTGTATAAAATAATTTATAATTTGCATCGGGTTTTGGTGAACCCCTTAATGTCTTGCTATGTACTTCTGTTTTTCTCATTATAATTTGAATGAGGACACATGTTTTCTAAATGCAATGATTAGGTTCAGATGAGACCATCTTTTAGTGACTAAAATTAATTTCTAGAGCTTCAAAAAGAGAAAGAGCATGCCGCTAGCTTTACAATTTTGACTTCTAATGTTTGTAAAATGCTATTATAAACTATTCTCTATGAATTAAAAATATGCCTAGAATGAGTTAGAAAAATGAGATCGTACTTGGGACTACTCTAAACATTATGAAGTCCATATAAAGACACACTATGTAACATTTCTGGTTAGATCCTCTCTACCTGCTTGTCTCCATCCTAGTCTTCTGTATTGCCTGGGTTATTTTATTTTTTATTTATTTGGTTACAGATGTTTAAAATACATTGAAAACAATAAAAAGTACTAGTTTAATTCAGTTTTGTCAGCGCTGTTTAATGTTCAAGGCCAAGCATATCCAAACAGGCCTGAGTGCCAAATGAAGATTAATATTTGTTAGCACTTAGACTTCCCGAAGAAATGGCCCAAACAACACAAGTATCTCTTTATTGTCTTTAGCTTGAACTTTTCATTGTATATTCACTTTTCTATGGCTTTTTTGTTCTTGGTCCATTATTTCTACTGTCTATATATTTTCATTTGTGCATTTAGCATTCTCCAGTGAAAGTTAGCAAAGTCAGTATGTCTTTCAGTTACTTAAAATACTGTAGTTACCGAGAACATTCCCATGCTTGTCCCGTCGACTTTCACCATCAATAATAAACGCCACAACAATCTCACACTGTGACAAAGTACTCGAAAGTACTTCAAAACGCACAACCTGCTTCACGGTTTCTGCGTTTGTCCACCACCAAAAAACATCATAAACAAAACACAGACTTTTATTTCTCATTTTTTTAGATTAGTTTGGTCGACATGTAGCGATGCACAAGCTGTTAGGAGAATAAAGACGGAAGAATGCGCTGAGATGGAGGGGCGGTTTGTCGAGGGTGGTTGTACTTACGCCAATGGGGAGCCAGCAGGTTCCTCACTGCAGTCATGCCCAGGAGGGGACGGGTTGGGTGGGGTAGGTGGGGCGGCAGAGGTGGGGTGGTGGTGGTGGAGGTTGGTTGTTTGTGGATGAGATGAGCAAAGGGAAAGTGGGTGAAAGGCACAAACAGGAGGCACAGACAAAGACGACAAGGAAAAGCCTGGAGCGTACGTAAAACGTAGCTACAACTTGCTAAATGGTTTAATATCTGTTTAAAGAGAATCTATTGTGTAAAACCTACTTTTCAGAGTTTTTAACCATGTTCTAAAAGTGTTCTCATAGTTGGTTTATTAAAAAAATGTTTGGATGATCATACTGCTTCCATTGTCTTGGTCTGCAGCTGATGCTCCCGTGCTCAGACAATCCCTCACCTACCAACTAGCCTCAGTTACTTTTAATTACTCCAAAATTCTGATTTTGGGTAAAATATGGAGAGTCTAAATCTGCTGGCAGGGCCTATCAGTGCTATAGTTTTGAAGAAAATGTAAAAGTATATCCAACCCTAAGTGAAAATTTAATATTAAAATAATATTCTTGTTAACTGGAGCCCATTTTCCTAAAATGCCTGTCTAAAAAGTCAAACTGAAGCATTTGGAACACCAACAAATGGCTGGACTGTTTATGTCGCTGAGGCTCTGTAGTTTTGTCCTCTGACTGACTCACAAAAGAAATTCAGATTTTAAAGTCTGCCTAAATGTTCTTTCGGAAAATACACAGAGCAGTAAAGCTAGTATCACAAGCCTGGGCCAGAACATTAGATTGCTATTTTGCAATTATTTTAAAGCTGAAGCTATTTTCATATTAATTTGAGATCTTATAACTGAAAAATCTAGACGAGCCCATTAAAAAAGTTAATATACTATCTCAAGTTTTTTGGCTGCAATTGAAAGTATTTGTCTGATTAAGTGAAAGTCATCCTAGTACAAGCGATTCTGATTCATCCCAATTGGCTGTTTGACTGTAAATAATGGTTTCAATCTTCTTTTAATGTTTAGCATTTTCAGGAGCATGGTTCTTTATTTTTATGAGATTGTGGACAAAAAGAAATGAACTAAGAAAAAGTGGGAAAGCTCACGCATAGGCTCTGTACGTCATTGAATTTCTCACATTTGTTAGACACATGACCTGTAAGTGACTCACTTCTCGTGCCCTTTGGCCTGTGACTGTCCGGCGATGGCGTCCATGATGGCGTCTTGTGAGTACATGCTGATGGGGGTGTTGTATTGGGCGTGTACGATGGTGGCTTTGCCCCCGGGACCTCGCACCTCAATGGGTTTGTGGGTGGACAGGGCCGAGTCTTTCAGGGCGATGGGGTTGAAGCTGGGGGTGTACTCCACACTGTGAGAGGCAGGGGGCGGTGTTGGACCAGCAGAGGGGCGGACATACAGGAGTGAAGGAGTTTGAGTTGAAGGAGAGGGCAGTGAGGGTAAAAAGTGAAAGGTTAGAAAGAATACAACAAATACAGCTTAATAAATGCTTGTCACGATAATAATTACTAGACTGTAACCCCAGGCTTTTAGTATATATGCTTCTTTTTTTAGCATAAAAAAAAACATGTAGATACTAGCTACACAAGTATTTATTTACAATATTGCCAGTTTATTAAGCCTATTAAACATTTGATCTCTATTAAGTTAAACAGCAAGATTAATGAATACCAGATCTAAGTATTGTTAGTTATTTATTGCTGGATATATTTTTATTCAACGGACTGCTTGTAAGAATGTGAATATTCTTTTGTCAGAGTAATTGTGACAGTGTCAATGTAATCCTTACACATTTTTATAGTAACACCATCAGCTAGAACAAAATGCAGGCCATTATTCACTAAAGCACATGTTAACAAGTTGCAAAATGTAACACTAAATACCAGAAAACCAACAACATGCACTGTTATCTAATATTCACACAAACTCACTCTTCAAAAGATGTTCTGGTTGATTACTTTCAACCACAGCATCCAACACTTTCAGTAAAGCACAAGCATTCCCTCATGCACTGTTCATTCATGTTCACTAAAAACATAAATGAAGACAAACAACAAAACTGACTGTTCAACTCAAACTCAAAATACTACATTACCAAACCCATTGTTTCATGCAGTTTCAAAAGAAGTAAAATGTAGCCATGAATGAACCAATCTCCATCTGCTAGCAAAGTGAGCAGACAACAAAACATGCTATATCGATAAGCTGCCTTTCAGATAAAAATGTATTATGGATTTAGATTATTTTACATTTTCAGAATGATTCAGATCAGGGCTGGGCATGTAGAATGTAGAATTTCTCTTATTTAGTTGTGTTTTTCGAATCCACAGACAATCATCTGTCAGTAAAAACATGGGATTTTGACCAGAAGTTACACTTGAGAAGTAAGTTTTAAATGACATAGAACATCTATTTGAATTAGTTTTTGTAAAGATGAACTAAAATGTATCAAAAATTTTGATTCTGACCGGTTTCAATATATTACTTTTACATAAGCTAAATTAGTGGCCAAGGGGTTAACAGCGGGCTCACACTGCAGCCATCCATACTCCAGTTTGACTCTGGAGGCTTTCCGTTTCGGGAAAAGTAATGAGGCTCTCACACGGCAATTTGTACGATCCAGTGAGCCCTCTGGTCGTCCTGATCTTTTACGTTGCAAGGAACTTTTTCCGGACCGCAGGAGAGCTCTAGAGAACTTTTTAGTGAAGTTGGAAAACATCACACGACAAACAGGAAACGGAGCGACCGCTGTGAAGTGCATACGTGGTTTTCGAAATCAAATCCTTTTACGCTATTACTAATAATACAAAATTATCGACACATACAAGACTATTTATCATATACAGTGTAAATAAATCTCAAACAGAAAATGAACTGACGTGAAATAAGCCCAAAACTTGACGCGAAGTGTTCTTTGTTTACCAGTATTTTCTAACATGTGGTCATGCAGAGTGCACAAACTCCCATGAACTCGTACTTAGGTCTTAGTGTGAGTGACCACCACGCCCAGATAGATCAGGATCTGGATCTGGATCTGGACAGGCAGTGTGAGCCAGGTGTAAGCTTTTTTTTTCTTTTTGGATTTTACTTTGAGCTAAATTATGTTATAACCAGTCAGGCAAGTCTTTAAACCATGACATGTTCAATGACACAGGACACATCTAGCCCAAGCTATTCAAACCAACATGCACATTCAAATTCAAACAATTCTAATCAAAGCAAGCTCGTATTTTAAAAGTTTTATCAATCATTAGCTTAAAATTGGGCCTTTTGAAACAACATGACAGCCCATTCACAAACTTCAAAACTCTCCCTCCATTGACACACCATCCAGGAATAGTACTCCAACATTCACCACATAATCTCATGCAGATCAAGCGCAGGGATGCATTGCGGGTACTGACTTTGCGGCTGTGTTTGCGATGACCTGTAACACACCAGAAGACACACACAAAGCCCTAAATATCTCAGGTATTTTAGACACAACAATGGCATAGTGTTTGTAGGAAACTATCCAAGTACAAAGCAGCAGAGATAATCCGACGCACAGGGAGGAATAGCTGCCGTTTGTCGTCATCTGGGTATTTTTTTTAGCTCTACAGTCTCATTAGTTTAGTGTAAAAGGAGTGAGTGACAACAGCAGAGGCAATCATGTGACCCAGGGACAGTTTTAGACACAAGAATCACCTGATGCCACTCTGGGCATTTACAGAGAAGCCTTTTAAAATGATGAAATATATGTGGTGCTGTAAATGAATGACGTTATACCAATGTACTGTTCAGATGTCTTGTTCATATCCGTTTGGATACTATAGTACTTCAGTTCTCTTAAAGGTGAGGTCAGAGGTGGAATGATTGAATGACTTCTTTCAATATAGAAAAATCAGGCACTTTGACTTTTGCTTTGCCTCATTCTGCCCCTAATATGTCTGTTTATTGTCAAATGTTGGAGTTCAGGTCACACAGTAACAAAATGTGTTAATTTTAAAAGGTCTTACACACTTGTCTGAACCGTTGTGGCAACTTTTCCCAACAGGCGGCTCACGCGTGTTTGGTGTGAATGAGGCTGTCGGTGGTGGCAGGGTCTTGAAGACTTGTTTGTAGAGTCTGCGTTGCCACATGCGGTCAGCAAACCAGTGCGCAGGAAAATAGATCGGAAACCCGAAAATTACGCTTATGGAAAAACAGTATTTAGCCGATCATGGATTGTTGTTATATACAGAATATAGTAAGTAAATAAGTAAGCAATTTTTATTTGTATAGCGCATTTCACAGACAGAGTCACAAAGTGCTTTACAGTAGATGAACCCCTCCCCTCTCAGTGATAGTAAGTAGCCCTGGGGCAACTCAGCCGAGGCAATTGTATTGTTATATAACGGAATGGCTACTATTTGGACCGAGACACAGCAACCACAGTATGAAGTCTGGACTGTAATAGAAGTTAAAGGAGCCTAATCTGTGAAATAAGATTAGAAACATCTGTTTTCTGTCAGTCTGACAACTACTCGAGTGCAACTTATGTTTGGTCATTTCCGTCAAGCATTACATCACATGCACTCGGCAAATGTTTTTTCAATTGTTAGTTGTTTGGATTGTGTTTGTTTGAATGTTCTTTTACATCGGTGTGCCCCAAAGGGGCGCTGCGTCGCTTCTCTCGACAGCCACTGGAGGTTGTGTTGGTGTGAAAAGACACTTAAGCCATTTATGCATCACAATTGCGCCGGATGCCCCTGATTGGACGCAGGCTTGTGTTTTTGTACTCTGGCTCACACCAGATTGACATGTGTATAACTCTAAATTAAGTTCTACGTATTATCAATGTAAAATGATTTGGGCTGAAAACGGTAGGGAAAACTACAACGTCGTGGTGAGTATTTAAAGTGGATTGATTGAAGTGTTAGAGCATTGAAGTGCCCAATAAGTTAAGTTTTTTGTTAAATCTAGTTGAAAGAAAAGGCATCCACAAATGAGCAAAATGTCAGTGTGAACACGTTTTAAGAAAATCAAAACAGTCCATAATTTTTCTAAAATAGGCTGTTTTTAACCCTTATATTCAAACCACAAAGCTGCTTTGTGATTTATCCATCAGACAGTGGCCATCCAGATGCAGAAGGATTCTTGAGATTTTGTGAAATATTGAGAATCCAATAGGTAGGGCCAGGTTAGTGCTTCTGTAGCCAGACACTGGATTCACACATCTTTGATGCCCTGGACGCTGAATCAGGATTTGAACAAGGCTCAAATTCTCATGTTGCTGCTCTGGAGGAGGTTCGGTCAGACACATCTCGTCAGCTGCGTAAGCTGTGCTTTGTTAAACTTTGGACACATTGCAGGAGGTTTTCCCATGCCTCAGGCTCAAAGTCACGGAGAAAAGTTCTCACCACCCCAATCAGGAGACGTTATTGACTAATACTAGTCATTTTTATATTTGCCTGATGATGGAAATATGTATTCTTTTATTCAAGGCTGTCTTTTGTAATGTATATTTGCAGTCTCTCTATTTCCTCTGTTCGTTCTTCAAAAGTAAAAGGTGAGAAAAGTGAAACATGCCATCTGTAATCCACACGGGACAGCCCAGAGACAGGGGGTCCCGGTCCGGTTTGGGAGGCTGAGGGGGGCGCGTGGGGGGGTAACCGGAGCAGAGAGCAGCAGCTGTGTCCCCCGTGTGAGGTGGGTTCAATCTGCTGTCCAGTGAGTCACATTTTAAATACTGTAAAGTTGTATTTGACGCAACCGTAACTTGATGAATATGCAGAGTTGAACATGTCTCCCACCTCTCCCATCTGAGCCAATTTACTTTTTATAAGAATCCGTCAAAATAAATGACAAGTTTGTAGTTTAAATGTTATCATAATTCTAATAAGTTAAAGTCAGAAGCAAAAATACTTGTGTTCCCAATACATATATTCATTCACTATTAACAAAACACTTTTCTAAACATTCAAGTTGCACTGTGTAAGATTGTTGGTGGAGGGTCTGAAATTATCTTTGAAATGATATTGCTTTGCCTCAAGAATGTTTCTTAGCTTTAAACTAAGAAGTGTCTATGGAGACTATGACGTGGTGATACCAGACCAGATTAAAAGTCACATCTGTGGAGAGGTGCATTTGCTTACTATAATAAAGTATTAAGTATCTATTTCAGATTTTTTTGAGCAATAAAACACTTATTCTGAAAATAATGTATCTAAAACTATAAGCAAATATGTTTCTATCCAAAAAAGCACAGATAAAAAGCTTTATATATTGCTTATTGCCCAAAATATACTTTGTATGCTGCTCTAAATGTTTCTATGCTTGTATTTCTGTGGACTGGTGTTCAAAGTTAGCACTTAAATCAATGCTTCTGAATGGTTCAGCATGAATGTGAAAAAAACGAGTAAAAACACAAAATAAAACATACACTTTTGTGGTCGGGAACATTTTTGGCAAAAAATAAGATCACAATGTAATCAGTTACATAGTGCACCTTACAAAAGCAGACCCTCGGGAGCCTGGACTTCCAGTAGAAACGCTCATAGTCTCTGTGTACAGACCGTCAGTTGGTTTATTTGTAAATAAAAATAGCTAACTAGCTTAGTACTTCTGGTTCAGTTAATTTCAATGGGGTTTCACTACATCACCAAAAAATGAATACATATTTGGAAGATTAGGCAGTGAACAGTGAGTTGTGATGCATGTCCATGAAAACTAAGACTTTACAAACCTGGACAATATTTCAACAACAAACCAAAAGCATGTTTTATAAATACACGTGTTTATGTCTAAATGCTAATGGTAATAGAAAATACTCATGCATAAGTTCGCTATATTGAACATAAACTAAGTTCGCTATATTGAACAAGTCAACTAAGTCTATGATTCTTTATAAAACTACTGTGACATTTCCTTCAGAGAATCTGTCACATTTCGTTATAGCGACAGGCCTAAATATATTTGATATTCTAATTCAGCATGCCCATCCTTGCTCTGGTGCTGTGGGCGGACATGGGAGGGGTGTGGGAGGGGGCTTGGCTCACGTTTGGGGACACCTGACTGTACTGTGTGTGCCACTGTACGTCCTGCAGAGGGTGAACGCATTAGGCCGACACTAGAGCTGAGTGTCAGAGGCTTTAGATACCAGCCTCAATTAACCTCGGCCACTATTTCAACCATGACTTCCCCACAGCGCCCAGGCCAGCGTGTACTACACACAGTACAGACTTACACTCAGATACTGGACAAGGCTGAACAGGGAGCTACTATCAATGTTCTGCACAGAGAAAGTGTTCTGTCAGAATATATTGATCTAATTTTCATAAAGTGCAACGTAGCTTTAGTCTTAGAACCTCTGTAAAGGAGAAGTTAATTTATTTTACTGTATTAATGAGCTTTGTTGGGGAGAAACCAAACCAACTTTGCAACAACAACAATCAAAGAGAACATTGCTGGCAATGTTGGTTTAATTGAAGTTTAAATTCATTCATAATGATTGGTGTAATCTTTTGTACTGATGCACCGATCCAGCTTTTTCTGTTCCGATACCGATACCTTAGCTTTAAGTATCTACCGATAGTTGATATCAACCGATACTAGTGTAAGGATTGAAAATGCTTTCCTTTTTTATTAAAACATAAGACATTATTTTTAGTGCAAGTCACAATTTCACAACTTAATCTGAATAAAATGTCCAATAATGTGATGTTCTGGCCAACACCAGCCAAATTAGTCTCAATATGTCCAATTAAAGGTACAACAATGGTATCGGCTAAACTTATATTATTGAGCCGATACCCGATCCAGCAAAAATTCCTGGATCGGCACCGATATCTGATCCCAGTATCGCATCAGTGCATCCCTACTCTTTTGAGTAATAGAGCAATTGTAATTATAGGGCTGCTCGTTATGATGAAAATGATTTAAAGAATAATTGAAGTCACAATAATTCAAACTATTATTTGCGTAGAGTGCAGAGCATTAGCATTCCTTAAATGAAGAGATTGAAGAGAGCAAATGAAATGGGTGAGATATTTGATAAAAACGGACAGTAAAGAAACCAACGACCAACCACGTGATTATAACATTAAAGCTGTAGTACCTTAAATTTTTGTAATTTTTTAGTTAAATTTGTCTTTTCCACCATAACGTATATTGGAAACACAATACACTGTCACAAAATTAGATCGCTGTGTTCAATCTCAAAGACATTATAAAGTATTTCACTTTTTATAGAAAGCCAAAAGCTGTTCTCTGATTGGCTGTGCTAGAGTGGTCCACTCCAGTTTCACATTGCTCTCTGTAATAACAATGAATATGAACATTGACCATGTTTGCTGTAGGATTTGTGAGAGTGAGGAACTCATTGGACAGTGTGTAAGTCGAGTGTGTTCATAGGTTCAGATTTGTGATTCCCTAGCTGGAAAGTAGTATGTTTACTGTGAGATGTGTCATCTATTTCAATGTTTCTGTTCACTCTAGCTTTAAGGCATTATCTCACCAATGTTCCACCTTCTCTCTGCGCAAATAACCTTATGCAAAATCATAAGGATTTAATTTGTGATTTCTATTTCTTTCCGTATAAATGTAAGGTAGGGTGCAATATAATTCATTCTCTGATTTTGGCTGATCCAGATCTTTAGTTAGTTTTGGTCAGATGTATTGTAGCTAGAAGATTTTCCCAATGGCATGTGTTTAGGGTTAAGGGAGGAAGTAACCACCCAAACACATGGACAAACATGACTCATGACCTTGTTGTGAGGCGAGAGTGCTAGCCACTCTGCCATCATACAACTCTTATGCAACTACTATACTAATGCTGTTAAATCGTACACTGCCATGTGTACTGGTATTTATTTTGTGCATTTGCATGAGTGGATAACATCATTCTTATGTTTTTTGTAGGCTAATACAATAGCTACAAGAGCTATTAATGAGTCAAATCTAATGACCAGTTGTTCATTCTGCAGTTTATTTTTTGTTGTATACATTTAAATAATAGTGTAGCTTCATTATGTGTTATAGCTGTGACACTTATCCATTACAATCCATATTAAATCAGTAATAATACTCAAACCCAAAGCAGCACAGATGTAATGTGTCTGCATTTGTAACATTTAACGTCACCATTTAAACCTGAAACGTGATGAAACTCCAGTAACAGTGATGTGTTCTCTTAATGTTGCCTGCACAGATCAGCATCTGTTCCCACAAATATCCCCACGTGGCCCCGCACACGTCCCGGGACAGCAGCGGAAAGTTCCAAGTATATCATGGTGTCGTTAATATCAAGTGGAGGGAACACAGGAGCAGGTGAGGCAAACAGAACTAAGTTCATTTAAAGGAGAAGTAAGGAGATAATATTTAATATAGTCTGTACTTGGCGTAGAGAAATAGTGTCTTTATCAGAAAAGCAGAAGGGCAAAATTACGTTTTTATGTTTTTTCTGCAGACTGTTATTATAAATTTGGGGCTTTTCCAGGAATGTGGAAATAAATTCTTGAAGAGTTTTATGTTAAAGACACTTCTGCATATTGTAGATTAATAACTTTTAACAGGATTTAAACAGTTAAGCCGTATTGAAATATCTTCCGGTGTTTTAGGACTTTTATACTGTGAAGCTAAAGTTTTTAAGGCAGGATAGTCTGTTGTTAGCAGAGTGGGCAGCCCTGATTATAAAACGCTGACAATGTTTGGCTATTTAATTTTTCAGTCCCTGAACATAAACAAGACAGATCTAATACTTGCCATTTAAAAAGTTTCTTTTAAAGATAATCACTGATACATAGAAGAAATTAAATTTCAGCTCATGTTTACATTTTTGCATAGTCCTTCTCGTAGTTGTCTCTGTTTATAAAAGTTTTAATCAAAAGTAAAGCATTTTTTTTTATGCCTTGCATTTCATTCTCAAAGCAATTCAGTGCTCCCTAAAAATCATTTTATGTAAAGGTACAAGTATAAAAAAACGCAACAAAGCCTATATACATTGAAATATATAAAATATGACATGAAATCAGCCATAGGCAGATGTAAAAAGAATGTTTCATTTTTGATTTTTTTAAAACAAATATTTATGCTCTAAAATGATCCAAGTTCAATATATAATGTCTGTTTCATTTATGCTCAGCGCATAATGACTAAAAGCTGACTAATGGAATGGAAAAAAAACACATATATTTTTTAATATATATAATTTAGTCTTTTTTTTTTTTTTTTTTTTTTATTTTCTTCTTACAGGCAGTTCAAATGCACAGTCAAGGACTTTGAGCTGTAAATGGACAAGATAACATAATTTACAAATGTTGAGAAACTGAACTGGTAATTAATCTATTTTTGTACCAGCTGATTTGAATACCGAACTCAATATACTTCGAGATGGGGGTCCTGATGATTTTTAGGGGCCTCACTCAAATATTTGTGAATCTTTGGTGGTGTTCAGCACTACTTTCGATACTACCTGTACTTTTTTGAGCGTTTCTTACTTCTCCTTTTCGACTCTTGCGTTAGTTTTAGTGGTGATATAAATGACGTACCCCACTGCAGCTGAGACTCCGCCCACACTGCCCTGCATCTGCTTCATCTCTGACAGAGTCTGTGCAGAGTAAAGGCCGATAGGGGAGTTGTACAACCCCCGCTGGCCTGGAGGAGACACTGCGACTCTGACTCAGACTCTCTTTTATATGGAGACACATTTAATTTCCCTGATGGACTGTCCTTAAGGGGGCGAATAGTGCACATATCAACAAACTGATGACGTACATGTATGTGAAGGATGTAAAGGATGATAAACATAGGCAATGATTGGCTCTTTTTGGTTGGTTTACCTTCTGGTGGGGGATGACTGGCATGGGAGAGTCCATTCTGGGTGTCGCTGTGGGAACTGGTGCGGGGCGTCGTGATCTAAAGACAAAAAACAAAATGTTACTGTATTGCAAATCTTAAAACATTTATTAGTGATGCACCAATCCGATACTGGGATCAATCCTTAATATTGGTTCAGTTGATATTATGTTTGTCACTTGAATGGAGATTAAAGTGACATTTACTTGCTCAAGTTGATCCAACTTGTCTCATAATGTTTGAAATTTGATTCATATAAAGTTGTTTGTTCAATACTGAATCACAGTTAAATGTTTTTAACATGTTTTCCTAAAAATCAATGTTAACAATGTAACTTTGATTATAAGAGGGACAATATGTATATTTTAGAGGATGTGACATGATTAAAAAGACAAAAGTAACGGCATTGCATTTCAGTTGTTGGGGTAAATCTTTAGAACAAGTTGGACCAGGAGTTAAAAAATTGTAGAACAACAAGATGCGTTGAATTTGAGTTTATATAAGAAAACTATTGAACATTGTGTGTAGAAAATGAATGCTGAAGGCAGTCATAGTCTATGCTTAATTGTGGATATTGTTTGTTGTTTTTAGGTTTATAATGTAAATGTGTAAGGGGTAGGCGCCATAAACTTTAGCTTCAGCCTACTCTCTTTTCAGACCTTTGTGCGTTTGTTTAGTCTGTTCTTCGCACTTCAACACAATTCCTAAATGTCTGGAAAAACACAAACAGGCTTTATACTTAAGAATAACAAATTGCAGAACAGTTATATTTTCATTCTGCTTTTACATGTTGCATACAAGTGTCCTATGAATGTAGTTTAAGTATTCCGATACGCCTCACTGTATTGATACATGTATTGCCAACAAGTTTGTCACGATATATCCTGATACCGATACATCAAGTACAGCTCAGGAAGATACTTAAAGGCACAGTATTGAAATTGGTAGAACTGAAAAAGCTGGATTGTGCATTCCCAACATTTATATTCATTCTAGCAAATATGTGCATCTGAATGTTGTAATTTGTATGTGGATCCACAAGATGGTGCCAGGCATTTGCTCTAGTTACAAATAAATGCATCCAGCAGAAGCAGACTTATAAACCAAACTACATCTTGATTGATCTGATAAAGCATGAACAAAATTAACTGGTTATGAAGAAAAACCTGTTCAGAATGATTCAGGTGTACTAACTGCCACTAATTAATATTCCTATTTTCTTAATTAAGAAGTACTTAATATGACATCATATGAGTTGCAGTTATTGATAGAAAGGATCACCTATTGTAGTGCATTCTAAGTGGAGACTCTGGGAGGAACTGCAGTTTATTCTTCGTTGTTAATTAAAAACAGAGCAGATGTAGATGTTTTTCTAGACTTAACCGCAATATTTGTAACTCAGTTGAACAAGAAACACACAATATTTTGTTGAGTAAAACATGTCAGGTTAGTACATGTAATAATAAAGGTAAAATCTTGTTACTGTTAATTTTATATGTAGAGGTGGAGTTTATCAGTTTTGAACCAGAAGTAATACACCTGTTTATATGTTAATGTAATAAACTGATTTAGATATGTCATAGTTTTATGGCTAAATACTTATAGAAGTTGTCCACACATCTGCAATAATTTCCTCTGCGGAGGTTTGATCAGTGAATAGATACAGTTGGCAAAGTGTCATATTTTGGGGCGTGGCCTACTGTGGGGCAAAGCGTTTTACTTCTTTTAAGACTTTTTATGGTAAATAAAATGTATTTTTAGCACAACCAAATGAAGTTAAGTCAGAGGGAACTTTAAATGGAGGTTGTTCATGTGGAGTTCTCTCAAAAAAGTAAGCACAAAGTTCTGTAGCCGTGAAAATGCCTCCAGAAGCGATAGCATCATGTTAGCATTTAGCTCACAGCTACAGTTAGCATTATTGGATAAATGTACATATTTGAACTCGGATCACTTTATTCACCTGTCTTTGTTTCTATATTTGAGGCAATATGCTGTAGCTCCTTAAGTCCACATTTGCCGTTGTAGTTGTTGAGCAGTGAATGATAAAGCTGCATTGTTCATGTTATGTTTCCCCTGTGGTTAGTGAGCAGACTATCTATAGCAGGGGTCGCCAATTATTTTTACCGAACGCAGACAAGCAGTGAAGGGCTGACTGCAGACAATGGTTTAAAAATTCTCATTGTTGCAAAACAGTAAACTTGTAACATTTCGAAGTGTCAAAGCTTTAAAAAATGTCTTCAGTGCCAGTTGAAGAACCATTTTTCACATAGATAAGTCAAACATTTGCATAAAAAACACAATAAATGTCAGACTTTATCATTTTGATTGTTATAACAATGTCTCATGTGTTTGTATGTTATCAGCATGAATAAAATTATTTTAGTCTTTAGTCTTGAAAAGTTGCAACTTTGTATGTTTTTATTTTGTTTTGACTTTCTTGTTTTTGTATGAGTTTATTCTTGATCAAGGATTACTTTTTTTGCACAATTACAAAGATTTAAAAGTAAACTTCGACTTCTCATTATTGACATTGTGAGCTTAATCTGGAAATGTTAAAAATTTTGTTCCTGTTTTTACTTCTTATTACTTTAACATACATATCTGTAAAAAAAAACTTGCCAGGAGCCTGATTAAAACAGAGGGCCGCATCTGGCCCCCGGGCCGCAGTTTGCCCAGGTCTGATCTATAGACTATATTGGAAATATGGTTTTCTAGATTTTCCTCCACAGATGAAACCTAGTCTGTGATTTACAAAGCAGCAATATGTACTTTAACTTTTCTAACAGAAGAAAATAAACCAATAATTGTCTGAAACAATGATTAATTGAATGTTTATGGTACCTCAGTGGATGTTTTTTTCATCTGCGCACATGTTTTCTTACTTACTTGACCATTGTGAGTGTGAGTTTGTTTGTGGCGGCCTTGATCTTGTTCTGTGCCTCCAGATGAGTCATTCCTTCAGTGCTAACTCCGTCGATGGCTTGGATGATGTCGCCCTGGGTTAGACTTCCTCCTGCTGCTTTGCTCCCGGGAGTTATCTATGGACAGGTCAACGGGACAGGTCAAACTCAAGACATTCACAACAACACTGGACACTCCAAAACATCTTCTCACCCAAGAACTAGGTCAGAAAATAGTCTCACTTTACCTTGACCTTATGTCAGACTATTTGCAAAAGTGTTGGACTTGGAGATTTGGTGCTTTGTCAGTTCAAGTTGAGCTGTTTTGTAACATATTTGGGACAGCATTGATATGAGTAATTGCAAGTAGTTGCTCACTGAAAAAATGTACTATTTTAATTCAATTCTGTTGTTGCGTTCGATCCTCATGTGTCCCTCCATAATGCTGTTTTGTAATTTTTGTGCCGTTAGAAAAGGGTTGATACCACTGTCATTTCTCTGTCAGAGGAATTAAAAAAACAGCTTTTTGTCACAAGATTCTTTTTGAGTTGAGTTTTGTCATTCTGCTCACAAGAACTGAGCAAAGAATAACTAAAACATGATATTTTTTAGACATTTTTCAATTAAACTCCTAACTTAATTCTCTAAAAACTACATTAAAGCAGTATGAAAACATATCGGAATCGTGACTCATGTATCGAAGCAAGAATCGATTTGTGACAAAATAAAATTGCCCCATCCCTATTCAGCCTAACATTGCTTCAGCTTTGTTTGGGTCAGATTGTGTAAAAATCTTGTAATAGTATACCTTTTGCTTTTCCAAGCAATTAATCAATAATCAATGAACTAGTCAACAAGAAAAAATATTGTTAGTTGCAGTGCTATTGCCAAAGTATAAGAAATTGCCAAGGTTTGTGGATCTTGTAGAATTGTTACTAACATCTTTGTCAAAGCTGTAAAATTCTAGATTAAGGCTGCATTCACAATACAAACTGAACCAAGCTTGGCTTGATTGTCTTTTTCTCTAAACTGTCCCGTCTCGCATTCACATCACACTTTTACCAATCGAACCAGCGCAATCAGCGGCTACGGCTTCGTTCATTCATTTTCTACCGCTTAATCCCGTTCGGTGTCGCGGGTGACTGGAGCCTATCCCAGTAACTTTGGGCCTTAGGCGGGCAACACCCTGGACAGTGGCCAACTTGCCGCAGGGTTAGACAGACAAACATTCACTCTCTCATTCACTCACTAAGGGAAATTTACAGTGATGCCCAATTAACCTAAACATACATGTTTTTGGAGGTGGGAGGAAACCGGAGTACCCGGAGAAAACCCACGGTGACACGGGGAGAACATGCAAACTCCACCCAGGGAGATCGTGATATGTTGATATGGTCCGACCTGGGAGTTGAACCCACGACCTCCTTATTGGGAAGCCAGAGCTCTAACCACTTGGCTACTGTGCACCCCTCCGCTTATGGCTTCATCAGAAACAAACCCACTAATGGACTTTATATTTTTGTTTTAATGGATCTATCCCATAACTTCTTTCACGTTAACAGGCCCAGTGTGAGTGACAGATGAAGTGTCGGAGCGAAGACAATGTGGATTTTCACTTCAGAAGACGAGAGAGAAGGACTGGGCATTTCGTTCCAAATGTCGAGAATAAAGACAGAAACGTGACAAAAAGTTATCTATTTGAGTAAATCTGGCTCTGAATGGTATATGTCATGTGCTCATTTAGCTTTATATCTAAATATTAGATGAATATAGACCATTTTTTCCACAGTAATCTGAGCTGTAGTGTTACTTTCTGTCTTTTGGTTACATCTAAGATGTATAACTTTATATTTGTAAAGATAACAGAGATAAGTTGATACACTGCTTATCTCTTGTTACTTTCATGTGTTTTTTTTTTTGCGTGATTCGAGCCTCACGTGTGTCTCAGCCTGGATCACGTCAGTGTTCACTTCCTGGTTTTGTTTCGCTCTCGATCTGTTTGCGTTCACAAAACAAACCGCTCCAGAGCTCGATTCAACCGAGCTGTGACCGACTTCTCAAAGCGGACCAGATTTACATTTTCGACCAGGTCAGAGTTTTTTGCGCGTTTACAATTCCTCAAACGAATCAAACTATCCAGGCAAACAAATCTTGATCCCAATCAAAAGTGTATTGTGAATGCACCCTGAGACAAAACTCCAGATTTTCCAACATCTAAAAGTCCAAAGTCTATATTTTTTCCAATATTTTTCTTTCTTTTTTATGTTTTGGTAGTCAAATATTATTTTCTTTCATTAGTGCTTAAATTAGTTTAATCTAGCTTAGTCAGTTAGTTAATAGCTACATAGTTATACACTTTTTAAAATTGTGTTTACTGTAACTGAGTTGATTTGGCAGTGAGTCATTCTTCTATAGAACTTCCAGTCACTCCATAACTTCATATACTGTATCATCCACTTATATTTACTCCCACTGATGAAACGCAGGCTTGCTCAACCAATAAAGGCAGCTCAATCATTTCAGATGGGCTGAAAAAAACTATGAAGCAAAATGAGGAGTAACTGGAAAGAACCATTTCATGTACAGAATCACCCACAGTCTTTTAATACTTCTAATGACATCAATTAATCAGTTACTAACATTTATATGGGACAGCAGACTAAAGTAGAAGGCATGCATTGAGTTAGTTGACTCTATCATGAGTTTGAGTGGCCCTTTTTAGCTACATAAATGCACAGTTAACTGGTACTTGGCTGCAAAAGTAGTTGATTTTGCGTGAACACTTGAGAGCACTTTTAAATCATAGAAATACAGAATGTCTTCAAAGCCTTTCCAATTTCTGTTTAATCTGTTAAAATCCGCAGAATACATTTTGATACTTCGGAGCATAACTTAGGGTTTAAACATCTGGGATATAGTCTAAAACTGCTCTAAACGTGAGTAAAAACACTGACTGTACACAAAATATGTATGAATGGACCTTCTACTTTTGCCAAGTAAAATAGTTTCTTTTTTGCACATATTTGAAAGCAGACAAGTTGAATGTGTTCGCCTATAGAGCCGGTCTAGCCTTACACACGAGTCGTTAAAAGCGATAAAAATAAGTCTTTCTGTTGATGCCTGGAGCTCCACTGTGATTGACCCCCGTGTGCTCCGCTCCTCCCCCCAAATACACACACACACACGGAGTCCCACACCTGCTGCTGACACTCACTGATATACAACACAGTCTGTACACAAGAAGGACAGGTATCTGCGGAGAATTCACAACAGGCTCGCTCAGGGCTTTCTATATAGTCCCTGATGATTGCAGTCTGACAAAAGGTGGATAAATGTGTGGGAAAATAGCCGTCAGAGCTCAAAACTAGTGAATGTAAGCAACAGTTTGTGAAAAGCTAGGACCTTGGGTTACTTTTGGACTCGTTAACAGCATAAGGCTAATTTGCAAAAACATCTGGCCTCTGTTGACAAAGTTTCTCATCATGTAAATACAGAATAACAGTGTGAAAAAAAGAACGCAGACAATCTATGCTAAAACAAAGCTAGATACTTTGAACACAAATCAATAATGAAATAATGAATGCAGTCCAGATCAAGGTTGTCCAAACTCTTTTCCAAAATTGCAGAATATTTCCACAGTGGGCCAAAATCTATTATGTTGAACGACAAATTAATTTTGGACAGATGATTAAATTATCTTTTATTAACATGTTTTTGGAGATAATACTTGCTTTGTCTTTTCAACACAAAATTGAATAAAAACAGTCCAAACCTGAGCACTCTTTTTAATTAGACCCCCTGGCAGAGAGTTTGGCCCTGGGCCCCACTTTATGTGCCACTAGTCTAGACTTTAGGGCCACATGATATATGGCAGTGAAGTGAATCATTCAAAGATTTGCATTTATTTCAAATTGACTTGTATTTGTGATTATGAGAGGATTATCAATCAATCATTAATCATATTATTTGAGCAGTCAAATAAATATGATTAAAACATGCATGTGATTTCACTGCAATACTATTCATTGATAGATGCTCAACAGGAGTAAGAAGTATAAACGTATCGGTTTCTACCCAATTAGGCTAATAAATGAGACACATTTTTTATTAGTAGAAAAGTGTACTTTTTGTAAACTGGATCAATCTAGCCGGACGAGGGCCAATAAAAATTGCTCCAAAGGCCACATTGGGCCCACAGGCTGCAGTTTGTACACTCGGTAAACCTGAATTTTTGCCATATTTAGCCGTAGCCAGAAAATTGTGTTCAGCTCTTCTGAATGTTTGTCTGCTTGGTGGACAAGAAGTAAAGCTGGACAATATGACAAAAACATCACATTTTCTTTATCCATATTACAATTTCTGCAACAGAGAAATCTAAATGACAAACATATGTTTTTCTCTGTTGATTTGTATCAATGACAAAGCCCATGCACTTGTAGTACGTCAACAGCAGCCACAGACAAACACAACACAACTACATTTAACAATGTTCAGTATAGCTGCCCTCCATCTGTAGTAAATATTTGTTGAATGTTGTAATGTCACGTGAACACAACCTTTGAATGCCTAAGGAGTCTCACAGTGTGAACAGTTTAAAATGTCAGCGAGTGCAGGTGCTGGAATTTTAGTCTGTGACAGTAACAAGCAAACAGAATCACATGCTTTGATTCCAAATCAAACAGAATCACAAACAAAGCTGCCTTATTCTTTGAGCTGTCACACCAGCCACAACTGCTTTTGCTACCCAATCACCACAACTGCTGACAAATTGTTCAATAAAGCAGTTGAAATGAGGCTAAAACAATAGTAGATTTGAAGTCAGTTGCTTTTTTTAAGACATGATTTTAAAGGAACCTATTGTGTTTTTATATGTATGTATTTAGGAATAAACTATTATGTAGATGTGTAATTTATTTTTTGTGAAACACAAAATGGATGTCAAACAGTTTAGAAATGAAAAGATGAAAAGTGACTTCCTGTGCAAGACGGCAGATGCCTTTTTGTTGTAAAATTTTAACAAGCAGTAGTTTTTAAATTTGTAATGTTTGTTTTATAAAATGTCTATGTGACTATTTTGAACCATTCATGCTTTACTATGAATATGAATATTTGGAAAATCACAATTAAGCACAGACAAGTGGGCAGGGAAGGTGGTAGGTGAGAACAGGGCTTTTCTGGCTCTGAGTCAGCAGATACAAGATTACTCCAAATGCAGAAGTCATTCTTGAAACTTTAAGTAAACTGATGATGAGAGAAGGCAGTTTAAACAAGATTTAAAATTAGACACATAATAGTCCTTTAGCCTGTAATTCTAAAAGTCAACCCACAATTCAGTAGACTAGAAACGAAAAACAGTCCATTTTGTGGCCATGCAAGCTTGCTCAAAGTAAAGACACTTAGTTTTATTATTTATTAACTACAACAAAGACATCTAAATGACAAGTCAAAAAATGATGTAGTGCACCTTTAAACCTCATTCTTTTCGACTCAAGTCTTAAGTTTGGGGTCTATGAAACACAAAATTGTTGCTTGTATGTCATTCAGTAGGAGTTTACAAGCATAACCAAATGTGATGTTTTGCTTTTGCTTAGTTACAATGTCTGCTTCTTTATAGCCCTTTGGCCACTGATAAGCCCCGCCTCCTCATTGTGAAATTCTACTTTAAAAAAGTCCAGATTAAAAAAAAAAAGCAATTTGTCTTGTTGGAAAGCGTCTACATGACAATTTTGAACCTTACATATTTTTTTCGCGAATCTAATTTTTGAGTAAACGTAAGTAAAAGTAGGCGGGGATAGGTGGTAGGTGAAGACAGGGCTTTTCTGAGCACTGACTCAATCCAAATACAACTTTGAGTAAGCTAATGATGAGAAAACTGGCTGTAACATGACTAAAAACTAGTAGAGTTTACATAATAGGTCCCTTTAATCACGAGAACACTGTGATATTTGTTGGTTATTTCTTATATTTAGCTGAGATTTTTGAAATGCATTTTTTCTACTTATCTAAGTGGACAAATTCTGTCAATCTACAAATAAGACTAGTTATATACAAAAATTGTGTACTTTTACTTGCACACTGCAAAAATGAATTTCAAGACAAGTTAAAATTGCTTATTCTAGGATTTCAACTAATTTCAAGCATTTTGACTAATTTAACCTTGATTTTTTTTGTAGAGACATGGATTATTTTACTTGTTTCAAAGTGTTTTGAACTGATTTCAAATTTTCTTACAACAGTTAAAAATGTCTAGAAACCAGTAAAATATTCTACATGACATAAGCAATGAAATCTTATCCAGTTAAAACAGCTCCAATCTGGATTAAAATTGTGATTCCAAGTTATTTTAAGCAATTCTAGAGATATACGTAGTTTTTGCAGTGCAGTTGCAGTTTTACATGGTAAAATGGTTAATTAGCATTATTAGCATCAATATTTATTTTTATTTCTTTTTTTTTTTTTTCCTGTTTTTTACTTCCTGTTATTCAAAAATATATAAGATTATTTATTGTTGTCTCCTTACAAGAAAATTAACTAATTCCACTACTGACTGATTTACAGTATTTTAACATATTTTTGTTAATAGGGTTCGGTTTAGCTATATGCTTGAAATATGACTCATAACATTAGCACGTATTCTCTGCTGACATATTTAACTATTGCATACTTTATTATATTGTTTTTGCAGGGCTTTTGTTTTAAAGACTTGGTCGCTTGTTGCTCTCTGAATATCTGGCAACTCTGATACCTTCTTGTTGCACTATAATTCTACAAAACCACTCCCAACATTCACGTATTACTTCATGCTTTCTGTTTTGTCGTGAGAGATATTCCGGCTCACAAAATGCCAAGAATTTTCCCATCTCCATTCCTCTGTCTTTTCTTAGTTCTTGGCAAACTTAGGCTGAAATCCAAACCACGCCTGTTACGTCAAAGTGTAACTGCAAACCCAGTGCTCACGTAGCTTCTTGATGAAAAAAATGTATAGGCCTTTCTATATGGAGTTTGCATGTTCTGCCCATGTCTGCGTCAGATTCCTCCGGCTGCTCCGGTTTCCCCTACCACTAAAACCATGTCCAGTAATGCCTCCTCTTTCCCCTCCCCCAGGACTTCCCTGCAAAAGAGATTTTGAATCTCAGGGGGATTCTCCTGGTTAAATATAGGTCAAACAATTGAATGGAAAATTGTATTACACTACAGGTGCACTGCACAACTTTATAGCCAAAAATAAACGCCAATAAAAGCATCTTTTTGTCATAGATATGTGTTTGTTGCACTAAATAAATAATACAAAATACATTTTTACTTTTAATGGTAATAAAATGGTCTGGAGGAGGCCTGTTCATGTTTGTTTCCATAGAAAAGCAGTTCCTTTGGATCTTATTAGACATAAAATTATTTACACGCATTCAGAATGCCCAAAGTACCAGTTTTAACTTTCTAATTCTACTGAATTGTGTAAATGACCTTTCCCCTCCAGATAGATTCACAGTGCATTACATCCAAAGTCCAGCAAAATCTTTGCTTTCATCACCCTTTCAACATTAACTCAACAAAATAACAGTGATCATATACTATATGTTTTTGGCAACTAATAGTTTTGTCCAGTGTTACGTAGCAATTTTTCCTGAGGTTAATGCAGAATGTCCACTCCAGAGCGATGATGATTAGGTTTTGGAGAATTGGTACATTTATGAAAAGTGTTTGGGTAAAGGTTAAAGTAACCCAAAATTTGCAACCAGGAAGCCATTTTTAGAATGACATTGTAACTATCATATTGTAAATGATGATGCTGGGACATTGCTATAGCAACCATGTTGTGCACTGGGCCCAAACTCCTCAGATGTAACAGATACTAATCATTTGACAAATACATATACATTGAACGACACTTATTTTGCCAAATTTATGCTTACTCAAAAAACTTTCGTAAAACATAAAAATTAGCCACTAATGCAAAGTTATGTTTGGCATTTCTCAAGAAATGCCAAACATAACTCACTGCTCTACTTCCTGTTATTTTCAGCATAATTTTAGACCTTATTTGCAAAATTGTTTCTGATTCACCGATTTGTATTCACAATATTATTATTCTTCCAAACAAAGTTAATACTAGTAATACACAAAAACATGTCTTAAACAGTTAAAAGAAAGACAGATCTTGCAGCAAAATTGAGCATAAGTCATAAAAATAAATCTTACAGGAGGTAACACTAGCCCTGCCCCACAGTGTTCCCCAGATCCTCTCCAGCTATTTAAAGTTTCTGCTGTAAATACTCCCGACTGCTCTGCCAGATCAAACCTCCAAAACTCCAACGCAAACTTAAAATTGGTTATTTCTAAGCTGTAAAAATAAGCATCTTTCTAACTCCTTCCTATTGTCACATATAGGTATACATTTTTGGCCTATTAAAATGACTTTAAAACAGCACAAAAGTGAAGCAGTCTTGCCACAACCAATGAGTGCTCACCCCAAAAAGTCATATAGTGACTCACACAGCTCTTTCTTACAAGTTTGAACCAACAGAATGCTAAGAAATAGGATCAAATCAATCAAAACGACTGATCACAAGCTTTAACTTCACAAAACATGTTAGATTTTTCAACATTAACATCAAATGCAGTCAAAAATACATCCATTTTTACTTTCATATGCTCACACAATTGATTAAAATAATAAATACATTAGCTAATTAAGTTAGAAAACCATAGACTAGATGCATTGACAGGACAAAATGAATATGTGTTACAACCGTGCCATGAGAGAGACTAATTTTATGTTGCAAAGAGAGAGATATGATTAAATAGTCTATTATTAAAATGTTTTCCGAGAACTGGTTCGGTTTCCATAGCAACTACTGACAAGTCAAAGCAGCAGAACAAAGATGTACTTGAGCATACAAGCTATAGAAACAGTCAGCAATGCGTCATATTTGGGGGCGTGGCCTGCTGTGGGGGAAGTCATAGGCAAAGTTCTATGGGATACAGAACTTTTTGCCTCTTTTAAGACATTTTCTGGCAATTCAAGTATATTCTTAGCACAACTAATGTATAAAAGTAAACAGAAAGTCCTCTAGCTGTGAAAACACCCCAGACAACACTAGCATCACGTTAGCATTTAGCCCGCAGCTTCTGTTAGCATTGTTGGATGTATTTACAGATTTGAACAGTTGGATCACTTTGTTGTCCCTGTGTCTTTGTTTAGTTGCTGAGTAGTGAGTATTAAAGCTGCACTTTTCATGTTATGCTTCCCCCACAGAGGTCTGTTTGTGGGCGTGGGTTCTAAGCCAACTGTATCTATGCTGTGTTGGGAAATAACTAAATACTTGCACTGAAAATACTTACTTAGAGTGACTTTTTGGCTTGGAGGTATTTGGAATAGAGTTACCTTATAATTTAGGCTTTGAACGCCAATTTTCCTTTCTTAATTTATTATAAAAGCTATCTGATCTTGTAAACTACTAGTCTGTATGAGGTTAACAACAACTTGGGTTCACAAGTGCTGTTTGTGTCAGTTCCAAGCAAAGTTTAGACAATTTTCTTCCAATTCTCACAGCAACAAAGCAAAAAACACAAATACAACAAAACATTAATGTCTATTTTTGACACATTTTTCTAGGTCAACTTTTAAACCAGCTCCATGCCTGTAAAAACATACATTTAAGTTGAATTTAGTCACTTTTTTGCCCCGTCTAAACTATCTGATTCCTCAGCAGCAGCAGTAGCAGCGGTCTATTCTAGGTTTCACATGTGAGCTCCATGTCATCATCACTTAATATTACATAACCTCTGTTGCCTCCCTTAAAGCTTTTAAACGGCACCTGCTTTCTCCGGTCTGAATTCACCAGCACGCACGAACGCCATTTTGAACATGTATGGATAGCCTGTAGTACGAGTATTCACATTACGTAACTTACAAACGTGTTAGGGGAGATTAGGATTGGATATTAACTTAGAAAACCGGACATTTTTCGCTGAAAACGCATAGTATTGCATTAGATTTAACTTGGTCCCATACAGATTGTATCTATCTGATACAATGGTGACAAGTTACAATAGCATTTTCTTTTGTTATGACTTGAGAAACTTCACTAAAGTTATAGAAATTTCTCATTGCGCATCTTAATTTGACACGTTTGCCTTTGTAGTTCCTTGAAAATGTGTATTTGCTTTAAAAAATTGGCAAAAAATATTGATAAAATCTATTTTTAAGTTATGCAAGTGTTAGCTTCACATCTAAAAGTTCTTATGGATAAGACCAGTTTTACATTTGATGCAAAAATACACAGGCTGTTTTCTTGTACAGTATTTTGCTGCAGATGTGTTGAAATGTATATATAATTTAACTCTACCCATTCATTTTTAAGTCTGCAAAGGTATGCAAATGTTAGACTCACATATTGTTTTGCTTATCAATCAAAAAAATGTCCAATAAATAAGAGCAGTTTGACATTTTATGCGAAGTTAGTGTAATGTTTTCTTGTTTTTTATTATTAAGTGGACACATTTCGGCAAATGTTAACCCTAACCCTAAGTCCCAAATACAAATCCTTACACATAGCAAGAGTTTGACATTTCACGCTAAAATCCATGCACTGTTTTCTTTACAATTAGCAACATTTTGTCCAATTCTTACCCTGGAGATCGTCAGCGGCATGTTGAAGTCCTTGCCTCCCTGTAGCCTGAAGCCCCAAGGAGCAGGGCCATTCAAACTGACCGTGTAGGTAGAACTCATTTCGGATTCAAACAACGAAATCCCCTTTTTTTCGACTTGTTTTACGGACGTCCTGGGATGGAATTCTACCACCACCTTTCCTTGCACCCTCTGTCCGCCTTCTTCTCCCGGTCCGCTCAGGTCAAACGATCCCGAAGTGAAATGGTGGAGGGGTTTCTTCGATGTGGGTGGGGTGCAAACCTACGACACTTCTAGAAAAAAAAATCAAGATACGAAATCACAACAGGGAGAAATATAAAAAAAAATCAACAGAAATTACTCTGAATGACAGTTTCAAGTAGAGAAATTGTTATATTTACGTAATTTTTGTTTGGAGAGTGTCTTGGCTGCAGGGTTGTCGAAGGTTAGCCTCACACAAGGACTAAGAATAGCAGTAGGCGCATAGACACATGGGGCCTGGGCCTTATAAGGCTTGTAACGCGAAGCTCCCGAATGCTTAAGCGCCCGATTCACTTTGCCAATATAGACCCCTCTGACAGCGACACATTCCCCTCAGTTCTGCCTCGCTCTCGCCTCAGGGTGCAATGCTATCACTTCATAATGTTATCATAGAGACTCCATTATGTCACTGCAGAGGCATAGGTCAAGCTTAACACTGCTGATTGTTTGGAAGTGGCTTAGGGTGAGTTGGAAGGAACCCTATTGCACAAAATCGCAACATTTTTGAATTAACTTGAGAGGAAAAACAGAAGGCATAAATGTTTTCCATCTTTTTATTTTTTCCACATCAGAAATCAAGTTACAGTTTAATCTACATCAGAAGTCTCAAACTCAAATAGAGCTGGGGCCAAAATAATCAAAGTCAGAGTTGGTCGAGGACCTCACTATGTTATATTCTCTATGAATAAGGCTATTTGACTCTATAAAGCCTGGCATATATTCTATACTGTCCACATTCATTGTTTTACATTTTTCATCACACACACGGAAACCAGGGTCCAATTGTTCTCTCCAGGAAATTTTTTTGACAAAATGTATGTGTATGTAATTTGCTGTACTGTAGTGCATTTTTGAAGTTTTATAGTCACATCTCAACAATACATTTTGATTGGTGGCCCCTTGTGCATAGAAGCTCTTTGAATTCAAATTGTCAGACTTCAGCGTAGCAATGACAGACAAACACATCTTTTTATAAACACACTTTGGTTCTTTGGTAAAATATTCTCCTCATTTGTAAAGTATTCAATATGCTTTCAGAGAAAACCTCACTGTTCACTGCCTGATCTTGCAGTATTTTTTTTTATTTTGGACTGAGGTTGTGAAATCCCATAGAAATGAACTAAACAGGAAATTAACATACTGGCAGGAAGTTAGCATTTTTTAAAATAATTAAGCCAACTGACGTTCCGTTCACAGAGCTTATTATCAGAAATTATCCTGGTTGCCACATGAAATCATCTGAAGGGCCACATTAACCCATGTTTGAGTAATTGTTTATTGTCTGCAGCTGATGCCCCAGTGTTCGGAAAATCCTTGTCTTCACCTACCACCTATAACCACCAAGAGATAGACATTTTCCAACAACAAAATAGTAATGTATCAGTTGTGGCTTATTAAAGTTAAATTTTACAATAAAGAGGCGGGGCTTATCAGTTACGCAGTTTTGAGCAGGAAGTCAATAGACCTGTTTCTATTTCCAAGCCATTTTAGATCTCTTTTTTTTTTGTTAGTTTTACAATAACCAAAAAGTGAATTATTTATCAGCATATGCCAGACTAATTAAGCCTTTGTATTTTTGTCTTACTCTAAAAAACTGCAATTAAACCATAATAATTTTACCTGCCCTGATTGAAATATGATTGGCCTGTGATGGTGTGATGTCACATAAAAATCTATTAAATCCTGGATTCTTAGCCTCTGGTGTGTTATGTTCAAGAACAATACATGTGCATACAATACATACACAATAATACAAAAGACAGTTAAAAGTGGGCTAATGCTAAGTGCTAATGGGTACTTTTTTGCTTTAATCAATCTCTGCTTTTTAGTCGTTTTGTAGTTCAGGAAGTGGAGTGTAAACATACTGTATGTGTTAGCGATTGTTTCCCTTTCTGTGAGGTAAATTTGTGTGCCCTGATAAATAGATAACTTATTTTTACTAGCATGAAATTGTAACCCATCTAAAGCTCACAATTGCCGTCTTATCAACTCAGTTTATTCTGACCGCTAACATTAGTAGCTCTAACGTTTTGGTTTTGTAAAAGTAGCTCTCCATGTGAAAAAGGTCGCAGACTCCAGTCTAATGTGTCTAGTATGTAACTATGGCTAGCAAGTAAGAATTTCATTGCATAGTAATGTTTTTTGTGTATATCAATACATCTTTGAATCTTGAGTCTGTCTCCACTCACTTGGTTTTGGCCAACACACCGCTTTTGGAGAACCGTCTGCAGTTCTGTGATACCTTCTGTGATCTACTTTACTTAGTAGCTGTCATTGTACTTACAAACGTTTTGGGAAAAAGCACAATATGAGGTCAAACTGAATAAGTTTGGTGCGGGTCCCGCAGAACTTAGAAAGTGCTTAAAACCTATGCTCCCATGTACACTGACTTCTGAGGAATGTGGATGCGAGTGCAGGAGTCTATTTTTCCCGGAGACCGCAGCGGTCGGGTGTGGCTTTCAATTCAGTACACGAGTGTTCTCACGGGAATCTACGTGAATCTGCGTGGCGTTGGACGAAACCGGACCACAGCTGACAGCATCTGGTGTACACGCACTTTGCAAGAAACCCGCACGTGTCCCGAACCGAACCCGCCTCGCAGTCTGTGTACATCCAGCGTAAGATGCTATGCAGAAACTTTAGTCATGAAATTGGAGCCTTGTTGACTTTAAATTGATCCATGTAGTTTTAATGGCGCTATACTGAAACCTGCTGTAATGGTATGTAGACATGTAGACCCTATCATTATGTAACAGGCTAATAACAGCCTCAGAGGCAGAGCTGCGTGCTTTACCTCACGTGTAGGATCACAAATACCACCAAACGTGCACCACCAGGTCAGTGAGAAAACTTTGGATTTACTCCTGAATTAATCTGTTTTTGTGATATGGCCACTTAGTTACTCAGCAGAGATGGGACCATTTTTACTGTCCTGCAAGTCTCAAGTAAGTCTCGAGTTTTTGGCCTCAAGTCTGAGTCAAGTCTCAAGTCAAAGAAAAACAAGTCCAAGTCTATTCAGTACATTGACAAACTAAAAATCTCTTTCAGCATAAAATCTTTCTACAGCACCCAATTATGTGTCGTTATCTCGTCATGTTTTCCCATTATCTGCAAATTCTCATTTTAGTCTTTATGATTCGTCCATCTGTTAACAAGGATTCAGTTGGTAAGCCCCGAGTCTGTGGAATGGCCAATGCTCCAAACGTTTTTTAAAACGAATGTTACATTATGATGTCATAAAAGCGGGACAATTTTTTTTTTTTTTCTCTTTGTTTTTCTACTTTTTTGCTTTTTTCCCTTTCATTTTCTTCATTCTTTCCTCTGACACAATGACAATTCCAGTTTTAATCAGACAGTTTGTGTGGTGATTGATCAGCTTTGTGCTGCTGATTTCTGATTGGTTCTCTGTCAAAATCTAAGATGCTATTGCTCTTGTCTGTGGCCCACCGGAGAATGATGTATTGGTACAATATAATTCTGTGTGTAAATGCATTTTTTTTCGTATGTTTAGGTACTCCAGTTTGTTCTATACCTCCACAAAGATAAATTCTAGTTTTACAGCTGGCTTTTATTATGAAATATCACTTATTAGCTTAGTGCTTGACCTTTGTCCATCTGTCTGATCAGAAGACCTCTAAACCTACTCCGTCTTACTTATGACCCAAACCTGTGACAATGACCTGAGAAAGTTCAATGTCCAAATGAGAATTGATAGAATTTGAGTACACATTTATCGTTAATTGTAGTAGGAATGGCTTGCTTTAGTGCGTGTTTGTGTGTGTATTCAAGGGCAGTCTCTGGTGAAATGGATGTGACAGGACCCAGAGTCTGATTAGACTTGCGTCCACCACAGCTGCCCTTCTCTTATCTCCGCACTCGAACACGGCACACATCGTCGAGAGGTTTAAGAGTCGCCATCAGCCGCTTTTACTAAATATGTCCTCTGTCTGGCGCTGCACATGCAGAGGAAGTTAAACTGCTCAAGAGGTCATTCGTCACGTTTATATACTTGAATCACTCAGTGTTCATAAAGATTCTCTTGGAAAATCTCCATGAAAAGTGGCTGAATGCTAATTCTTTGATTAAAACATTTTAAATTGAACTGCCCAGACTTGTAACTACTGCATACTGCAGATTATAAGGAGCAATACAAAAACATTCTTGGCACTTATCATATATGTTAACCCATAATTAAGTATCCACCTTTTTCTGTCCTGCCCAACAAGCATACTTCTGGTTTAGCTGTGCTTAACCTGTAGAATTCAGTCGCTGGGTTTATTTTAATTGTCAACATATTTAGGACTGGGCAATATCAAGATAACAATTGAATCATGAACTCATCTCTGTGACAATCTGCTTTTTTGGTTAAATCGTCATATCGTTATTTGCCATTTCTTTATTTTATGCATCTATTCTAAAATACAGGCTATTTTTCCAACCTACTTCTCTCCTATCGTCAGAGCTGCCTAGTCCACTTCTTTATAGCGACATGGGCTTTATTTGTCTTTTTTTTGCTGCACATTGAAGTCTTAAAAGAGGTGAACTTTTTCATTTACGCGGCCTTCAGCATTTTTCATGTCTAAAAGTAGTTATTAATGTAATCAATACTAATAAAAATATACCAAATTATATTTTTACTGATTGGATGAAATCACTTTTGGGATGTTTGCTTCTCTCTGAATGTCAGGCAACATTTGACAGCTGGATTTGGCCAATGATGGTGATGCACCTGGGAAGTTTTTGATAATGCAATAAGAAAATAATACAAATCATGATAAAATGGAAATTGTGGTCTGATTCCAAAAATATCGTGAGAAAATTTTTTGCCAAATCGCCCAGCCCTAATTATGTCTCTTTGACATCGCATCAAAAGACAGGCTAGCAGAGATGTTGGCTGCCTTAACAGGGTGCAATGCAACAAAAGTGATGGGTAGAAAGGTAAAGTAATTATTACGTATGACTGCAACGCGTTCATCGGGTTAGCCAAATAATTGTCAACAATTGGCTCCCCTGAGATAGATTTAGTGGTCAAATAAAAGTCACAATAAATATGGTATTTGTGATGAAAGTTGTCGTAAGGTAACTCTAAAAGGATTCACTTTAGCAGGGTCAAATTTAATAGCAATCTTTTCAACAGATGACTTTTGCGATCACAACTAATCGTTTGATCAAAGAGAATTCTGACTTGCCCACTATTCCCAATTCCCCTTGGGCATACAATAGGGCCTCCAAAGGTTATCTAATCAACAAACATGAAAGAAAATTCAATGTGGACATTTAAGAAGAAATATCTTCCATAAACGGATTCTCCAAAAGTAGAGAGAGTGAATGGAATTAGGAATGTGCAGTTGTTGCTTTTGTGAAGAAAGGAGAATGACATTCAGTGACATTTATTCATTTGAGTTATGTTCTTATTGTTCTATAATCATTCCTTTATTTTAGCTTTTTACTGATGATATTTTTGTTTCAGTGCTTTGATTTAACATGGTGAGTGAAGCAAAAGAGGAAATTTGTAATAAAATAAGTAAATAGCATTTACCCCAAAGACCCGGAATATTGTCATGCAGTTTTAACCCTAAAAAAATGTATCGAAATAAGACCATGAATTGAATCCACTTTCAAATGTGGCCAAAATGAACTCTTAACCTGCATCAGCAGCACAGATGACGTCATGCAAACAGACTGTTGTAGTACCAGTTTCCCCCGTTAGCGGTCACTATAAACTCCTGTAAACCCATCCTATCTGAACATGACACCAGCTCACGTACAGCAGAGCGTGTCCTCAGACCTCCGTGACAGCTGGGCTGCTCCAAACCTTTACTATCGACTATCAGCAGCGTTTCACGTTGGATTAATGACTTCGTATAGGGTCATACGGAACAGCCTTAGTGTTTTAGTGGGATTAAGTGTATGAGGACATTGGGATTATGCATAGAGACATTTCCGGTTGTCTAGACCTCTTGTCCTCATGCTTATCAGCCCTGGAAGAAAAGCATGTTCCCTATAAAAGTGTTGTACCTAATAGGTTTCCTTCAGGTTCTAGAATGCGATGAGGTCCTGATAGCGGAAAAGAAAGTAATTTTTCTCAATTACTTTGCCACAATATCTAAAAAGTAACCTACTTTTGCAAAAGTTCAATCTGGTGACTTTTGCCAGTGACTAGACCCTTTTAACTTTGGAATTAAAAAGATAAAAATTAAATACTTAAATGATACATTAATTTGATCTGTTGCTTTCCATCTGGACATCCATCGTAATTTAGTGAGTAATTGTAGGGTACTTAATGTATACAAAAATGTTTCACTTCCTAAACAACTTTGAATTTTCTGGCATACAAATTTTGCTTTAAAGAAAATTGGAATATAAACTGTTTCCAAAATCTGATCTGAAAAGTTTGGGAACCCCAGCTCTAAAATACAGTATAATCATACAATGGCTCTTTACTGCCATCAACAGACCAAAGGCATTAAATACACTTGTTACCCAAACCTAACACCCAAACCTAACAATGCATTTGAGTATATTCTTCTGAAACTAAATAGAACAACAGCCTAATGTTGCAGTGAAGAGACAATTACTTAGAATAACATCTTTATTTATAAAAATAAATAAAAGCAACACAAACATTTTTACAAACAAATCAACAGTAAACAATCACGGAGGAAATAAACGCAACAGTTCAGATTTTTACATTTATACTTTACAAATTTATACAAGTAAATTTACAGTGAGGGTCAAACACCTAAAAGAACCCAATTTTATGTTTATAGCCAATGTAATACAACTTTTATTTGCAGAAAATATTACAATCATAGTCAACGATGCAGCAGTCTCATAACTTGGTCAAAATAAAAATAATTGCACATATCTGTACATGTAAATATGCTCCCAATCGTAATTAAAAACATTTTATGTGAATGTGTGAATGTTTTGGCGTAAATGGGATTGATCGGTTTACAGTACTGTGTGGAGATTAGAGCCCTGATTAAACTGACCCATTGAGTTTATGGAAAAATCATTGAGAAAAACTAAACCAGCTCAGTGCCTGTGTCCACTCTCACACCGACAAGACTTTTAGGGCACTCTCTGAAAGGGCTGTTTTGTCTTTGGTTATTTGACACATAATAGAACAAATCAAGTATATCGGGGCAAACTTGTAATTTGTACTAAGTCAACAAAAAGCTTGTGGAAGAAGGTATGGATCACCTACCTTAGTTGATATTTTCTTTGGGTTTAATGATCAAGTTTAAGTCTAAAGTTACAAAAATGGGTAAGTTTAGGTTTGAGGCTTGGATTGGATAAGATTAGGATTCTGTTAATAATCATAAATAACACATCTTTACATCCTCCATAGATCTAACTGGGGCAGCAACAATAGGTAAAAAAGGAGAAATTATGTGCTATACTTACTTATTTATATGTGCGTGGTATGCAAGTTTAGTTTGTTTTCTAGTTTTTGCCTTAAATCTTGTTAAATGAATGAATTTCCTTTGTTTCATGCGTTTCAATGTTACATACAGAACTGATCAGCAAAATTGGTTTTATACAATAGACGAATGTTGTAAAGACTGTTTAAGAAAAATAAATAAATAATCAAGGTAAGACACTCAATCTGTCGAAGTACATCGCACATTTAGACACAACTTTGCGACTTAGCGCTTAGCTGTTTGTCTCGGTAAGGTTTATGCTTTATTAGAGTAATAAATTGCCTTTGAGCGTTTAGTTTATGATAAATGAGTCCTGTAAAGAACTTGTTTACAATTTTCTCTCACGCTAAAACAAAGCCTTTCCCTCAAACTCTCAATAATCTTTCCTTGTGTAACTTTTGGACGATTAGTCAGTCAAAAACAACAAATAAAATAGTCAACATCTACTTTTTCATACAAATAACTTTGTCTTCTTAACTCAGAAAACATTTAGCAGAAAATAACGATGTTCAAAAGAATCTTTTAAGCCGTAAAATACGTCTTCAGCTGGCGCCTTGAACAAAACCTTTGCCACTTAATCAGTGCACCTTTAAGGTCAATGTTTCAGTCCCAAACTCAAAGAATGACCCTGTTTAGTAACATTTATATATGCACTTTGCTCATTTATTGTCTTTAAAAATGAGAAAAGAAAAAAATAAATAAATCAAAACTTAGCACAGTAGATTATTGTTGAAGAGACTTGGGCAGATGGTTGGGCCCCTGTGATACAAAGAAAGAGAACAGCAGGATATAAAAGTAGATTTGTCTGTCATTGTTTGTCACTGAGCATAATTTCTGACTTTGTGTTTGCAGCTGCTGTTTATCAGTAATAGAAAGTGTCTAAACTGCAGAAGAATAATTACATGAACTTTTTTCCACAGTTTGGTCACAGACACTCAGCTGGTGTTCGCTTCTCCGTCTGCGACATGATGCATATGTTTGACCACACACACTCACATTCACACAAAATCATGCTTTAGATGGGTTCTTGTCACAAAATAAAATACATAAAACAGGCTGCCTTCAAAATGTGTAGGTCGTATATTATGCTACAGTAATTCAACTTGGCTTGTAGTGTGTTGTGTAAACGATATGTCATGTAGTTGTTCAACTTCAAAACAATTTGAAAGTATAAGGTTGACTAGGCTCATTCTGATAATACATCTAACACTATTTTTATCTAACATTAGCAACCATTTTGTGACCTGAGTGAGCTTATAAGATTTATAGATTTGCTTTTTCTGGACATTTGACTCACTTTACTTGAGTCAGACTTAGTCAGTATTTTGACCACTTAGACTTAACAAAATGGAGTAAGGCTTGGGACTTGGGACTCCTCAAAAAAAATTGCATTTTTACATAAACAAACTACATTATTCCCCTCCTCACACTGCATTTGGGACCAGAAAATGTATTTTAAATATTTTTTGTAACTTTAGAAATACAATATGTATTCGATAACTTATAGTGGATGGGACGAGATCTTGGGAATGTTCATAAAGGGTTCAGTTGTGTATCTTTGAGCAGCTTTCTAAACTCTGTCTCAGTTGTTATTTTGTATTAGTAAGACAAATATTGACGGAGATAATTAGTCTTAAACATTGTGTGAAAATTAACGCGAAACAATACAGTCACATATACACCGGTCGCAGATATCGAAAGAACAGCGCAATGTTTCTCACACTTAAACATAATTTTAAATGGATTCACAGCTCAGGAATCTCTGTGCTGAGGTGAAGCTAATTTGAAGTTACAATCTTTTTAAAAATTGTTTATAATGTTTTTAAAGTTTTAATGTGCGCTAAAACAAGCATGAACAAAGCATAATGTACGACCTACAACAAACTCATTCACACATTAGGATTGCACACTTGTCTCGTTGCCTGTGTTTCCTCTGGAGTTAAGGTAAAGCCGTCGCTTCTAACCGAGAGATGTCCAGAGGGTCCTTGGCGATGCCGCTGCACGTTTTGGCTATTTTGAAGTTGCCGTGGAAACCGGGAGGACTGTCCAGAATAGAGGGACTGGAGATGGAGGTGACGATGACGACTTATTGGCTGAAGGTCGCTGAGCTGTGTCAGGCTGTGAAGGAAAAGGGCACAACTTAGCAATAAACTACAAGAAGACAACATTCATTCAGTTTTCCATGCAATCTCTTTGTCTAGATATTACAAGTTTGCTCCTTTTCATTCAGAAATTTTAACTAGAATAATCCAAATTATCAATTAACTTAATAATCTTTACATCCATATTAACAAAAGCGCTGGTGTAAATCAGATCCATGATATTCCACACAGCAGCAAACGCAGTAATCAGACTCAGTGATCCGTGAAGTTTACCCTGATTTTCATAGTTCAGTGACCCACAGAGACGGCTCGTTCAATCAATACGTAAATCTATGCTAATGATTGACTTCTGAACAGTGTAACAGCTGTGGTGAGGTGATACAGAGGTAGTGATGTCTAAGCTTTGACTCTCTATGTAAATTAATGTCCTGTAGGGCTGTGCAATTAATTCAGTTTCAATTATGATTATTGCTGTAACTGAAAAAAAAAAGTGTGTTCATAGTTGCCCGTAGATTTCCTTGCATTGGACAGTTTTTTTTACATCATAAAATATATTTACAACAGTGTATTTTGTGGGATAGATATGTATTTTATTTTTCTATTCATCGTCTGCTTCTTTATGAGCAAAAATTAGTTTGAATAATTGTGATTTCAGTTAATACTAGTCATTATAATTTTTACTTGACACCAAGGGCTAACTTTAGTTTAGATCCTAGTGATGTCTTAAAGCAGAACTAAGCAACATTAGCAGTAGTGCTCCAACCAAAAGCTTTCTTGTGTAAATAGACTGGCTTATTAATCAAAACTAAACATTATTTATTTATTTATTTATTCAAAAAATATATTTACTAATAACAAAAAAAAAATCCAGGAGAGCAGTTTGGGTTGGGATGTGAGTGTGGTTCAGAATCTGCATGTGCCGAATTTCCACCAAGAGGCAGCTGAGAAAGCTGTAACAGCTGATAAGCTGCATCATCGCGTTGAACTTTAAGATTTCAGAAATACTGAAATCTTAAACTTTTTCGGGACAAACAACTTTATGTTTTATGAAGCTTTTGAAATAATTCAACATAAATGTGCAGAAATTCGCCGTATTTCGCCGCGGTCATTTTCGCGATCTGCAGACGTTTAATTTTATCAGCTATTTGTGTTCTTAGTTCAACCAATACTTGTCCTAGTGACGCAAAATAAAAATTGGCTGAGAGCTTATGATATACCGATTATGTATTTGTTGTCCAAACTGTTCCCAGAGTCTTTCATTTTGCGTCTGTGCTGGGAATGATCAGACAACTGTTTCTGCTTTGGTCAGTCTGGGCAGCACAGGGGAAGCGGCTGTGTCTCGGCCCAACACTGCCGTGTCTCAAGAACAGAAAGGGGAGGGTCTATCACGTTTAACTTGTAGGATTGGTCAAACAGGCATGAGGACTGGACTGACATAAACTCGAAAAACTATCAGCACGCAGAAGGAGGCGGGCCCTACTCAACTTGCGTAGTCTGCGTGTATGAAGGTCCCGCTCTGCAAATGCCCCCAAAATACAGTTGTAACCATCACAGACAAGGTAAAAATGTAACTTAGTTCTGCTTTAACATACTTTTGATTTAATATCACACAGAAGAGTCTCACCGCTGCTGGGAGGAGGCTGGTCGGCTGGAGGCTCAAGTCTGATAGGAAAATGTCTTCAGTGTCCGTCACACCCTACGAACAACAAACACTTGACTGGTTAGTGATTTTTCATACAAAAATAACTAGGGGTTGTGTCAGCTGGTCAAGTAAGCAATGGGCCAACTGTTTTGTTTTTTAATGCAGTTGATAGATCTACGGAGGGAGGAATTGCAGATATCACCACTCATATCTTATGCACATTGTTAATGTGTCTTTTGTCAGAGTCTTTTTTTGAAGCAAAAACAGTAGGCAGTTATCTGTATTCATAAAGGATACACCCACCTACACTGCAACTTTTGCACTGCTCCCAAACATGATCAGAATATACTCAATCAGGTGCTAGTATGGAGTGGAAGAGTGAAATATAAATGGATGGATGAATGGATGGATGTCATATAAAGACAAGCTCCAGCTGTGACCATCTTTGTTTGTGTTGTGATTGATCACCTCTGATTGGTTTTCTGTCAAATCTAAGACATGCAAGACAAGGTTCAGGACATCAGTAGAATGTTCAGTTGGTCTAATGCTAATCCAGTTCAGATTTGAAATAGCTAAACACTTAAAATTGCGTTTATTATATTCTGACACTACTAAGTGCAGCAGTTTATTGGGTTGTTTCACTACTGTTTTACCCTTTTGGTTGATGTCCGTGGCATTTGCCTGAAATGTTGGCAGTCTGTGTGAATTTTATAGAAAAAAGGGTTGCTTTGGGACTCCTGAAATGCCATTTTCTACACCTGCTGCAACATAATTTTCCAGACAAAATACTTTCAATTGTAGGAATCCAACCAACTAAGAAATGTGACTTGTGAATGGACATAATAGTGCGTTCCAGTCGTCCTCGGAGGTCGGAACTCAGTCCTTGAAGCATGTTTTCTCTGAGTGTTGTGTGTTCCAGTGATCAAGTCGGATTTCTCTTACAGTAATTAACCAACAAGTAATAAATAGCTTTGAAATTGCCACAACAGCCAAAATACAGATCCCTTTATGTCAGTGTAATCAACTTGGGCATTCTGTTACATTTACAGTTTGCAAAACATCACAAGAGAGTGAATTTGTGCTTTTGTTTACATTAGTTCTGTGTAGCTGTTAGCAACATTAGCATGGCAGCACATAACAGCAGATTTATAACAGCAGAATGCATAAGGGCAGTAGCAGAGTCACAGAGGTGAGTGAACTGTAGAGACAACCTTCAGCAGAAATAACAAAGGTACGATGTGTAATGAAGCTGTCTGAGGTTCATCTTTTCAAAACGGAGGGCGTTTTCATGTTTGATTTTCTACCTCGGGCTCCAAAGTTGGAGGGCTGTTCCAGAAGGAATTTAAGTCGGAACTTGGAAGATCCGAGTACTACTGGAAGGCACTTTGAGTTGGAAGCAGTTTGTATTTCATGTAACCATGGATACTGTACTGAAGCCACATGGTTGCTATCTACTGTATGTTAGCTCTGGATCTCTGAAATGCGACATACATTTCTACTTTCTACATTTATGCTCTACCTGAACTAAAATGTGATCTCTCTTTCACTCCGGTTTCAAGGAGATGGTTCCCTCTTCCTGACAGAGGCAACAGCACCACTACAGTCTGATCAGATGCAGAGAATTAATTTCTTCCAAGAGATTAATAAAGTATATCTATCTCTATCTGTCCGTTAATGAAAGCAGATACAGTCTGGCCCCTTCGTCTCCGATCTCTAAAATCTGTATGCCCTCAGAACTTTTTTATTGTTGCTTTTTATAAAGGTCTACACTAATCTTTCTTTTAAATACATAGTTTTCAATATTTTCTTGTTGTCAGTATGTTTGCCCACATCTACAGGCAAATAGGATCATTATATAAATGTTCCATGTATAAACGTTGTGCCAATTGCGCAGCATTAACGGACTTCCGCTTCAGCTTAATCATCTTAAAGAGTGAAAGCCCATTTGTAACCCAGTTGTGGTGACCCAGAGTGCTCAAACTGAACTACATGTGTTAGCATTTAGCTGTTAGCATGCCAGGGCGGGTTGTGTCAGGACTCTATTACACGGAGCTGCTGAACTTAATCCACTAATCCAGCGCTCTCAGGCCTGTAATCTGGGACTCCTGTTGGACCAGGCTGTGACCACCATCTGCATCAGAGTCTGCAGCAATACAACTTTTACTGCTGACAACTTCATTCAATCAGGAATACTGTTATATGGGACAGAAGAGGAACAACTGAGTAGAACATAGAATATGTTACTGGGATTAAGTGGCTAAAGAAACTGCACAGCTATGAAAGATTTACAGTATTTTTTCTTTCCACAGCAGTGACATTTCATCAGCTCTTCTAGACATACAATACAAAGACCCTATTTAATTCACATTTCACCTTGAGAAAGTTACCATCTTAAATATATTTTATGCTTTTGCGGCTGGAAATTGGGTAATTTAGTTGTGTAGAGGTACCTAAGAGCAGTCAAAAACTGTTCTCTAGATAGCTTTTTAAACGTCTCAGCCTCGTGTTGGACTGCATTTGACTTGTCTTGGACCCTTGTCATGGACTGAATCCGACACTGAGACCAACCTTTATTAGCACCATGCTCTGCTAAACTTGCATCAAGATTATGCAACTTAACTCCATTTGTTATGTCATGTGCATCAACTCTTAATAGCAAGTTCATTTCTACCGCTTAATCCCGTTAGGGGTCGCGAGTGACTGGAGCCTATCCCAGTGACTTTGGGCCTTAGGCAGGGAACACCCTGGACAGTGGCCAACTCATCGCAGGGTTAGACAGACAACCATTCACTCTCTCATTCACTCACTAAGGGAAAGTTACAGTGATGCCCAATTAACTTAAACATGCATGTTTTTGGAGGTGGGAGGAAACCGGAGTACCCGGAGAAAACCCATGGTGACACGGGGAGAACATGCAAACTCCACCCAGGGAGATCGTGAGATGTTGATATGGTCCGACCCGGGAGTCGAACCCACGACCTCCTTCTTGGGAAGCCAAAGCTCTAACCACTCTGCTACCGTGCAAGTTATTTATTTTTTTTGTGAAACTTGAAGCAGGACTTAAACTGTGGGTCTAAAAGCAGGGACAGTTGATAAAAAAAGATGTATAGGCCTACGGTAGTATGTGCCACTGTGACAATAAGACACTACTAAATGGAGAAAATGACGGTGGTCTTGATTTGGTGTCAATGGCCTGCGTTCTTGGTCTTGTCTCAGTCCCAACTCTTTGGTCTTGGTCTTGATTAGTGTGGTCTTGACTACTATGCAAGTTTTAAACACAGTATGTGACTCTTTGTATAGTATCAAGTAAGTTTACGAACAGACTTGCATTGTATTAATAACTTAAAAATTAAGTACAATTAGTTTTATCTTGATTAAAATCATGTGTAAGTTGTTGCATATTTTCTCTCTTCTCTCCCTCTCTCTCTCTCTCTCACTCACTCTCTGTCACCGCCTTCTTTCTCCTTCTTTCCTTTTATCTCTCTCTCCCTCTCTCTCTATTCCCCCTCTCGCTCTCTTCTCTCTGTATCTGCATCTTCTCTCTCTCTCCTTTCCTTTCCCCTCTCTCTTTCCCCCTCTCACTCTTTTCTCCCTCTCATTTTCCATGCCTCTTTCTCTCCCCCTCTCTCTATCTTTCCCTCTCACTCTCCTTTTCTCTCTCTTTCATTCTTTCTTTCTCTCCTTCTCACCCCTTTTTGTCTCTTTTCTCTCTTTCTTTCTCTCTCTCTCGTCCCCTCTCTCTCACACACACATTCTCTCTTTCTCTCTCATAACTTAAAAATCACCAACATAAAGATTTAAGTTATTTTCACTTATTGTCCATAGGGTTTTCTACAGTGTATAATAAAATTTATTAAAATGTACTTACTGAGATCTGTGAGATCTGACACAAGCTGAGGTCAGAGAGGTCGTAGCCCACTGTTTTTTCTCCTGCTCCGTAAATTTCAACTTTGACCTTTGCTGGGATGACGCACCTGCCTGACCTCCACAGAACCCTGTCGACTGGCTGACGTCGGCGCGGACAAGTCTTCTTCCGTGTCTGAGAACCGCGGCTAAAAATAACAAACAAACAAAAAAAATGGAATCAAAACTCCAAATGTGTCGCTTTCCCCACCGTACGTGTTAAGACAGAAACATACCCTATTAGATATGAAGGGCACTCACTGATTCGCTCTCAGACAGGGACGACTGGGCCTTGCTCGGGTGCGTGCTTTCTGATTGGCTGGCCAGAGTGGAGCGTCGCGTGGACTGGAAACTGCTGCTGCTGAAGCGATCTCGAGCCGGGATACACAGCAGGACTCCGAGGTAGGGCACGTAACGGCTGATGGCGGATCTGAGAGAAGAAGGGGGAGAAATATTAGCTGTCAAAAGATATATACAACTCAAATGCAACAACTCAAACAATCTCAATGTTAAACCTATGTGGAGAGGAACTGGTGAACGGCCAAGTGGTGTGGTGCAAATTTCATGGACGGTACAGCGCGAATCCAGCGGTGAGGTGGCACAAACAAAGCAAACAAGCAAGCGACATGAGCAGTTGAGTGGAAAGTGACGTTGACCGATAATCCCTCTATAGTATCATTTAAAAGCTAAGACACTTGAAGCGAGGGTCACCCTGTGATCTGCTCACAGCACAGTCAGTCACACATAATGTAGGTGCATTAACACGCTGTAGTGAACACTTATGCTTGAAGTTGGTTGCGCCTCATCTTTGGTGTACAAGTGTTCACCGCAGTGTAGGGATTCACAGATCCAGCGTTTTTGGTTCGATGCCAGTTTAAACCAATATCCAGAGGTAGATACCAATTTCAGCAAAGTTCATGGATCAGCACCGAGATCCCTGTATCGGATCGGTGCATTATGTCATGAGTATGGGGCCTGGTGTAAATTGACGTGGTATGGTCACCTAAATACGATCATTTTCTGGAAACCGTTTTGATTTGAGCTCTTCAAACACTTCACTGTTTGTTTAAAAGTAACGGTACATAGTTTTTTCAATTTTTTTTTCTCAACTGTACAATTTTTCATGCAAGTTCCATTGTTTCATATTTTCATATAGTCCACATTGACTGAGGCAGTGATCCCAATCAAGAAGTGGGGATTAAATTAGGGTTCTTTAAAAATTCTCAATGGCACCCCAGGAATTTCTTTAAAAAAAAAATTAAAACTAGATTCTTTGAGCTATAATGAAGTGTAGGCATGTAAAAACAATTAACCTTTTCAGGCAAGGCTATTCAGCATAATTTTTCTGACGTACAGATTTTTTGGGGTTCAAGGGCAGACGTGCATGACGACTTACTATGACTTTTTACACAATTTGGGCTCTTACAAAATATCCCCAACACTACAGCTGTTTCAGTAAAGATAAAATAGAGGCGTTGCAGGACACATTTTATTAGTTGGAGGCCCTGATTTGCTTTAAGTGGTAAAGTTTTGACCATACTAAATCACTCCAGGCTTTGGTAAGTGTCTAGTTAAAATTGTAATTAAAAAGTTCTGCTTCCTGTTTGTATGAGATTTTCCAACACAAGATGGCTGCAGTAACTGGACACTTTTTGCTATAAGTTACTTTGGCTACGTTCTCTCTTGTCATTATACAAACCGATGCTTTCAACAGGTAAAATAGCTCTTATGTCATGTCTCATACCTGTACTTGGGGTGCGTTATGGCGTAGATAATGGGGTTGTGGATGGCCGAGGCTTTGGCGATCACAGCAGGTACAGAGTGCATATAAGGTGACAGCAGGTCGGCATACCTGTGGCACAAATGAAAAAACGAGAGCAGGAAATGAGACACATTCAGCAGACGAGATTATCTCCTCCCAGAATATCTGAGGAGGACCAGGAGCTGCAGAAACCAGGAAGGAGGACATTTAGCCTGTCAATCAAACCTGACCTGTGTGTCTGCTGTGCATTAGGCTGGAATGAAAAGCATAAAGGAGAAGTATTAGTTCTGTCGTATCGAAGTTTAGTTGCACAGCTTAACTTAGATGAAAATATTGAATTGTAATTTTTTTTTACCTCTGTCTTCTTGAGTTTGGAATTGTGACGTCAATATTTTCAATTGGATTAATGTTAAACCATTGAGATTTAAAAATGCTAAATACGGTAATCTCTGAAATATAAATCATTACGGTTTACACAAGCTTTATTCTGCTGCTTATACAGTAATGCAGCTAAATTATAGATTTTCATAGACTTACTATTAAGTGCGCTTCTAAATGCACGTTTTACATTTTTACTCATTAAATAGTTGGTGCAGCTCAGCAGTTCAAAAATGCAGGATGACTCTTGGTTGAGGTCAAATGTACAGCAGTCTAAACAGTCAAACTCAGACTTCCTCTGGTTTTTATTTGTGTGGAATCTGAAGGTGCTCCCGTCTCACCAGCTGAGCCTCTCTTGGCTCTGTCTCCTCCCCTGTGTGGGTCTTCTGGGTCTGCCCTTGGTATTCAGTATGACATGTCCTGAATAACATCACACAGTTGCCAAGTCTGCTACTTTCTAGCAACTTTGGAATTGTTTCCAATAAAAATATACCAACAAATGAATTCTAAGGCTTGGTCACCTAAAAAAAAGCAACTCTAACCAACATTGTGTGGTCACAGGCCACTCGTGTGAGCCTGGTTCACATTAGATTGATGTGTATAGCTCTGAATTGAGTTCTGGGGTCTCTTTTATGAAACAGTGCGTGAAAAGGTACGCTTGGACAAAATCCAACTTTCATGTACATAAAAGAAAGTTCAGATTCATAAAAGTCTCCATACGCACTCCTTAAAGATCATTTCTCTTCACTTTTTTTAACAGCTGGATCATAATCAGAAATCCCACGTCAAATTTTCTTTTATTAAATCCTAAAGTTTCGCAGGAAACCACGCACGTAATCTTCCAGTACTTTTGACCCCATTTTTACGTATGCAGGCTTTATAAATGAGATCCCTGCACTTTATCAATCTAGAATGAGTGTTGCTGAAAGCCGTAGGGAAAAAACAGAACATTTTGACAATCTTTGAATCTGATTGGTCAAAACATCTGAACCCAAAGAGCTGAGCAGTCTTGTATTTGTTAAATACAGTGGAAATAAAAGCATCTTTCACGTCCAAAAAATACACAAATCTTCTCTGCATGCAGATTTTTAAAAAGTCTAAATAGTCGTTGTTCTGCTAAAATCAACCGAGATACGTCCCTGGGCACCGACATGTTTATTTTGGTTTGACTTTGCGCTTCCACCACATCACAATGGTGAACTGTGAGTCCATTTGGTAGAGCCAGGTTAACTCGTATCTACAATTAAAGGTGAGGTAGCTGATTTTCACACTGCAAACACAATTTAGCTTATAAATCTGACAACATCCTCTCATAAATCCTTAGACACATCGTCATGTATTCATTTTGGTTGTACTTATAGCTTATAAACCTCTTTCTACAAAACAACAAATGAACTGGAGTGGCAACCCCAAGCTCATTATTTCTCCCCTCCCACTTTTCTTAGCAGTGTACGTCCTGTTTAGCTGTGGTTCGCCTGTAGGTTTATTTTAACTTGAGATTGCCTTGCAAGACAGACGTCTGTGACAAGAGGTTTGCAGAGGGAGGTGGGCAGTACGTGTCTGCAGCCAGACGCACTTGTGTCTGTTTAGAGTGTATAGCTAAAATTAGCAAAATGTATTTCCATTTCTCAATTAAAAATAAAACATTTTGAAAAATTTAGAAGCATTAGAGAACTTATGGTTTCCTGGTAACTTCCAAGTGTGATCATTTATGAACAGGAAGTAAATTTTAAATCTTAAACTGAGATGAAAGTTGTAGAATAAATCGTATAGCATAAAATGCAAAATGACTAGCTCAACCTGTCATAGACACTTTAACCCCAGTGTGAAAGTAGGATACATGCAGTGTTCTGAAATGCCTTACCCAGCGAAAGCAGTGAGTGCGGTGCAGGAGTACGGAGCCCACGAGATGACATACAGCAGAATCAGGATGAGAGCGATCTTGGCCATTTTCCACTCACTCTTCATTTTGTGGAACCTTTTGGCTGAGTCTCTGGTTCCTTTGCAGTTTATCTTGGTTATAGCCCTGTTTCAGACACACACACAGTTCAAAGTGATGCTTAATTTATATCAATGTACAACTGAATGTGTAATTGTCCTGTTTCCTGGGAAATCCAATTGAGACATGGTTGAGGGATTTGTTTCAAAGTGAATTGAATTAGGACTGTTTAAATAGATTATGGTTAAACTGAATACACATAAAAGCATAAAGAGTATTCAAAGCAACATCTTGTAACTGTAATAGTGGTTTTATAGAATTGATCAGTAATTTACACTTTGCACCTTGTAATACACAAAATTGATATATATAATAAAAAAAAAAAAAAAACTTATAATAGATAGAGGTCTTTTACTTCCTGTGTAAAAACTGATAAGCCCCCTCCTCACTGTAAGATTTTAATGTAACAAGCAGCAGATTGTAATTTTAAATTTGTATTGTTTTAATGTGTCTATGTGACTCATTTTTTGACTAATCACAATTAGATACAGTTAAGTGGGCGAAGATAGTTGGTAGGTGAGAACAAAGCTTTTCGGAGCACTAATCATTCTTAATAAAACTTTGAGTAAACTAATGAAGGCAGTTTTAACAATCCTAAAAACATATGCTGCGTTCAGACCGGACAGCGTCCAATTTCACATGTTGAGGAGAATTTTGACGGCAAATGTTTTCAGGTGCCTTAAACGCCCCAAAGTTGTTGCGGCGTTGGGGGACAAGGACGCTTTTTATGCCTTGACGCGCCTGTTTTTTGCAAAAGCTTCGTTTTGAACGAAGGCAGATTGGTTGAGAGACAAAAGAAGGGAGAAAGATAGAGGCTTGCTGCATTTATAAAACATAGCTAACTTACCCGATTGCACAACTTTCTCCTCCAGGCAGTGCCTTTTTGCTTTTCTGTCCTTCTCTGTGTTACGTTGTACAGCAGTGGTTCAAATAGTACAATGAGCTCGTTGTCATCCAGATCATGGCCTGTATTGTTTGTTTTGCCATGTCAGGGTAGTCAGATTTTCAGAGAGCAACACGCGACCAAGCTTTTGAAAAAAACCCAAAACAAGCGACCTTTCAATAAAAAAGACTTGAGTGAACAGTCTTTCCTTTTGATATGAGAGGAGAGCAGTATGTCACTCACCGTCACAGGAGAGTATAGTTCCTGATTGGTGGATGTTCAGCAGTGCCTTCCAAAGCATCTGCCCAAGGTTGGAACTACTTTGCAAGATGCAGCACTGCAAACGCCTGAACAAGCAAATTTCGGCGCTAGATGCAAATTCACGCCACAAATCCGTTGGACGCCTCAAGATGCAAGTTTACCTTGACTTAACGAGTAAACTGGACGCATTAGACGCTCCAACATTAGCCGATCTGAACACAGCATTAGAAAAGTAGATTTTACTCAGTAGATCTTCTTTATTCAAGACTTAGATTTAGTGAATTGTAAAATGTGGAGAATAAACAGATAAAATGAAGATCAATGACAGATCTCACAGAAAGATTGTTAATAAAGGCACTGTCTGAGTATTCTTTTTTAACAAACACAATTATGAGTTGATGTTAATAATTATGTTTTCTTGATTGCACTGTTTCTGTAATTGCAATAATCAGAATTGAAATTTGATTAATTGCACAGCCCAAGGTTAGGGTTTACACTCAGTTCTCTGTGGAATCAGTTTTATGTGTTAGTGTGGCTTTCTCAGTTTAAATAGAGAAAAACACACGCAGAGTCACCTGGCTTTGAGTAAATTGGCAGTGTGACCTTTCATAATGAACGACTTGTGACGTAATTCTCCAGCTTGATATAATTGCTCTCTCGGTCACAGGATTTCACGTGAAAGCAACACAAATATACATAATGCTCTTTAAGGTGTTTATATGGAACATTATTAAGATCAATGGCTGTTTTCGCAAAATACATTTTCCTTCATGAGATCATCAATATCGCTCTCTAAAGTAACTTCTATTTACATCAAAATGCACAAACTTGGACTGAACAAGATTTTGAAGGTTTTTACGTAAGAATCTGTTCATATTAAGCCTATTTAATCTATAAAAGTCAAAATGTTTATTTTTATGCAATTTTCCAGTCAAAAAGGGCTTGGTCTATAAAAGCTTTGTATCTAATATGTCTGCAAAATTAAGAAACATGTAACTTGACGCTGTCCATTGGGACACACATAAAATGCCTCATTTCAATATGAAAACATGACTATCTGGAATGTTTTAAAATATCTTGATAACAACATTCAGACGATATTTTCTCAATCAACTGAAATGTGCAAAAATGTCTTTAATCAGTTTTGTTCATCTAGTTTGATTCACATCAAACTTTTTTTTTCTCAGAGGCCAAAATGTATTTTTCCTGAAGGGTCAATGTGATTAATTTGTAGCTTGTCAAGGGCCAAACCTAATTTTGCTGAACCTAAAAAATTAGAAAAAAAAGTGATTAATTATATGGTATCAACCTGTTTGAGCAGAACAATTTCCAATCTTTCAGCTGATAATGTAATCAGACAGACATCCTTAGCAATTCCTCTTAGCAGGCCAAATTAAATCTTTTGGAATTCCGAGTTTGGTCCCCAGGCCTGACTTTGGACGCCACTTGTCCTGATATTGACCTAAAAAAACATTGTAATTTCACGCATTTTGACTAGACTCATTAACTTTTTAGTTTCAATGAATTTTGTTTGCTCGTTCCCCGTCTGTATTTATTCTATTGACTTTTATAACGTGTTGATGCCATGTGAATGCAACCTCTTCCCAGATAAATGTGAAAAGTTGTCAAAAAATAATACATTTATGCACTTAGTTGAATTTTTACAGCATATTACATTTTTGTTGTTGTCTCGTTTGCTCTATTTTCTTTTTTTTTTTTTTTACTCTATAGCTTACATTTTGTTTTTCCTATCCCCTGCAGTGTCTGGCCGTAAAAGTGGTCCAGAAATCCCTGGTGTCCGATAAACCTTGGCCTAAACCTGGACTTGGATCTATAAGGGTTTGGTTCAGAAACAGGACAATGGGTGATTCATCTTTCACTATTGACAACACGGTGATAAATGATGTACCAAGGCAAAGAGCTTGTCTGTTAGAACTTATTTTTAACTCCGGAGCTGATTCTCATTAGTGCGCAGAAGCTTCTACAATCCTGATTTATCACACGTTATGTTCGGTCATTGTATTATTCTAGAAAATGTTAAACAAATTGGTTGTGAGACAGACATACATCCTCAACATACAGAAAAAATATACTTATTTGCTGTTTGTGGTCTAATTTTAATTCATGGAGTTTTCGCTGAAGAAAAAACTAACTTTATGTGGTAAAATAAAAAATTGAGTCTTTCTGTTGTCATGGCAACAGTGCAGGGTTTCACTAGCCTCGTACTAGTTTGCTAACGGCAGTTTGAGAGTTAGAACATATTTAAGCTTGGGAGCAGTTTTTATGCAGAATAAAGCTATTTGCACGGAATAATATTTACTTGGGATGTCTGTAAGCTTTAAATGACCCACAACATCTGAGTTTTTTTACAGACATTCACACAGGTTAATCGAGGCCTGTAATTTGATTGTTTTTATTCCAGAAGTAGCGACAGATACGTCTTGATTTATGACAACAATTTTTGCTTAATTCGTGATTGTAGTATTTCTTGCTTTGTTTTTTTTTTTTTTTTATCATGAATGACTTAATTGTTGCAGCATAAATGCAGCTCCTCGTCACGTTGTTGCGTCTGTCGATCAGATCAACATCCACACCATCAGATTTCTTATGAAACAGTCGTTGTCTCTCTATTCTAATCCATTTATCCCAAAGCCATAGTAAACTCCAGATTATGGTCATTAGTGTGACAAATTATCATTATTGCAAGTACTTTTTTGTAAAACAGACTATTTTGAACTTGTATTTGCTAAATATTTGGATACAAAGCAAAGATACATGCGTCATAGCTAATCAATAAAAAAAAAAAAGAAATATAAAGAGTAGTATTATTCTGAAAACATGCTATGGGCCATATTAAGACAGCCTGGGGGCCACATCTGGACCTCGGGCCACAGTTTGCCCTGGTCTGATTTACGGTGATAAAGTCCTTCCATCCAAACTTTGCTGCGTTCTGTCCAAACTTTATCTAAAACATCCATCTTCTCGGCCTTCAGTTACCACGACAACAGGGATATGCTTCTTAGTTTAATGTTTTTTTCTCATTAGAAAGTGATCTGTGGTGAATAGTAATGATAATTTAGTAAGGTAAAATGTCTTCTGACGGTTAAATAAGTCACAGAGGTATTATTAATGACATTTATACAGTTCACAGACTGAAAACACAGTCATACGCAATAAATTACATGAGGTGTAAATTATTACAATTTACATGAGGTTTTGAGGTAATTATTATGCCGTGCGAATAGGACCCAAGACTATATTATTCAGTTTCAGGAAAAACAAGTGCCTTAAAGATTGCAGCTTTGTGGGATTTGCTAAATGCGTCGATTTGAATTTCCATTAGATTGTCATTAATCTTACGGCTCTAAAGTAGCTTTGGATCCTATTTTGTATAATAGTTTAGTAAGATAGTCTGTCCTCAAAATACATTCAAAATCAATCTTTGCTTAGTAAAAGAAAAACCTCAAATCCCCATTGTTCTGTTTGACACAAAAAGAGTGTTTTTTGGAGTCCACTTTGATCCAATGTGAGTGAAAATCGATGAAGCCTCAGACAGTCCATTCATCAAACCGAACAGCAGATTTACTCATCACTGTCACAATGGATTAGATCTATTGTATTTGCCACTGTTAAACTCAAAGTTGTATTTGGTTTGATTGATTGATTGATTGATTGATTGATTGATACATGTTTGAATAATCTTGTAGTAACTGGCAGCTGATGCTCACTTACCACCTATCCCCGCCCACTTGTCTGCAATTACTCAATAAATCAGATTCCAGATAAAACATACACGATTCATAATTGTCATGTAGCCGCCTACTGCTCTGTGCCATAAAAAAACACATCAAGTATTTCAGACATTTAAAATCTGGTTTCTGATTTCTGAGGTGACTAGATCCTTCTACATTTTAAATTACAAAATATACTGCACTGCACTTCATTGGTTCCACTACCTGCTTACCAAGGGCTGCAGCTTAGATTGTAGTCTCCTGACCTAAGTCAAAGATTAAGGGTTATTTACACCAACACAACTCCTAGTTGCTGTCTGCACGGAGGAGCGGCACAGCGTCTGTTCAAGTTTCTTTAGGGTGCACCGGTTTTATTTAGAACATTTACACTAACCTGATCCAAACGGCCACAGAGTCGCCGAACAAATGCAGAGTTTCGTGCACATGACATGTTTGACAAAAATGAGGAAACATAAGTTGTGTTGAGTAGTTGTCAAACTCTGATGGAGAACAGAAGTTTCTATTCTTACCTCACAGATTACGCTCAACTTCCATTTCCCGCCACAGTCCAACTTTCGCAACTTTTTCGTCTTTGTTTTCCTCTGCCCCAATAGTAGCCATTCCCTACGTACTTAGATCCGTTTGAACCAACCTGTGCTCGGCTAAATACTGTTTTTCTGTAAGCTTCACTTTCGGTTTTACACATGATTTTCCAGCGCACTGATTTGCTGATTGCTTGTAGCCAATCAAACAGCTTCACATCCGCAACTGGCGACACATACTCGGCAAAACAGTCTTCAAAACTCCACGACTTCCTCCGCGCTCCTCAACAACCCCATTCACACCAAACACACATAAGCTGCTTGTCGGCAAAAGTCGCCAAACCGGTTCAGACGGGTGACCCTCGACTTTGTGTGAAAGACCCTTTACCCAGCAAAGTCAATAAGAGAAAAAATATGGCTTCCAAAAAGTAGAAAGACCAGCACGAGAGAAATGTCAAAGTATTAACACACAACGTGGCTACAGCTTGCCCTGATGTGGCTTTGCTTGAAGAGGCTAACATGCATGAAGAAGTTGTGACATTCAGTTTGAACTGGGGCTCATTCGAGGATAAAGGTTAAAGGCTTCAACATGACCTTTGTATATTTCTCTCTTACTGACCTGGTAGTGTGTCTTATGGCTCTGAAGATGCAGAAGTAGCAGAAAATGATGATGCCCAGAGGGATGAAGAACACAAAAGTGAACAGGAGCATAGTGTACGAGCGGACCGAAGGTGTAAAGGTCATGTAGTCCCACGAACAAGACGTCATCAGCCCCTCCGGGACGTACGCACCTGTGGAGACGACATCAACATGTTAGCTAACCACCTGAACTTTTCCCACAAACACATTCTGCTGGGAAAGCACGAGAGAGTTGTGAGCAGCAGTGTGAATGGTTTTTGTGCAGGCGTTTGTGAGCAGCACTGTTTTGACAACAAATTAATGCTGATCTCACATAGAGTCTAGAAATGACACCGGTCTTTGCATGAGGTTTGTAACTATTTTGACCTGAAACTTGCTTATTGCTCATTTTGCATAAACTTGCTAAAACATGACACTGAATAGTATATCTTATACATGGCATATAGTCATTTGGAGCAAGCTACTTCAGACTGGTTGACTGTGTTTGAAATGTTTGAATATGTGTCCAGTATTCTTCATGAAAAAAATCAGTTTTATTTTCTTCTATTGTCTGTCTTGAGCAACAGAGATGTATTAAAGATGCTTTGTGTAACTGGAGGTGACAAGTCAACTACACAGTAGAAATAGCAGAGGTGGGACCAAGTCTAGTCCAAGTTGTAGTCCAAGTCTAGTCCAAGTTGTATGCTTTTAGTTTAATACATCTTGTATTTTTACAATTTCATTGATTTTTGCAAATGATCCCTTTTAAAACACATTTTTGTCACAAAAAAGAAACAAGAAGGAACATATTTCTGTTAAATGTAAAATTACACAACTTATTTTTTTACGAAAAGTATCAAATCCAAGTCAAGTCAAAAGTCATCAAATAGTGACTCAAGTCTGATTCATGTCCAAGTCACGACTTCCACGCCTCTGAGAAATAGAGTTAAAAACACTGTTAATCCCATAATGTGAAAAAACATGGCTAAGGGACATTGTTTCCATAGAAACCGAAAGAGGCTGCTCCTGGCCAAATAATAGTACATTTTGTGATTATGCAAGCCCGCTCAAAGTAAATAGACCATTTTAAATGATTTATTAAAATGACAAAATTTAGCTTTTTGTTAAAGTCCCATTTTGGCCAAAAAGTTACACAGTTAAAGTGTCTTGTACATTGACGCAGAAATGCATTGTCAGCAACATTACCAGCACGTATGGACAAAGATGGCTCAGTGATCTCTCATTATCTTCGGCTTTGAACTATTTTGCCCAAGGACACACTCAAAATAATTGCAGCTGGTATTCAACAATGACAGACATACACAGGAAATCATTCACTCTCTCATTCAGTCATTGGGGAAAGTCTGTCAATCAACCTAAACATGCATGTTTTTGGAGGTGGGGGAGGCCGAAGTATCCAGAGAGAACCCACAAGAGAACATGCAACAAGGAGAGCATGCAAATTCCTCTCAGAAAGGTTGTAAGATGTTAACTTGGTTTGAATGGGAATTAAACCAATGATCTCCTTTTGGGAGCTCGTAACTCTGCTGCTGCACTTATAGCAAATATATTTATAATCTACATAATGCTTGATAATTATAACATTTAAATGTCTTATCTACTTCTTATCTGTTTGTAATCTATGTTCTTACTGGGCTCCCAAATGTAAAATTAGTTTTGGCTGTGTGGTGAAAGCGTCTGAGTCCACACTGACAGAGCTATTGGTTTAGATAATAGAAGGCTTAGAGCAGCTTATGGCCTGACGCAGCATTCGCAAAAACAAACATAAATTTAGACGTCACCACCTTTGTTAAAGTCTGGGTCCACGAACTTTTTTGAGAAAGCATCTTTTCCCTTTTGTAGTCGAGGGAAGGAAGCCGTAAGTCAGTTTTATTACATGTTCTGTTAAAGTTGCTTTTGTAAGATTCCAAAAACCCAAAGGAACACTCTAATGTAAAATCTATACCATTGGCTTTGCTTTGACAGTTAACTTTTTCACACAGTTTTTTGTTCAGGTGTGGATACTTACTCCAGCCAAAAAAGGGGGGCAGGCTCCAGCCCATGGAGTAGACCCAGGCCACTGCACTGATCACCATGGCCTTCTTTCGGGACATGACCCCCAAAGAGGCGAGAGGACGGGTGATCACCACGTATCTGTCCACCGCGATCACCATCAGGGTCATCATACTGCAGATCCCAAACAGAGCTCCACAGAACGCGTACAACTCACAAGCTGTGGACAAAAGAGAAGAAATGTATCAGCGAATTCAGGTACAACTACAGTACTTAGAAGTTATCCAGGAGGTAAAAGTGAAATTTGTAGTTTAGTTGCAATCTTCAGTCTAAAATGTGCAAAGGGGAACAACCTAAATATATCTTTGTGTTCTTTCTTGTTCATGTTCTTTTTTTAGGCAGGGTAAAGCTCTGGCAACACAAATTTAGCTGTGATTGCAAATCCTTTTTATTTTAGTTTTCATAGTCTCACAATATGGGCCTCACTTATTAGCATAAGACTTTTTACTTGTGGAAACCATCTGACATCGCACATTAGGGTTTGTTCCCTTCTCTGTTGGATGGGACTTTTTGTATTGTTGCCGTGCCTGTGCAGTAAGCCTACAAACTAAGATACATCATATTAGGTTAATATCTGACACAGGGTGAAAAGAGAAGAACATAAACATTCTGTTTGCTGATTGATCTATTGTACTTCCTGGTTTTCAAAGTCTGCAGTTCTGCGATACCTGGCTAGTAGCTGGAGTGTGCAAATTGTGGGCATGTTGCACTTTACAATGGAAAAATGTCCTCTGCTAAACTAACATGAAAATATGATTGTAAACATGAGTCTGTGAGAGACAGCCTCTTAAAAATGTATAATATTGTTTAGAACAAGCGACATCTGATGGTGGAAAACTAACTAGTGAGGTTTGAATCAAGTAGAAGTTATTTTTGCGTTTTGACCTGGTGCAAGATAATGAACAAAACACAGCTAGCGGCGCTTTGCAGAGAGACAGCGCCCCATCCAGGATCCTTCTACAAAGAGACTGGACCCCACACACTTTTTTCCTTTAGAGGATGCATGACAGCTGGTTAAAAGTCACTTAAATAGACAGCAGCTCTGGAAGGCTCCAGCTCAGTAGAACGTGAGGACAGGGCTGGACTGGCCATCGGGAGAACCGGGAGTTTCCCGGTGGGCCGATGCCGTTTTGGGCCGGTCCGGTCTGAATAACGTAATACTCATCATTATGTTACAAGCAAACAGCAGCCCAGCGCAGGGAGCGCACCGGCCCCGCCCGCGCACGGCCCTGCTCATTCACGGCAGAAAGTGATAACTGCACACGTTGTGATGCACGTGTTTTCGGTGGTTTGCGTCTCTCTGTTGTGTTTGTGTGCAGCGCTCTGGGCTTTGAGCGCCAGACCGCGCCAGACACACACAGAGAACGGCCCCGACACTGCGCGCTCGCTCAACTGGACAGAGCAGCACCGACAGCCGTGTGTAGGGGACACTCAGCACTCAGTGAGGAGGATGCGTGTCCGCGGTATATAACGTCTAATCTACCGCATCATTTTACAAACGGTGGCTCTGATCACTTGTGAAATAAGCACAGCTCAGCTTTGGAACGGAGTGAGCCTTTTCAATTCAGCCTGTGCAGCTGACTACACTGTAAAACTAACACTGCAAAAATATGAATTCACAAATAATATAAACTTAGTTGGCTAATTTAATTTAATCTAAGTAATCTAAGTTAATATTTGTTGGAATTAGATTTTTATTGCCTATTTCTTTTGTTAATGTTAAAAGGAATATAATTTTAGGTATATTTATGCAGTTTTTAAAGATTTTCATAGATAATAGTCTGATTTTTAGTGTTCACAAATCTTGTATACAATACATATATATATATATATATATATATAATATTATATATATATATATATATATATATATATATATATATATATATATATATATATATATATATATATATATATATATATATATATATATATGCGTGGCCAGTCTGAGGCAAAAAATTCAGGGCCGAATTTTTATCCAGTCAGCCTGCGTGAGGAGCAAAAGCTAAATGTTGTAAGTAAAGAGTAAAGAGAATATTTTTGATTCCAGCTGCTATGACAACATTTGTGTGCATAGATTACATTTGGCTGTAACTTAAAGACCACAAATTGCAGCAGCAGCTGTTCATGAAATGTTTTTGAGAATCATTGCAGTTATGTTTTTGTCACATCACACATGTGTTTGGAACATCAGCTGTAAATTGTGCAAAACTTTGTTTTATCAGATTAGTCAGAATCAGATTAATAAAAAAAATATGCATGCATAAAATACAACCATACGTTAATTTAAGGAACATGATTAACATAACCAGGAAGTAAGACATAGTTAATAAGTTTTAGAAAGACCACACAAGACATTCTCTGCAGAAGACATTATATGTAATTACACAATATACACCTTTCTCATTTGCAGATTTTTTCCCTCTATTTGGCATCATCACTAAGCCATGTCCCATCTGTGTAGCTCAAATACCACAAATATGATGAACTCCTGACTCCTGAACAGGTGTGTGGTTTTAACAGAGCCATCTGACTCTCATAATCAGCTAAAATACTAAGCAGCATATGGACCGACTGCAGTTTATGGAAAAGGTCAAATTTAGCTGTGTTCTGTGTGTTCACTCGCATGTGTCTTACTCATTCTAACGGTATGGTTTGGAACTTTTTTTTTTTTTTTTGGGGGGGGGGGGGTTCGTGTTTAATATGATATTTCTGTGGTTAGTTTTACAGTTCATTCATTTTCCTGGTAAACTAGTTCATCCAAATCCCCCAACCTTACATTTTTCAAATGATGAAGACATTCTTCACCTTTTTTATTATTATTATTATGCAGCACAAAACAGCTTATAATATTTTAAATTGCAAATACCAATCTGGTCTCACAAATGTCTATGTCTATGACACACGTTGTTTTGCCTGGTGCACCAGCTGACTTATGTCTCCATTCATTTTAATGTAAGTCAAATGATTTCCTTCGCCCTAGTACATTCTAAGGTAGATGTATGACATGTCTATATTTATTTATGAACTTAGCAAAATTCTTCTAGACTCCAAAACCTGGACCTTAACAAGTTTTCCCGAAGACACGCCAAAAAATGAAAATGTCTTGACATGACATGTTATTTACATTGCATAGTTTTGACAAGGGGTCTGCAACCTTTAACCGCAAACTAACTGCATTGGACCAATTAAAAGAAAATTAAAGTCAGAAAAAGCCGGAACTATAGTTAAAAAAAAATATACCAGCCAAAATAGAGAATATAGACATGTTTTACAAAGTAGGTCTGTCATGCTTGATAAAATAACCTGTCACTTTCTGCATTCTGGTGCATTTTAGATGCTCTTCTGATGAAAAAAAAGTTGACAACCTCCAAAATAACTGTATAATCCTAAAAAGTTTTGGGATTATACAAATCTCATCTGCCAAGATGAGATTGGAAAAGATGAGAATATTTATAAATTTTTTTTTAATTTCTTGAAGTTTTGCGTGTTATTGTTCGAGGCCCCTGTGAGTTTTTGTTCCCAATCCCTGCTTTAGTGCTCATATGTAACCTCACAGAAGCAGAGCGCTAAATTTGTATGATTTATCATGCAAATAATAATAATAATAATATAATAATAATAGAAGAGCACACTTGTAAGACCTGACGACAGTTTCAAAGACAGTCGTCAGTCTGCAGACAAATATCACATTTACGCACATTAATACCATTTAATAGAACACTCTTTTTCTCTCGGAACATTGGAATCTTTTTTTTTTTTCACCACCAATCCAGTCATGCCACACTGCCATCACTTTGCATTTGTGGTAATGCCAGCAAAGGTTTAATATTTGCTTCAGGGCTCCATCAAACTTTAGCAGAGAGAATTACAAACTGGAGATAAAGAAACCTAGCTTGCCCAGTAAGCAGTAAGTTTAATGAAGGTGATTTGATAACAGAAATTTCATTCGATTCTTTATGGAAATGTGAAGAGACTGC